>CM074720.1:519890606-520593106 GCA_037306005.1 Rhinophrynus dorsalis | reverse complement strand
GAAATACTGTTAAGTCTTCAAACTAAAATATCAAAGTCACATATTCCATTCAGTGTGCGTCACCGCAGTTTAGCAGCACATTCTGTGTACTCTGCAGAGTTGCAGAATAGGAAGAAATACTGTTAAGTCTTCAAACTAAAATATCAAAGTCACATATTCCATTCAGTGTGCGTCACCGCAGTTTAGCAGCACATTCTGTGTACTGTGCAGAGTTGCAGAATAGGAAGAAATACTGTTAAGTCTTCAAACTAAAATATCAAAGTCACATATTCCATTCAGTGTGCTTCGCCGCAGTTTAGCAGCACATTCTGTGTACTCTGCACAGTTGCAGAATAGGAAGAAATACTGTTAAGTCTTCAAACTAAAATATCAGTCACATATTCCATTCAGTGTGCGTCACCGCAGTTTAGCAGCACATTCTGTGCACTCTGCAGAGTTGCAGAATAGGAAGAAATACTGTTAAGTCTTCAAACTAAAATATCAAAGTCACATATTCCATTCAGTGTGCTTCGCCGCAGTTTAGCAGCATATTCTGTGTACTGTGCACAGTTGCAGAATAGGAAGAAATACTGTTAAGTCTTCAAACTAAAATATCAAAGTCACATATTCCATTCAGTGTGCGTCACCGCAGTTTAGCAGCACATTCTGTGTACTGTGCAGAGTTGCAGAATAGGAAGAAATACTGTTAAGTCTTCAAACTAAAATATCAAAGTCACATATTCCATTCAGTGTGCTTCGCCGCAGTTTAGCAGCATATTCTGTGTACTGTGCACAGTTGCAGAATAGGAAGAAATACTGTTAAGTCTTCAAACTAAAATATCAAAGTCACATATTCCATTCAGTGTGCGTCACCGCAGTTTAGCAGCACATTCTGTGTACTCTGCAGAGTTGCAGAATAGGAAGAAATACTGTTAAGTCTTCAAACTAAAATATCAAAGTCACATATTCCATTCAGTGTGCTTCGCCGCAGTTTAGCAGCATATTCTGTGTACTGTGCACAGTTGCAGAATAGGAAGAAATACTGTTAAGTCTTCAAACTAAAATATCAAAGTCACATATTCCATTCAGTGTGCGTCACCGCAGTTTAGCAGCACATTCTGTGTACTCTGCACAGTTGCAGATTTGCAGCACATATTCCGTGTAATATGAAGAAGGCGGGTAAAAAGGGACGGGGAAGTGGACGTGATCCTGATAGTTCAGGGCGCGGGTCAGGACGCGGAGAAACTGTGCCTGGTGCCAGAGCACAAGAAAGAAAGACATCCACCATACCTAGCTTCATGTCTCATTTTACAGGGCGTCGCAGGACATCACTCTCGAGGTCCGACCACTGCGAACAGGTGGTCGGTTGGATGTCAGCTGATACTGCTTCCAGTCGGTTAAGCACCACCCTGTCTTCCACCAAGTCCACTCTCAGTAGCCAAGAGTCTGGTCAACATAATCCTCACTCTGATCATCCTTCCTCCCACCATACACGGTCTGGTCAAAGAAGTGATCCCACACTGGGATATAGTGAGGAGCTCGTCTCATCACCAATCCTTCATTTGACCCTCTCTCCAAGCACGCTTGCAGAGGAACATGACATCTTGTGCCCTGATTCACAACCTCTAGAGGGTACCCAATCACAAGAAGATGACAGATGTGAACGGCATTTAAGGTCAAAGGAAGTAGTGGATGATGATGATGATGAGACACAGTTGCCATTAAATCAACCACTATTACTTTCTCAAGACCTTGTTGAGGAGGATGATATACAGTTGTCAGTGACTGAGTATGTGGTGGGATCAAGACATGAGGAGGATGATCAGAGTGAGGAAGTGGAGGAGGACTTGGTGGACGATGAGGTGACTGACCCCACCTGGGAAGGTGTAGAGCCGAGTGATGACAGCAGTCCTGAGGGTGAGCCATCTGCAGCACCGCAACAGGCTGGAAGAGGCAGTGGTGTGGCTACAGAAAGAAGGCGGACCGCACCAAACCGGCCCGCAAATGTTCCACGGAGCACCCCCTTGCGTAAATCTACCTTGCCAAGGGGTAGGTGTTCCGCGGTATGGCGTTTTTTTAAGGAAAGTGCGGACGACAAAAGAATTGTAGTTTGCAACCTGTGCCACACCAGAATGAGCCGAGGCATGAACACTAGAAACCTCACCACCACCAGCATGATCCGACACATGGCATCCAAGCACCGTAATAAGTGGGAGGAACGCCTGGATCGCCCATCTGTGTCTGCAGGCCACACCACTGCCTCCTCTTCCCCTGTTTTCGGTGCCGGCCAATCGCCTGTCGAAGGCGCAGGCCCGCATACCTCCCGCCCTGCACCTGTACCATCTGAAGCACCATCAGCGACCACATCCACTTCCCTGTCCCAGCGCAGCGTCCAAATGTCGTTACCCCAGGCATTTGAGCGCAAGCGAAAATACCCAGCCACCCACCCACAGGCCATAGCACTAACCTCACACCTATCCAAATTACTGGCCATCGAAATGCTGCCATTTAGGCTTGTGGAGACTGAGTCCTTCCGCAGCCTGATGGCAGCAGCTGTCCCTCGGTACGCGGTCCCCAGCCGCCACTACTTTTCCCGGTGTGCCATCCCCGCATTACACCACCATGTGTCCCGTAACATCACCCGTGCCCTGACCAACGCAGTTACTGGGAAGGTCCACTTAACGACTGACACATGGACAAGTGCTTGTGGCCAGGGACGCTACATTTCCCTGACGGCACACTGGGTGAATGTCGTGGAGGCTGGGAGCGACTCGGACCCTGGGATGGCACGGGTGCTACCCACGCCGAGGATTGCGGGCCCTACCTCCATCAGGGTTTCCGCCAGCACCTACGTTATTGGCTCCTCCTCCTCCGTTTCCACCTCCGAATTCTCTGCACGCAGCGCCACTCCCCCATCAGCCGGTAGCTGGAAGCAGTGTAGCACTGCAGTGGGGAAGCGTCAACAGGCCGTGCTGAAGCTGATCTGCCTTGGGGACAAACAGCACACGGCCTCAGAGCTGTTGCAGGGGATTAGTCACCAGACCGAGCAGTGGCTCTCGCCACTCAACCTGCAACCAGGCATGGTTGTGTGTGATAATGGGCGTAACTTGGTGGCGGCTTTGGAGCTCGGCAAGCTCACACACATACCATGCCTAGCGCATGTATTTAATTTAGTGGTTCAGCGATTTCTAAAAACCTACCCCAATGTGCATGATCTCTTGACCAAGGTGCGCCGCGTGTGTGCACATTTCCGTAAGTCATCTACAGCTTCAGCCGGCCTGTTGAAGCTGCAGCAGCGCTTACAATTGCCAGCTAACCGGCTGCTGTGTGACGTGAGCACGCGCTGGAACTCCACCTTCCACATGTTGGCCCGGCTTTGTGAGCAGCAGAGGGCAGTAGTGGAGTACCAGCTGTTACACGGTCGTCGCCTCTCCGTTCAACTTCCTCTAATCAGAAGTGAGGAGTGGGAATGGATGTCAGACCTCTGTGAGGTTTTACGCAATTTTGAGGAATCGACACAGATGGTGAGCGGCGATAACGCTATTATCAGTGTAACCATCCCACTTCTGTGTCTACTGAAACGCTCGCTGCTCACAATTAAAACTGACGCTTTGCATGTGGAAGAGGTGGAAATGCGGGAGGAAGAGCTTACACAAGGTGATAGCCAGAGCACCCTCACTTCGTCTTCTCAGCGACAATTGGAGGAGGCGGAGGAGGAGGAGGAGGAGGAGGAAGACACGGTTGCCTCCGCTACAGAGGGTAGCCATGGAACTTTAGTTCCATCTCTTCAGCGTGGGTGGGCAGAAGAGGAGGAAGAGGATGAGGAGATTGAGAGTCATCCTCCTGGTGAGGACAGCGAAATCTTGACTGTTGGTACTCTGGCACACATGGCTGTCTTTATGTTAGGCTGCCTTTCCCGTGACCCACGCGTTATACGCATTTTAGACAACACGGATTACTGGGTGTTCACCCTTCTGGACCCCCGCTACAAAGAGAATTTCTCATCTCTCATTCCTCCGGTGGAGAGGACAAGCAAAATGGTGCAATACCAGAAGGTTCTTGTTGAAAAATTGCTCCAAAATTTTCCATCTGACAACGCTGGCGGCAGAGTACGTGCTACCTTGGCCAACAGAGAAGGGGAGAAAAGGGGAGCACACAGCAGTTCCGAGAAAGGCAGGGCAACACTCTCCAAGGCGTGGGACACCTTCATGACACCCCGCCAGCACCCTCACCCTGATGCGCAGCCTAGTGTCACAAGGAGGGAAAAGTTTTGGAAGATGGTGAAGGAGTACGTAGCAGACCGTGTCAGCGTCCTCAATGATCCCTCTGTGCCTTACAACTACTGGGTGTCCAAGCTGGACACGTGGTATGAACTGGCACTCTACGCCTTGGAGGTGCTGGCCTGCCCTGCCGCCAGCGTTCTGTCTGAGCGGGTATTTAGTGCTGCTGGTGGCATCATAACAGATAAGCGTATCCGCCTTTCCACCGACAATGCTGATAGGTTGACACTTATAAAAATGAACAAGGCCTGGATTTCCCCTGACTTCTCCACTCCACTGGAGGAAAGCCCTGGGGGAACATAAACTCACTTTATATATGTTATTTACAATGATGGGAATACTCTGTATTCCCATTCACCCCTTCCACCCAAAAAACGGGTATATGGTTGACTCTTAATCTTCTCATCCTCCTCCTCCTCTTCCATATGCCCTGTGATATAATTTTTATATAGGGCCAGCTCACCAGCGGGCCCTGTGATATAATTTTTATATAGGGCCAGCTCACCAGCGGGCGCTGTTTGACAATTTTTTTATAGGTCAGCTCACCAGCGGGCCTTCTCATATAATGTTTTATTGGGTCAGCTCTCTAGCGGGCCCTCTCATATAATGTTTTATAGCGTCAGCTCACTAGCGGGCCTTCGCATATAATGTTTAGGATGGTCAGCTCCGCAGCAGACCCTCACCCATAATGTTTTAGATGGTCGGCTCAGCGCACGTTTCCCTCTTAATCATGGCCCCAGTTCAGAAAAATCGAGGAAATTTTTGGGAGAATTTGCCTCTGCGCACGTTTCTTTCTTAATCATGGCCTCAGTTCAGAAAAATCAAGGAAATTTTGGGGAGAATTTGCCTCTGCGCACGTTTCCCTCTTAATCATGGCCTCAGTTCAGAAAAATCGAGGAAATTTTTGGGAGAATTTGCAGATGATATACAAGTAAATATACAGCAAATACTGTTTGGTAACAATTTTTCGCCTAAAGTCGTTTTTATCTTCCTTTTTGTGTGTTTTACGGTCAGTCTGTAAAAATGGCGTACTACGGGCGAAAGATCGTTCCCAGCAGCGATGTTGGAGTCCAAGATGCATCCAGACATCCTCCCTATGCTGTCCCTGAACCATTTCTGTGGTGTTTCCATCATTTTCTGCCCTTTTCCTATGGACCAGGCACCCTCCCCTCATCAGAGCAGGGGGTGCCTGGTGTAATGCTCGAGTCCTCCCATTGACTTCAATGGGGCTCGGGTGCTCGGCCGAGCACTCGAGCCTCCGGGGGTGCTCGGTCAGAGCACCCGAACACCCGAGCATTGGGGTGCTCGCTCATCACTAGTGCTGATGTTTTACAAGAAGGATTGGCTCGCAATCGGCATTCCAATTAATTCCAAAGGTGTTCAGTGGGGTTAAGGTCAGGCCTGTCTGCAGGCCACTTGAGTTCCTCCACACCAAACTCGTCAAAACTTGCCTTTATGGACCTTGTTTTGTGCACAGGGACAGTCATCCTGGAACAGGAAAGGGCATTCCCCAAACTGTTGTCACAAAGTTGGCATATACAATCATCTAAAATGTCTTTGTATGCTGGAGCATTAACATTACCCTTCACTGGAACCAAGGGGCCTACCACAAACCCTGAAAAACAGCCCCAGACCATTATCCCTTCTACACCAAACTTTGCATTCCAGTAGGTAACGTTCTCCTGGTGTACCCAGATTCATCCATCAGGCTGCCAGATAGTGAAGTATACTTCATCACTCCAGACAGCACGTTTTCACTGCTCCAGAGTCCAGTAGCGGTGTGCTGACGCTTGGTATTTCGCATTGTGATCTTAGATCTTGTGTGTAGCTGCTTGGCCATGGAAACCCATTTCATGAAGCTCCCGACGCACAGTGCTTGTGCTGATGTTGCATCCAGAGGCAGTTTGGAACTCTGTAGTGAGTAATGCTACAGAGCACAGGCGATTTTTGCATGTTACGCGCTTCTGCACTTAACAGCCCGCTCTGTGAGTGTGCGTGGTCTACCACTGTTGTTGCTCCTAGACGTTTACACTTCACAATAATAACACAGTGGACCAGGGCAGATCTAGCAGTGCAGAAATTTTATGACTTTTACCAAAGGTGGCATCCTATGACAGTGCCATGTTTAAAGTCACTGAGCTCTTCAGTATGACTCATTCTACTGCCAATGTTTGTCTATGGAGATGGCATGCCTATGTGCTTGATTTTACATACCTGTTAGCAATGGGTGTAGCTGAAACACCTAAACTTCAAAATTAGGAGGGGTGTCCACATACTTTTGGTCATATAGTGTATAATATATATGTGTGCATATCATATAGGCTTCATTGACACATGCATATATACTACTTCTATGGTTAAGTTTGAACAAAAGGTCTATGTCATTCAACATGCTTATTTTGGCCATCATTTTTTATTGCAGTAGAGATATTGGCTAATATTCCAGGTGTTCTTAGCAGGCCCTTCAAACCCTGCAAGTTTCATAGAAATTTGTTCTATGATTCTGTTTCAAATGACTTAAAAGGTTCCCACTTGGCACTATGAGAAAGGTTACATAAATTTACAGGTCAAATTCACCAGAATTGGTAACCAGAAGGGCCCTGATTGGATCTGCATGATTTTTTGTTTGGTAAATTGGATCAGTAGAATTGGAGATACTAGTGTTTAAATTCAAAAACAAGAGACCGTATGGCCACAATGTAATTGGTTCACATGTGCACTAGAAAGCATGCTATAGGTAGTGTAGTTTATAGACTTGTGTATTCATTTCAGGACAAATGCAAAATGTAACAAATATTGCATGTTTCATGCCAATCAGATTTAATTAAGAACCGAATGACACAGAACACTCAATATCATAGAAACACACTCAACACTTTCATGCACATTCATTCACCTGCATACGCACATGCTTACACACATTCACATCAAGTAATACACTTATGTTGGATATCCAGTGGTGTCCTCTCCACCCTGGCCCTCCAACATTTGTAACCAAAAAAAAAAGTTAAATAATAGAAAAAATAATCCTACTATTCTGCCACCAGCTTCCCCTCCACCACCTAGAATCCAGCCATTCACCCTTCTAGCTAGCCAATGATACAAGAATACGCGTACTGCCACCTTCCAGCTAGACCATGATTGGCTAGGTTGAGAGGTGACATTATGCATATCCATGACCTGTCCAGCTAGATGCTGATTGGCTGGGGGGCGAGGTTACTTCAGGGCACATTATGTGCCCTGTGTAACCCCACAATTCCAACCAATGGGAGAGTAGGAACTTATTTGAACAGGGATGGCCATAAAAAAGCTATTCCCTGTTCATATTTCCCTCATTCTGACTCAGGAATTGGCCCTAACGGGATGGGCAGGGGGGTTCTTTATTGTAAGTGGTGGTGGAAGGGACAGTGGCAATCGGCTAGTAGGGTTTTTATTATTAGTTAACATTAAATAACAGATGCTGGAGGACCAGGGAGGTGAGAACACAACTGGATTTCTGACATCAAGATCAGCGTTATTACTTGGGGGGGGTTCCGGGGAACAAATTTTGCTTAATGAACAAAAATCTTCATCAAGGTTTGGACTAACCAAACGTGGGGAGGGTCAACATGATTCATTTCAACCAAATGGGGTACAAAATGTACCAAATCATTTGGACTAAACTTTTTTTTTTTTTTTTTGCTGCGCACATCTTGTAATTTTGGCTATGGTAGGCTGCCATCTACTGATTATTGTTGGAATTGGCCTCAGAGGTGTTTAAGATGGAATGGGTTGGGATGCCTCATTTCACTGTTTAATGGTAGTCATGGTTCCCAAAATACACTGTGAGACCTCTCTAGCATTAAAAAGGTTGAAAGCCATATTTAAATCAACAGTATGTTTTATTTGATCCCGGTGGTGCAGCTGGCTTACTCCAGAATTGCACCACTTTAAGAAAAGTAGTGCATTTCTGGAGCAAACCAACTGCACCAATTTGAACATTTAGAAAAATTATGGAAATTCAGTTGCAAAAATAATATTTAATTTAACCCTTTGAGTGCCCGAGGGGGTACAGAATGCATTGCTTTGCAATGTGTTCTGTACCTCTCAGGCACTCAAAGGGTTAAGTCACATTTAAGTTCTCACTCAAAATCTGGGAAATGCAGGTTACATTTTTCAAACTTAACTCTATGCCCCCATATGCTTTGCTGATGACATCAGCCATCATATCACAAAAGAAATCTTCAGTTACATCAGAAATGACCTCATCAATGGTATTACTGGTGACATCACAAATTATATAATCAGTGACATTTACAGGTGCACTCCATGATAACTTTTATAAACTCTATTGTCAGTGCTGGGTGATGTTGTTCAGTGGTGTTATTTTTGTGTAGTTTTCCTATTGGGTGACAAGCTGTAGTGTAGCTAGATAAGCATTTTGTTGCAGTAGTGTTGCATTATGTCTTTCTTGACAGTGTGAGTGTTAAATGTGGAAACTCGACTGAGTGTTTTATAGTTCTAGGTGCACCATTTTGATACTGGGTAAATAGGTGTAGTGTTGCAGTAGCAGTAGAAGAGCACTGTGGTGTTGAATTTATTGGTTTCTGCACAATGCCACTGCTGAAAGCATAGCCGAGAAGTTGTATTGGCAGTCTTTGTGATTTTGGAGATGTAATCAGTGATGTAATTTGTGATGTTGTGTCTAATGTCTTCTTCAAAAAAACATAGGGCAGTGGAGTTCATTGGGAAGAACATAACCTGTATTTACTGCGTGAAAACATATGTATCTATCAATAGATAGATAGACAGACCAGGGTGGTAGAGAAAGGACAGAGGCAGAGAGAAAAATTTGTAGAGAGAGGAGAGAGATGGGAAGGGAGGAGATAAACTAGAAAAGTAAGGCTAGAGTAGAGTACGTTGGCAGTTACTGATGTAAACTTGCTACGGCTAACGCCAAGGTTAAGTTGCTGGTGACAAGGCCAGATAACAGGATGAGCACATCAATTCAGATCAGAATAGTAGTCCACTCAGTCAGGTGTTTAGGTGAATCTAACAGTGCATATCTATCAAAAATATGAATGACTGAGGAAAAGAGGGCTTAATGGAAGTGGATGGAGATAAATTAAAACTGATGGTCTGGTTGTGGTCCAGAAGGCTGAGAGCAGAGCAAACTATGGTAAAGACCCTGTAAGATTATGACTGATTCTAGTGTGATCACTAGCAAGCCATCAGGTAGACCATACTTTGGTAGACTGTGCTGGTTGGATATACAGTGTCAAGATAGGGTGAGGACTGTTGATTTGAACAGCACTAGAGGGAGCAGCTGTAACAAGACTAGAGGAGGGCACTCAAACAGCAGGCAAAATGACAAGGACACAGCTATTGCTGATGTACCACCACACATAACAAGACACAGCTCTGATTCTGTGGTGGAGAGGAGGCTTGAAACAGGCATGCATAGGAAAGCAGGCGGGTCAAGGAACTCCAAAGATGAAACAGTAGGAGGGCAAAACAAACGCTAAAGCTGAGGTCTATTTCGGAAAGTCAGACAACGGGGAACCAGGAATTAAAGGGATAGTAATACTTAAAATGTAAAAAAAAATATGTTGTAGGGTTTATCCCCCTGAGTAAAACAAGGATACTCCCACTGCTGAAAGGTGTTCTATTCAAAAGTTATTACAGTTCAAAGTTGAATTTTTTAGGTGCAATATCACAGTGGCCTGAAATTGTACAGTGGTGCTGTTGCTACACCATCCTATGGACAGCTGTGGTCCCGGGACCATAAATCTCCATAGGATGGTGTAGCAACAGCGCCACTGTACAATTTCAGGCCACTGTGATATTGCACCTAAAAAATTCAACTTTGAAAATTAATAACTTTTGAATGAAACACCTTTCAGCAGTGGGAGTACTCTTGTTTTACTCAGGGGGATAAACCCTACAACATATTTTTTTTTACATTTTAAGTATTAGTATCCCTTTAAAATCCGATGACAAGCAGGGTCAAACCAGATGGTAGAGAGTGTCACTGCCGGGGGATTACCGAGGAGAACAGTCAGTCAAGACAGGTCAGAATCATGAGTATAAGAAACCGAAAACTCACAGAGCTAACTCACATTAAATGATACATTTGATTTTACAGATATAAATTGGGAGCCCAAGTGAATAAATATGAATAGCAGCAAGTGTGGGAGTTCTCCAGGCTCCCCATGATTAGGCGAAAGCCCAAACAAAAAATCACAGGTACACCAAATCAGGTAAATGGAAGCTCAGGCTTGAAGAATGAGCATCTACCTGTCCAGTAGAAGGTAAATAAGGCTAAGGAGAATTAATAGGAGAACAGTGGGCAGGGAGTTAGGTGAGCACAATTGCAGCAGCAGGGATGATTGTGACACTGAGGAAGGAAAAACTGGGCACAGAAGACTGCTCAGAGGGAGGAAGGTGTTTGCTGGAGAGTAAGGGAACAGAATGAGAATGAAGTAGAGATGCAGGGGAGGAATAATATATACTAATAAGAAAAGGGAAGATGGCAAGAAAGTGGGGGAGGAAAGAGAATAAGTGGTGGAAGAAAGGAGAGATACTTGTGATAGGAAGAAGGACTTTGATTCTTACTCCTGTCATTTTGACACCTCAGTCTTGTTTCACTGTCCATTGTTCATCACACAACCACAGTACGTCTAAAACCACAGCCTTGCTCATTGTCCACTGGTAGGCACAGCAGGGACATGCACAGACATTTTGGGGGGGCAGGGGCTCAAATGAAAAAAAGGGGACTTCTCATAATTATTTATTCAAAATATATATTTAAAAAAGGGCACTAGGGCACTTTGAACAAAAAGGGCAGGTGCTCAAGCCCCCTTTGGTGCCTAAGTGTGCACGTGCCTGAGCCACAGAACCACACGTAACTGTCTGACAGCCCAGTCTTGTTTCATTGTCCTACTGGAAGTCACAGAATGACACACACATGATCTAGCATACCACCCTTGTTCCACTGTACATTGCCTTTTAACTTTTCTTGCTGTAGGTAATGGAGTGAGCCACTACAGCGCTGTCCTCAAATCAGTGAGCTTTTGTTCCTTATCAGATACTTCTGAGTTGCACTGAGGTCACCTGAGTGTAGAGAGAAAGAGAGAAGACTGTGAATATCTACATGCCGAATAATCTGAAGGCACATACTATAGGGCCAATTAATTCATGTGACCAGGTGTACAGGTGTCCCTGAACTTTCTACATATATATATATATATATATATATATATATATATATGTTAATGTATTTATTCTTAATGTAAACTGTTTGAGGAGTAAAGTTATATTATACGTCATGGTTAGAAGTAGACATGAGCAAAACATCAGCAATTCTTTTATGAATCAATTCAGAGTGCTGAACGCATTCAGCTGAACAGTTTATAGACAGTGGGAAGATCATATTGGGACAAGGGAAGAGTGATAGTATGCAAGAGAGAGGTTTGGAAGTGGGAGCATGGAGAGTGATAGAGACAGGAGCTCTGGAGAGTGCAGGAGAGAGGAAGTGGGAGAGTGGGCGGGAGCATAGAAAAATGGTAGAGGGAAGAGGGGGGTAGAGAGCATGGGAAGGGAAGAGATGGAGATTGAGAAAATGGAGAGACAAAGCAGGACAGCATGAGGCGTAAGGGAGAAGGGGAGAGTTGTTTTGTAGTTCTGCCAGCCTACTAGCCCACCAAAGAGCTCTTCTATCTTGTTTAGATGTGTGCCCTTAACATCTGAAAGCAAACAAACCTACTTTTTATTTTATGTGGATATCTTGTGATTGGTTGGCTGAATAAGTAAACTAAAGAAAAAATTTAAACTTTTGTGCTCTTCCAAGTGGCATATTTAATACTAATTATGTTCTTACAAAATGATTTCTAGTCTAGTTGCCAGTCTCTTCAAGCAAGAGACAAGGATGTCAAGAGCTTTTGTTCCGGAACTCCAGCGAGAATAGTCCCAAAGATCAGGTCTGGAAAATTGGCTTCATAGTTGGGTGTGGTTAAGAGCATGTTGGGGGTCTTATATAAAGATGCCTGAGATGTAAATCTGGTTCTGGACACTGTTGAGGCTAGACACTTTTCACAGAGTTGGAAACAAATATTGTGCTGAGCACCCATCGAGAATGATCAAGATAAAGTATCTTGTTCTGGTGGCCTCTCAATGGTGCTACAAGTCACATTTTATACTCCAATGTACTATTACAGAGAGGAAATGAGTATACTAATCCTACTAGATCTATCTGCTGCTTTTGACACTGTTGTCCATGCACTCCTCCTGGACACATTGGACACCCTTGGCATCCGTGACACACCTCTAAAATGGCTTTCCTCCTACCTCTCTAAATGTACTTTCAGTGTTTCTTTTGCTAACACTTTCTCATCTCCCCACGACCTCTCAGTTGGTGTACCTCAGGGATCAGTCCTGGGACCACTTCTCTTATCCCTTTACACCCTCTCACTTGGTGACTTTATCTCATCTCTTGGATTTATTTACCATCTGTATGCAGATGACACACTAATCTATCACTCTGTCCCTGTGCTGTGCAGTCTCAGGTCACTCAATGTCTCTCAGCCATTTCATCATGGATGGCCCACTGCCACCTAAAACGTAATATGGCTAAGATAGAGCTGGTGGTGTTACCTCCCTAAAACCCATCCACCAACCCCCTTCTCCATCACAGTAGAAAACTGTGCTATACACTCAGTATCCAAAGCACGCTGTCTTGGGGTCATTCTTGATTCTAAATTAACCTTCGCCCCCCATATCCAAGATGTCAGTAGAACATGCTTCTTCCTAAAAAATATTGCCAAAATACGTCCTTTCCTCTGCATGTCAATGGCAAAAACACTATCTCAGACACTCATTCTCTCTAGACTTGACTACTGCAACATTCTACTCTCTGGTCTTCCTGCTTCTCATCTCTCTCCACTTCAATCTGTTATCAATTCAGCCACAAGAATCACCACATTTGCTCCCAGATACCTTCCCTCTCATCTCCTCCTGAAATCCCTCAATTGGCTACCTATAAAGTATTGTATTTCTTACAAAATTCTCCTCCTCTCCTGTAAGTTTCTATGTTCTTACATTTCTGCTCTTATCTCCCACTACACCCCTTCCCATCCCCTACGGTCTTCTCAGGGGTTCTTCCTGTCCTCTCCCTACACAACTCGAGCCATCTCTCGACTACAAGCTTTCTCACTGGCTGCCCCTTGACTCTGGAATGCCCTCCCCATCACCGTTCGCCAATCATCCACAATCATCACTTTCAAGCACCTCCTCAAAACCCACCTGCTCAGGGATGCATCTCAATAGCAATATCCTCCTCTTGCACACAGATAGTCACACCAGAATCCTTCTGCACTTCTTTCACCACACCTTGTACCTGCACTTATAATCCTCCTCCTACTGTCTCTGTTTGTCATCATGAATTCTAATTAGATTGTATGCTCCTTGGGGCAGGGTCCCTTTCCCAGTCTATGATTCCCTTGCTGCACTTTCTCTCACAAATAATGCAGTGATGGCACGTAAGCTTAATGCTCTTAAACCAGTTCTGTAGTTTTGTATTATATTATTTCAAATTTTGCTAAGCACTGTGTACATGTATGGCGCTATATAAATAAAGATACATACAAATTTCCATATCCATATCATATCCTGCGCACAGACAGTTTCAGCTTCAAAATGTCAGGAAAATCCTCTCTGTACAAGAGAATCAGCACAACCACAGATGTAAGTTTTGGCTTATGTGGGCCTCATCAGTGTAGTTCAGCTGATTCCCTCTAGGCACGTGGAGAACAAATGCCCATGCCTGGGATGCCCTTCTTACTTAGGGAGACCAAGAAACAAATATTGTGATAAACACTCATCGAGAACAAACAAGATAAGGTGTCTGTTCTGAGGCATGTTGGCCTCTCAATGGTGCTAAAAGTCACGTTCTTCACTCCCTTGTGCCATTGCAGAGAAGATATTTCCATATCCATATCAGACTGGTCCTGCCCTTAGACAGTCTCAGTCTTAGTCTATCCCCAGGGAGAAGTAAAGGAGCAGCACATTGCTGAAAATCCACCCAGGAAGAACAGGTACATGAGAAATACTACTAAAAACACAAGTGTCATAAGCAATAACTACAGAACTGATTCAACGAAAATTGTTTTTAGCATTGCAAAAACTCCACAAACCATACACTGTAGCATTTTTTTAGATGCCCTTTAAACTATTCCCTAAATCGTTTGTAGTTTGAACTTCTTCAACAGTGACAGCACTGGAGAAGATATGGGAGGGCTTCTGCTCTGGACTCCCGATGTGATACCACATGCTGCATTCAGGCTGAAAGATGGAGCATGAGATCTAAGGCCTTCTCCTATGTTTCCAATGTAGTGTTAGGCTGGGGTTAGCCCCATCTATTGGTTTCTTTGCATTAAATGATTTTTGATTTTAGAAAATGCAAATACGTTTGAGCTTTAATACGTTTTTGAATGAAGCAGGGAAAAATCAATTTTTTTTTCCCACACAAGAAACATTATTATTAATTTAACCCTTTGAATGCCAGAACGGTACTCCTCTGGCACTCAAAGGGTTAAATGACTGAAGAAGGGGGGAAAAAATACTGATTATAATCTTTCATCTGGTTGCTTGTGGGGGTTGCAGTTACACCCTGGCACACTTTGATTCTTTGTAGTAGTGTTTTACAGTATTCAATAGCTATAAGATTATAGAGAACAACTGTCATCACAGCTCCTGGTATTCATGACCACTGTGCTGATTCACCTTTGAATAACAGACTGCTCATCTAAGGCTTAGAATCTGCTAGTTCAGCAATCAGAAGGGCAGGGAGCTGTCTCTGAAAAAGAAGAAGCGGATGTGATAAAGGTCAGACGTCCTCACTTGAACCAATTTACTAGTAGAGATTTGTCATGCAGACATCTGGCAGCAAAGAGAGGAAAAGCTTATAAAATATTGACAGATATGTTTCCCAATAACAGTACAGACGGTCCTAATAGTTACAGTGAGTCACGTTCCGCAAAATGGTGATGTAACTAGAAACTATGTAAATTGAATCTGATCTTAACGCAGGGACTATGTAATAATATAGTGTTATGTTCCATAACAAGGGTTTGATGCAAAATGTTATATAGAAAGTACCATAAAACTTATTTAACCCTTTGTGTGTCAAAGACATCTCCAATGCATTGCTTCATATCAGCAGAGAGTTAATGTGTACTTAACTCACTTGCCAATATTAGTTCAAGACTGCTGGGGAGCTACAGATTTACAGATACAGGAAACTTCCTTAGCCGATACAGGAAAGCTGATAGAGAAGGCAGCGGGTAATGCGGTTGTCAGATACAAAACTGAGGACATGGGCTGGCTGCAGACAGAGGCGATTGTCGTAAAAACATATCGGAAGTCATGGGCATTTGCTAGAAAGAATCAGTGGCCAACCAAAGCAAGGGCATAAATAATGTCATTGGGTCTCTATTTTCATGCAGTATGCTAATGAAGAACACATAATGCAGGATTATACTGGTTCCTGTGCAGTTTTGCAGAATGGAATTTACCAAGTGTCCCACATTAAATTGGAAATCTGGTCACACTAGGCTCTGGAAAATTATTCACTGTAAACAATTTGGGCTACAAGTGCCACTGCTGTCTAGGCTTGTTGGTAGGGTGCGGGGTGCTGGACTGAGACACTCTTGGATTCTGCCTTCACACTTTGTTTTGGAGGGGATGAAAAGACACTGTTTTATTGGTAGGTTAGGGCTCTTGGAGATCTGAGACAGATCTCCAAGATCTTGCCCCCAGTGGCTTCACTGATAATCTGCTTCAGTTCAGGCCCAAAGAGAGAGTTGCCCTTTATAGGCAGAGAAATCAGTGACTTCTTAGATGAGAGGTCCGCAGACCAAATCTTAAGCCAGAATGTGCGTCTAGCAGAAACAGAGATGGCAGAAGCCTTAGCTGCAAGTTTGATGGCACCCAAAAGAGTGTCAGTGACATATGTCTGAGCCTTAGAAATGTTGGCCAAGAGGGCTAAAAGGTCCTCCTTAGGGGCACCTTGACTGCCTCGGTAAGTTGCTCGCCCCAGATGGCAATAGCTCTAGAGACCCAAACAGAGGCCAAGGTAGGCCACAGGGCAGCACCAATGGCAGCAAAGTTAGACTTCAGGATAGCTTCCAGCTTTCTACCAGTCATATCCTCTAATGCCGTGGCATCCGCCAAGGGCAGAGCAGTAGACTTAGAAAGTCTAGAAATAGGGGGATCAACCTGAGGAGCTGTAGCCCACTGAGCCAAAGCTGCTTCAGAGAAGGGGTATAGTTTGGAAAATCTCTTGGAAAGAGAAAGACGTCTGTCAGAGGTTTTCCACTCATCCAGGATGACCTGGTCCAGAGTAGGGTTAGGTGGAAACACAGTGAGGGATTTCTTACTCCTTTGAAGACTGGCCTTCATCAGGGGTAGTAGTTACCTACAGGGTCATTAAAACTGCCTTAATGAGACCCTCAGCAATGGAGCAGGGTCAGATTCAAAAGCATAGGAAGAAGCCCCTTCCTCACACTCCCCTTCCTCTGTTTCAGCCTCAAAAGAATCCTCCTCAGAGGTTTCTCTGAGATCAGGAATGCCAGGGGCTTTAGGGGCCACAAACTTGAAAGTAGTGGGAGGTTTCCAAGACTGGAGGACCTCCTGGAGGGAAAGAGAAACCTGTGCCATAGAGGACTTTGTCTTTGACCCAAAGTGGCTCTTGTTCAAGGCTGGAGGGCCCAGGTGGTGTTGTAGGGGCCACAGCACATGAGGGGCATAAATGTCCTGAGTACTCTCTAGGGAGCCCTGTTTGGCATTAGGAACAGTAAGCAAGGGGGGTGTCAGAGACGCCCCTGAGTCCTTAGCCTTAGTTCTAGCCCCATGTCTCTTTGGATCCGAACAGTATAAGAAACCCAAATACTGTGAACCAGATTAAAATCACCTCAGAAAGCCCAAAAAAGTACTAATCTGGCAGGCGAATGGTTAACCTGAGAATGGGAGTAAGGAGAGACAAGCCTATGCATAGGCTACACCAGCAAAGAAAGAAAGAAAATGGCATCCGAAATGACAGCCAAACAGAAGTAAGCCCGCGAAATGGACATCCTGGGATTTGTAGTTTTGTCCCTTTGCTGTAACCTAGCAACACCTGAACCCACTCTTGAGGGGCCCCCAAGACACTGGGGATGTGAACCAGATCATAGAGCATGAGGAAATAAGAAGAATGAGCAATCTCACAACTCTGTAAGTCAAAAGGTTGCAGAGATATGTCAAAAAGCATTCTGTCCTATAGAAGTCAACGGTGCAAGGGCAGCCGTGCGGTAAAGTGCGCCTTGAAGGCGTGTAACTCCAAAAAATTAACATTTTATAAAAGTTAATGAAATTACTCAAATACCCAAGGGAACATGTAGGGATAAATAAAAACTGGCAATCCTAGAAGGAAAAGTCAAAATGAGCCCCATAACCCGGAGAAACCAGCAACATAAAATGCATCCATCCAAGCACCAAAAACCCTGGGATGAAGCCAAATAAGGTACCCCATATGAGTGCTGGAGTTTCATACTCCAAGAAGACCCCTGTATAGAGGGGAACAGAGGGACAAGTGGATCATGGCACTCAAAGGGTTGCTCACATTTTACTTGGTTTCTTTCTTCAGATAGCCATTAAAAGAAAGAGCCTCAGATAGACCCAGTCAGAAAAGAGAGAGAAACATGGGTTGCATGAATCTCTCCACAAGGCTGCAAGGGTCCACAACAGCACCTGATAGTTGGACAATAGTCCAGGGGAAGTCATGAATGGTAATCCACCTAATGGGAGCATTTTGACACCTCATATCTAATAAGAAAATAATAAAAATGTATAAAGTTCTCAGCCGCTATCCAGGTTACTGGAACACGTTTAACTGGGGCGGGGCTAGAGGGATAGCCTGATAAGGAGGATGGGGAGGCTCCACCCACAGCTTCTACAATTGTTACAACCTACAGAGAGGAGCTGTTGCCTACCCATGGTACCTGTATGTCATATTGGACAGCAGAGTATTTAAACACATTACTTCTGAATTTTTAACCCTCTAACCTCAGGTCATGCCCTATTGTTCTAGTATTTGTTTTTTTCTGAAAACTGCTTCCTTTAGTTCACGGTTCATATTGCATATCAGCCTGGTTCCAGAAACAGAAAGGCAGGTGCTCTTTTTCAGCATCTTCTTACAGTCTCTGATGCTTCTGAGGACATCACCCTTACTATCAAACATTTCCTTTTGATCATTTGTCTGATTAAGACCTATCTTATTACTCTTTCAGAGTTTGCATGAGGAAAGTTGACTTTCTGGGATGTATTGCATGACAACTACAATAAGATCTTTGTCCCTGAAGCCTTGCAGTTGGAGGTTTTTCTACTTGTTCAGGATTCTCCACTGGCAGGTCATCCTGGAATCACTAAGACTAAAGAATTGACATATCAACAATTATGGTGGCCTTCTGTAGACAATTATATTGACAATTCTATACAATCCTGCACTGTCTGCTATGGCCAAGCATCCGCAAACTAAGCTGCTGAGACTACTGCCTTATTTATTAATTTACACACAGTTCAGGGTGAACTGGAAGAAAAGGTGTCAGATAGAGGATCTCAATTTACATCTAAATTCTAGAGGTCTTTTTTGTTCTGCATTACAAATTCAGATTTCATTGTCTTCTGCCTTTCATCCCCAGACCAACAGTGAAATGGAGTGCACCAATCAGTTGTTAGAACAGTATACTTTGTTTAAATTTCCTTCAACAAGGGAACTAGATGACTTCCTTACCCCTTGCTGAAATTGCTTATAATAATCCTCTGCATTTCTCCACCAAACTTTCTCGATTCCATGCAACCTATGAGTTTCATCTGACTTGCTTTCCAGGTTCTATACACAGTTGCCAATGTCCTGACATCTCAGCCTGACTTTGTTCTCTTGTTGATCACTAATGCCAAGCGTGATTCACCCTTACAGTTTTGGGTTGGAGACAAGATATGGCTTTAGATGAGGAATCTCAAGTTGGCTAATTGGGAGTGTGTTTTGTGGGACCTCTCTGAATTGTATGGTGGATAAATCCTGTTATGGTCTGTTTATACCTCCTGAACAATTATCGGGTATAAGCAGTCTTCCATCTGTCTCTCTTGAATCCCGTCTCTTAGAACCTGATTCCAGTTAATTGCCCCTCTGCCTCCTATTCATGTGGGCAGCCTAAAGGAGTTCATGACTGAGATCATTCTGTGTTCCCATTGGCTCCAGGAATGGCTCCAATACCTGGGATATTGGAAAAGGTTTGGTCCTTAGAAGTGCTCCTGTGAACCAGCTTATGTTGTTCATTCCTTTGTTCATGTGTGTGCTTTTCACCATGTTCATCCAGACAATCCAAAGTCTACCACCTGGAGGGTGTCCTTGGGGGACATGTTAGAGTTTACCTGAAACCCAGCACTTCTATGCATCTGCATCTGCTCTATATTCTTTCCCTACAGGCCTGGACATGGGCTCACTTCATCCTTTTCTCATTTTTGTTTGCATGTGGATGGAGGAAGAACACTGCAAATGCACAATAACGTGCAATCAGGTCTTACATGGTGGACCACAGAACAGCACATGTGCAGTTTCTCACGCTGGTTGATTTCCAGCCTGAAGGTAATTAAACACACTTTGCAGGTTCTCTGGTGCTACTATTACTGTGTCTCATTCGTCTGTGTACTGTTGGCTCCTGACTTTGCCTGAACTTGGCCTAACCCTGACAATGAGTGTGGTTCTCATTAGTGTTCTGACAATCTTTGTTTCATATTGAAAGATGTAGTCTCTGCTTTACAGGTATTGTGAGAGTGTCCATCCTGGTTTGTTCTTGGCTGAACTGGACCAGACATTCAACCTTGGTCTTCAAATGTTTAACTCCTTGTTTTCAGCTGCATTAAAGACACACTAGTGGTTGCTGCCACTCTCTCTCCAGCTGCAAACCCCAGCTTTGCACTCAAACAAATGTTCAACAGAGACTTCTCTGCTTTCTGTTTCCTTGGGTCACTAGTACATTGAGTCCTGCTAATGGGCTCCAGTTCTCCAGTTACCTTGCAAACATACAACAGAGCACACAAGAGCAAGCTTATAAAATAGATGGCACTACAGATCACACAAAGGAGAAAAACAGAGCACTCCAGAGACAGAGCACATTTGAAAAGTGGATCCTTGAGAGAGAGAGTGACTGCAATACAGCAGTAGTTAGCAGTGGAGGATCTAGTAATTGAGAACTTTGGTGTAAAATAATTTTGGGAACACATTTCACAGAATTCTACTGAAAACCCCAAAACATTTTCTATGTTCTTTATTCAGTGGGGACCTAAATTTGCGTGGGCCTGGGGCTTTTCACCTGCTGCACCAATGGTAGCTCAGCCCCTGAGAGCAACAGTGCAAGCAAGACAGATAAAGTGAGAGTAACAGCAAGACTGAACTTGTGAGTGATAGAGAGGACTGACACTGTGGGGTATATGTGTGTGTGTGTGTATGTGTGTGTGTGTGTGTATGTTACACGCCCCTGGCAATGTCAGGCTATTTATGCTACTAAGTCATAAATCTATATAACTCAAAAGCTAGTCCAGGCTTTGGTAAGCACATTCAAAGAAAAAGAAATGTAAATATCTGAAGTGCAACCTCTTTTTCACAAAATAGCTACAAGCAAAAACAATTAATATAGATGCACATCCATACATGCCATAAAATCTCGGGTATAATGTGCACAATTGTACCCCTTTTCACTTTATGTGAAGTGGGAAGTGTGTATAATACACAAGGAAAAAAACACAAAAAAATGTAAATGCCCCCCTCAATTTCTCTCCCCTTTCCCTTCCTCCTCCCACCTCAGTAGAGTTATCTGCACACCCCCTTTCACTCCGTCTGCCCACATCCAAGTTCAGAATAAGGGCTTCCCCCAGGAAGCAGCCAGAAGATACGTGCAGTGGGCAACATGCTTGCATTTGCAGCCCACTTTCTTCTCTGCTGTGCCACCTCCTTGAAGGAACTCTTATTATATAGATAGGTTTGTGTCTGCTCAGAACCTGAATGATCTGACAGGGCAATACCATAGTTTCAATGACCAGATGTCCTGGTCCTAATCATGATCAGTAGAAGATTTGCTCTTTATAATGGATACTCTCTGACTAGCATCTTAGCATTCTAAAGACAATGAACATGAACAATAATAATACAACATATAGGGGATTGTGACAAACTCTTTCAAAATCACCAACGTTTTTTAAGTGATAGGGTCCCTTTAATATATCCATGGTGCTGTTTTTAAGAAATTCCCATGGTAGCATGGTATTGCCTGTTTGCTTATTATTGTATATACTGTAATTAACCTCTTGGATGCTGCTCCAAATTATTGCTTCATTGTATCTCTTTGTGTGCTGTGACAGTAGTTTAATTCCTTTCACTTTGCATGATTCCATTTCTGACCACTAGATGGTGGTAGCACTCAGCCTGAGAAAGCACTGTACCTTACAGTTTTTGAACATGCAACATTGCATCATGCCCTCAAAATGATTGATGTTTACCTACCCACATCTCATTTCTATGACTTTGCACTATGATTTCCATTATTTTATGATATGTATAGTTTATATCGGGGTAAGCAACCTTTGGCTTTCCAGCTGTTGGAGTCTACACCTACCATCATCCCTGATAAGCCAGCAGCTAGTTGGGGATGATGATAATTGTAGTCTCCAAACAGCTTTTGAGCCAAAGGCTGACACTTAAAGGGATGGCAATATCTTAAACAAATTCAGTTCAAATTGATCCTCCTATAAAAAGGATCATGTAACGCTTTATTTCAATATGCTCATTGTTGTAGTTCTAAATGAATTCACTTGCAAAGGATCCCCCTCTCTCCCCTTTTTCATCCTGTAAGCCGCCTCCCCTTAGATGTGGAATCCAATCGTGGGACCAGACAGTGTGCAGCGAGGGATAATCTTCATTCATAGAATATAAGGATGAAGGATGGCAGGATTTTCCTCATGCTCAGTGAAGATTGTTCCTCACTGCACTCCATCCGGCCGGCTGAAAGAGGCAGTATGATGTGGGTAAAAGATGAGGGAGGCGAATCCTTTAGCAGTGAATTCCTTTTGAAATTCAGCACTGAATATATTGAAATCAAGTGTTACAGGATCCTCTTTATAGGAGAATCAATCAGAGCTTTGTTTGTTTCAAGGTATTACTATCCCTTTAACTGTCTGAGTGCCAGAGGGGTAAGCAATCCATTACTGCACAATGTGCTGCAAATGGCTGGCACTCAAAGGGAACTATACCTGTGGGCATTAGTGGTGCATAATGTAACAGAAGGACCTACCTATGTAGGTGTCTTCCATAGAGTAGATATTCTTACTTGGGAACTGTCTGTGTCTGCTCTGGTGTTACTTACTGGATCTTCAGGACAGAGGTATATTCTCTGGTTTTTGGAGTTCCCTGGTAACCCAGCTTCTGACCAAAGACCATTCAATCCACTCCCTACCCCATTCTGCCCACATCCCACCCATTTTCAGGACAAATTCCCTCCTCCCAATCCCCCCACACCCCCAATTAAGCCCTGCCTACATTATGACACAAATTAAGTTATTCGAACGCTCCCACTCCAGCCATTTTGGGAACAAAAAGGCCCGATGTTTACAGCTATATCTAGTTATATAATTTTGCTGCAGTTGACGGTGTTTACTGATCTCCATTTCAGGTTTGTGTCTAGTTCACACCTCTTCCCATTAGCATACCTGGGAACTCCTGTGGTGCCCCTGGAGGACATAAATGGTGAGATCTGGTCCAAATGTGGGCGGGTCTTACTGGTGAGTGGGGGCAGGGCTTGATGGTTGCATCACAAAAGTGGACATGAAATGGGAGGAACTGGGTGGGGAAGGGGGAGAAGAGGGAAGGAAATGGGAGGAACTGGGTGGGAAGGAGCAGAAGTGGGCAGGGCTTCTTATGAAAATATCTGTCCACAGAGACCAGGTAATCAGCTGCAAAAACCAAAGTCTCCAGGGCAAATCCGGAGAGTTCCCAGGTACGCCCATTAGACAATAGACATGTACATGGCTATATTTACATCTCAGATGTCTCTAATCAAGGCCCCTAAGCGCCCTTATACCCACCCACGTGGCCACACCCCCAGTCCTGATATGATCCCACGAACTGTTGCCTGAGACTGAAAACATCCTTTGCCTATAACCTATAAGTACAAAAATGCTTTTAACCCCTGCTTTGAATGTTAGAGAGGTCTCCATGTGTTGGAGACTTCTCTAGCATCCAAGAGGTTAAATAACAATTAGTAAATGGATATCTAACCTGGTAAATAAACTGATCAAATTAAAATATAAACAGGCAAATCAAATGGCCACCATAAAACAGGAGCATTTGTCTGGTACAGAGGTAATGAGGCTGTTCTGGCCACACCCACACAGCCAGCACACATTGCGCTCTAAGCAGTTACACTGTATTTTGTCTAATGGGAAATCCAGCCATGAGGGTCATATGTTCGAAGAAGTAGCAAAATAGCTTTTGTCTTGTGTAATGACATTTCAAAGTGCGGTGCTGTTGGACTCAGTAATATTTTCAGAGAGTGTTGGTTGTGATTGGAAATATATTGTTGAAGTACGATTTCTGACTGAAATTGTCATATTTAAAGACAAAAATGTGACATTTTCTCCACTTTCTTCTTAACGTACAAATTCCGTCATTTGCATGACATTGTTTTGTCGTTGTACATGACAAATTCTCTTTACCCCTATACGATGCTGATGAATAGTAGCCACGCCCTTGCCCAGCCCCTTCGCCCAGCAATTCTGGAGTTGTGTCATACACGATGGACATTTACATTTTTTTGTCATATATGTGCTATAGAAAATATGTTGTTCATGCATACAATTACTTATTTTTCTCAATCATACTACATTTTTTTGCTGTTATCCCTTTGAACATATGGCCCTGTATATCCACTCTCTTAACCACTTTGCTGCTAGAGCATTGCTACAAAAAAACACTCTTACTGTTTTATGCTAAACCATGAAAGACTTTTCAAATAGTAATATGCTCCTGTTCACCTATAGACTACAACAGTAATCAAGTGCAAAACATATAAATACATATACTTTAGTGAAGCATGTAGGACAACTGCCTAGGTAAACATCTCTATCAAACAATTGCTTATTCATGTATGGGTCCCCTTTAAAGAAGTAGTCAACCTGTCTTAGGAATAAAACATAAAAAAATTGCAAAGTAGAACAAGGGTACTTCCACTGATGTGAGTTTAAAGGGATAGTAATACTTTATTATTACTATCCCCCATATTGTAGATATTTGTAGAATAATTTAATAGCCCCCAGGTTCATCTCTCAAACCTTTATGGTTTGAGAGATAACCGAAGGCAAAGTTCCCCCCTCCCTCCCCCTTCCCTGAAGTCAGCGTTGTACTGACTGCAGGGGAAGTCTGTCGTACGACAGGCTTGCGGCTCTGCAGCTGAGCCGAGATCCCGTTAGTGACAAAGAATTATTTCACTGAAACGGTCTTCTTCATGTGCTTGGTTTGCTAGCACATGTAGAAGACTGTTTCAGTGAAATAATTCTTTGTCACTAACGCAATTGCAGCTCTGCTGCAGAGCCGCATGATTAAAGTCAGACCGATATCCCTGCAGTCAGCACAACGCTGACTTCAGGGAAGGGGGGGGGGAGGGAGGGGGGAACATTGCCTTCGGTTATCTCTCAAACCATAAAGGTTTGAGAGATGAACCTGAGGGCTATTCAATTATTTTGGAAATACCTACAATATAGGGGGTAGTAATAATAAAGTATTACCAACCCTTTAATGATTAAGTAGAATCTATTGATATATTTTTTATATTAAGATTGCCAGCTGGGGGGTTTATGCACTAAAGAGTGATAAAACGGTATTAAAGAGGTGATAACTGAAAAAGTGTATATCACTTCTCCAGTGTAACAAACTCTCCAAGTGCTATGTTATTCAATGAAGCCAATGCATTAAGATCGCTAAGATCTGTCAGGTTGGAAATATCTTAATGCATTGACTCCAAAGAATAACATAGGAACTGGCAATTTTATCTCCACTTCATCATCTCTTAGTGCATCTCCCCTTGGTGTCCAAGAAGTTGTTCAGGTCGTTATTATACTGCATTCTGTGAGAGAGATCAGTCACTGACTACAATTATTCACAGAATTTTTAACAAGAGGATCATCACTTTCCGGCAGTTTGAACTGTCATAACTTTTGAATAAAGTAAGTAACAGCAGTGAACGTACCATTTTTTTTACTCAGCAGGAAAATCCCTATAACATATATGATTTTCTTAACAAAACATTACTGATCATTTAAGGCCTCTGTCACACAGTCCAAAGAACTGTTGCCTCCCCTTGAGACAGCTCTGTGACCCATGTGATTTCATTCCCATGCTTTTGACAACCGATCTGGACACAGGACAGGCATGTCTTACAGCTGACCCACGTAAAAGCCAGCCAAAATTGCTGGCTGGTTCTTACATGAGATGGCAAATCACTGAAACTTGTAATGCACATTGCAATCTTCACCAGCACTCACGTGTAAGTCTGCCAGTGATTCCATAGGCCACAATGGAGGCTTTCATTACTGCAGCTTTATTGCATTCCTGAATGAATGCAGTAAAGTTGCAGCATGTTGGAATTCAGTGCTTTAACCCAGGGTGATAGTTGCTTGTGTGGAAGATACCATTTCACTGCCTAGAACTTTTCACAATGGGCGATAATACTAACACAGCATCTCTGCTTTGCAGCTGCTCATGGGAAAGGGGACTAAGAGGGTGCAGTATGGGAACCTTGAATGAGGTCGTACAGAGAAATGTAAATATTTGTTTCTCATAGAGATTACATGTTCTGTTGACTTTTCCTATGGAATGATGGGAAGAGAAGGTTAATAAGTGTCAGTGAAGTACAAGAATGTTATTCTATTCTCAAGGGCATAACTAGAACTTGCCCCCAAGCACAAGTGCATATAAGCCATGATCAACCCTGACCTACGTTCACCCAAGCATTTCAGAGGCCTGGATGGCAAATATTTCAAGGGCAAGCAGGAACTGGTTATTTTGACTGGGATCCCTCAGGTACAGGGCCCTGTAACCAACACATCCATGCTAGCAAAGTACTGTACTTCCTCCATGGTTGTTCACACTTTCCCTTTGTTCCTGGCAATTTCAACCAGGGCTGGATTTCCCAATAGGCAGACTAGGCAACTGTCTAGAGATCCAACTTTTGAGGGGAGCCTCAGCTGTACTGCCCACACCCACATTCTGAATTGTGGGTGTGACCAGAGTAATCTCAGTGTCCTTGAACCAGTTTTATATCCCTATACAGGCTATTATTTAACAACTTGGATGCTACAGAAATCGCCAGAGGGTCGGGATTATATGATGAATGGGGTGTGACCAAAGGCGGAGCTAAGAGTGCTTAGTGTGCCTTGCTTATAAAAATATAACATTGATTTAAAAGGGCTGTTTACCCTTCTTGAATGCTAGAGAGATCTCCAATGCACTGATCTGCAATATGCTCCAAACCTCTCTAACATTCAAGGGGTTAAAGGCCCAATTTAAAGCAATGGGAATTCTGTTAAATTTCATTTGTCCCCTATAGAACACAAAACACGTTGATCACTATCTTCACCTGTAAGTCTTATCCCCTATCTGTTCGTAACACTATGGGAGCAAGTATATTTTTAAACTTTGCAAATAAAGATATCACTGATTTTAAGACACAAAGTTTTTGCACACGTTTCTGCAATTGAAAGGAACAAACATCAGAAGTGGTGCAACTTGTCACCACAAATCCATCTTTCTAAAATTGACACTCTTATAACCCGTTATGCCGCTTTATCCTCCAGTGTAATTACACAACCCATCACTGTGATATGTATGAGAACTAAATTGGCTAACACTCAAATCTAGCCGTGGCCTTCACCTCTCTTGCATGGTTCATTACCACATCTCTAGAAAACTACCAGACTACCTGAGCAGTATGCTCACTCCAGGTCTCCATACTAACTATAACCTCCACTCCATTGCTAACAACTCACTGAGTATACCACAATACAAGAAAGAAGCCGGACGATCTGCCTTTTCCTTCAGAGATCCGAAAGTCTGAAATAACCTACCTGAAAAAAAATCAGATCTTCTCCCAGTCTAAAACCCTTAAAAATAACTATTTCTTTATATCTAAAAACAATATGCAACTGTATATAACATTTTTAGTACGTGTGTGTGTATGTGTTATGTCTTTGTATTAGTACAAATACACAACTCTTTGCTGTAAACTATCCAGGACATACCTGAAAATGAGAGAAATCTCAATGTATTCTTCCTGTAAGACATTTTCTACATAAATAAAATAGGTATTATTTTATCTGTATCACCTCTTGCACACTGACGGAGTTCCATTTATTCCATAATACAAATGAATTATCCTGGTCTTTATCCTATCATGCCTGATTGCAACATTAAGAAAGAGTATATATAATAAGTTGACAATAGAGCTGCTGAAATGATCTGTTGGATCAATGCTTCTAAAAATGTTTTCGCACCTAGAGGCAACAATGGATATACACAAGGATAGAAGTGTCAAATGAAAATGTGCAAAAGCCCACAGCATCATCCAGGCTTGATGTCTTTAGTGAAATAGGAATTGAAGAAAAATTATTCACCACTATTTACATAGTAGCATAGTGGATGAGTTTGTACTTCAAGTTCAGCTTTTGCTTTATCTTCTGTTTTGGTCAAGAAGAAGGTAAACAAATTAGGGTGACTACATTTCCAATCCGGCGTTCTGGGACATGTGGTCACCTAGCCCCAGCCTCAGAAAGATGGTCAGCGCCGGCTGGCGCCTCAGCTGTGGGTCTCACTCTCAGCGCCAGCATACCTGCTCTATCCCAGCTGTCTCCAACGCACCAGTCTAACCAGCCAATGAAATGTATTTGCTATATAGTCCTCATTGGCTTCCACCAGTCAGCCCCAGCTCAGCTGTGTAAACTGACAAATAACTAAAGTTTAATATTCATAAACTATTAAATAAAAGAGTGTGATCCAGTCTGGCGCTCGTATCAAATACTCCTTTAAGGAAAGACTTCCCAGGCTGCTGCTATCCTTTTAGTCCAAATAGTGCAAACTGGGCTACAAATAATTGCGAAAACAAGAAAAGTAAAAGGAGAGTGCCTGTCTGGTCTCAATTAAAAAGCATTACACACTTTATTGTGGAGTGAACACTATCAAATAAACAATATTCTTATACACAATTATTTAATAAAATACAAATAATATACATAATATAAAAATTACAAATATATTATGGCACCATAATTTTCTAAAACCAGCAATCAAGGGAAATAATGCTATTCTCTTATAGTTGGAGATGCTATCCAGTATCCAGTAACGTTCTGTGTGTTGATCAAACTCCAATATACATGATCTGTAGTATTATTTTGCAGGAGATCCTCCAGTGTTGCAGTGTTTCAATATTTTAATCTTTCAGATGGCAGATTAGTCAAACTAATTGAAACAGTGATAGCACAAAGCACCAGTTTTGCAATATTAGTGTTCACACAGTCGATCAATTTATATGTGTATCCTTCAAGCTATAGTCTTCCAGTTCACTGGAGACTGATTAATATTAACCCCTTAAGGACCATTGACTTGCCAGGACCATCACGGCGGTCCGGCACTTAAGCTGCACATCACTCCGGAAGCCCTGAACCGGAAGCAATAATAAAAAAAATGCCTCGTGGTCCGCAAGTGCCGGCCGTGCGTGCGCCGATCCTAAAGGGGTTAAGGAGCCAACTCAGCACCAAAATGGTATATTTCTCTTAAAAATAAATCAATGTCCACCTCTCCAGTCTTCAATTCACAACTGCGGGCAGAGTGCTTTACCTGGGGTATTTGATTCAGCCTCCAGGTCAAATGCTGTTCTTTGCTCCCGGTCTTGACTCCCAATCTTTCCAGACACTTTACTGTGTGCCATCTGTGCTGTCAGGATTAGTACTGTGTGTTGCTTCCTCTCCCGTCTATATGGCTTTGGCTTTGGCTTTTGCTTTGCTGGCAGAGTTCACTCGGTGCCGTGCTTACAGCAAATCGGGGTCTCCCGTCTCCAAACAATGGGTTAGTGTGAAAAATAGCTATAATTCAACGTGCAGTAACGCTGTTCTCCAACGCGTTTCGTACTTGTGACCATACTTCCCCTGAGGTCACGAGTACGAAATGCGTTGGAGAACAGCATTATTGCACATTGAATTATAGCTATTTTTCACTTTTTTTTTTTTTTTTAAAGAACAAGCCCTGCGAAAAAAAATGCCCTACTGGCCTAGTGCCTGCAGGTCATGTTGGTCAGTGGCCACTGGCCATTGTCAAATGTCCTCCTCCTGAGTCTGAGTCCATAATTGCGGAATTTGCAACTGCTGTTCTTGCTGCTGCTGCTGAGATGTTTAAGCAGCAAAGCAAAATCCATATTTAATAACTCTTTAAATATACAGTTCTCTGCAGTGGGAGTACCTTTGTTTTACTCAACAGGAAAATCCCTACATCATATGTTTTTCATAAAATGTTTACTGTTCCTTAGTAGCGCTAGTCGCCAGAATTATTACCTTGACAAATAGATTTATCCTTTCTTCCCGGGCTGACAGCATCCCGGAATGCGGACATCTTGCCATAATGATGTCTGCGCGCCTGCGCTGTCAGTCCCAGCCGGGTCTAGGAGGCGTTGCTAGGAGCCGTCCATCTGACAGCACAGGCGCGCGGACATCATTATGGCAAGATGTCCGCATTCCGGGATGCTGTCAGCCCAGGAAGAAAGGATAAATCTATTTGTCAAGGTAATAATTCTGGCGACTAGTGCTACTAAGCTAAAGTTGTGTTCAGGTGGTAGTTCTGCTTTAATCCGTCTCCACATGTCCAGGAGAAAGGAATACTATTATGACTATTTCCTCTTCCCTTCTTAGCACGTGGAGTTAAATAAAACTCATATGGCTGGCTTTTCCCAAATCACACATTATCTCCCACCTCCCTCCGCCATCCTCTTGCCACAAGCAGTACAAACAAGACAATATGCACTTTAAATAGTTGTACATGGGTGTTAGGTAAGTGCAGCACACAAAAATCTGTTCCTCTGCTTATTTTAGAGTGGAAATACTTTTGTGCATTCTCAAAATGTATCTTCACACAATGCTGAGTTTTCACACCTGGCTTCACACACTTGAGTTGACTGTATGTGTGCCCTAGAACATCATCAACCGGGGACATCCAGTGGGGTCCAAACTGTGTCAAATGATACAGTTTCTCCATCCAGTAGGGCCCCCTAGCTACCAGTGCTAACTGCTCTGTTGTTTAACCCCTTGAGTGCCAGAGAGGTATGCAATGCATTGCAGAGCAATGCATTGCGTACCTCTCTGGCACTCAAGGGGTTTAAATGACCTGCATACCAGCTGCTAGGCACATGTCTGTATTACAAGAAAATAAATTATATGACTTCCTCTTAGGAAAAACATATAGACAAATAATGTTCTGTCTTCAATCTGTTGTACAATAGAAAGACATTTTAGTATGTGCACTTAGGAAGCAAGTGTATAAGAAATAAATCAAAATCAATTAGGCTAGACATAGACATATGTAACACAAATGAAAGGAAGAAGCTGGCATTTCAGATGAATTCGAGCAGCTAGTAGTTCCATTCCAAATAAAAAAGAACTAAATAGATTTATTATTAAAAAATAAATGGAAACACAAAAAACTGCAAATTTCAGAGTTGAATTAACCCCTTGGATGCTACAGACATTTCCAAAGGATTGAGGAGCAATGAATTGCAGATGGCTATACCATCCGAGGGATTAATATAAGAATTGTGTAATACAAAACAGTATTGGACTATATAGGTGTCAGATGGGTAAATGAACTAGGGTTACCATATTTGAACCTTCAAAACAGAGGATACCAGATTATATTCTTTGAATGTTGTAAGAGTGAGCAACTCATTACAAAACAATTGATGGAAAAACAATAGAGCTCCCAAAACCTTTAGGATGGATTGGTGGCCCACTCAAGAAAGAAGGGTCTTAGCATTGCTCGTGGTGAGCGACTCACTTACCAGTATAGGTCCAGTAGAAGCACTGGGTACTTCAGAGCAGCAGGTCATGAACAGTATTAGTACTCATTCCAAGCAAAGTGCTCACTGTGGGCTCGATACTATTACCCCAGCTATTTTTTTTATTAATCCTTTGAGTGCCAGAGGGGTACGGAACGCTTTGCAGAGCAATACGTTCCGTACTCCTCTGGAACTCAAAGGGTTAAACCAGCGGTGGTGGTTTTGACAGCACAGTTTGACATTCGATTAACTGTGCTGTCAACAACCACCGCCATGCAAAAATGTCCTTCGGGCGCAAAATATGCGGCCATTGGACATCATGTAAAAAAATTAGAATTTGCTATCTTATTCCATGTGGTGGCTTCACTGCATGTTAAAGGAGCAGTAAACTTTTTTTATGAAAAAATATATATTGTAGGGATTTTCCTATTGAGTAAAATAATGGTACTCCCACTGCCGAGAGATTTATATTTCCAGAGTTATCACAGTTTAAACCCATGGTTTTTTACACTAGCAGTGCCCTCTAGTGGTCAAATTCTAATTAGATTTCCTGTGAGATTCTAATGGGGAGGAAAGTCAGAAAAGTCAGAGACATAGTTCTCCATAGAATGTGATAGAAACTGCCTGTCACTTCCTGTCAGTTAGAACTATCAGGAAGTAATCACAGTAAATTCACTTCCTGATTATTTAAACTGTTATAAATTTTGAAAAAACATCTGACAGCGATGGGAGTTACCTTGTTTTATTCAGCAGGAAATGATCTATAAAATATGTGTTTTCATAAATAAAAGTTTACTACTCCTTTAAGGAAAGCACTTTTCATGGCAAAAAACCTGCACCATGAAAAGGAAGTGTAAAGTCCCTACTACATGGTGAAAAGCACCGATGTGCACTAGAAAACTGGTTTACAAAACATACTTGTGGTTCGTAAAAAAAAACAAAAAAAGAGAGATTTACAATATGAGTGTCAGTAGAGTATGCAACACATTGTACAGCGTTGCATACCCCACTGGCACTCATAGGGTTAATCTACCAAGAGTTAAAACATGTCCAGAAACATAAAATCTTACCAGTATTCCTGATGTCGAGCGGGGTACTGGCCATCTTCTTCTTTATTCTTCTGTCTTCTTTCTTCTATTCTTTTTTTCTGTTCTGTTTTTTTTGTTTTAAAAAATAAAGCTCCCCAAAGATTCCACAGTCACCCCTCTGGAGCTCAAAGGGTTTAAATTTGTGGCATCTGAACTCCGATTATTATATCATTATTGGCTTTTTGTTTAAAAATAAAATGTCTTGTAATGTCCATTCTTATGAAAAAATAAAACATGCCAGCCACATGTTCCCCCTTGCCTTCGCCGCTGTCTCCCCCACTAGAAGATGATTGGCTGGGAGGTGCCAATTGGAGGCTCCCAGTTATTTTGAACAGAGACTGGTGTAAAGCATAGTAAAGATAGTATTTCAGAAAATACCACTTAAAGGGATAGTAATACTTGAAAATAATTGTATTTTATATTGTAGCCCTTAAAAAACATGAAAAATGATATAAGTCTTATCTCCCAAACCTTTATGGTTTGGGAGATATTCACATGTAAAATATAGTAAAATGCTCTTTTCCTGGCTGTTTCAGCCAAGTCTGCCATCTAGTGGAAAGATTTGGAATTCGGTCCACAGAGCAACCGGCAGCTCTTTAGCAGTGCCGAGATCACGATCTTTGAAAAGAACTACTTAATTGGAACTATCTACAAAGTGTGCCTGGCTTGAAAGCACACTTTGTAGACCATTCCAATTAAGAAATTATTTTTAAAGATAGTGATCTCAGCACTTCTGGAGAGGCACAGCCGGTCCTGGGACCTGATTCCAAATCTGAAGGGTGGAGCAATGACATCACTCCAGGGGAAACTTTACTTCTGAATATCTCCCAAACCATAAAGGTTTGGGAGATAAGACTTATATCATTTTCAAGTTTTTTTAAGGGCTACAATATACAATAAACTTATTTTCAAGTATTACTATCCCTTTAAGAAGTCCTTTGATTCAGCTTTTGGCCTAAATCCCTGTGATCATTCTTAATGGACCTCCATCTCCCCCTGACTTTGTCCTTATGTGTATGCTGATATGTACTCTCTGCTGCCTTCTCTGCCTGTTTGGTGCAACCACAGTATCTGTCATCACCCTTCCTGCCTCCAATCTACCCCAAGTCCAGTCCAGTACTCAAACCATGCACTTGCATACCATTGAGATCTCCAGAGTACCAGGAGAAGTAAAGAAGATGACATTAATGGTGAGAAAAGGTGAGCGAAATGGTTTACGGTGAATCCATCTAGTTCTTGCATAACAAACCAGTATGGGAACCTGAATTCTAATTCTTTCTTTTCAATTATTTGATCCTGTAGTTATTTTAAAGTTAATTCAATAAAAAGACCTATTTGTTATACTCCAGTGTGCCATTGATGCTACTGAAGTGGGAACAATCTGTGTTGTGATTTCCTGTGTTTTTTTGTAATGCGTCCGTCCCTCAATGGAGATAATGGTGGAAGCTACAGTCTGAAGATTGTCAAGTGTGGAATACACTGTTATCTGAACTAATGAAATCCAGGTTTGCATTGCATTATGAACTGAGACTTTGAGTTGCTCCTTTCTATTGTTTGATTGAAATAGATCCCATTGTGTGGGGCTGCCTGTATTAATTTGTTTATTTTCAATGCCCTGCTGACAATATAACACAGGTATGGTTGACTCTTTGATTTCCCATTGTGGCAAGACCATGATACACTGTGCCAAGCCGAATGTACAGCTGATCTTTAGGAGCTTGAGATTGTAGAGGGAAGTCTTCACTATTGGCAACTCAGCATCTGGTGGATCAACAGGCTCATATTTGAATACACCGGGTTTCATATGCAGTGATGAGTTCTTTATAAAGTCACCGATTAAATGTTGTTCTATTGACGGCATTGGAGATATATGTATCTACTTTGAATGGACTGTAATTTCATGATAGTTTAATTTGAATGCACATTTAAACTAATCTATGGAAAGGGTGATAGAAAAGGTAATAGACTCCCAGCAGAAATGGTTGTTGCTAAAACAGTAAAAAAAAAACCCTTGGGATAGACACATGGCTAATCTAAGAATGAAATAGGTCTAAGCTAACCAGATAGGGAAATGGGCAGACTAGATCGTCCATTAGCTCTTATCTGCCATTCAATTCTATGTATATACGAAGGAAGAATATATCAATTCTTAAAGGGATAGTAATGTTTCATAATAAAAGCAGCTCTAATTAATCATCATAGTATTTTGACTTTGGAGAGTGTTATTTCAATACTGTCAGAGTTATAGTTCAAGAGTAATTCAATGACAAAGTATCCCCCTCCTGCCCCTTTTACTGATGTAACACTGCTCAGCCAGAGCAGAAGGGAGGTGCCCAGGTAGACTGCAGAGAGGGACAATCTTCAATAAATATAAGGGAAAAACCTGAAAAACTTGTCAAGGGGGGCAGGGCTTTCATTGTTCTCATAGGAAGAAGATTGTCCCCTGCTGTTATCTGTCTGGTTTATGGACTGGATTTCACATCTGAGAAGAGATGGCTTACACTAGGTAAAAGGGGCGGGAGGGGAAACTTTGCTTTTGGATATCTCTCATAAAGGTTTGAGAGATAAGACTGATATCATTCTTCATGTTTTTTAATGCCTACAAAATAAAAGAAAGATAAAACAAAGTATTACTATCCCTTTAAACAAAAGGTTCATGGATGTCAGGGGAATTTAGTCCATTTATTTGGCAGTGCTAATGGACATAGCTGGGTTCTTGCACACAGCTAACTACTCTTTTGTGATAATCCTGAGTTTACCTATCATCTGCAGGTGTTGTCTTAACCAGGCATCCCGTTGCTCTCCATGTACAGAATTGGCTATTAGACATGTGCGAATTCATTCGGAGACATTTGGATTTCGTCGAAAATGGGTCATTCGGAGACATTCGGCCAATCCGAAACTCAAGGCTCATTCGGAAAAAATGATCCGACTCCGAACAGCCCAGGTCCGAAATTCGTCGAAACTTTCGGAAGTTTCGGCAATCGACACATTTCCAAAAGTTTTGACTACTTTTGACCAGGACATTTTGTACTTCCTGTGCGCGCTCAATTACTTTCCCTCCATAATTTTCCCTCCATGTCTCTAGTCCAATTCCATTCTCCGTTTCATGCACTACTTCCCTCTTTTGTCTGTATTCGAATAGCCTTCTTCGTTTCATGATGGGGGTTGGACTAATGACACAGTCACACAGACAGACTGCCTGCATTTCCTCATTGGGTTGTTGGAGCTCAGAGAGAGAAGAGATTAGAGAGTGTACAGTTGTTGTGTAGGCAGGCAGGTAGCATTAGGCTAGGCATAGGTAGGCAGCCAGCATTAGTTCCAGTTATTGCCACTGAAAGAGCAAGTAATATTTGTTCCTGTGCAAAATATAAAAAAATATTAGGTATTTGTTCAAATACAGGGCCGGCCCTTACATGGGTCCCAGTGGGTCCATGGACCCAGGCGGCACTTTGACAGGGGTGGCAATTTGCCGTCCCATAGCATGTTTATTTTGTGCTCTTCCGCCATTTCTGTGTTGCAGGGTGTCCCATCAGTGTGACTGTCAGCAGCCGGGCAGCCCTATGCTCACTCAGTGGTGATGCCTGCTGGCTGCTTCAGTGACGTGAATTATGTGATAGTGAAACATTATGCCTATTTTGTATTGTTTATCGCCCACCTAAAGTCAAGACTTGAGTAAATAGGTCTACCATCCCAGATTTGCTAGAGAGGTTTTACAAATACAGGAGGGTGCCCCCTGTACAAAATGAGTCTAAACATTTGGGATCCCTAGTATGAGTGACCAACAGTGCATGATGTGTCCTGAACAGGATTGCTGTGAGGTGTCTCCACCCAGAAGGTGCTGGCCGGGCTGAGCTTCAACATTGCGACAAGTGACCAACTAAGAGCACCGTGCCGTGCAGCCATAGCATCACCCCCTCCTACTCTCCGGGTCCCGCTGACTGGCAATAACAGGTGAGTCACTAAGAGATCTGAAGCCTTTCTGGAAGTCCTTTCACTTGGAAAGGGGCTAGGTATTACTTGGGGGAGTTGCCTCGTGTGTAAATAATTTCTAGGTGGGAGATGAATGTGCATCACTTATGTGTTTCCTAACAGTAGTTAGAATACAACTCCCATCATCCCCTGATTATGACATTGGGAAATGCCCAGCAATTACCGTAGAGCCCTGTATTGCACACTCACGGAAAACGGTGATATTGCTATACTAAGACAATGCTGTGGACCCCTCTTCAGTATAGATGTCAAGAATTTTTTTTATTTCTCTCCTGTGTTGCAGTTTGTTCACAACAGAATGTTTCAATTTTTCTTTTTAACCCTTTGAATGCCAGAGTGGTATGCAACGTATTGCTTTGCAATGCATTGCGTACCACTCTGGCACTCAAAGGGTTAACACATTACATCTATCACATTACAATCATTGATGTTTATTCTTGATGTAGTATGAAACTCTACAATGTATATACACATAGAGTTATCTGATATGAGGGGAAATCAGGATAGGAAAACGAGAGAGAGGAATTTGGGTACTAAAGAGGGACAGTAGGGTAGGAGGCTGGTACCAGAAAATGAAACCTTAATCTTTACCCATGTACTAACATAGAATGTGACATGTAGTTTGTCCATATTCGAGTCAACCACTTATGTTGAGTAGGATGTGACAGGCATGGGTTTTCGATGTCGAGCATATGCTAAATTGAATGACAGGCATGAGGTTTCGATGTTCGAACATATGCTAGATTGAAGGACAGGCATGGGGTTTCGATGTTCGAACATGATAAATTGAATGACAGGCATGGGGTTTCGATGTTCGAACATGCTAAATTGAATGACAGGCATGGGTTTTCGATGTTCGACGTTTGCATTGTGACTGGCATCCCATGCTAGAGTAGAGGCATGCACAGACTTTCAATGTATGACAATGTCCGTTTTTGGGATGGATCTTTTTCTAAATGCACACCCTGTCTGCAAATAATGATAGCAGCGTGCACGGAGGCGCACTGCTATAATTTAACCCATGTTAAATTCGGCCGAATAATTCGGAATGGATCAGAATTTCGTCCGAATCGAATAGGCCCGGTCCGAAATTAGGATCATCCGAATTAGAAAAAAAAAAATTTGTCCGAATTCGAATTTTACCGAAAATTTTGCCCGTGCACAAGTCTATTGGCTGTCAAGTCTGTCACTCAGTAGCATGGTTCCCCACATTTTTGTAATCTCCTGCACTTGTATACGCTCTTGCAGGTTCACACAAGCAGCCTTCTACATGCATGTGAGCTGGTTTGTTCTAATGATCTTTAGCTTATTCACATTCCAGTTTGATTGTGCATCCATGTATGTGCTGATTTTTCAGTACTCTGTCTCCCTTAGCGCTTATTTAAATGTCCTTGGCCTGTAACAACATGTTAAGCATTCTAGCTAAAGACTTGCTCCTTGCATTATTCTGACATGACTAAATGGCTTCACAACTTTTTGCCTGTTTCCAAACTTTTTGTGATTTCTACCAGCCCTGATCCTTGACTAGACCTCAGACTTCAATCTTCCTGTGCCCTGTTTAGCAACTCTGTCTGAACTCAGCCTGCCTTGAGCTTCAGCCTGTCCCTGATTTCCAAACCTGTCTTCATCCTTCTGGTACCTTGTTTTAGAGTCTATCTCTTGTCCACTGATGTCCACTCATACCTTGGAGTTCCAGCCCTGGCTGTGAGTTGGGTTCTCTATATTCTGCAGGATATACACTGTTCAAAGGTCTTGTTACATCATGGAATGGTTCATATGGATCAGTTGTCATTATCAGATTATAATCTGAAACATATAGCAGTAGATTACAACAGAGGTCAAATGAGAATATGTACACCTATTTGCTGTTTGAAGAACACTACCTACCTACATATCTACCTCTATTAAACAAATTAGGAGGCACATATTCAAAGGTTTAGTGTTAGAATTTATGATTAGCAGTTAATGTTTGATTTTAAATGGTTAGGTTTTAAGAACATGGTAATGGCTTAGAGTGCGGTTTTAGGGTTAGGATATAGCTGGGTGTTTGAGTTAGTGTCAAAAACTAGTACATAGAACAAACCCCAACATGCACTATATCTCTTCTAGCCTAGCAGAGCCTCACTGCTATAAAGGTTTAGCCCAAGAGCCCCACCATCTGTTCTACCATCTCAGATGATACTAGTTCAGTCCCCGTCCTTCAGCATCATAAGAAAATTGTCCCCAAGTCTGGTGAGGTGGGGTACTCACCCAGTAAGAATGGCCATCACCACTTCATTGATCGATCCATGTTAAACAATGTTCAGGGTTAAATAATTAAGTTAGTTAATTAATTAATTTGTAGACAAGCTTATGTAACAAATGCCTTGCGTGTATTAGGAAATAATGGCCCCTGTCCTCCATTTCCCACACCTGTTTAACATAGGTGTCATCTAGGATGTAAGCAGTCCAGTGGATGGCACTCACTCAGAGGCTAAGATTCTAGCCAGTCTGCATACACCTTGAGATAATCTAATCTTGAGGCACATGCAAGGTCTTCTGTTAACAATGGGTCCCTCAGGGATTTCCTGATAGTCTGGCAGGGGAAGATGAGCCTACTCTACAGGAGAGATTGGCAGCAGACAGCTGATAGACACATTCAACTGCTGGCAGCTTCCTGATTGGTAGATCAAATCTGCAAAATGGCTGCCCAACCCTCCAGAGTTTAGCAAGGGGATTTTGCCTTGTACTGGTCAGCCTCAAGTTGCATAGCTGGAATAAGAACTGGGAATGAAGTAGATAGTTTTACAGTATTCGGACTGTATTTGCAGAACGGGCATAGATTTAGGTTGGTTTGAGACATCCATCTGCTATATTGCACATATAAACCCTGGTCACAGAAGTGAATTTCAACCTGATTTTGACTTTTGTACATCTGGTAAAGAATCCACAGGAGAGCTTATGAAGCAGGACTGGGCTAATCCACAGTTAGGTTTTAGGGTTTAGTTTTAGGATTAAGGTTTTGTAATTGGGTGTATGTGTTAGGGTTAGATTTTATGACTGGCTTTTAGGGTTATTGTATCCTTCTTTAACAAATTACATAAAGTATGTTAGGATTGTATGTTAGAGGAGCCTTGAGTAAAAAAAAGATTAAGACCGACTGTACCAGATGTTAAACCCAGGCTTATTTGCTGATGCCAAAGCTGAAACTGCAGTACTGTTTTCATCTAGTGAAAGGCTGCTCTATGTTCCTTATCCAGCACTGTTTTATGGATTTTATGGATATGCCCGCTAGATTATATACTGTATACAGTGCCAGATTTCCCATTAGGCAACTCACTAGAGCAGAGCTGTCCAAGTTCAGGTCTCAGGGGGCACCAACAGGCCATGATTTAACACTTTGAGTGCCAGAGAGGTATGGAAAGCATTCCAAAGCAATGCTTTCAGTACCCCTCTGGTGCTCAAAGGGTTAAAGATTTCCCTGATTAAGCACAAGAGACTCATTCATTGTGACTGACTCACCTGTATTAATCAGGGAAATCCTTACATCCTGGTCTTTTGGTGGCTCTGGAGGACTGAACTTAACTTGAACTAGAGTACCAAGAATTGAGGAGTGCATCAGGTTTGCTGGCCACTCCCATATTCTGAGTTGTGTCTATGGTCAGTGCAATCCCAATGTCCCTGTATAAGATACACCTACTCCTCGTTCGTGGTAGCTTTTAGGTTATACATGCTTTTACTGGCTATTATTTAATCCTTTGGATACATGAGGTCGCAAACACATTGCTTTTGCAATTATTGCTTTAGTCTTTCATTCATTTGTTCATTTTTGTATTTAAACTGTAATTTTGTGTTCTGGTCACCAGGTGGTGCTGTTCAAGTCACGTATAGTGATCCGCAGTCAATGACTTAAGTGAACCCATAGACCTATTGCTTTCAGTCTGATTTTAAAAAATAGTCTGAGCTGAATTAACCTGTGAATGAAAACTAGTAGCTTTTTTTTCCTCAGCAATAACAGTCCTCTAACAAATGTTTCTTTTAAATATTTGTTTTTAAAATTTGTTGTAATAAGAAATTTTCAACTAGTGAACATGCCGTGCATAAAGCGTTTACCCTCTGAGTGCCAAAGGAGTATGCAACGAGTTGCTTCCCAATCTGTTGCATACCCCTCTGGAACATTAAAGATTAAAACCCAAAATTACACTGGATGAAGTTTATATACCAAATTCATTTTCTGAAATTCAGTTCGGCTCTTATGAATAATCAATCACTAGCTAGGCTGCTTTAAAGACTATACAAGCACAGCATGTGACATATTGATGTTTCCTACTGCCAGAAACAAAAGCCATAAATCGCACCTTATTTCCTTTAATGTTCTAATGCTCGATTTCGAGGTCATCTATCACACCAAGCACCTTCCTGACTGTTATGTGCAGTGAAGGCCCCGGGGCATACCATGCTGTCTTATTTACTAGCTGATATATTTGTTTAGAACAAACATAACACTGAAATGGTTTCAAGGATAAGGGTAGGGTGAGATACAAAACTAGTGAGATTTGTATTTTCAGCAAGGCAACAGTATTATGAGCAGTAAAAGATAATGTAATTATATAGATTCAGAAATTCAAATATGGGTGCATCACAGGTAAGGATGAGGGAAATTTTTCGGTAAATTTGTATCTCATATGAAACAGGCTGTTTTTCAAGGCATAAATCACATCTTGCTAAACAGCTTTGTCATTTTTATTAAGGAAAAAATTATATATATATATATATATATATATAGAGAGAGAGAGAGAGAGAGAGGGAGAGAGAGAGAACGAGAGAGAGAGAGAGAGAAAGGGACTGTGTGGACTGAATAGATAGATAAATGAGAGGAAGTATTATGTGACTTATGTCTCTCTGAGGATAAACACACCCAGGGGCGGCAGTAGGGAGGAGTTATGCAAATCTCCTCTATACTGCCTGTCCCATTGGGGTAAGAAGTGGGCTGTGTCAGAGACTTTGTCCTGGGGGACCATACAGGGTTAATTCTAATTGTAGGAATTAGCTGAAATTTTGTTTAAAATGTGTTCAAATTACATCATATGTGAACAATGAGCCATTAGTCCAAGGTAGGGAGTGAGAAATAACTAGCCGACATTTATGATGATGAAATGGGTTTTGCCAGACATTCTTAGTATGAGAAAAATCCTCCCCTATGAGAACGTCTAGGAAATGACAGAATTTATATGACGTTTCATGCCCTCTTACATACATCATTGATGACATAAAAGCTGATTATATGTAAGAAATTTAAGTAGAGTAAGAGCTCCACCTAGAGTCTTGAGAGCATTATGACTGGGATATCCGCATTCCTTGAATAATTTGGGATATATTAATATCCAATCAGGGCAGACCGGTGATGTCACGGTATAATGAGATGGATCTTTATCCAATCATTAGAAAAAGGTGGGGATAACTGATAAGGCAAAATTTGTCAATATAATCCCCAGATACTGTTAGTTGATGGTCTTTTTGTGACTTCCTAAAAGAGGGTCTTTGACTCAACTTAACTGGCTGAAACAGAAAAGGTCTCTTGGTGACTTCCTGAATAAGAAATCCTGGGTGAATCCTGACAAAAGAAGTCTTAGCTTTGCTGATCCTGCCCTCTCACAGAGAAATACAAAGAAACTTTGATTGGTAACTATATCATTTATTCATTTAGATTCATTTAATCCAGAATTTCACAATTTTTCTTCTGTTTGAAGAAATTAGTTTTATAGTTGTCTTAAGTGGACTGGCCAACCATTTGGGATAATTTATAATAAGCTAGATTTAGCTATTAAATTCTGGAAATAATAGAATCTATATATAATTATTGGGAAATGTTATAAATCGCCAGTCAGTGTAATACAGTATATAGCGTGGGTTATTTATATTAGCTAATATTAATCTTGGTATTCCTAGAGTAATATTTGGTGATTCTGGGAAGATTATAATAGTTAATATTTGATACAGGGTATTCTTTGAATCCAGCTATTAACCCTTTAACCGCTATTTGTCTGCTGTTAGTGGTGTTTTCTTTGGAATTCTCTGTGTATGTGCTAGGCTTATATTTTGTAATTTGAAGGTATTAACTCAATAGACAAAATAACTGCTGGGTGTGGCATCTGTTTTAAACGTGTAGATTAACCCTTGGAGTGCCTATAGGTTTTATATATAGGTTGCTGTAGTCAAAATTATGATAAATGTTGCATGAAGTAATTCTAAGTAGATTATTTGTGTGATTTGGTTTGGCTATATTAATTGCAATTTATATATTTTATTCAGAGGTATTCAGTATTGAATTCAGTAGATAATTAAATTATAGTGATTTAAATCTGGGATTCTATTCCAGTTACTCCTTAAATTTAATTATTATTGATATATAATACAAGGAATTGTTAGAGGAATTATTTAATTCATCTCACAATAACCCTTACATAATAATTGGCATAGTCTATACAGTTTCTGGGGCAGAGGTATTAAGAGACCTTACAGCCAACTGTATTATATTAATTGTAACAATCAATTAACTTATTCTATGCTGCTGAAGGCAATTATTGTTATTATACCTCTGAATATACCTATGTTTGGTTAACCCTTGCAGGCTGGTAATCTTTATGATAAATAGTGTGGTTTGATTTTTGTATACCTATTATAATTGCTAGTCACTTAATTATTTCATTGTTGCTGATACTTGCATATATTGTATTTTAATAAAATATATATTTTTGCACAAATATGAAGGATTGATTCTTGTGATCAATTCGTTACTGTGAAGTAGCGTGTCAATACATATTAAAGATAAAGTTCTCGAATTATTTTATATTGTCATTTGCCTATTTAAGTGAAGAAATCCAACCTGAGTGGTTCTTTGTTTAACCCTTTGGATACCTTCATATAAATAGCCCGACAGCTGATTTTGACAGGAGTGGTAAGGGTGGAACTTCTGTCAAAATCTCTGCAAGGAGATTCAGGGCCTGCAATGAACATACACACACAATACACACACACAATATACATACATGCACACAATGCATATAAACAACAGACGCAATACTCATAAGACATGCAAACACACAATACACACAACTTAATATGCAAAAAGCTATAAGCAAAATGATAAATGCTATGCCCAAAATCCTATACACAATACGCTACAAGCAATATGATTGACTCCAAAATCAATACGCACAATGCTATATACTATACTCCAAAAGTTATAGTCAGACGATATATGCAAAATGCACATCGCTTTGCAAAACGCCATACACCATACGCCAGAAACCAAATGTTATACGCAAAACAATGTATGCCAATTGCTAAAGGCAAAACGCCAAACGCTATACCCAAAAGACTTACGCTATATGCACTATGACAAACACTATATGCAAAATGCTACATGCCATATGCTGTACACCAATCCATATATGCAAAACGCCAAACAATATGCGCCAAATGCAATATGCCAAACAACATACCGAGATACCAAAATCTAAAAGGAAATACTTCATTGGAATGGTCTACAAAGTATGCCTGGTTTGCAAGCACACTTTGTAGACCATTCCAGTGAAGTAGTTCTTTTTAGATTTCGGTATCTTGGCTCTGCTGAAAAGCCACCTGACGGTCCCCAGACCAGGATCTCCTGCTGTCAGCTAAACGCTGACTTCAGGGAAGGGGAAGGGAGAGGAGAACTTTAAAATGTTCTATTTCTCAAACCAGAAAAGTTTGAGTGACAGGACTTGCACCGATCTATTTCTTTTTGCATTATCTACAATATTACTTTTTATTATTTTAAGCCATTTCTAACCCTTTAAGCACACTCAATATGATAAAACTTATGTTTATTAAAATGCATATCAGTCCCTGATGAAAGTCGCAAGGGTCGAATGAAACATCAGATATCTTATGCATTGTAATAAACTCTAAGTTTTATCATATTGAATGTGCCCAACTAAGCTTTGTTTTCTGGTTATGCAAAGAGAACTAGACAACAAAGGGGCGCCAATAGTGTGTTACCAACAACACTCCAATATCAATTTAACCATACTATATGTAAGTAGTAGTGTTGAGCGAGCGTGCTCGGCCGATGCTAGGATCGGCTCGAGCATCGCTCTGCTCGGCACATGGCGGTACTCGTCGAGTACCGCCATGTGCTCGCCCGCCATGTTCGGGTGGCGGGGATCTGTGCCGGAAGAGGCACAGATCTGAAGACGCTCCGCTGGACCACCAGGGACTGGAGGTACGGGGGCATTGCGGAGATGAAGGGGGACATTGTGGAAGAGGGGCATAGCGGAGATGAAGGGGGACATTGTGGAAGAGGGGCATAGCGGACATGAAGGGGGACATTGTGGAAGAGGGGCATAGCGGAGATGAAGGGGGACATTGCGGAGATGAAGGGGGACATTGTGGAGATGAAGGGGGCATTCAGAGATGAAGGGGGCATAGCGGAGATGAAGGGGGGCATTGACCAGGCACCCTCCCCTCATCAGAGCAGGGGGTGCCTGGTGTAATGCTCGTGTCGCCCCATTCATTTGAATGGGGCTCGGGTGCTCGGCCGAGCACTCGAGCCTCAGGGGGTGCTCGGTCAGAGCACCCGAGCACCCGAGCATCGGGGTGCTCGCTCAACACTAGTAAGTAGTTGATCACCGAGCTTATGCCTGCAACCAACATAAATAGCATGCAGGGTACTTTAACCGTCCCTGCTTGGGTCCAAGTGATGTTCTCCAGAGGTATTCCTTGAGGATCTTCAATAATTGTCTGATCATTAGTATCCAAAAGATGGAGCAATAAATTTAAAATAAAACGTAAGAAATAAAATAAAAATGTAAAAAAGTAGCTGTTCCAATCCAATACAAAAAAAGGTTTATTTTAAAAACAATACAAGTGCATTGGCATTGGCATTAAAGCCACAAACTGCTTTTTCAACCAATAAGACCTCTAACAATGGTTAGCTTTCATATGGCTGGAGGCACCTCAGAACATATATAGCTGTGTGTGCGGCAGTAGTCTTTGAGCATGCCTCCATGGTCATGACATCCAGGACTGAAGGACAATGTTATATCTTAAAGCTGCAAGGGAAAAATTCATAGAGACCATTAGAACAGAACAGATATAGAAAGGTATGCGTGGTGGGGTATTATAGGAGATGATTGTTCTCCTTTAATAAAGCTCTGATCACATGGGCTATTTTGTTGCTGCAACTCTAGTACAAGATATGGCGGCAGCTCAAGTTTGCCATTAACCCATTGAGTGCAGCACCCTCTGGCACTCAAAGGGTTAAAATAATTGTAATGGTAAAAATCACCCATGTGAAGTATCCTATAGAAAACAATATATATTCCTCATCACTTGCTGTTGCAACAAAGTCTCTGCAACATGTCATTCATGTAAACCAGGCTGTAAAACTTGAAAATAAACACTAAAAAGTAATTGTATTAGAGAAAATATTATTATTACTATTATCTTTTCTTTATAAAGCACCAGTTTATTCTGCAGCTCTGAAAATCTGTTTTAACTCTTTCCATCCTAGAAATGTCTCCAACACATTGCAAAGTCATTTGCTGGAAATATCGACAGCATCCAAGGGGTTAAATTAGGAGGAGACAGACATGGTAAAACTGATTATTTTCTTCCTCATTTTACTGATTGATTTAGGACCTTTTCTCTCATCTCTATAGTACAACTGAAGCTTGACGTTCATATTAGATCTCCTTTGACTAATCCATGGACAGTGATCGTTATTGTCCTCTACTCAAACAGAGATATGATTGAGTCCAATGACATTGTCCTCTGTGGTCACCGATAGTATTGATTTATCCAACACTGTATGTGTCCTACGTGACAGTTCATTTCATGCATTAGAATGTAGACAGCCATGAACTATAATGGTACCATGTGGAATTAGGACTCTGTCATAGGAAGGTTTTGTATCAAAAGATTGACATGGTTATTTAACATAGTAACATAGTAATTTAGGTTGAAAAAAGACTTGCATCCATCTAGTTCAACCCTTTTCCTTTTCCTGTTTACCATCGCTGATCCAAAAGAAGGCAAAAAAACCCTCAATACAGCAATTTCAAATTCTGCATTGAATGGGGGAGGAATTCCTTCTTGCTTCCAAATAGCAATCAGATTTCTCCTTGGATCAACAAGCCCTAAGTAAATGTTAATCCCAATACTAACGTTCATAGCCCTCTATGTTCTGCTCTTTTAAATAAGTATCCGGGCCCTTTTTAATGTATTTGATAGCACCACCTCAGGCAGTGAATTTCATACCTTTATTGTCCTTACTGTAAAGAAACCCTTCCGCTGCTGTAGATTAACAATCATCAAAGTATGGGTCATATTCGCCCATATTGTACACAGTGGGCAATGTGTATTAAAGCAAATCTGGGCAAATCCACTGCACCACAAAGGCAAATAAAAATTCCTCAAATCCCCATTAATATTAAAAGGATGTTTTAACCCATTGAATACTAAAGAGGTCTCTAACTTGAAGCTTCTTGATGCTTTGGAGACCTCCCCCTAGCTTTCGACTGTTTAAAAGTCACATTTAAAACAATGGCGTTTTCATTTCTCCCTTACGGTTCAGTTAGTTTGCCCCAGAATAGCACCACAATCGCATGGTACATCAGCCTCAATTGTCCATATGTATAAAAGCAAAATGGAGCAAACCAACTGCCCCAAAGAGGAAAATAACAATTCCCTCAGATCCCATTGATTTTATTGAGACTCTTTAACTCCTAGAGAGGGCTCAGATGCATTGTTTCATGCAGGAGACCTCCCTGGCATTGCATTGAAGGGGTTAAAACTGTTCAGCTGTCCCCTTTGGTGCAAGTGGTGTGATCCAGGATTGTCCTAGTTCTTAGTACAGCATCAGGGTTTTATCTCTCTCTTGATAGATAAACAGATACTAGATAGATGGATGGATAGACAGACTAGCAATGTTGGCAAGTGTTTGTGAGATCATGTGAGTGAGAGCGTGTGTGTTTTGCTTTTTTTTTTTCTTTTAAAGCTTACTTTTTTTTTAATTTTTGGAAAATTTTATTAAGACTAAATGAGATATACAAAGCAATAAAAAGAAGATAGTACATTGGGTCAAGCCAGTACATCCGATCATACAATTCAGAAATAATATATACACAGTCCACTGCAGATGTAATAAAACAGTTAGTAACCAGTGTTGGAAATGTCCTGCTCATAGGGAGTCACATATACCAACTGTCCCTTCCTATATAATAATTCACTAAGATGTGTGTAATGCCGCAGTCATGCGCAGTAGAGACTGCGCGCACCGTGGCATATACAGAGCTGGACGCTCCTTCGGAGCATCCAGCTCTGTATCAGCTGCACCGCGAGCAGTCTCTACTGCGCATGACTGCCCCGCGACCACCGGCTGGCATTGGCACTGTAGCCCGTGTAACGGGCTCTTCAACTAGTAACAAATAAACTGGCTGTTAGATGAGATGGGCCCATTGGCATCCGTCAAGAAACGATAATCTCCATAGAGATAAAGCAGAAGGACAGAGAAATGACAAAAGAGAAAGGACAAGGACCAAGAACACAAATAAAGAAAATACAGAGTAAAGGGAAAGAGTAGAAAAGGAAGAAGAAAGGTAGGGGTATGTTAGGGAAGGGGTGTGTCAGGCAACCATTCCAGATCCCACCCACTCAGTCCTATTAGCAGAGTCAGCACCCAATGCAAGAATTAAAAAGCCAACAGTGAACCCATAAACCTGCTGCCGAATCACAGTAAAGGAGCCCAAATATCACGGAAAGCCCCCATTTTCCCCAAGGTCAGAGCTAACATCTGTTCCATCTCCATCGTACCCTGAATCCTAGACCTCCACTGCACCAACATAGGAACATTAACAGACTTCCAGTGAAGGGGTATCACTGCTCGTGCCGCGCTTGTATTGCTTTTTGCGTATAACATATTGTGTATTGCATGTAACATTGTGCGTAAAACGTATTGCGTTTTGCACATAGCATTTTGCCCATTGCGTTTTGCATAATGTGTATAGCGTTTTGCATTTTTGCATATAGCATTTGGCATAGTGCATTTTGTGTTCTGCGTTTGACATATTCCCTTTTGCGTATAGCGCTTGGTTTATAGCTTTTGCCGTTTTGCATACAGAGTTGTGCGTTTGGCGTACCACGTTGTGCTTTCGACATATGGTGTTTGGTGTATAGTGTTTGGTGAATTGCATTTTGCATATAACCTATAACATTTGGTGTATACAGCATTTGGCATATGGTGTATGGTGTTTTGCATGTACCATTTTGCACATAGCATTGTGCTATTGACGTTCAACATTTGGTGTACATATTGTTGGTCATATTGCATTTGGCTTATTGTGTTTTGCTTTTAGAGCGCTGCATTTTGCATATTGTGTTTCACATATAGTGTTTTGTGTATAGCTTTTGTCATTTTGCATATAGCGTTGTCGTATGGTGTTTGGAGTATAGCGTATTGCCTTTTGCATATAAAATTTGTTGCATCGCGTTTGGTGTATTGCCTTGTGGATTTGGGGTATTGCATATAGCATTGAGTGGTTTCTGCATAGTGTTTTGTTTATTTTATTTTGCATATATTGTTTTGTGTATATCATTTTGCATTTGGTGTATAACATTTTGCATATAGCAATTGGTGTGTGGCGTTTTGCCTATGGCATATTGCATTTTGCATAATAGCGTATTGCATATAGTTTTTGGGGTTTGGCGTATAGCATTATATATGATTTGTGTATAACGTTAAGTGTATCGCACTTGGTGTACTGCGTTTTGCATATAGTGTTTGGCTTATGGCATATAATATATAGGTTGGTGTAGCTGGGGGCGAAACTGGCGCCCATCGACGCGCCTCTCACTTGTAAATAGAACTTATCTCTGAACTGAATATAATTATTATATAAAATATATTCAATACCCTCCAATAGAAAATATCTCTGCATGTCCATAAAGTCTTCATCATGCTCCAAAAAATAATGTACCGCTTCAAGGCCCTTACAATGATCAGTGCTAGTGTATAGTGATGTGATGTCCACGGCTGCCCATATACAATCCTCCTCCCATTGAAATTGATCTAGTTTGCGAAGTATGTGTTGAGTGTCTTTAACATAAGACTTCAATGATACTACATACTTCTGCAAAAAATAATCAATATATTCGGAGAGCCGCAACGTCACCCCATCCATCCCCGCAATGATAGGCCGCCCCGGAGGGTTAATGAGGGTTTTGCGAATCTTCGGAACCTGGTAGAAATATGGAACCCTTGGGTGTGTTACATGCAGAAAATCCTTCTCCATTCCGCTTTAGTCAAGTTACTATGTTTGTTATCACTAATGGCACACATATGTTGAAAATATTTAAGGACTAAATTATAAAAAGCTTCTATGTATGGTGAAGGCCTGTGATAGATTTTTACAGTAGTGGGCAGGGGGGGCTACACCTCCATGCTTACACCAACAGGACAGTCAGTATAGAAAAGTTTTGCATAACTTCCCTTTACTGCTGCCCCTTTGTGTGTATATCTCCCTGTCTCTCTCTCTCTCTCTCTCTCTCTCTATATATATATATATATATATACACACACTGAGAGAGATAGTAGTGAGAGAGAGAGTGACCAGGAATAAAAGATGATGAGTAAGAAATGGGAAAGTAACTTTTTTTTCTCTGACTGGTGAGCCTCACTGCTATGTTCCCAGGCCTCTGTATGTACAGAATGTGTGAAATGTACTTTCATGCTGACTGGCTGCTTTGAATTGAGGAAGGTAGCTGCGTCTGTACAGAACAAAATAATGAGCCTGCTATGTGACATTTCCTTTCTGCGTATTCAGCAGCCTGTGGTTCATGAGTTCCAGAATGCAGCACTTTGTTTTATAATGAAGTTGATCTGTGACCATACATATACATCTGTACAAGTAACATTCAGAATTTTGCTTCATTTATGAACATTAGTACCAGCTTTTTTCTATACTTTTAGGTTAGTGACATTATTTATTTGCTTCTCTTTGGTGTCTCAGTACTGTCTCTGTGCCTAGCTATTTCATGCAGGGCTGGATTTACTATAAGGCAGAGTAGGCATCTGCCTACAGGCGCATCCCACAGAGGGGCGTCTGTCATTGGGACCCTTTTAAAAAAAAAAAAAAAAAAAAAAAAGTAGCCTCACCGCCCGCATTAAACCCCCACCGCCCGGCACAGACCTGTAGCTGCTGCGCTCCGTTGTCGGCTCTTTAGTAATATGGAGCACTAGGAGATGACATCATCATGACATCATCTCCATGACATCATCTCCCAGCGCTCTGCATTACTGAAGAGAAGACCGCGCAGGAGCTCCAGCAGCTACAGATGTGTGCAGAAGGAGGCACAGATCTCTCCTGCCGCTAGACCACCAGGGAAGAGGTAGGAAATGGACACTGGGGTGGGCAATGTGGAAATGATGGGGCAATATGGAGCTGATGGGGGGCAAGTTGGAACTGATGGCAAATTGGCAATGTGGAGATGATGGGGTCAATGTGAGGGTAAGTTGGAGCTGATGGGGGGCAATATGGAGATAATGGCAATGTGGAGATGATGGGGGCAATGTGAAGGTAAGTTGGAGCTGATGGGGGGCAGGTTGGAGCTGATGGGGGGCAATGTGAGGGCAATATGGAGATGATGGGGGCAATGTGGAGAGGATGGGGGCAATGTGAGGGCAAGTTGGGGTTGATGGGGGCAAGTTAGAGCTGATGGGGGCAATGTGTGGGTAAGTTGATGCTGATGGGGCAATATGGACTTGATGGGGGGCAAGTTGGAGCTGATGGGGGCAATATGGAGCTGAGAGAGGGCAATATGGAGATGATGGCAAAGTGGAGATGAGGGGGGCAATGTGAGGGTAAGTTGGATCTGATGGGGGTATGTTGGAGCTGATGGGGGCAATGTGAAGGCAATATGGAGATGATGGGGGCAATGTGAGGGCAAGTTGGAGCTGATGGGGGCAATATGGAGATGATGGAGGGCAATTTGGAGGTTAGAAGCATTGTGAAGGTGTCCAGTGGAGATGGCCAATGCGGGGGGGGGTGAGCTTCAGATTTCTGTGCCTATAGGTTCCTGAAATGTAAATCCGGCCCTGATTTCATGTACTGGATGCTGTAAAAAGGACAAGCCTTTATCACCAATCCTGATGACCTTGACCAAGGTACCATCCAATAAGTGCATGGATGAGTTCCTGAGCTTTAGTAATTTCTGAGAGTGGCCCTGAGTTGATGGACACATTTTGGCTGAGGCGCCCTGGGGCTATGAGGGCTTGAGACATTAGTCAAAAAAAAGAAAATCTCAGTGCACTCTCCCCAGTATGGGCCACATCCTAGCACCAAAAATATTAATCCTGGAAGTAGAAGGTGTTACAGTGAAAAGTGAATAGATTAGTATAAATGGACAGGAAACCCTGCTATACTAGCACTCATCTATATCTAATCAGGTGTACTGGTTGAAACGGGATATGTTAAAACTTTTAATTTGTGAAAGTCAAAATAAAAATGAATTTAGCAAAATAAAAAATGGAGAAGCTGAACAATTTGTTAGATACAGCAATAAATTGCCGGAACCTTATTGCCGGCTTCTCAAATGTGTGTTTATCAAACAGTGTACTGCCGAGGCATTGGTACCAGCTTGCCAAAAAATGTAGTGACTACTAGTTCTTAAAGGGATAGTAATGTTTCATAATAAAAGCAGCTCTAATTAATCATCATAGTATTTTGACTTTGGAGAGTGTTATTTCAATACTGTCAGAGTTATAGTTCAAGAGTAATTCAATGACAAAGTGTCCCCCTCCCGCCCCTTTTACTGATGTAACACTGCTCAGCCAGAGCAGAAGGTAGGTGCCCAGGTAGATTGCAGAGGGGGACAATCTTCAATTAAGATAAGGGAAAAAACTGAAAAACTTGTCAAGGGGGGCAGGGCTTTAATTGTTCTCACAGTAAGAAGATTGTCCCCTTCTGTTATCTGTCTGATCTTACAACCAGATTCCACATCTGAGAAGAGTCTTACACTTACACTAGGTAAAAGGGACAGGAGGGGAAACTTTATTTGTGAATATCTCTCAAACCATAAAAGTTTGAGAGATAAGACATATCACTCTTCATGTTTTTTTAATGCCTACAAAATAAAATAAAGATAAAACAAAGTATTACTATCCCTTTGATTGGATTGCCAACAACAATTAATGAGTCATTAATAGCTGAAACTAGTGTAATTTGTTGTTACAACGTTCACCTCTTCGCCACCCATATATCAACTCTTAATGGCACTAATAATAATAAAGCTCAAATTGATGAGCAAACAGAGAATTATAGATGTAGTCCCAACACATGAGTGAGATGAATATTAATCACTTAGAACCTACATCTGAGCTCTAGCACCCAGATATCTGCCGGCTATGTACACAGATTATTAATATAGCAACGCCTAGCGTAGTATGAGAAATCCTACTCAGATGGCAAGCGGACTATGCTCTACAAGGTACTTCAAAGTAAACTCGGCTAATTGACAGAAAACAGCAACTAGTAGATCCTGAGTCTTACAGATGCTATCACAAGTGAAAATAAAATTAAGAGTAAATTAAATTATTGGTCTTGAAATTATACGTATCTAAAGGAGTAACTGGTTGATAAAAGATATGTTGAGTATAGAACACAAAGTCCTGCCTATAAGGAAGCTAAATGCTGGGGGCAAAAAACGCCTTGCCAAAAAAACAGATAAGCAAGATCCTGACTATAAACATACTGATTTGCTGGGGAAAAAAACGGCTTACCACAATTAAAGGGATAGTAATACTTAAAAATGTAAAAAAAAAAAAATATGTTGTAGGGTTTATCCCCCTGAGTAAAACAAGAGTACTCCCACTGCTGAGAGGTGTTTTATTTAAAGTTATTAAAGCTCAAAGTTGATTTTTTTAGGTTCAATATCACAATGGCCTGAGATTGTACAGTGGCGCTGTTGTTACACCACGGACCAGAGTTGTCCATAGGATGGTGTAACAACAGCACCACTGTAAAATTTCAGGCCACTGTGATATTGCACCTAAATAATTCAACTTTGAACTGTAATAACATTTGAATAAAACACCTTTCAGAGTACCCTTTTTTACTCAGGGGGATAAACACTACACTATATATTTTTTACATATTAAGTATTACTATCCCTTTAAAGAATCATTACCCTGAGCATATTACCAGCCCTGAAAATGGCTTGTGACGGACAGGAAAGAAGTAGAAGCTTCTACAGGCCTTGGAGCATATTTCTCCACTACGATACATGTCTATTTTCAGCCTCATCAACTACGTTACCATTTAGATCAGTGGTTATCAATAATTTTTGCTTACGTCACCGCAAACATGCAAAGTGGAATTTTCAGGGCATCCCTAACATATTTTATGTATTTTATCAAGGGCATAATGAAGGGTACAATACATAAATATACAGTTATTCTCCGGTCTCACAATTCTAATAAAAATAAGCATATTGTGAAGAATGATTTCCATGAGGACACATTGGAAACTCAGTTTTTCACAATTTGACAGTCTTCGTAGAAGGAAAGGAGTACCTTAACCCTTTGATTGTCAGAGAGGTGGCCACCACATTGGTTAAGTGGACGTCCATGTGCCATGACATCGTATTTGAGAACCACTATTTAGACAGAGATGATTTTAAGAAATATAAAAAATTATTCAAAAAAGCATCATCGGCCCTTTCATCTCCAAGGGAACAAAATCCAAGAAGAGTAAAGGATTTCCTGCCTCCATGAAGACATATAGGGCCATATTCAGGCAGCTGAATAAGAGCAGGAATGTCCTCATATGTGCAAATGTCCTTTTTGTTGTCTGTCTTTACCTATTAGCTACCCTGGATATTGAGTCCCTCTGTAGCAACATGCCACACAAGGATGGAATTAATGCCTGCTATCAATATTTGTGTCCACAGCCAGAAATATAGCCCAAAAGTATTACCAAATTTATACAATTTATCCTTGTAACGTGACGCCTTGTATCATAAGCTGGAGTGGATACCTCTTTTATAGTTCCTTTCTCCCTCAGAATAACACTCCAATAGTAAACTGACCCTCCTGTTCCCAAACATCAGCCGAGACTTGATGAAGGGAAGAACTCTCTTTTATTGACTCAAACACACAGCTTATATACACTACAGAGACTCTTATCTAGATCAGCATGCAAACGAATACTTGGGACAGTGTTTCTATGCTTGACCAATCAGTCACCAGCATTCTTATCAGGATAAGTATGCAGATTAAGACTTGAAATCCTACATTCTTAACTGGCTCATCAATAACCTCCTCTGATTGGTCAAGGAAGCACAGCAGGAATCAATTAACATTCCTTAGCACAGGCCTGGAGTAGAGTGGAAGCAACGCCCAACCCCCACCATCTCTACAGTCCAGAAATGTATTGGAATCAACTATGGCTAAGCTCAGTCTATGGGTGTTTGTCTTTTGGGTAGAAATAGTCTGAAGACATGAGATCCCATATCTCTAACACACCAATATCTCCCATGGTCGCCACAGTTCCGTCACAATCCTCACACACAATTATTTCATATTTAAACAGGACTTATACCTATAAATAATGGGATGTGGTATGGGCCAACCTGAAACAAAGATTTCTTGATACAGACCGCTACAAACCTTATAAATATTTCTGCAGGTCATCCTACTGTACAAAAAAGGTGATAAGGTGGATCTAAAAAACTACCGACCAAGAAGCTTATTACCAGTGGTCTCCAAAGTTTTCATAAAGGTACTATCAAGAAGAATGAATACAACAATAAATGCAGCTCACCCTATAGAACAAGTAGGCTTCAGGAGCGGTTTCAGTACAATAGACCATTTCCAGGCAGTACAAGTTTTAGAGTGACATAATGAATACAACCTTCCATTATGCATAGCTTACATTGACTACGAAAAGGCCTTTGACTCACTGAAAACTAAAGCAATAAGTGATGGCCTGATGAACAAAGAAATAGACAGAGCTTATATTTAGTTAGGGCTTGTTGATCCAGGGAGAAATCTGATTGCCATTTGGAATCAAGAAGGAATTCCCCCCCCCCCCATTCAAGGCAGAATTTTAAATTGCTATATTGAGGGTTTTTTTTGCCTTCTTTTGGATCAACAAAGGTAAACAGGAATAGGAAAAGGGTTGAACTAGATGGACGCAAGTCTTTTTTCAACCTAAATTACTATGTTACTATGTTACATCAGTATCCTCAATCAATATATGAAAATGCAGCTGCATCAATACAGGTCAACAATGATAAAGTCAACATAGAAAAAGCTGTCCAACAAGGAGACACAATATCCCCAAAACTATTTTCTGCTTGTTTAGAAGACATTTTCCACAAACTAAATTGGGACAAAAAGAGGACTTAAGATCAATGGACACTACTTACATAACCTATGTTTTGCAGACGATATCATATTCTTTGTCACTAGACATGAAGAACAGCAAAATGCATTGAAGAGCTACAACAGGAAAGCGAAATTTTGGTTTGTATATGAATATCAACAAAATGCAAGTCATGTTTAACAAATTTACCATACCAGGGAAAATCTCAGTAGATGGGCAAGCACTAAAAGAGGTGGACAAGTATCTTTATCTTGGACAGAAAATTTTAGCAGATAGAGACACTATGAAATAAATTGTGAAAGTATAAAATTGGGATGGCAAGCGTTTGGAAAACATAGCAGTACTGTATTTAAGACAAATCTACCACTTTTCCTCAAGCAGTTCTTACATATGGCTATGAAACAGGGACACTGAATGTCAAAAACATATATAAAAATTTAAGTTTATGCAGAGAAGTATGGAGTGTCAAATTCTGAAAATAACAAAAAGAAAACAAAAAACGTATGCATAGATTCATCAGCAATCAAAGGTCTATGACATCACTGAAAGAGGAAAGCACTTGGAATGGAAATAGGCAGGCCATACAGCAAGAACACCTGATGATAGATGTACCAAATGTATATTGGAATGTATTCCACTTGATACTAAATGCTCAAGAAGACCAAAGACAAGATGGGTAGATGAAATTGCCAAATTTGTTGGTCTACAGCAGCAGCAGAAAGCACAGGAATGTTGTTGGAGACTTGCTGAGGAGGCCTTCATCCTAGAGTGGATCGACAATGGCTGATGATGATGATAAAAACATATTCAACAAAAATGTGTCCTTCAGGCCTGTCACAGGAACCACCGGGCCCTTGGCTCCTGGAGGGGCCTGAGGGCCTGCCCCTTTCCTACAGACTATGGACCCTATGCTTGGGGAAGTGGTTTTCCCAGCTTCCCTGCCTCCTCCTGGGTCTAAGTCACCTTGTGCTGCTTGATGGGCACAGGGTGTCACAGAAAATTACTGCCTTTGGACTGATTGGGGGAATTAGCACAGGGACATGTGGTGACGTTCACCTCCAGGACTATAACATTTGATATATTGCTTATTGTATTGTATATTGTGTGGTATAATGTAATAGTGTGGGGTGTTATAATATAACAGGATTTGGTAGCTGGAAGCTAGAGTGCAGAGATAGTGGGGGTTGGGCATTGCTTCCAATATACTCCAGGTCTGTGCTAAGGAATGTTAATTGATTCCTGCTGTGCTTCCTTGACTAATCAGGGGAGGTTATTTATGATCCAGTTAAGAATGTCTATTTTTCAAGTCCTAATTGGCATGCTTATCTTGATAAGGGTGCTGGTGACTGATTGGTCAAGAGTAGAAACACTGTCCCAAGTTCTGGTTTGCATGCTGATCTTGAGAAGAGTCTCTGTAAGTATATATAAGCTGTGTGTTCCATTCAATAAAGAGAGCCGATTCTAAAACAGTACACTAGTCTTGCCTGGTGACTGTGGGCGAAAAATGTGATATTCCAGCAGAGCAGCCTTGCTCAAGACTGAAGGAAGCAGTGACTGACGGGGGCACCCAGAGGGGGGGTCCACTGGTACTGTCACAAGGCCAAAATAATTTACCATCCCTGGTGAAGTTGGTTTGTTCCAGCTTTGCTCCACTTTTCTTTTGTGCATAGTCTCTAAATACTTTACACCTCCACTGCCTCTTCTTCTTCAAGCTGACTACTAGCCCAGCAAATACCCTGGAAGCAGACCTATTGATTCAGCCGGAGATGCATTGTGAGCTCCAGCATGTCAGGGACGCAAGTATACTGGAACAAAAATCTGCTGCTCTCCACATTCCGATTATCCAAAAAAGTGTTATGAAAACTGTCTAAAATACAATCATTTAAAGCAATGCCCATTTACGTATTTCGTGGATGAGATGCCACTTTATCAAAAAGACTATGGACTTGCTGGTATTCTAATGTAAACTCAGTTGTGGAGAAATGTAGCACCATTGGACACTTTCTCTCTTTTTTACCTATTTCTGCATATGTACCGCAATTGAACAATGTGATTTGGACAGATGCTGCCTTCCTGTCACTATTGGAGTGAATCTATATATTACCACTAAGGAAGTGATATATCTTTAAAGAGCCACTGAGTACTGCATATGTAATACTCCATTGGCTATTCTTGTGAGTACCTGACTGATATGTACTTCTGGTGGTTGTCATACAGTGTATATTTATCACGGTGTCAAGTGATCTGGCCTGCTGGTGGCGTACCTGTCAGTTTCCATTGGTGGACTAGCAGCAGCATTGCTGGTCGCTGCCAGCCTGACTGCTGGCCTTTCTGTTGCAAGCACGCGTCACTGACGTCACGCTCGCTGTTTGTACCTTCTGCACTGATTGGCCGATTGAAGTCCCGCCTTCTCAGTTGGCCTTATATGTGGCTGGTAGAGTGAGCTTCAGTGCCCTTTCTTGGTGTACCAGTGCGTTAGTCTACTGTATTCTGTGCTCCATTGTGACTTTGCCTGGCTGTTGACTCCGTTCAGTGTATAAACCTTGGCCTAGTCTGACTACCCAATCTGTGTATGACCCTTGGCGTCTGACTACTCACTCCTAGCTAGTCCTGGCTTAGTCTGTATATCCGCTTAATTGTACCAAGGCCTTGTCTGACTAACTTTCCGTGTGGCCTAGGGTTAGTCTGTTGCCTCCTAGGTATTGCCATCGTTCTGGGTATTCCGTGTGTATTGGTCTTCGACCCTAGTGTTCTAGGGTATCGCTTTCCTGCCTTGGACCCTAGCTTTCTAGGGATCCATGTAAGCCTCCTATCAGCCACCCTCGCTCAATCTCAGGTTGGCTGTGTTCACTCTCCTGTAGAGAACTGTGGGCTAGGTTCTTTTCCATCTGCTTACCTTTCCTAGTAGTGCAGGCTAGTTTAGTGTTCAGCCCTTTGGTCGTGGGCTGTAGCGTTGTCCTCACGCCTGACCCCGGGTAGGGTTGGGGAAGTGCTTGATTTGTATTTTGTTTTAATAAAGTGGTGTTGATCTTATTGTACCTGTCTTGTATTCTTATGTACCTGATCCACCATGACAATATTAAAAATCTGCCCAAGGGGCACTCCTTTAGTGTTTCTGCATCCCACAGAACAAGCTATTAACCCCTTGGATGCTAAAGACATCTCCAACTCATTGCCATACCTGGGAACTTCTTCGGTGGGGCTGCCCAGAGGAGAGCCCACTGGTGCAGATGAGGGGAGAGAAATGACGCGATTCACGTTATACAAAGGGCAGGGCTTAATTGTGAGTGGGAGGGCAGGACTTATAAAACAAAAAAATAGCTTGAAGAGACTGGGGAAGGAGGAGAAGAGGGCGGGAGTGGGAGGAACAGGGTGGGATGATCACAAGTGGGCAGAGTTACATCAGAAACTCCCCACATCCAGAGAATCAGACTCTGCCTCGGAGACCCGGTAATTCAGAGTCAAAATCGAAGTCTCCGGGGCAAAACCAGAGAGTTCCCAGCTATGCTCAAAGCTTCGCAATGCATTGGCGATGTCTTTTGCATTCAAGGTATTCATTGCTGCTTGTTTTTTGCTAACAAATCTCATTCAATGGAACTTACTCTTCAAAGGGTTAGTAATGTCTGTGTTCATTTTAATGCAGTGGCGTAACTATAGGGGTCGCAGGGGTCGCCCGGCTGCCCCGTGCGACCCCCTCCTCCTGGTGCCACAAGCTCCCTCCCGCACTCTATTAATGCAGAACGCTTGGAGATGACATCTGCATTACAGAAGAGGACAGTACGGGAGCACGTCTCACCAGCCTGCCACCCCACTGGACCACCAGGGATTGGGAGGTAGGAAATGGAGGCATTGTGGAGGGCCCGGGGGCCAATGTGTTTGGGGGTTGGGGGGGCCCATGGCACTTCTTGCACCAGGGCCCGGACCGTTCTAGTTACGCCTCTGTTTTAATGTAATATTGTAGCTATTACAACAATAAACTAACCAATGTAAGTCCCACCTCTCAAACCTTTATAGTTTGAGAGATATACAATGTTAAAATTCCCCCCCTCCCTCCTCTTTCACTGACATCAGCTATAAAGCTGACTTCAGGAGATTTCGCGTCGGCTGACTTGAGGTGGCTCTTCAGCAGAGCCGAAATACCGCAATCTGAAAAGAAATACTTCATTGGAACGTCTACAAAGTCTGCCTGGTTTGCAAGCACACTTTTTAGACCGTTCCAATGAAGTATTTGCTTCTAGATCACACTGGGACCAGGATATCCTGCTGTCAGATAGAGCGCTTACATCAGTGAAAGGGGAGGGAGGGGGAATTCTCACATCGTATATTTCTCAAACCATAAAGGTTTGAGAGATGGGACTAACATCAGTTAGTTTATTTTTGTAATAGCTACAATATTACATTTTAATGAACATTTCTAACCCTTTAATCCCTTAATGACCACCCAATCTAGCAGGGAATAGCTGTTAAGGCCACAGCATTTTTTTTTTGTGCCCAATGAATTCTGGGATGGCAGAGCGGCATACAGCCATGCTGCCATCCCAGAATTTCATGACACGTCAGGACCTTCACTGGTCTTTAAAGGGATAGTAATACTTTGTTTTATCTTTATTTTATTTTGTAGCCATTAAAAAAACATGAAGAACGATATAAGTCTTATCTCTCAAACCTTTATGGTTTAAGTGATATTCACAAGCAAAGTATCTCCCCCCCTGTTCAGCCAAATCCGAAGGGAGGTGCCCAGGTAGACTGCAGAGAGGGACAATCTTCAATTAAGATAAGGGAAAAAGCTGAAAAGCTTGTCAAGGGGGGAAGGGCTTTCATTGTTCTCATACAAAGAAGATTCTCCCCTGCTGTTATCTGTCTGGTCTTACAACCAGATTCACATCTGAGAAGAGATGGCTTACACTAGGAAAAAGGGGCAGGAGGGGGAAACTTTGCTTGTGCATATCTCTTAAACCATAAAGGTTTGAGAGATAAGTCTTATATCATTCTTCATGTTTTTTTAATGCCTACAAAATAAAATAAAGTTAAAACGAAGTATTACTATCCCTTTAACATCCGGATCATCATGATGGTCCTGGCACATCACTAATGTGTTAAAATGTTTTACCTTTTAAACAAAATAGTAAGTAAATTGTCATTTGTTTAAGATGTATAATCAAGGAAATGGACAATGTAATTGTAAGCAATCATAACTAAAAGCTTTTCTAATCATTTTCCTAGAAAAATTCATATAAGTTGTTTTTCTGAACACTTTCATCTACTGAACATATTTATTATTGCCATGGTTTGTCCAATAAATCATTTCTGCCTATAATTCTAAAGTGTCTTTTTTTGATGCAGAACAAAATGTACCACCTCCAGTCCGATCAGCTTCCCAGTATATTTAATAGTGCGATTGTTTCAATTCCGGAGTGCCGAGCATTCTAGAATGCAAAAATCATTGTTAAAATGTAAATGAATGTACCAATTTAAACAAAAGAAGGCTTGTGTTTGTATGTAGTGCTGCCATTAAAATAGGTTAAATCATGACATGTTTGAATCAATTCAGTGTCCTACTTACTCAAGGTTATGACGCACGGGGGACTATATGAATGAAAAACGTGGAACAATTCTGAGGCAAGCCAACTGCATCATTAACTATAAATAAAAATGTTTATTTATTTAAATGGAGTTTTCAACCCCTAAAATGCTAGTGAGGTCTCCACAGTTTGCTTTTGAATGCATTGGAGACCTCCATAGAATTCAGTGGGTATAAAGGGGATCAGTCACCTCTAAAAAACTTTTTACCATAGGTTTAGTTACGAAACTAGTATCAGGAAATGTGTTTTTTTAGGGGGGGCATTTATGCACTTTTTCATAAATTTAGTCTACGAGCTGTGCACTTCTGCATAATGCAACACGCTGAATCTTTGGCACAGCTCTTCAGGACTTCCCAAGACTTCCCAGTGCCGCATAATGCAGAATGTTCCCCTTTAACCCCTTAAGGACCAGCGGTCCAGGGGGGTGTCTGGTCCTTTAAGGACCAGATAGGCGAGTTCGACGTGACGTCCCACGTGACTGATCACGTGTTCCGGCACGCCGAACAAAGGACTGAAAGAGATCGCTCCGGTCTTGGAGAGATCAACTTCAGTCCCCGGTATTATTCACCACGCTCCTGCAGGAGCACGGTGAGTAAAAGTACGTGACATGTCAGGACCGTCTCTGGTCCTTAAGTGCCGGTCCAGCGTGACAGTCCGGGTACGTCACAGGACGCTAAGGGGTTAAGGAGAAATTTACACTAAGAGAGCAGTGTCTGCTTTTTTTCACTTGTGGGCTACACTATTAGAAATCAATGTGTGAGGGCGGCATACATTTTTCACTGAAAACAATGGTGAATGATAGCCTAACAACAAAAAAAAACTTTATTCATTCTAAAGTGCAGATATAGGTCTATTGATGGTCAGTTTCACTGAGAATACTGGGATTTAAAGGGACAGTAATGTCCCATAAAAAATTCAAAAGTTCTGTAGAGGTTAAGAAATAAGGTAAATGCCACAAATCCTATCTCTCAAACCGCTATGATTTGAGAGAGATCCTCTGCTAAAGTTCCCCTCTCCCTCCCCTTCTCCTGTCAGCTGTAAGCTGATAGCAGGAGTTCCTGGTCCGGGACCGACAGGTGGCTCTTCAGCAGAGCCGCAATAGCGCGATTTAAGAAATACTTATGTGGAACAGTCTACAAAGTGTGTCTGGTTTGCAAGCACACTTTTTAGACCGTTCCAAAGAAGTAATTCTTTTTAAATTACGCTACTGCAGCAATTTAATCCGTGTCGGTCGACACAGATCTCCTTCTGTCAGCTTTACAGCTGACATCAGGAGAAGAGAAACTTTAGCGGAATATATCTCTCAAACCATAGCGGTTTGAGAGATAGGATTTGTGGCATTTAGCTTATTTTTTAATCTCTACAAAACGCTAAAAAAAATTTTATGGGACATTACTGTCCCTTTAACAAACTAAACTATTCTCAAGCTTTAACGTGACATTTTATACAACTGTAGCAGCGGGCAGGTGAATAGTCCCTTCTGGCCTACTAGTTCATTGGTGCTAGCTAACTAAGGATAAAATGTAGGCTTGTAATGTTCATTCAAACATTTTATGGGGATACAATATCTAGGTGTGATTAGCATTTTATACAAGTGTAGCTTTATATTTCTCTTTATGATCATGCAAACACGACCGTTACCTAGCATTTCTTGCTATTTAGGTTTAATATATAACTCACATGTCCTGCTATATAACCTTTCCAGTGTTCCATACCACTATATGGATCCATGCTACTCTTCAAGGATGCCCTTTTGTTAAAGTGGAAGCATCAATTAAATTGGAAATTACACACACATGTATATATATTGTATATTATTTATATCATTTATATATATATACTTGCAATGTGGGACGGCGCTGCCCGTCAGGATATATAGGGAATTAATGCAGACACACGGATGCAACACAGACAGAGACACACACGCAAATACACATGCATGCACTGAGATGCTTTAAGAGTGACACAGTCATACACATATACATGCAATGCACAACATGCAGACACATAGAGTGTGATACAGACATGCAACACACACAGTGAGGAACACACAGAAGTGAGTCATAAGGGGGTGACTTATGTGTCATTGTAATTAGTTTGTGTTTGTACTTATGCCTCCACTGTGGCATTCATTCATATAGTTGAAATGCATGTGGTGATTGTACATACTATGTTGGAAGGTGGATCGTGCTGGCTCCCGGGGTGTGAGTGAGTGTGAGTGAGACTATGGTGGAAAGTGGATCGTGCTGGCTCCCAGGGTGTGAGTGAATGCGTGTGAGTGCGAGAGTGAGTGATTGCGTGAGTGTGTTAGTGTGTGTGAGAGTGTGAATGTGAGAGTGTGTGAGTGAGAGGGTGCATGAAAGTGAGAGAGTGTGAGTGAGAGAGTATGAGTGTGTGTGTGTGTGTGAAGTGGAGGAGTGACAGTTGAAAACAGACAGTTAGTGAGGTTGACTGAAGAGATGAAAAGAGTTAAATAAAAGAGTTGCTATTAAATTTATCCCTGAGTGTTTGTATTTTATAGAAACACTAGCAATGTGGGACGGCGTTGCCCGTCATGTTATGACCATTGGGCGCACGTGTTTGAAATGCAGACACACTGATAAACACAGACATATGCAGCATACAGGCAGACACATACCATACATCCCAAGTGTCCCTCTTTAGGAGGGACAGTCCCTCTTTGAGGGCCAAATCCCTCTGTCCCTCTTTCCCACCCTGTTGTCCCTCTTTTTAGAGGTCAGACTGTGTGCAGGGACAGCTCCACCTATAGGCGAGGTAGGCGCCGGCCTAGGGCGCACACGTACTGGGGGCGCGGGCATGCAGCGGAGAAGAGGTGCGCCCACACACACCATGCCAGGAACCACAACACAGTCAGGTCTGTGTTGCTACAGCGCTCCCTCATCTGGTCGGATCTTTAGTAATGAAGACCGCGCTGGGAGTCATGATCTCCCGCCGCGCTCTCCATTACTGAAGATAAGACTGCGCGGGAGATACAGGTATATGATGGGGGGCAAGTTGGAGCTGAGGGGGCATAGTGGAGCTGAGGGGGCAAGTTGGAGCAGATGTGGGGCAAAGTGGAGATGATGGGGGCAAGTTGGAGCTGTTAGGGGAAAGCTGGAGCTGAGGGGGCATAGTGGAGCTGGTGGGGGCAAGTTGGAGATGATGGGGGCAAGTTGGAGCTGATGAGGGTCAAAGTGGAGCTGATGAGGGTCAAAGTGGAGCTGAGGGGGGGCAAGCTGGAGCTGAGGGGGGGCAAGTGGAGCTGAGGGGGGGCGAAGTGGAGCTGGTGGGGCAAGTTGGAGCGGATGGGGGCAAGTTGGAGCGGATGGGGGCATGTTGGAGCTGAGAGGGCATAGTGGAGCTGGTGGGGGCAAGTTGGAGCGGATGGGGGGCAAAGTGGAGCTGATGGGGGTAAGTTGGAGAGGATGGGGGGCAAAGTGGAGCTGATGGGGGTAAGTTGGAGCTGAGGGGGCAAAGTGGAGCTGAGGGGGCAAAGTGAAGCTGAGGGGGCAAAATGGAGCTGGTGGGGGCACGTTGGAGCTGATGGGGGCAAGTTGGAGTTGATAGGGGCAAAGTGGAACTGGTGGGCCAAAGTGAAGCTGATAAGGGGCAAGTTGGAGCTGGTGGGGGGCATCTCTTACAGGCATCTCCAGAACAGGGGCAGAGTGGCTCAGGGGCAGAGAGAGGACAATCATGAAAAGAGGTTGGGTATAAGTAGGCGGGGTATAAAGGGGTGGGACACAAGGGGCGGAGCGAAATGGGCGGCAAAATTAGGTTTTGCCTAGGGTGGCAAAAATCCTTGCACCAGCCCTGACTGTGTGGTGTGTGTTACTTTGCTCTACAGCAATAAAGCTCATATACATATTTTTGTAAACTTCAGTATATGTGTTTATACATTAGTCTGTGCAAATTAAATACTTTGGTCTTGAACTAAATCATTTATTCAGTTACATAAATAGCCAGTAATAGGTCATGAAATAACCTAAAAATTCTTACTAATGCCCCGCCCACCAGCCACACCCCCAATAATATCACCTAAAACTAACGTGTCCCTCTTTGGCCCTGTGAAATGTTGGGAGGTATGCACATACACACAGTGAGCGGCAGAGACATGCAAAAGACACGCGCACACACAGACACACTGGAGATGCACACATGGACACACATATGTAACAGAGATGTACACACACAACATATATGAGCAGAAACACATGCGTGCATGAGTTGTGTACCCCTCTGGCACTCAAATGGTTAAGGTATAGAGAGGCATGTGAGAGTTAAATAGCAGTGGGAAGTGTGTTCATACCTGGGAACACTGACTTGTGAAGTCCCTAGAGGGGACTGATGTGGTGCTGATGTGGAGAGACAAATGGGGCAAGCTGGGTTAAAAGTGGGTGGGGCTTAATCGCGAGTAGGGGGTGGGGCTTAACATAAATGTGAAAAAGTGTTAGTAATAGGCTGGGGAAGGAGGAGAAGTGGGAGGAGAATGCAAGTTTACAGTGTGAGGGGTTTTAACACACTCCATGAGGGGTAAAACTTGATACAGAACCCTGTGGCAGTCAGTGGGTTAAGTGTGAATCTGATGGCTGTCTGTCCTGTGTCTTGCATGGCAAATAGGGTTACCACCCAGGCCGGTAAAAAATTGGCTTCTGTCCAATGTTAAGTCTATGGACGGAATGCCATGGCCGGTATTTTTTGCAAGAAAAGGTGGCAACCCTAATGGCAAATGATGACAGTGAAGAAATAATTCAGCAATGAGGGCCTACCTTAACCCTTTGAGTGCCATTTTGTTCCCCTGGTGATGCAGCACCGTTCAGTGGCTTTACTACAGGTCCTGCTGAGGCCACTGGGAGTCAAGGTGAGTGACTGTGTGTCAGCCATATTTCTTTCTGGCTGTGTGTGTGTGGTGGTGCTGTGTGAGTGTGTATGAGTGTGTAATACCTGTGAACTTTTACTTGTGGAGTCCCTCATGTGGTGCTGATGTGGAGAGAGCAATGGGGCAATCTGGGTTAAAAGGGGGCGGGGCTTAATCGTGAGTAGGGGCGGGGCTTAACATAAATATGGAAAAGTGTTAGTAATAGGCTGGGGAAGGAGGAGAAGTGGGAGGGAAATGCAAGTTTACAGTGTGAGGGGTTTGAACACACTCCCTGAGGGGTAAAACTTGATACACAACCCTGTGGCAGTCAGTGGGTTAAGTGTGTACCTGATGGCTGTCTGTCCTGTGTCTTGCATGGCAAATGATGACAGTGAAGAAATAATTGAGCAATGAGGACCTACCTTAACCCTTTGAGTGCAATTTTGTTCCTCTGGTGCTGCAGTACAGGTCCTGCTGAGGCCTCTGGGAGTCAGGGTGAGTGACTGTGTGTGTGTATCAGCCATATGTATTTCTGGCTTTGTGTGTGTATGTGGTGCTGTGTGTGTGAGTGGGGGCATGTCTGTTTGGTGCTGTGTAAGTGGGGCATGTGTGTGTGTGTGTGTGTGGTGCTGTGTGAGTGGGGCATGTGTGTGTGGTGGTCTGTATGTGTGAGTGGGGCATGTGTGTTTGTCTGTGGTGTATGAGCAAGTGGCAGCCATATTGTTTTTTTCTGACTTTGATAGTGGTGGGCGGGCTGCATAGTGGGGGCGGGCCAACTCCCTGCATGATTGAATCACCCAATAGGAGTAGTAACTCCTGCTTTATGCCTCCCCTGGGTGTGTTTTGGCAGGCACAAACTCTTCTTTTATATATATATAGATTACACCCTCATACTGAAACAGAGTGTATGGAGGATTACAGTTATCTGTGGGAGGTGACACAGTGTATGGAGGGTTACAGCTATGGTTTAACAGATACAGGCATTTAAAGTTCAATGTCTCCTATTGATAACTGTATAGCTGTCAGCAAGAGATCCTTGTGCAAACCAGGCACACGTTTTAGACCATTCCAATGAAGGGATTCGTTGTAACGAGGTTGTGACACTGCTCAAGCTCCTCCTTGTCAGTCGACACGGATCTCTTGCTGACAGCTTTACAGCTGTCAGTAGGAGACATTGAACTTTAAATGCCTGTATTTCTCAAACCACAGCAGTTTGAGAGATACTTTTTTTGCATCTAGCTCAGCTTTTTAAGCTCTTCTAAATGAAAAAAAAACTTTTTTTTGGACATTACTAACCCTTTAAGTCAATGGAGATCACTGAAAACAGACACGTTTCTGTAACCTATATGGACTAAGAGAAAAGGATTTAACAGGTAAGACTAAAATCCTCTTTTCTCTGTCGTCCAATATAGGTTACTGGTAACTTTGGAATGTCCAACCATCGAGTTTCCCAGAGGTGGAAAGTATGGCAAGGACCAGACACAAGGCTCCCAAAGTCACCAGAGCATATATGAACCATCAGATCATAGACAGCCCAACAAAAAACAACAAGGTGTCAACAGACACAAAACTAGTGTATAACCCCCAGGAACTGTAGCACAGCACACAGAACTTGAGCCAGCTGGGCTCAAAAGTGAAGAAGTACCGAAGAGATTAAAGGAGAGCCTAGACAAGCAATACTGCCTCTAGGATCTTCCTTCCAAAGCTGGCAGTAGCCAGTGCCAGCACATCAGCATGGTAGTACTTAGAAAAGGTGTGCATGGACAACCAAGTGGCAGCCTAGCACAATGGATCAGCTGAGGACCAATTCTTGAAAGCCCAAGATGCCCCAACTGATCTAGTGGAATGAGCCGAAACTCTAAATGGAACAGGCTTTTTCCACAGTTCGTAAGCCTTACAAACAGTAGACAATCCAAGACGCTGTGGTTACCTTGGATGCTGGTCTCCCTGCCCTGGGACCATCATGAATGATGAACAGGGCATCTGACTGGAGAATAGATTCAGTGCGGCGCACATAGAACTTGAGACATCGCACCACATCCAACAAGTGAAGAGCTCTCTCTATGTCGGATGTAGGGTCAGGACAGAAAGAGGGCGCCACGATTTCCTGATTAATTTGGAAGTCAGAGACCACCTTGAGAAGAACTGCCTTGTGTTTGTGAAACACCAAAAAGGGTGGTTTACAAGACAGGGCATGCAACACGGCGAACAGACACAATCGCCAGGAGAAAAGCCATTTTCCAAATCAGCATGTGCAGAGGAATAGTAGCCAAGGACTCAAATGGAGGGAGCTGAAGGACACCCAAAACCAAGTTAAGATCCCACTGAGGAGTAGGGTTCTTAAAGGCAGGACAAGTATGAGCAACGCCCTGAAAGAAAACCTTGACATCCAGAAGGATAGCGATCCGTCTATGAAAGAAGACAGAGAGTGTCTTCTTGTATGTATTCCCCTTTGGTATATATTGATGTGTATAATTTGTTTAAGGGCATTCCTTGCGCATTTCAATATTTGAAGATTGCATCCCATTAAATGTCCTTCAGCACTGCTTTTATCATTATAAAATTCACCTTTATAAAGTTGAATGTTTTAGTTGCACCCTTTTAATGGGTTTCTCATAACACATTTCAAAGGAAATCTTATTGTGTTCGCTGATGCTTAAATGTCCCCAATTTGAGACTACTGGATTTAGCAAGGCCTCTTTTCTAGTTGGCTCCTCTTCTAGTTGGGACCTGAAATTGTCATTAACCATACTTCAGAGTACTTGAAATCTCCCATTATGATTGCATTTCCTAGATTTGTAGATGTGCTTCTTCAAACTCCCCAATATTAGGCAGCTTGTAACAAATTTCTATTAAAATATTTTTATTATGTATGCCTCCAATGTGTATTTCAACCCACAGGGCCTCTACATTTCTCTTCATTTATATCTTCCATTCTATTACATTTAGTGCATGCCTTGCATGTAGGTATGCCCCCTCACCACCTATTTTATTAACCCTATCCCCCCCCTAAAAAGTGAATAACCTACTAGATTGACTACCCAGTTATGTGTATCATCTAAGCAGGTTTCAGTCACACCAATTAGTTCATACTGCGCATTCATCGCTATCAGTTCTAGTTCACTCATTTTATCAGCTAGGCTATGAGCATTTGCAAGCACATATTTTTTGTTACTGCCGTTAAGAAGAATTTAATCCCTTTCCTCATGTATACTGCCTACCCCATCCTCTGTTTAATGTGTCATTCAACCCTCCAAAGACAGAAGACAATCCTATATAGGAAAACATAAGCTTTGTGAACATATGTTGAGTAAATTCAATACACTATTTTCTCATAGACATAATGGTCAAGCAATGGTAAACCGGACAACTGTGCAGGCAGAGGTCATTAACCACCTCTGCTCAGGACACCACTGGATATCCTGATAGATTATTAAAATTCAGTTCACATATGAACTCCCAGATCAAATGGATAAAATACTGGAAAACTGGCCCAGGAAATGTATAACAATAGCAAAATCCAGTGGTGTCCAGAGCAGTAGTGGGTTAATGATCTATGCCTACGCTGTTGTCAGTTTTACCATTGCCTGACCATTATGTCTGTGAATACATAGTGTACTGACTCTACTCAACATATGTCTACAATACTACACTATTGTGCACCCTTGTTTTATGTTTTCCTATATAGTTATCATCTCTCGGAGTGAGTATATAAGTAGCTGATTGTGTTTTTCCATTCCATGCATAACGTTACTGGGACAGGTCAAATCCCAGAAAGTGTGTTTAGCTGTGAGCTACATAAGTAGTGTTACAGTCACTAAGCTTGTGAGTATCGTCTCACAGAATCTCTTACTGTGGTGATTCTAAAGTCTTTTGACTAGAGGTGCCTTCACCTTTCTGGTATCCTTTTAAATGATTGCAATGTAAATGTTTTGCGGCTGCACACTGCAATCATCATGTCGCCTGGATGAAAAGGGTGACATGAGAATCTGTGACCATTTAAAGGGTTAGTAATGTCCAAAAAAAGTATTTTGCATTTAGAAGAGAGTAAAAAGCTGAGATAATGCAAACAAACATATCTCTCAAACCGCTATGGTTTGAGAGATACAGGCGATTAAAGTTTGATGTCTTCTACTGACAGCTGTAAAGCTGTCAGCAGGAAATCCATGTCGGTCGACATGGAGGCTCTGCAGCAGAGCCGCAATCTCGTTAGATACAACGAATCCCTTCATTGGAGTGGTTTGCAAGCACACATTTTAGACCATTCCAATGAAGGGATTCGTTGTAACTAACGAGATTGCGGCTCTGCTGCAGAGCCTCCTTGTCAACACGGATCTCCTGTTGACAGCTTTACAGCTGTCAGTAGGAGACATCGAAATTTAAATGCCTGTATCTCTCAAACCATAGCGGTTTGAGAGATACTTTGTTTTTGCATTTAGCTCAACTTTTTAAGCTCTTCTAAATACAAAAAACTTTTTTTGGACATTGCTAACACTTTAAAAGTGAACCCACCTTTCTCCTCTGTTCTTCTTTCCATAGAAGACACTCCTCTGCTGCTTCATACAAATTACTTAAATGTGAACCCTGTGTAAAGCACATATTTTACCAATATCTTGCTTAAAAAATGACCGTTTAGCCACATAGCTTGGCCAAAAAAAGTTTAAGCTCGCTTACCTCACCAAAGAATGCCATTTTAAGAGAATACTATGTAATACGTATTGCCATCATCAGGGCTTATAATTTTAAGTCCTTTGCTACTAGCCAGACCTGAAAAGTTACTCGCCTCAAGCCATAACATACCCACCAGGGCTGAATTTCTACTCACCAGGGTTAAATTTTCATTCGCCATTGGCTAGTGGCGAGTGGAAATTTTGAGCCCTGCCATCATTATGGCTTACAAAAACGTTTCACTTACAAGTCCTTCTTCTCACCTTTAATGCTCTCCACACTGCTACCACTCCTTACATCTCTTCCCTCATCTCCTCTTATGTTCCTGGCCTCCTCCTTCACTCAGCATACAACAACCTTCTTGTTGCACCATCCACACTCTCTGCCCTCTCCCGTCTCAAACCTTTCTCACTTTCCGCTCCATACCTGTGGAACTCCATACCTGTGTTTTGAACAATCCCCCTCTGTCTTTACGTCTACCCTGAAATCTTATCTTCTAGGGCACTAGGACACTGCACTACCTTTAAGTAAACTCAACACTTGTAATCTCAGCACTTGACACCCTCATAACCCTGTTGTCTGTCTCCTCTTACCCATTTAGACTGTAAGCTCCTTGGGGAAGGGACCTCTCTGCTATAATTTCTATGAATGTGACACTTATCCCCTTTTATTTATTGTAACACGTCTATTGTAAGGTGCTGTGTACACTGTGTGGAGCCATATAAATAAAGATAGACATACTCTGTCACAGCTTTCCTTGGTTCCAGCGCCACCAATTCAATGATGCTCGGCGTCATTCCATGCACCATCTGCAGGAGCAAGGCTTCAGAGTGAAGCAGGCCTCTGTTTTATGCCATGCTTTCTGTAGTCTCCTTCTACCTACTTCCTGAGGAGGGGTTTAAAGGGCAGGAAGTCCTGACTCAGTTGCCCTTGTGTTGTTGTACAAAGCAGTTCTGTGTCTTTCGGCTTTGTGTATGACCTGGCTTGTCTGACTATCCAATCTGGTGCTGACCTGTGGCTCTGTCTGACTATTCTCCTGCCTTATCCTTATATAGTGGACACCCAATCTGGTGCAGACCTGTGGCTCTGGCTGACTGCCTGAACTGTGTATGACCTGGCTTGTCTGACTGCCCTCTCTGGTGCTGACCTGTGGCTCTGTCTAACTATTCTCTTGTTTGTCCCCTGTACATTGCAGACACCCAATGTGGTGGGGACCTGGGGCTCTGGTAGACTAGCTTATATTGACTGCAGGCAGGAGTCAGATATCCGCTTCCCATTCTGACTGCAGGCGTCAGTCAAGGATCCGCATTCGCTATACTGACTGCAGGCGTGAGTCTGGAGTATTCCTTGCCCATTGGATCAAGACTTCATGTTCCGGTTCCTGCTCCTGTTCCATTCCTGTTCCAGCTCCTGGTTCCAGCTGAGGCTACCAGTGGCTTCGGCCTAGTCTCCAGCAGTGTGGTTAATCTTGGCAGTCTACTATTCCTGATAGTAGCGCTTGCTGGCTGTGACCATCTGCTTGTTCCTGCTTTATTACCATTGTATGCTATCTTTATTTAATAAAATGCATTTTACAATACCGTACTGACTCCTGAACATCTCTGTGGAACAATGACATACATTAACAGCTAAAATCTATCAAACGCTCTTATGGTATTATTTGCAATGAGTGGATGGGGACCTCTAGAACTGGAACATTTCTACCAGTCCATGAAAACATCAATTCAGATTAGAAAGGTGTATTGTACAGGCCCCATGCAGTTTATAGTAGTGGGTGGGACAGACTTCTATAAAAGGTTATAGTGAACTCTGTTTAAAAGCTATGATACAGCATTCAAGGGATTGAGAGAGTCAACTTAGGAAACAGGGGGAGACTCTGACAGACATCTATCAAATCTGGAGGTGTTTTGAATTTTGAAGTCCCAACATCCCCCAAACATCTATATAGGGAATATGATGTCTCCTGCTTTGTTTAGTAATATTGAGATAAGTAATTTCTTTACTTATTCCTGACTGGGAGATTGACATAATTTATATTAAGAAGGCTTATGTGAATCCAAGGCACCTCGAATTTATGTTGACAAAAATTCCAGCTATGGATTTATTATTCTTATTCTTTATTTATATAGCGCCAACATATTTCTCAGCGCTGTACAATAGGTAAAAGACATACAGAGATAGTAAACAGTACAAATGGAACATAGAAAACAAAAGTATCAGAGACCCCTGCCCATGAGAGATTACAGTCTAGAGGAAGGTAGGTAGGACACAGAAGGAATAAGTGCTATGGGGTGTAAGTGCCTCCTGCCACATGAATTACCAATCAGTGGGTAGGAGAAAGAAGTGCTATTGAGTGCAGTGCCACAGGCAAGTAGTGTTTCTGTTTGGGAGAAAGACTATGTGAACAATGAGGTTATGATGGGGATGTAGGTGGGAGAGTGAATGTAGAAGGGAATGAGAGTGAGCTGTAATTTGATAGGCCTGACCTTGCTCATAATGGTTATGGAGGTGGTTGATAGGCTTCCCTGTAGAGGTGAGTTTCCAGTGATTAGGTGCAGCAGGTAGAAGTCCTGTAGGCGAGAATGGGAGGATGTAGTAAGAGCTGCAGAGAGAAGAATTTCCTGTGCAGAACAAAGATGGTGAGTGGGAGTGTATTTGGGAATGAGAGATTAAACATAGGGGGGTGCACTGTTAGTAAGGGCTCTGTAAATTGGCACCAAAACATTGAATTTCAAAGAGATAGTAATTCTTTGTTTTATCTTTATTTTATTTTGTATGCATTAAAACAATATGAAGAACGATATAAGTCTTATCTCTCAAACCTTTATGGTTTGAGAGATATTCCCAAGCAAAGTTTCCCCTCACTGACCAAAACGGTCAAGTCTGCCATCTAGCTGTCAGATTCGGAATCTGGTCCGCAGGTCGACCGATGGCTCTTCAGCAGAGCAGAGATCACAAGATATAAAAATAACTATTTCATTGTAAGGGTCTAAAAAGTGCGCTTGCAAACCAGGCACACTTTGTAGACTATTCGAATGAAGTAGTTCTTCTTATATCTCGCAATCTCGGCTCTGCAGTAGAGCCATGGCTGGACCGCGGCTTGGATTACAAATCTGACAGCTAGATGGCAGACTTGACTGTTTGGACAGTGAGGGAAAATTTTGCTTGTGAATATCTCTCAAACCATAAAGGTTTGAGAGATAAGACTTATATTGTTCTTCATGTTTTTTAATGCATACAAAATAAAATAAAGATAAAATGAAGTATTACTATCCCTTTAATTCTATATGCTACTGGAAGTCAGTGTAGGGATTGGCAAAGAGGACTGGTATTAGTGGAGTGATGTGAGTGGTAGATTAGTCTGGCAGCAGAGATCATTATGGACTGTAGTGGTGTTAGTCGGGTGAAAGAAAGGCCACTTATGCACTCTGTATGTCTCCCTTAGTTGTTTTAGAATGTAAGGTCTAGAACAGTGACACCACTCTAATTGTTTCACTCTGTAAAACTCTTGTGTTATCCAGTACTGTCTAAACTTGTAAATTGTTGTGTTGTGTATACTTGGAGCCATATAAACATTCATTAATTCATTCAAACTGAAAATCATGCAAATCCTGTCAATATGAATGCACCCACACTGAACTGAAAACATAGACAAGTGACATTTCCATCTCAAAAGATTTTGCATGGCTGAGAAAATAGTCTTCAGCACATGTCAGAACTTAAAGGAACAAACACCTAAAAATCAAGAGATTGGTTCACTATCAAAATGTCGCAGACTGTTGGGCGACAAAGAAAACGGTGCATTAAACATGTTGCTGCAATGAAAAGGGCGATATCAGAATCTCGCCCACATTTAAAGGGTGAGATTCTGATATCGCGGGTTTAAAGAGATAGTAATCCTTACATTTAACTTTAATACCTCATGTAGCCCACAAAAAATACAAACTAAATGACCCCAGTGGCATCTCTCAAACCTTTATGGTTTGAGAGATATCTGCTTTCAAAGTTCCCTCTCCCCTGACATCAGCGTTCTACCAGACTTCAGGGGAATCCGGTCCGGGGACCAGCAGAGGCTCTTCAGCAGAGCTGAGATTGCACTATGGAAAAATTTTCAAGCACACGTAGAAGACCTTTTCAGTGAAGAGCCTCCGCCAGTCCCGGGACCGGATTCCCCTGCAATCAGCTAGAGCACTTACATCAGGGGAGGGGAAACTTTAAAACCGAATATATCTCATATGCAGCTGGGGTCATTTAATTTGTTTTTTTTAAAGGCTACAAGATGCATTAAACTTAAATTTGAGTATTACTATGCCTTTAAAGCTTTGTGCATTTTAATAGTTAACGTTGAAAATCATAACCAATACGCTGAACACTCTGCTCTGTTCCATGCATTTCATCTTGCAGCTTATACACACAGCTCAAGTAGGAATCACACATCCAACCACTGCTAGTTATTGCATCCATGTATGTTAGCCCTTTGAGCATGAGAGTGGTTCCGGAGTAAGCGTATCCCTCTCGCGCTAAAAGGGTTAACATACATGGATGTAAGCACTAGCAGTGGTTGGCTGCCTGATTCCTACAATAGCTGTGTGCAAGACTTACAAGATGAAATGCACAGAGCAGAGTGTGCAGCGTGTAGGTTATAATAATATAATATATAATATAATATAATATTCATTGTTAACTATTACAATGGGCAATGTTTTCAGCCCGCAATATCAGAATCTCACCCTTTTCATGTGAGCGAGAGTCTGATATCACCCTTTTCATTGCTGCAACATGTTTAATGTGCAGTTTTCTTTGTCGCACAATAGTGGGCAACGTTTTAAAAGGATTCCCAAGAGAACTACAGGCAGTCCTCAACTTGCAAACTGTCAACGTGAAATAATGTATCTAAAACTAGCCACTACTCACGTTTACAGAAAGTAATAGAAATTAAAGGGATAGTAATACTTAAGTATTACTAATCCCTATAGTAAAGCCCTACTAAAAAAAAAACATATTGCCTCCAGTGTCATCTCTTAAACCTTTATGGTTTGAGAGATGAACACTTCTAAAGTTGCCCTCTCCCACCCCCTTCCCTTGTAGTCAGCATTCTAGCTGACTCCGGGAAATCCGGTCAGAGATCATCAGGCGGCTCTGCAGCAGAGCCACGATCGCATTAATTAAAAAAAAAAAAACTTTCACTAAAATGGTCTTCTACATGTGCTTGCAAGCCAAGCACACGTAGAAGACCATTTCAGTGAAAGTTTTCTTTTTTAGTAACACGATCCGGCTGTGCTGGAGAGCCGCCTGAAAGTCGTACGACTTTCTTCCCTGCAGTCAGCTAGAATGCTGACTACGGGGAAGGGGGAGGGGGAGGGCAACTTTAGAAGCGTTCATCTCTCAAACCATAAAGGTTTGAGAGATGACACTGGGGGCAATACATTTTTTTAAGTAGTACTTTGCTATAGGGATTAGTAATACTTAAGTATTACTATCCCTTTAAGAAAAGAGGAGAAGGGAGGAGGAATTAATGTTTGTGGAAATGTAACCATGATTTTGGGTTGAATCCGTGAGAACTAGGACATTGGCAAAGTTTTATTTTTTATTTCCACAAAATTATTATTTTTTTTTTAAATTGATCAAGTGCACTTCATTTGCTTAATTGCCAACATATTTTACAAGTCATTAAAGGCCAATTACATCACCGGTAATCTGTATTTATTTCATTATGGCGCAAATGGTTTACCCCAGAATTGCTCCAGTTTTGTCTCTGTGCACACGGTCCAAACAGATTTAGTCACAGAGGATGTGAGTTGATGTTCTGACAATTTTTTCTTCCTATTAAACCAGGTACATCAATTTATTTTTCTAGAAGAAGAGGAAAGCTAGAATAAGAGGACATGATCTATATTGGACTATAGAAGAGATAATATACAAAAGGATTAATCTACAGATAGCAATAAGAATACACTGACAACTATAGAATGTATATGCACACTCAGTCCTATAAGTCTCAAAAATATCTCTTGAAGCAAAGGCAGGCCAGCTAGGGAAAAGTAAATCCTATTTAAAACATAATTTTTATTAAAATAATTAAAAATAAAACAATAAAAGGAAGAATTAAAAACATATTTTAAAAACCTGAACCCTGTCTAAGTGATGGCGGGACATAGTCCATCTTGCCACGCCCTAATTGCAAACAGCCAGAATGCTAAGATTGTATATACACCAATTAATCAATGTAGAGCTCAAAAAGTTAAATATAATTCATTTAACCACTGAAGGACCGGCTGCGTGGCTGGCAGTTACGGACCATGGGCCATTTTTTTTCCCCACTAATGGATTCAGTGCTCCTGATCAGAGTGCAACCGTGTGGGGAGCCCTGAATTCCATGACTTATAAGGACCGTCACTGGTCCTTAAGTGCAGGACAGCCCTGATGGTTGTCATGTCATCTGTCCTTAAGGGGTTAAAAACAAGCGACATTCAACAGCCACATAGCATCCACTGTTGATTCCGGTTATGATAGGAATCATAGTCTATAACCAATTACAGTCCTTGATATAAACTTCGCCCCCAAATAATAAATAAATAAAATTAAAAAATTAAAAGGAAATCTATTATTACGTGACCAAAAATTCTTCGGCTGTGCCTGACACACCCTGGGCAGCAGCTAGAAGGAGATACGCATATCTCCTCCACACTGCCTGAGGATGACATACACAGGGGCCTGATTTTGACAGGTGTGGCCGAAGGCTCCCTGGCCACTCCTGTCAAAATCTCTGCAAGGACTTTGCTCCTCCCCACTATCTCCTCTTGTAAGTAAATACAAACATGGCCGACTTACACCGGCACCAAACTTCCCCTCCTCGCTATGTCCTCATGCAACACAACAATAACAGTCTCTTGTGTGTGGTACATGCTGTTCCTGACCCCACGAGAGCTGCTCATTTGGAGACAAGTTCATCAACAGTACAAGTGTTTGTTGTAGAGGTGCCTGTGACAGATGTACATTTAACCTTAAAGGGATAGTAACACTTCGTTTTAACTTTATTTTATTTTGTAGGTATTAAAAAAACATGAAGAATGATACAAGTCTTATCGCTCAAACCTTTATGGTTTATGAGATATTCACAAGCAAAGTTCCCCTCCCCGCCCCTTTTACCTAGTGTAAGCCATCTCTTCTCAGATGTGAATCTGGTTGTATGACAGTACAGATAACAGAAGGGGACAATTTTCTTTGTATGAAAACAATGAAAGCCCTTCCCCCCTTGATAAGTTTTTCAGCTTTTTCCATTATCTTAATTGAAGATTGTCCCTCTCTGCAGTCTACCTGGGCATCTCCCTTCTGATTTGGTTGAACAGGGGGGGGATACTTTGTTTGTGAATATCTCTTAAACCATAAAGGTTTCAGAGATAAGACTTATATCATTATTCATGTTTTTTTAATGCCTACAAAATAAAATAAAGTTAAAATGAAGTATTACTATCCCTTTAAAGCAATGTGTACCACTCTGGCACTCAGAGGCTTACCAGTGCAGTGCTGTATGTACTGCAGCACATCATGTGGAGCCTCTTACACCCCTTTCACTGTGGCTCACTGCAGTACACCCAGCTGCACCAGTTTCACTCTAGACCCAGATTGTGTTGTTTTGGTTTTACCCGTTCCTGGGTACTGTAACAGGAGGGGATCGCTTCACAATCCTTCCCCTGACAGTAACTAGGAACAGGAAAAACCAAAGCAACACTCTCACGAGCTACAGTGAAATTGCCACGGCTGGGTGTAAAAGTCCTACCGCGGTGAGCTCTCCGAGTGCCACAGTAAAAGGGGTGCAGGAGGCAGGTTATCTTTCTCTCCATGTAGCACTATTTCACTATTGGAATCCAGCTTCACAGCATTGTGATCTGTGGGAATCCCTAGATTTCCATGACTACATTTTTATAACTTTCTCCTCTTGAGTGTCTGCCTTGTCTTATTTATGTCTCGCTCCCCTCATATTAAAATAATGTGCCACATAGTATACTGAGCTAGCACTTGGGTTTTGGTCTTTTTTTTATATACCTCTTCTCATTATGGTATATGCAATCTCTCTGGGTGCTGGGGACAGACTGCTGTGTTCACTTTTTCTAACAGTTATATGGAAGTCCATTTTGGATCAGTAGAGGGCAAGACCAACAAATATGCAACATGAAGCTAGTGTCACAGTAACAGCAGCAGAATAGGGAGGCTGGAACTGGAAAGTGGAACCTCCGATGTGTTTTTAGTCCTCTGGAACAGATAAGTAATTCATCCAGGGTGATAACGATTATGCCAATTTAACCCTTTGTACCACCAGAGCGGTACACAAAGCACTGCGTACCCCTATGCCGCTCAAAGTCACGTAACAGCTTGTACCAAAACACGTCCTCTTTGCCCCCCCGTGTCACACACATGTCCTCTTTGTCTTCTTACCTCCCCCCATCATATCAGCTTTCCGGTGATAGTGTTAAGTAGTTGTGCGTGTGTCCATCTGCATGTATTTATGATTGTATGTATAATAATATGTATATATGATAATATGTATGTATGTATGTAGGTAAAGGTCTTAACCATTTACATAACCAAATAGAAAAATGAGAAAAAAAAAACAAAACAGTTCCACACTGCTAGTATGTATATAAACAGCAGCATTCAAAGGGTAGATTTGTTCCCAATAGAATGCAAGCATCATCTAAACAAAGGAAGGGGATGTATAATAGGCACTAATCAATCTCTCCGCATTTGCAAAAATAATAATATGGAACAAAAAGTGGCAATTAGGAGTCAGACAGGTCAATGGGAGAGACACATCAGAGTACTAAGTAATTGCTTTCTTTTTCATGCATTATGGCCTGCAAATATTTTATCCAAGAACTGTCTGACTCCTTTTTGCCCCAGATTATTCTTGGCAATACAGTGAGATTGATTAGTGGCTAATATACATCCACTTCCTTTGTTTAGATGCTGCTTGCATTCTATTAGAAACATATTTTACCCTTTGAATGCTGCAATTTATATACAGATTACCTTTTATCAAGGACTATAATTTTATATAGAACATGATTCCTATACTAACCAGAATCAGTAGTGGATACTATGTGGCCATTGAATGCCACTGGTATTTAAGTGAATTATATTTAATCTTTTGAGTGCTACATTGATTCATTGGTGTGTACGTATAATCTTAGCTTTCTACCTGTTAGAAATTAGGACATAGCAAGCCGGGATACGCCCCGGCATCACTTATACAGGGTACAGATTTCAAACATGTTTACAAAATATCTAAGACATCTCTATTCTTAGAATGAAAGTGGAACCATAAACTTTGAAATGGCTCTTCATTTGTTTAACAGAAGCACTTACCGGTTATTTTTAACACACCAGTCAGTTTACTGTTTTGTTGCATTTAAACTGTGCAGTAGTCTATAAATGAACAGGATATTTTTTTTTACCTAGACAGAGAATGTATAAATGGCCTTTTGGAATAATGGACAGCGCTGGATAGAACCCTGGAGAATGAGCCCCACTCTTTAGATTCATGGTTGGGGCTAGCTGGAACCATAGAGAAGGAGGGTGGTGTGAGAGACAGAGAGAGAGCGCGAGAGAGAGAGAGAGAGAGAATGAGGAAAGGAGGTGAGAGAAAGAGAGGAGAGAAAAAGAGAGGAGGAGAGAAAGAGAGAGAAGGAGGCAAAAGAAAGAGAGGAGAGAAAGAGAGAGAAGGAGGTGAGAGAGAGGAGGAGAGAAAGAGGGAGAGAAGGAGGTGATTAAAAGAGAGAGGAGAGAAAGAGAGAGAGAAGGAGGTGATTAAAAGAGAGAGGAGAGAAAGAGAGAGAGAAGGAGGAGAGAGAGAGAACAGAGAGAAAAGAGGAATTTAGTCTTACCTATTAAATCCTTTTCTCTTAGCCCATATGACATACAGGTTCCATGGGGAGGCGACAGCTCCTCCCAGTAAGCTGGAACAATTCTATAGAAGTGCAGGGGTGAAGTCTCCCCCTTCTCCATATAAGGCTACCCAACTAGCCCACGCCCAGATAGATTTGTGAAAAGCCTACTAATTAGGATAGCAATAAGGAAGAGAGGAAAACTTTGAGAAATGAACTGAAGAGGACCCCCCCATGTCCAGCTACAGGAGGCCTTGCATGGTCCCTTTCACTGGGTGGGAGACCTGTGAGTTATATGGAGAGAAAAGGATTTAACAGGTAAGACTAAAATCATCTTTTCTCTGTCGTCTGATATAGCTTACAGGTACCACAGGGATATACATTGAGCTCCCAGTGTGGGAAGAAAAAAGAAAGGACCAAGAGCCAGTCCCCATGATACCATGATGTCTTATACAGGACACGGAACAGCCCAAACTAACTAAGTGTCAGTGGACACTGAATAACTGATAACACAGCCAACCGGGCTCAAACAGTTAAAGAGCAATAAGGCACAGGAAAAAAAAAAGTCCTAGACTTCAGCTGAAGACAGAACATCCACATGGTAGTGCTTGGCAAAGGTGTGCACAGATGACCAAGTGGCCGCCTTGCACAGCTGTTCAGCAGAGGCCTGATTTTTGTAGGCCCATGAGGTCCCAACAGACCTGGTAGAGTGTGCTGTAATGAGGAAAGGAACAGGTTTCTTTCTGAGCTCATAAGCCTTGTGAATGGTAGACTTAATCCAGGAAGAGATAGTAACCTTGGACGCAGCGATACCAGCCCTGGGACCCTCAGGGATGACAAACAATGCATAAGTCTGATGAACAGACCCAGTGATGTGCACATAGAACTTAAGGCAGCATACCATGGCTAACAAGTGGAGATCCCTCTCCTTGTCAGATTTTGGGTCAGGACAAAAGGAAGGCACAACAATCTCCTGCTTGATGTGGAACTCAGAAACCACCTTAGGAAGGAATTCCTGAGTAATAGTAGCCAAAGACTCAAAGGGAGGCCTCTGTAAGACTCCCAGAACCAGATTAAGGTCCCACTGGGGAGTGGGAGACTTCTAGGCAGGGAAAGCATGAGAGACACCCGGAAAGAAGACTGACATCTGGCAAGATGGCAATGCATCTCTGGTAGAAGACCGAAAGAGCAGAGGTCTGCACCTTCAGTGACTAAGGATGAAACCCTTGTTCACACCATCCTGTAAAAATGACAGGATTGCTGGGGGATGAAACACCTGTGAGGACAGAGCCCTGTCCACACAACAAGAATAAAAGATGGACCAGACCCTGTGATAGGTCTTAGACGAGACCTGTTTCTTAGCCTGGATCATGGTGGAGACCACCTTGGGAGAAAAGCCTTTATTCCTTAGGATGGAGGTTTCAACAGCCATGCCACAAAACAAAGAGCTCCATGTCCTCCCTCCAGAGGTAACCCTGAAGGAAGAGATCCGGTCTGAGTGGCAGAGCAAACGGATCTTGAACAGAGAAGGCCACAAGTTCTGGGAACCAAGGCTTCATGGTCCAATAGGGAGCAATCATGATGACCGCCACACTTTCTAGCCAAAGCTTTCTCAGCAACCTGGGGATGAGAGGGAATGGAGGAAACATGTAGTCCAGATGAAACCACCATGGAATTGACAGAGCATCCTCAGCGAACGCCAGAGGGTCCCTCCAACAAGAGTAGAACATCTGAGCCTTCCTGTTGTCCCTGGTAGCCATCAGGTGTATCCAAGGGAGACCCCGCTTCTGCACCAACAGGTCAAAAACCTCTGGGTGGAGTTCCCACTCCCTTGGGTTCAACATCTGATGACAGATAGTCTACCAGAATGTTGTCTACCTTTGGGATGTGCACGGCAGAAATGGCCAGAACATGCTCTTCCACTCAGGCTAAAATAGCCTTGATCTCAGACCAAGCAGCAGTGCTTCTTGTGCCTCCTTGTTTATTGATGTACGCCATGGCCGTGGCGTTGTCCAACTGGATGCAGACTGGACAACCCCTCAGTGGAGAGGACCTACACCAGGGCATGATGAATCACCCTAAGTTCCAGGATATTGATGGGCTGGTGGGTCTCCTCCTCAGTCTATCTGCCCTGAAACCCCAGGTGACCAATGACAGCTAAAAGAAAAAAAGAAGAAAAGAAAAAGAGAGTGGCGCAAAAGAGTCTCTCTAAGCATAGTATATTGGTCGCAAAGGGTGGATCCTTCACCAAAACACCATAACAGAAATGACTGGAATATTACTCACATTTTTCAGAGGCATACACCTGCCTCCTAGTTTGATCGTTTGCACTGGCTTCCACCCCAGTATGGTGATCTCTTTCACTCCAGGTCATACATAAGGGATGAAAACTTCCAAAACTTCTTCAGCAAGGAGTATTACATAACATATGTGGAATTTGCCATTTGAGCAGAGGATAGTACAAAGTCCAATGCTACAATAGGCTAAACCTCCTTTACTTTGAATTGCTCCTCTTTTATTTTAAGAACTTTAAAGTTCAAAAAAGCAAGCCAGTGCTTCAGAATAAAAAATCATATGAGTTGACATAATCCAATCTTCTTTTAATATTTAAACATTAGCTTCAGATAGAAAACAAGAAATCAAATTACATACATAAAAAATTTAAAATCTATAAAATCGATATCTGAAAAACAGCTTAACGCGTTTCGTCACTCAGTGTGACTTTCTCAAAAGCTGAATAGAAAAGAACATACCTCTTGAAATACATTTATATACCATCAAATATCCCCAAACATCCAATTCCAATTTCTATTGGTTAACCAATTATGATGTCTAATACCATGTGTTTCATAGTACCTACTTCCGTTTGTTTTAAAAAGTCATCTATTTATTAATTAAACTTCAATCAGTTTGGTTTATTACATTTCATTTTAAACTTGCCTTCATCACGTGCACAAGCTACTGGTGCGTTCCATGACCGAGGCGCATCCACCGGAAGTGACCTACAATACAGTCCTCAGTACATGCACGCACCACATGTCCGCCCCAGAATGGAACGCCCCACGTGGAACGCAATGCAGGCCACGCGCTCTGAAGCGTAGAGCGAGACCTGCATGCGCACCAGCGTGAGCTCCAAGCCCAAGTGTCAAGCCTCTATTACATGCACTCACAGCCTGGGCGCACGCCATACACTCCACACGTGCACCATATGTCCGCCCCAGAATGGAGCATCCCATGTGGAACGCAATGCAGGCCACGCGCCTAAAAACACAGAGCGAGACCTGCATACGCACCAGCGTGCGCTCCAAGCCCGAGCGCCAAACCTCTATTTCATACACTCGCAGCCTGGGCGCACGCCATACACTCCACGTGTACACCTCCCACTGGAGCCGGACACCGGAAGAGCCCATATGGTCTGTGTGCGCCCCAAATCAGAGTGCACAAATTTAAACGCACACACTACCAGCTGAGGCGAAGGTCATACCAATCACACATGCACCTCAAACTGGGATACCCCACCTTAAAAATCAAAACGTGCATCAATGTGCGCCCCAAGAAAAAGGGGGAGCCTACAACCAGAGCCCATACAACTCCAAAAAAGTGCACGTCATGCGCACCACATGTGCGCCCCACGCTGGAACACCATGACGCCTATACCAACCGGGATGGAGGCAAAAATATTCAGCAATTCAAACATGAAGTATAATGTTTTGATATTAAGTACCCAACACACATTCTCAGATCCAAACATATTAATATAACAGACATACATAAATAATCAGATTAATTTAAATACTCTAAAAAATATCAAATAAAATAAAAATCCATAGAATATCCTTTAATCCAGGGGTTATGATGAAATGACTCAACATCATTCCTAAAAAATCAGTGCCCTAATTCAAACTTAAAAACCTACCCCAAAAATCTAAAAAAAAAAAAAAAAAAAAAATTTTATTGGACCTAAATATAATGTAAGTCTATATCTTCATTTAACCCATCTTCTCCTAAGGTTCCCAAAGTATAAATCCACATTGCCTCCTGTCTACATAGTTGACAGAATCTATTTCTCTGTGGAGGGATCCATTCAATACCCATTATTTTAATATGTTCTATACCCCCTTTAGCGCAAGTGCAAAAATGCTTGTATAATTTACAACTAGTATCCCCTTTCTGGATTTTCCTCCTGTGCTCCCCAAACGTGTCCTCAATTCCCTAATAGTGCATCCCACATAAATAGCACCACATCCACATTCAATTGAATAAATCACATATTTGTTGCCACAATTAATATAATGTCTTACTTCAAATTTGTTAGAATGTCTCGTATCTGAAAAGTTTTTTCTACCCTGCGTAATGAAAGAACATGTATTACACCTAGAATGATTACACATATAATGTCCTATAGTTTTAGGTAACCAAAATTTATTCGAAATTGAATGGGATCTATCCTCAAGTTCTTTATTCCCTTGGCCTGCTTGGGGCTATCAATGTTCTGACTGTCTTACTTTTTCTAAAAGTAACTAATGGTTTTTCACTTAACTCATCTTTCAGAACATTATCCTGAAGTAATATTTTCCAATTGTTGGAGATGATATTCTTAATTTTATTTCCCCAACAGTTATATCCAGTTACAAATGATAGTTCCCTATTTCTTTCTCTCCCATTACTCTTATCTTTTATATATTTATCTTTGTTTTTCTCCTTTTTTCTGATTAGATCTTCTCTATTTAATCTACATGCTCTTTCAAACGCACTATCCAGCATTTTTTCATTATATCCTTTTTCTAAAAATGCTTGTTTTAATTCCCCACTTTTTCTTATAAAATCATCGTGGTCACTACAGTTACGGCGTAATCTATGGTATTGTCCATAGGGAATATTTTCTAACCATCTCCTGTAGTGACCACTGCCAGCTCTTAAATACTGATTAGATGCTGTTTCTTTTTTATAAATAGAGCTAACTATTGGGGAATCTGACACTCCTGTTAAAAGAAGATCCAAAAATTCAATAGACTGTGGTTGGATGTTCTTAGTGAATGAAATACCCCTAGTGTTAGCATCAAATTGTTGCAGGAATGAGTTATAATCTCCCTTACTAGTATCCCAAATCACCAATCTATAAACCGGCCATAGTACACCAGGCCCGCCGCATCCCACGCACCTCCCTCCACGGTGAGATGTTCCCAATATCCCATGAAGAGATTAGTGTAGGATGGGGCGAACCTGGTGCCCATGGCAGTTCCCCTGGTTTGCAAGAAAGTTGTGTTCCAAAATAAATCGGACACGTTTCAAAATAAATTCCCTCTGTGGAAGAGGCATCATAGAATCATTGTCCAAAAAGAAAGCCACCGACTCCAGGCCATAGATATGACTGATGTTAGTGTATAAAGAGACCACATCCAGACTAATCCAGACATAATCCCTTTGCCACACAACATCACCCAATTTCTCCAATACATGCTAACTATCTCTAACATAGGCATACAAAGAAATAACGTACCTCTGTAGAAAATAGTCAACATACATTGATAAATTCGAAGTAAGGGAATTAATCCCTGCTATAATTGGCCTTCCTGGAGGCTGTTCTCTATTTTTGTGGATCTTAGGTAGATGATACAAAAATGCCATCACCAGATGTTCAATATTCAAAAAGTTTTTTTCTGCTTGACTAATAATGCCTCTTTGGTATGCTTCTTCAAGCAAAACTTTTAACTCCTTCTGGAAGATACCACTTGGATCTTTTCCTAATATTCTATATGATTCCTTATCATCTAATAATCTAAAACCCTCTTTAATATAATCCTTGGTGTTCTGTATGATAACGGACCCTCCTTTGTCCGCCTCCCTTATTGTTATATCATTATCCTCTTTTAAAATTTTGAAGGCCATTCTTTCCTTTTGACTTAAATTGTCATATTTCAAGCTCTTACCTTTTATATTTTTATTATACTCATCCATAACTAAATGGAAGAATGATTCAATATATGGCCCTTTAAAGTTTGACGGATAAAATGAAGATTTATTTCTAAAGGGGGTGTGAATATATTGTCCTTCTATCTTGGATGTATCCTCATTATTATCTCTCAGTAAGTCCACCAGATCACTGACACATTCCTCATCTTGATTCATCAAGACTTCTTTTTCTTCCAATTTTTTCAATTTAAAAAAACGTTGAAGTGTTAATTTTCCCATGAATCTACTGAGATCAACAAAGAAGTCAAAGTCATTACTTTTGACTTCAGGTGAAAATTTGAATCCCTTTTGTAATAGACACATCTCATCATGTGTTATAGTTCCATCAGATAAGTTGAACACACCTCCCATATTTGTTCTAGGTGGTAAAGTTAGGTCCTGCTTTTTTTGTGGCAATTGTGAACCTCTACCTCTCCCTCTACTTCCTCTTGTCCTCCTTATAGTTCTTCCTCTGTATCTCCTAGTTCTTCCCTCTTCCTTCGAGATACACCCCCCATATTTTTCTCTTTGTCCCTCAAACCTATAGAATCCCCCAAAAAAGATTCTTGATCTTCCGATTATAACTGTGTTGGTAAACTACTACTATTACCCCCATTGGAAGTTTCCTTCCTAATCTTGGGCCTCGCTCCCAATTCCTTCAAGATAGAAATTTCTTTATCTAATATTGCAATTTCTTCTGACAAAACTGCATATCTATTTTGTAGTATAACCTCCTTCGTACATTTGTCTTTCTCCCTTTCTCCTAAATTTCTTAATTCCTTTTTTCCTTCTATCTGGACATTTTTTCCATCTATTAGGGTGTTTTTTCTTTTATTTTCTTTATTTTCCTATACCTCCCCTTTTGTTTCATTTCCTTGACCCTCCTTCTTTTTATAGTTCTCTCCAAAGTACTTGTATTTGTTGCTATTCATCTTCTGTCCGTAATATGTTCTACCTTTTCCCTTATTATTGTTATTGTTATAAATTCTTCCTTTATAATCATTCACATCCCTTTCTAATTTGTTTCCCTTTCTCTCTTTTAGATTTTTTTCCAAATTAGCAATATTATTTTGTACTCTTTTATCCAACTCTGAGAATAATGCATTCTGATCATACTTTCTGAGAGAATTATTAATTTCTTCACCCCAGGTGACCAATGACAGCTCCCCAGCCTCTGAGACTGGCATCCGTTGTTACTAGGGCCCAATCTTGAATGACAAAGGGCTTCCCCTTCTCCATGTTCTATCTGTCCAGCCACCAAAGCAGGTCCTGTCTCACCTCCTGAGGAAGACAAGCCGGTCCAAGAGATCCAGATTCACGCACCAAGCTCAGATGATGAACCACTGGAGCTCCATGGTGTGAGCCATGGTGTACGGAACCACCTCCATGGTGGACGCCATACGGCCCGTCAGAGACGAGAACTTGCTCACTGGAGCTGAAGTCCACTCCAGGGCTCAGGACACCCGATGCATGATCTGTTGGATTGAATCCAATTTGCAGGTGTCGAACCGGAGACCAAAGAAAAGCAGGATTTTAGAGGCGACTGGAGCAGATTTGTCCATATTCAGAATCCACCAGTGACAGAGGAATCTGAGCACACTCCTGGACCTATTGGTCCAGGAGTTCCCTGGATGAAGCCTTCAACAGAAGGTCATCCATGTATGGAGTCACCTGAGTCCCCCAGTGTGCAGTTGGCAATCAATGCCCCTAAGACCTTTGCAAACACCTGAGGAGCAGCAGTGAGCCCAAAAGGCAGAGCGGTGAACTGGAAGTGCCCCATAGCACAAGCGTACCTGAGGTACTTCTGACTGTCCGGATGAATAGGAACATGCAGGTAGGCATTCTGCAGATCCAGAGAGGCCAGAAGACTCCATCTTGTAGTAAGTATGGACCACAAATGAGCTGAGATCCTTGAGGTCCAAGATTGGGAGACTGCCGTCGTCCTTCTTGGAAACTACGAAGAGGTTTGAATAAAAGCCTAAACCTCTCTTGAGGAGGTACCGGAGCCAGGACTCCCTTGTCCAAGAGAGCCTGCACCACCTTGTTGAAAAGACGCAGCTTTTCCTGGCCTGGAGGAGACCTTGAATGGGAAAATCTGAATGGAGGCAGGGATATGAAGGGAATCCTGTAGCCTCCTGAGACCACCTGCAATACCCACTGATCTGCAACAGAGCTTGCCCAAATGTTTGAAAAATGTTGCAGGCACCCACCCACAAGAAGGTGCGGACCAGGGTTCTTTGAGTCATGCAGGAGGAGGTTTGGCGGATTTGGGCTTGGTGGTGGAGTGTGGGGTGGTGGCCTGAGACACACTCTGATTCGGCCGTTGTGCTTCATTTTGGCTGGGATGAAAAAGATGAATGCTCTTGCCGCCGGTGACCTCACTGATGATTTGCTTTAGTTCAGACCCAAAAAGAAACGTGCCCTGAAAGGGAAGAGAGATCAGTGACTTCGTAGATGAAAGGTCAGTGGACCAGATCTTGAGCCACAATGTGCGTCTAGCAGCAACGGAAAAGGCAGAAGCCTGTGCCGCAAGTCTGACAGCATCAAAAAGGGCATCGATGACAAATGTCTGAGTCTCTGACATGTTGGACAAGAGGGCTAAAAGGTCCTCCTTAGGGACGCCTTTACGGACCGCCTCAGTAAGTTGCTCACCTCAAATAGCAATGGCTCTAGTGACCCAGACAGATGCCAAGGTAGGCCGCAAGGCAGCACCTATGGCAACAATATTATACTTTAGAACAGCCTCTAGCTTTGTCTGTCTGTCATGTCTTTGAGTACAGTGGCATCAGCCAGGGGTAGAGCAGCAGACTTAGAAAGTCTACAAATAGGGGGATCAACCTGAGATAGTGTAGCTTCAGGCATTTTCCATTCATCCAGGATAAGCTGATCCAGAGTGGGATTGGGCGAAAACATAATGAGGGACTTCTTGTGCCTTTGAAACATGTCAGAAGAAGTCTGGCTCTCAAAAGGAATCTGTAGAGTAGTTAAAACTGCCTTAATGAGACCCTCTGCAGAGGGTTCAGGGTTAGCCTCAAAGGGGTAACCGAATCAGCCTCAAAAGAATCCTCCACAGAGGAATCTGTAAGGGTCAGGATACCAGGGACCACAAACCTGAACGAGATGGGTGGTTTCCAAGACTGGAGGACCCCTTGGAGGGAAAGAGGGAACTGTGCCATAGAGAACTTTATGTCCTTGACCCAGAGTGGCTCTTGTTCAAGGCTGGAGGGTGAAGTAGTAGGGTGAAGTAGTAGGGGCCACAGCGCATGAGGGGCATAAATGTCCTGAGTACTCTCTAGGGAGCCCCGTTTAGCATAGGGAACAGTAAGCAAGGGGGGTCAAAGACACCACTTAGTCCTTAGCCTTAGGTCTAGCCCCATGTCCCTTTAGATCAGACATCCTAACAGGAGAAGTGTCTAAACAGTAAGGGGAACCCACAAACTGTCACTCAGATTAATAAAACACCTCAAACACCTTATCTGGCAGGCGAATGGTTAACCTGAGGAGGGGAGTAAGGGAATCCAAGCCTCTGCATAGGATACTCAGCAAAGAGAGAAAGAAAATGGCGACCAAAATCACAACCAATCAGAGAAAAGCCTGCAAAACGTGCATTCTGGGAATCGTAGTTTTCCTCAGAACTATTACCTAGCAATTCCAGAACCCTAACTTGCGGGAGCCCAGGTGCCCCCAAGACACTGGGGATGTGGACCGAATCGTAGGGCAAGAGGAGACTAGAAGAATGAGCCATCTCTCAACTCTGTAAGTGAAACAGTTGCAGAGATATATGTCCCAAAGCTGTTTGTCCCATAGAGGTCAATGGAGCAAGTGGGGCCACGCGTCAAAGAGTGCTGCACCAAAACACCTAAAAACACTATAGAACATGTAGGTGTTAATAAAAACTTATACCTCTGAAGGGATAAGCCAAAATAAGCTCCCAAACACAGTGAAACTAGTAGGGAAGGGGTTAAATAGCTAAAAAGGCAGCCACAGAAGCTCCAGTGACCACAGGATCAAACAATGCAATACCCAACATGAGTTCAGGAGTTATAAGGAACTCCTAAAATACCCTGTGAGGAGGGGAACATTGGAACAAGTGGAACATGGCACTCAAAGGGTTGCTTACCTTTTTTTTTTTGCAGGTCTTCTTTCTTCAGATTACCATTGAGGAGAAAGGAGCCTCAGAGAGACCCCTTCAGGAGAGAGACATGGGTTGCATGATTCAATCCCAGGGCTGCAAAAGATCCACAACAGCACCGGGCAACTGGGCAAGCCTCCAGGGGAAGTCAGCGCTGGTAATCTGCCTAATGGGGGAATTTGGGAACCCCATATCCTATATAATAATTCGCTAAATCGTGTGTAACGCCGCGACATGCGCAGTAGACACTGCTGCGCGTGCTGCAGCCATGCGCAGCAGAGACTGCCCGCGCCGCGGCTGATACAGAGCTGGGCGCCGCAACTGGGTGGCAGTGGCACTGTGGCCCGTGTAATGGGCTGTTCAACTAGTCTAACAATAAAATAATAAAAATACTAAAACTAAACAGAACTGTTCTCAGCCACCTATCCAGGATCATGGAACAAGTCTATCTGGCCAGGGGCTAGTTGGGTAGCCCGATATGGAAGAGGGGGAGACGCCACCCCTGCACTTCTTTAGAGTTGTTCCAGCCCACTGGGAGGAGCTGTCACCTCCACATGGTACCTGTGATTTATATTGGATGACAGCGAAAAGGAGGAAAGAAAAGAAGAGCGAGAGAGAGAGAGAGGAGGAGAGAGACAGAGAGAAAGAGAGAGATCCCTGCCCTTTACAGTCATGGGCAGAGCTACTTAGAGCCTAAGAGAAATTCTAAAGGCCCTTGTGTACATTCTTAACTTAGCTAAATGGGTGTCTTAAAGATGGGTGACAGCATGAATGCATTGCTGAACCTGCTGATGAAGAAGCTCCGCAGAGGGGTCCTTCAGAAGCAGGTCATCCATGTATGGAGTAACTCTGATGCCGTCCTGATTGAGAACAGACACTAAGGCTCCCGGGACATGGTTGAAAACTTGAGCTGGAGTCAGACAAAGAGATGAAAGGGATCCTGTACCCCTTCCGTCACCACCTGTAAAACCCACGGGTCTGCCACTGAATCCTCCCAGATGCTGTGGTAGTGACACAGACTACCACCCACAGCAGAGTGGGGACCTGGGTTCAGCGAGTCATGCCGAAGAAGGCTTGGAAGCCTTTGGCTTGGAGGAGACCTTGGGCTTCCATTGCGGTTTGGGCTTGAAGGAGGCACATGGAGCTGAGGGAACCGCCTGGTTCGCCAGACGTGTCTCATTCTGAAAGGAACACAAATACAGATTGCGCTTAAGCAGTGTTTTCTTCCTGGGAACCAAGATTAGAAGGGTACTCTTACCCCCTGTGGCCTCACTGATAATATCCTTAAAATTCGGCCCAAACAAAGAAGTACCTTGAAAAGGTAAGGAGAGCAATGCTTTCTTGGAAGTAGTGTCAGCAGACCAGACCTTGAGCCAAGAAGCCCGTCTGGCAACCACAGACATGGTGGAAACCCTAGCCACCAAATGGATGGCATCAAATAAGGCAGCAGAAACATAGTGTTGTGCCTCAAATGTTGGCAAGAAGGCGCAACATATCCGAAGTAGGAGCACCCTGACGGACAGCCAGGGTGAGCTGTTCAGTCCAGACTGCAATGGCCCGGTTTACCCATGCTGCAGCGAATACTGGACGCATGGCAGAACCAGCAGTGGCAAAAATGGACTTGAGTGAGACCTCAAGTTTCTCGTCAGTCTAGTCCTTCAGAGTGAATGCATCAGAAACTGGCAGTAGACTTAGATAGCCTGGAGATAGGAGCATCCACTTTGGGAAGATGAACCCACAGAGCAAGTGCTGACTCACAGAAGGGATAAAGCTTGGCAAATTTATTGGACACAGAAGGTTTCCTGTCCGGGGATTTCCACTCTTCAGACACAAGGCAGTCAAGAGAGGGGTTAGGTGAAAAGCAAGTAAGGGTCTTTTTAGGCTCCTGAAACACATCAGAGAGATCAGAAGGAACCTCCTGAACTAAGGGAATGTTAAGGGTATTCAAAACAGCCCTGAGATCAGGCCCTCAGCCGAGGGCTCAAGATCAGCCTCAAAAGGATCCCCAAAAAACTGAGAGGAGCCCACATCAGAACATTCCTCAACATCTGAATCCACCAGCAGTTCCTCCTCAGAGGGATCTGACACATCAGGTACTCCCTGAGGTTTTGGCAGGGAAGACTTGACGGAGGAGGGGGGTCTGTCAAGAATGGAAGACCCCCTGTAACAGGGATGGAAAGAGTTGCAATGTAGACCTAAGGTCCCTGGTAGCAGCCTTGAACTCTTGCACCCAAACTGGCTCTAATGCATGGCTGGAGGTCCCTGGGAGACTCTCAGGGACATCAGAACATGCTGGGCATAAATGACCTGAGAATTCTCTAGGTAACCCTGACTGACAGGAAGAGCAATGTGCAAAAGGGGATACAGAGACCCCAGAATCCTTAGTCTTAGGTTTGGCCCCAAGCTCCAATGGTATAGACATTCTCACAGTGTCAAATAACCTTATGGTATAAGAAATCACCCAAGTACAGTGTGTAGGGTTAAAGTTTCACCCCAGAAATCGCTAAAATAGACTTATCTGGCAGGTGAAGGGTTAATTAGCAGAGGAGCGAAGCCCTGCGTAGGATACTCGTTCTGGAAATGGCACAAAATGGATGCCGCAGCGGGAGCCAATCAGAAATGAGCGCGCAAAGCAAGCGTTCACGGGAAATTTAGTTTTCCCACAAAAAGTACCCAAACAGTGCCCGAAGCCCCCTGAGTTCCCCCAACACACTAGAAACATGAACCGGATGATAGAGCAAGGGCAGACAAGAAAAATGTGCCATCTTTGAAGTCGCTAGGTGAAGCGGTTGCAGAGATACGTCCCAAACTGTACAGTCCCATAGGAGTGAATGGAGAAATGGCGCCTATGCGGTAAAGTGCACCTTTAAATCAAATTTTACAAAATTGAAACAGTAAAATAAAAATACCCAAAAAACACTGAACCAGTAGGAAAAGTGTCAGAAAACCCCCCCAAAAGATGCAAAATTAGCTAAAGGGCTAAAGTACCACATAAACTTGCTCCAAAATACCCAGCAGACATACAGCTATACCCAATGAGTGCAGGAGTGTGCAATAGTAACTCCAAAGGCAAACCCCTGTGCGGAGGGGCACTGTGGGACATGTGGACCTGCAGCACTCAAAGGGTTGCTCACCTTTCCTGCAGATCTTCTGTCTTCAGACTACCATGTATTAAGAAGCAGCCTTGGTGGGCAACTCCTGAGGAAAGACCTTGTAGCAAAGATTCCCCCCCCCAGGGCTTAAGGTCCACAAAAAGCACCTGGTTACTGAGCTAACCACATCTAAGGGCATTGTCAGTTATGGTGATCCGCCTAATGGTGGTATTCCATTTCTAACAGAAAAATAAAAAACGTCTAAAGCTATAGCAGAACAGTTCTATTGTCTGTGTTACCTTCACCAAGGAACAAATCTTTCTGGAGCTGGTTGGCTAGCTGCAGCCTAGGGGGGAAGGTAGGCTCCACCCCCTGTATACAATTCTAGAACTGTTCCTGCCTACAATTAAAGGGATGGATTGCCTACTTAAAGTTACCAGTAACCTGTACTGGATGACAGAGAAAATATAATTTCATAGAAATTAGAGAGCTATGGGGTGATCAAACCTTAGGTTATATTGAGCCATTACTATTTCTTTAAAGGGTTAGTAATGGCTTAAATGAATAAAATGTAATATTGTAGATAATGCAAAAAGAAATTGATTGGTGCAAGTCCTATCTCTCAAACCTTTATGGTTTGAGAGATGAAACATTTTAAAGTTCTCCTCTCCCTCCCCTTTCCCTGATGTCAGTATCTAGCTGACAGGGGATCCTGGTCCGGGGACCAGCAGGCAGCTCTTCAGCAGAGCAGAGATACCGAAATCTAAAAAGAACTACTTCACTGGAACGGTCTACAAAGTGTTATTGCAAATCAGGCACACTTTGTAGACCGTTCCAATGAAGTATTTGTTTTTAGATTTAGGTACTGCGGCTCTGCTGAGGAGCCACCTCCTTTTGGCCAAAAGGCATCTCCTGCTGTCAGCTTTACAGCTAATATCAGGGAGAGGAGAACTTTAAAAAGTTCTATCCTTCAAACGATAAAGGTTTGAGAGATAGGACTTGCACCGATCAATTTCTTTTTGCATGATCTACAATATTACTTTTTATTCATTTAAGCCATTACTATCCCCTTTAAGTTTAGAGTAAAGGTGATTTCAGTGTCAGCAGATGAAGGTGTTCTTTACAAACAAGGTCAGTTAAATCGTGGTATGCTTTGCCTAGGGATGTGGTAATAACAGACACAATGGATAGATACCTTTCTAGCTGGAGGGGACAAAGGGTTATACTATGTGTTAGTAGATTAATCAGAAAGATCTGATAAATACAATACCACCCATATTGGGGTTGGGATTATCTAGTTCTTGCTTTCTGTGACATACGGTGACAAAGGTTGAACCAGTGTCATGGCCATGCTCACCGTTTGCAGACTGCCCCTCAACCATACACAGAAGTGAAAGTGTGAGTGGGTAGTTAACCCTTTGAGTACCAATGGGTGGGTTAACTCTTTGAATGCCAGAGGGGTATCCCACACATTGGTACTCAAAGGGTTAACTGTTCTATTGTACAGAGCTGAGGAATTAGTTGGCGATATATAAATAACTAGTTGAACAGCCCGTTACACGGGCCACAGTGCCTCTGGCAGCCGGTTGCGGGGCAGTCACACGCAGTGGAGACTGCCCGCACCACTACTGATAGAGAGCTGGATGCTCCTTCGGAGCGCCCAGCTCTGTATCAGCCGCGGCGCGGGCAGTCTCTACTGCGCATGACTGCCGCACGCGCAGCAGTGTCTACTGCGCATGTCGGGCGTTACACACGATTTAGCGAATTATTATATAGGATAATGCCAGATAATACCAGCGCATCACATTGTGTATCCATCTGGCATTCAAAGGGTTAACTCTGAATGCCAGAGGGTTACCCAGCACATTGGTGCTCAAAGTGTTACATTCAATTAATCCTTAGCGTGCCAGATGGGTAAGCAACCCATTGCGGAGCAATGGGTTGCTTTCCCCTCTGGCACTCAAAGGGTTAACACCCAAATTCCATAAAATGTTTATCACTGTTGCTCATGTGATACTCAATAACCGAATTCCTTACAACGGTTGATTATATAAACAGGTTTTTTTATTCGTTTCTTACAAAACAGGAAAATGATTGACTTGCAGTGCTTAACATGTCTGATTGTTTAATCCTAAGGTTGGATGCATACATTTAAGTTTTTTTTATTTATTTATTTTTATTTTCATGATGTCAACATACAGTAGTATTTTCAGTAACAAACACCTAGTATTTAGTAATAAATTAGTATACTTAAAGGCAATTTCTTTCTGGCCAGACATTTCTTTTTGAAGAAAATCAGTAAGCACCAATATATATATAGAATATTACATACTCTCTACTATAACAAAATAAGACCTAAAGTGTAACTTAGATGTGTGCAAAGTGCTGACCGAGGATGATTGCAATTTTAGTCCAACAACAGCGCCAGATGCCCATTCCCAGTGTAACAGCTGATTTCATAATCAAAAGAGTAAAGTAACAGGCAAGTTGATTTAAAGTGACACCAACACCTCCAAATAACCACCTCCATGTTATGTCGTTATGGCCTGAAAATCTTACCCCTTTGAGTGCCAGAGGGGTATGCAACGCATTGCTTTGCAATGCGTTGCATACTCCTCAGGCACTCAAAGGGTTAAAGATCACTACAAATTTTGCCCTTCTGTTTTTTCTTCCAAGAGATCGCCAGCTCAATCAGTCCTGACTGTCAATCCAATGGAGGTGGACATGACAGTTATAAGTAGGACTTCTGGACTTCAGTTCAATTACAGTAGGCAGATTCTAAGGGTGGAACGGAAGAAAAGTGTGCATGCGCTGAAGGAATTTTTCCTGCACAGATAGATACTGCATATGTTTTAATCCATGAAGTAATGCACAGAACTCTTGAATTGCACATAAAAATTAGCTTTCATGACAACACTACGCAGTCATATAAAAAATTGTTTGCAACAGCACTTCCTGCATTAGGTGTATTCGCTATTCGACTCAGATTAGTTAACCCTGACACTCAAAAAAAAAATAAAAATAAGCGCAATTCAAAAAAATCTTGCGCAAACCTATTTCCTAATGTTTTTCACACTTTAAATAGCGATTGCGCGTGTTTCTTGCGTTCCACCCTAATATTCTGTAGTCCTGCCAGCAGCGGTCATATCTCCATCCACGAATATGACATCCGGGACAGATCAAAGGGAAAAATTCATAGCGGTTATTAGCAGTTTCTGGTCATTGTAGAGTATGTTGGGGTTATTTTTTGGTTGATATTTCTTTAAAGAGAACTATTCATAGTCCGAGTTGAGATGAATGCCATTATTGCCAGAGGAAGGGGGCAAAAAAACAGTGGGTGTTTGTTATATTATATATTCACAAAAGTGGGCATATTTGCATTACAAGAATGTACACTTCCCTGCTTAAATTCTTTGAAACAATGGAGATTAATATTAGAAACAGTGGCCACATTTAGGCCCTGGTAATAAATGTGCCATCCATTGAATGTGTTCTCAAAAGTCGTCACTAAAGCCTCACCAACAGTGGAAGTATTCAGGATCTCCCCACATGAGCACAATGTATCAGAGATCAGTGGGGCTGATGTACAAAGATACGTAGAGCAATTTTGGTTCAATCTAAGTGCACAACAGGGAATTAATAAAATAATCCAAAAAAACTCTCTAGCATTCAAGGAGTTAAAATACCCAAATAAATCAATAGGAATTTTCGTGTGATTTGCCCCAGAATTTCTCCTATTTTCCTTAGATTATCAGCCACAGAGGCTTAGGGATTACGACAGAGCCTTCTATGTCCATCTCAGCATATGGTTCTAGCCTCCGTCAGAGAGGTTCATGTACTAAGAAAATGTAGAGCCTTTCTGGGGCAAACAAACTTCGCCACAGGGTGCAATTAATACTTTCCTATGTGTTGGAGATCTCTCTACCCTTAGGATTAAGAGCCCCATTGACATCAACAGATTTTTGTGGGATTTGTATTCGTTCCCTAAACTGCACTTTGTTTACAGGAGAATTATTGTACCACTTACGTCTTTGTACAGCTGCCTCTGTGTCTGGCTTGGTGTTTGCTGTATTTTGCTTAACAGCCACTGCAACAGGTTTCAATGCATTGCGTATCTCTCTGGCTCTCAAAGGGTTAACCCACTGAGTGCCAGAGGGGTGTCCAGCACAATGTTTTGTACACAAGTCTGACACTCATAGGGTTAAATGGCAGCTATTATGTGAATAATGCCACACCGTCAGGTCTCTGCTTGGACCAGGAGTTAAATCCAGGGCTAAACTGGGAGACCTGGGGGGAGATACACACATGGTGTGATAAAAAGATGACATAAAGGAGATCACTTCTCCCATTTTATAAACTTTCCAAGTCCTATGTTATACTATCAAGCTGGAAACATTTTAGTGCATTAGCTTCAGAGATATTAGTGCATGGACTCCATAGAAGAACATAGGACTTGGAGAGCTTTTAGAACTGGAGAAGTGATCTCCTCTGTATCACCTCTTTATCACACATTAGTGCATCTCCTCCCCCCAGGTGATCACATAGGAGCTAACAGAGTGTCTGAAGAGAGTCCCCAGTGCTTCCTGGTTTGTCTTGTGAATGGAGAGACAGTAATCTTAGAGTTCAGTCCCATGGGGCTCAATGTGTAGTTTCCACAGGACACTAGTGAAGAGCTTGCAAGCCTGACACTAAGGGCTATATGAACAAAAGAAAAGTGGAGAAGTTCTGGAGAAAACCATTTGCACTATATATGGAAGAACTAAACATTCCAAAAATCCACATTGATTTAAATGGGTATGTTACCCCTTTGAACGCTGGAGAGATCTGCGTTTGAAATCGCTCTAGCATTTAAGGGGTTATAATCCTAATTTAAATGGGAATTTTTAGTTCTCACCGAACAGCAAATAGTTTGCCCCAGAATGCATCCACTTTTTTTTTTTTTTGAACATACAGACCTAAGTCTACAGAGGCGGTGCACAACATGCCAAGTTGGTGGTTGTGCTCCATAAACATTGAGGTTGCGTTCCAGCCCTCTGCCAGTAGAGGGGGTCAGTTTTAGGACTCCCTGAACAGCTTGCGATAGGAGGATCATACGAAAGTATACTAGGTCTTCTTCTAAGATCCCCAAAAATGTGTACTATATAAGATATAGGAGATCTAAAGCAATCAAGGCTAAAAAATACAATGACAGTAAACTTTTTAATGAAAAAAATTACATATATAATGTTTAAAACAAGGGTATCCAGACTGCTGGGAGATTGTTCATTCAAAAAAATATTAAACCTCATATTTGGTTGTTTGTAAAAAAGTGCAATTCTCTTGCATGGTCACCAGTTGGTGCTGTTCCTATAACTATAGAGAGTTGTTCATTATAACTGAAGCTCTCCCACTGGAAGAAATATGAAGACAGATGCATTTTGGACACCTGTGAGGAGATGCATTAAAGAGCAATAAGGGCTCAGGGTGGTGATATGGTGAATTGGTGTCAATGACATAACAGCATATGCACTAAAGAGTGTTCTCCATCAGATCCCTGTGAATCTGGCACCAATCCAACACAATCCATCAACATCGCCATTAATCCGTTACCCTTCGAAGGCTTATGATTTTGTTTGACAACAGCTCATTTGCATATGGTAATGCATTTTAATAAGCCACGGTCATTCACCTGGGTGTGTTTATGTCAATGTGGCTTTTTGCCACACACACTAAGCTCCAATTGAAGCCTTTGTGGTCAGAGTCTACAGTGCCAACATTGCCAGTCTGAGGCTGGTGGTGATGTTGGGATCTTCCTATAACAATTTACTCTCTCTACTAAGGATCAGTGACAGCAGATGCCTTTCTGTAACCCTTTCAGTGTCATAGGGATGTGCATTGCATGAACATACCTCCCAAGTGTCCCTCTATAGGAGGGACAGTCCCTCTTTTAGACCCAAATCCCTCTGTTCCTCTTTCCTACTCTGATGTCTCTCTTTTTAGGAGATCAGACTGAGTGGTGTGTAGATAAGTGTATCACATTGTTCTACAGCAATATAACTTGCATTATTATTTGTTTAAATGTCAGTATATGTGTTTATAAATTAGTCTGTGTAAATAAAATACTTTGGTCTTGTTATAAGTTATTTATTAGGTTACACAAAGAGGTGTGAATAGGTCATGAAATAGCGTAAAAATTCCCGGTAATGCCCCACCCACCAGCCACGCCCCCAGCAACACCCCCTAAAATACAAGTGTCCCTCTTTGGCAATTTGAAATGTTGGGAGGTATGCATGAAGGATGTCAAAGGTGTTGCTTGGTGAATTCACAATCCCTCTCATCGCCAGACAAACCTAGCAAAGTGAGCTGATGTGATGCGTTTGAATAGCTGTGAAGTCATTTTTTTCTGCCTGCTCTTAATTTATACCCATGAATTCCTGAGTAAAGTGTGATACCGTGTTAACTGTAGAAAAGGCAGGAGACTAGTAGAGTAAAAATGACAACTTTATTGGCTAACTGTGTGACTGTAGGATGCAAGCTTTCAAGACAACTAGGTCACTTCTTCAGGCATAATAAGAATGTAGGCAGAGTACACAATACATGAATTTAAAACTCACGCACATTATTCTAACATATAAGTTCTACTACTGGTGTACATTCTTATCAGTATGGTCCATAATTCATTAATTCTCTTTGAAGTGGACTAGAAAATACAAACAAAATGAATTACTTTGATACGCCAGTGAATTTTAGTCTTTAGCCAGGACATGGGTTGTGCACGCCCTCTGGTGATTGGAGGGTTAACCTATACATTCTATAGACTTAAATTCACGGGAGCACCAAAATGGTAATCAATCTTGTTTGTGTTTTCTAAGCCCACTTCAAAAGACTTTACTGGATCCGAGGCAATGAATTATGGACCATACTGATAAGAATATCTAATGCCAGAAGAATGTAAATGTTAAAATAAAGTGCATGAGTGTTTAAAGGGATAGTAATACTTTATTATTACTATCCCCCATATTGTACATATTTGTAAAATAATTTAATAGCCCCCAAGTTCATCTCTCAAACCTTTATGGTTTGCATTCCTAATTCTTAGTACATATGGCTATGCTTGTCAACATCGCAAAAGGCAATGTGCTCACCACACATCGACATTGCCATAATACTGCCCCTTAGTGCATATCCTCCCAGTTGGTGCTGATCTACAACAGATTGATTAACCCCTTAACACCTAATAACATGCCAAGACCCATCATGCTTGTCCAGGCATTAACTCTTTGATTGCCTGAGGGGTATGCCACACATTGCAAAGCAATGTGTTGCATTCCACTCTGGCATTCAAAGAGTTAAAGACCGGTGGTGGTCCTGGCACATCACAGAAGTTTGCTATTGCCGAGCTGTGATCACAGAATACAAATCATGTGGGTGGGGGGCACACCATTTCAGCGGTTACAACTAACTGAATTAACTCTTTCATTGCCTGAGAGGTAAGCAAGGCATTGAAAAGCAGTGTGTTGCTTACCCCCATTTGCGCTGAAAACATTACAGATCTCCCATCAGTGAAAGTACCATTGTTTTACTCAGCAAGATAATGGAAGCTGTAGTTCCAAACAGCTGGAGGCCACATCTTTAACCCTTTGAGTGCCATAGAGGTATGCATTGCATACCACTGGCACTCAAAGGGTTAATAGATCCCAGTATTGTGAGATTTTTCATTGACAGCAGAGTGTCTGTCCCTAGTGCAAAAAATGAATCTCACCATACACAGAACTTAAACACACCACTGTGGTGCAAGTCAGTTGCTGGGTCTTCGGCTGTTAGAGGACTACAACTAAATTTCATCCACTACCAGCGAGCTAGGAGTCACAGACCCAAACAGCTGGAGATCCAACAGCTGACTAACCCCTCCAGACCAGAGGTTCTCAACCCGTGCCCTCAGTAGCCACTAACAGGCCAGGACTTAGGAATTTCCCTGCTAGAACACAAGTGTGTTGATCAGAGGCTCAGTCAATTGATTAACTCACCTGTGCTCTTAAAAGGAAATTCTCAAATCCTGTCCTGTTAGTACCACTGAGGGCACGGGTTGTGAACCACTGCTCCAGACTATACCTGTATATGCAAAACTTCAACTGTTCGGGAGGCTTTAGGGCGAATTGTCGAAAAATATGGTTTAAGGTGACTGGTGTTCATAAAAAAGGGATTTTTTTTTTAAAGTGACACTTTAAAGATGCATTAGTGCATTATTCAATATATTTGTTTAGTTAAGAAATAAACATTTCCAGAACATGAATGAAAACTGCTGTCCTGAACACATCCTATTTTATCAGATTTCTGAGCTATGGTATCTAACATTAGCCAATGAATGCAGAGAAAGTCACTATGACAAGAATTCTTGCACCTGACTGGCTCAAACATTATTACTGTGAACATTATGATTGGTAAATCCTTGGGATATAAAGGAATGTTCAGTAATGTTCTGGAACAAAATTGAGGGGGAGGGGGTTTGCTAACATAATAAATGTCTGTGTGTTATCCAGTAATTCTATATTCAAAATAAAATGTAACGAAACGGCAGGCACTCTCAGTCCTGGGAAATTATAGTCGCAAATGTCTAATTATGCAGTGCAAAACTTTTTTTTTCCCCAAAAAGGAAAAAAAATATAGAACAAAGAGGATATTGACTGTTTTGCTTATCCATGTGATTCGCTTGACTCAGAAGTATTTAATCCCCAAGAGGATAAGTACAAAGATACAAAACAAAGATATAATTTTAAAATTTAAATAAAAAATTAGCACAAGTAACTTTACTAAAGACAAAAAAAAATAAAAACAAAACTGTCAGAAATTAGTTTTTTTTTTTTTTAATACCCTTTGAGTGCAAGAGATGCATCAAACGCATTGAAACGTAATGCGTTGGATACTTCTCTGGCACTCAAAGGGTTTAAGACAAAATACAGCCAACCCTAAAAACAATCTCCTACACTTAAAGGGAAATTATCTTTAAAAAAAAAAAAAAAAAAAAAAATAAATTAAAGTTGGAAACCTTCATTGAAAACACCCATGTATCATGATATCTAAAAGACAAGCAAGTTGATAGTTAAGGAGATTCTGCATTTGCTTCTTTTATTGCTCCCTTAAATCAATGGCCATTTGGGGTATTTTATTATTTGTATTACGGTACAATTGGTGTGTCCTAGAATGACTCCATTTTCTCGGTCTGCCGACAGTCTCTTTGGTTTTTATGTTCAGCACGACCAGCAACCAAGAATTCTGGAGCTTACACCAAGGAAATAAAATCTGGGGGTTGGTAATTTAGCAAGTTGAAGAACTTGGAATAAAAACACCAAATCAAATCAAGCAGGAGAGCTGCAGACAACAATTAAGAATAAATGAAATAAAAGTTTTAAAATGATGCACAAAGAGGAAATAACATTTAACTTAAAGGGATAGTAATACTTCATTTTTACTATCCCCCATGCTGTAGCCCTTAAAATTCTGAATTAAAACGAGACCAGCAGCATCTCTCAATCCTTTATGGTTTGAGAGATATCTGCATTCAAAATTCTCTCTCCCCTGACATCCGCTTTCTAGCTGAGAGCAGGGGAATCCGGTCCGTGAGCAGTGCTGAGATCGCGTTATAGAAACAGAAATCCTTCACTGAAATGGTCTTCTACGTGTGCTTGCAAACCATTTCAGTGAAGGATTTCTGTTTCAATAACGCGATCTCAGCACTGCTGCAGAGCCGCCGCTTGCTCACGGACCGGATTCCCCTGCTGTCAGATAGAATGCTGACATCAGCGGAGAGAGAACTTTGAATGCAGATTTCTCTCAAACCATAAAGGTTTGAGAGATGCAGCTGGTCTTATTTAATTCCAATTTTTAAGGGCTACAACATGGGGGATAGAAAAATGAAGTATTACTATCCCTTTAACCCCTTGCACGTATATGGCGATGACTGAGGTCAAGAGATTAATTCCACACTTGGCAATATCTACGTCTTGTGTGGATACATCCAAAATGTCTCACATGCTAAGGGCCGCATGTTTCCAAGAAAAAAAAGTGGAGTTCTGGGGCAAACCATTTGCACTATAGGAGAGATCTAAAAATGCCAACAATTTACATTGATTTAAATGGGTATTTTAACAGCATGAATGCTAGAGAGGTCTCCATTGCAATGCGTCAGAGAACCCTCTAGTACTGAAGGGGTTAAAATACATATTTTTAGTTCTCCCCTACAGTGCAAATGGTTTGGCCCACAACTCCACCACTTTTCTTATGAACATATGGCCCTAAAAGTTTTAGATTATATATCTATATCCTATAACAAAGTGGTAGGATGCGTCACTCCCTGTGAGCGTAACCGCACATGCGCAGTAGTGACTGCTGTTCCAGCAGCCTCTACTGTGCATGTGTGGTTTCGCACACAGGGAGCTTCACTGTGAGCCATCTGGAGCTCCCTGCTAAGGGTCAGCGCGTTCGGCGAGTCTCTGCTGCGCCAAACGTGCTGATTCGGAGCGGGGAGCTCCGGACGGCTCACCGCCTGTCTCTGCTACCGGCTCCGGGGCCAAGGGGTGCACTTTAGCCCGTGTATATGGGCTTTCATACTAGTATACATATTTATATGCAATGCGCTCTATAATAAAGAACAGTGGATTCCAGGGCAAACCAACAGCATAACAGGTAACAAAATCATTCACATTTCTTTAAAGCGGAACTAACACCGCTAAGAAACGTTGTCTGTAATAATTCCCTATCTGGCGTCTAGCTGCTTAGTAGCGCTAGTCGCCAGAATTATTACCTCTTCATGGAGAAATATGAAGTGATCCTCGGCTGACAGGCAGGACGGAGCACTGTCAGTCCCAGATGGATGTAGGAGGCTTTCCTAGGAGCCATTCGGCTCCGGAAGGGACTGATAGCGCAGGCGTGCGGACGTCACTAGGGCAAGATGTCTGGCGACTAGCGCTACTAAGCAGCTAGTCGCCAGATAGGGAATTATTGCAGACGTTTCTTAGCGGTGTTAGTTCTGCTTTAAATGTATTTTTTTAACCCCAGGAATGCAATGTGCTGGAGACCTCTAGCATTCAAGTAGATAAAAAGCCCCATTTAACCCTTTGAGTGCCAGAGGGGTACGCAATGCTTTGCTCTGCAATGCGTTGCGTACTCCTCTGGCTCTCAAAGGGTTAAAGCAATGAGAATTTGGGGAGTTTCTATATCTCCCCTACAGTGCAGTTGGTTTGCCCCAGACTTACCCCACCACACCAGTATATATAAGATCCAATGGTTGAGGTAATTAAACGTTATTAAATATTTAAAAAGCAATTATAAATGCAATTGTGATTTTTTTTTTCTCTCCAAAGACAAGATTATTAACCCTTTGAGTGCCATCGAGGGACGCAGCGCATTGCAAAGCAATGCATTGCGTACCCCTCTGGCACTCGAAGGGTGGAAATTGAGCTCAGAGTTCTCTCCATACTGGGCACTGTACAAAAAAAACTTCACTTACACTACTTAAGGCTGCATGCTAAAAATGAATAGGACATACAAAAAAAAACAAAAAAAACAAAAAAAACATATTGTAAAGATAATTTCCCTTTAAGAGCCATTTGTTGCCAGAGAAGCATGAGACGTAGACCTTCTTCTGTGCAGCTTGTATCGTGGCATACAGGAGGAATTCCCTGCAGTGTCATGTTTAATAGGTCTTCAGAATTAACCAGTAATCAGAACACATTCACCTGCACCTTGGAGTGACTTGAACTGTGCGTAAAAATGGTTGGATGCAAACGGAAACCAGTATCCCCGAAAAGCAAGGGCAGGTTCTTACAATTAGTGAAAGCGAGCAAAAAAAAAAAAAAAAAGTGACTTAATCTGACCCTTTGAATGACAGAAGTGTGCAATGCATTTTGAAACATTTGAAGTGTTAAATGAAAAGTATGGATTAATATGAAAATTGCATATATTGTGATTTTTCTGCTTAGTACAACAAAAAGGTCCTTCCACTGCACTGAGATACTCAATTCAGAAGTTAATACAGCTCAAACTCATTTTTTTGTGGTTGTGGTACTTACATGGTCTAAATATATAAGGCGGTGCTGTTGCTACGGTAGTCACTGACAACAGCCCCCCGTACACTGCTGCAGAAACCGCAGCCATGGAAATACTGCACTCACACACAAAAAGTTTACTCTGTAATAACTTTGGAGTGAAGCAGCTCCCCCCAACAGTAGGCATACCTGTGTTTGGTATTACTCTGCAAAACCCTGCAATGTATGTATTTTCCATATTACACAATATGTCCCTTATAAAAGGTGTAACAATGTAATCATTAGGAAAATTATATATAATGTATGAGTTTTCCTGCCAAGTAAAACAAGGGCAACCCCAAAGTGCTAGGAGATAATTAACGCAAAAGTTATAACAGCTCAAACTTGTATGAGTTTTCCTCTTTAATAGGAGAAAAAAAATACGTAAAAGAGACCACTAGGTAGTGCTGTTTCACTAGTTCCTATGGAGAATTGTAATTGAATGACTGAAAAAGCTCACCAAACACTGAAATGGAGAGTCATTATCTTGAGCTGTAATACATTTTGAATAAAGAATATCCAGCAAAGGGAGAACCCTAGTTTTAATTAGAAGGAGATGTACAATATATTTATTTTGTTGATAATTAGAATTCTTTTAACCCTTTGAGTGCCAGAGGGGTGAGCAATGTAATGCTCCCCCTTCAAAGGGTTAAATCACCACACAGAAAAGAACAATTGTGGAACAGGTGGTTCTGATTTTAATTTATACATAAGGCTCTTTATATATGGTACATATGTATACCAGGTAATGTGAATCAGAACACTGGTTCTAAAATTCCCTTGACTAGAGTGCAGATGATATGTACAGAGACAATTCAATGTTAGTGTATATAATACATTGGCACTTTCTATCAATTCCCAGGCATCAGAGTAAATACTTCGCAACAGGCTAGAGAGAACATCAAAATGGGATTTCTCAGTCCAAACAAACACTTTTCCAAATAAAGGTTAAAAAAAAAAAAAAAAAAAAAAAAAAAAAAAAAAAAAAAAATGACTGGCCTGGATCGGTAATGAAACCTGATTGCACTGTCATTCATAGGCAAGTAGTACCATGAGTTTATACAAGTCCAGGTTACAGCAGGTCAGGAAGATGGCTGTAGACCGAGTCTAAGAGTTTTTGGCTGGCTTCCTGGCTCTTGACTCCAGCAATCTCAAACAGACGGTCCAGCTTGTCCTCAGCCTGTGGAATCTCATCTATGACATGAAGCTCTTCCGGACTCAGGATGTGAAGCATGTCATCGAAGATGGGCTGCAGGTCGCAGGGGTCCAGACGCACCTGACGCAAAACTGTATCTTTTTTCTCTGTGTGGGCAGAGAATGGCAGAGTAAGTTATGTGGCTTTGTCATAGTAAAGGAACCCCTTCGCCTAAAGTTAACTTTAATGATCCGAGAACCAGGGAGCTCACTGTCAGACGTAAGATTGTAAAGAAAAAAAAATGTAATTAAGTATAGGCAATTTGACTGTACACATGATGTACTTTTAGAATATATAAAGTAAAAAATAATGGGTTACTATTCCTTTAAGTCTGTATACTTGCAAACTTCATTCAAAGAGATCTAGGTATCATGCTGGCTTAACTCTTTCAGTGGATACCTCTCTGGAACTGAAAGGGTTAATTACCATCAGATACATAGATTTGATATAATACACTTGTTTCCAAATGGTTATCTCTCTCAGTGCACCACCTTGTGCCCTGTGCTGCCCCTTTAAGAAGAAAATGAATGGGGAAAAAAAGCAGTTTGTATGGGACACTACAAGATAACAGTCATAGGCTAGACTGGAAGTACATGGGGGGGAAGGGGGGCAGAGTGGGGACCAAAAAAGTCCCCTGGGCCCAACCTGATCTCTGGGGAAAAATTAATAAATAAAGGCATCACAACGCTTGGTTAATAGCCCTCCCAGCGTCTTACCTTTGGTTATGAATGATCCGGTTCTACTGAGAGCAGAGGAGCCACTTGATGTGGAGTCACATCTGAGGAGGGGCTCAGACTCGTCCGCAAAGAAACCTTTGCTCTTGTCCAGTGGAGAAGGTTCCACTGTTAGGACAGTGGAGTCGGGAGGCTTGAGATTAGGATTTGGCATCATCTGGTTGTCATTCACAGGAAGGGTCAGTTTGTCACTTTCCATCTATCGGTAACAACAAAGACACATTGAATTAAGACATAGAAGTTAAACAAAAAACACTAATCAGTGGCAATAGAGCTGTAAATTAACCTTTTAAATTCTCATATACATTAAAGGGGTACTAATACTTCTAAATTACTATCCCTTATATTGAAGCCCTTTAAAAAAACTGAATGAAATGCCACCAGCAGCATCTCTCAAACCGCTCTCCCCTGACGTCACCTTTCTTGCTGCAGCAGGGGAATCCGGTCCCGGGACCGGCGGAGGCTCTTCAGCAGAGCCGAGATCTCGTTATGGAAGACAAGATCCTTCACTAAAACCAAGCACATGTAGAAGACCGTTTTAGTGAAGAATCGTTTCTTCTAAAAAGAGATCTGGCTCTGCTGAAGAGTCCTCTTGATTCAATGAACGGATTCCCCTGCTGCAGCAAGAACGCTGACGTCAGGGGGGAAGCGAAGTTTAAAAGGTTCGAGAGATGCCGCTGGTGGCATTTAATTCAGGTTTTTAAGGGCTTCAATATAAGGGATAGTAATTTTGAAGTATTACTATCCCTTTAAAATGTAAAAAGAAACTTGTTGTAGGGTTTATCCCCCTGAGTAAAACAACTCAGCTCAGACTTGAATTCTTTAGGTGCAGTATCACAGTGTCCTTAAGTTGTATAGTGGAGCTGTTGCTACACCGTCCTATGGAGGTTTATGGTCAATTGAACAGAGCTGTCCATAGGATGGTGTAGCAACAGCGCCACTGTACAATTTTAGGTCACTGTGATACTGCACCTAAACAAGTCTGAGCTGTAAATAACTTTTGAATAAACTACCTTTCAGCAGTGGGAGTTCCCTTGTTTTAATCAGAGGGGTAAACACTATAATATATATATTTTTTATATATTAAGTATTACTATCCCTTTACCCTTTTGAATACAAGTATGGCATCCAACACATTGCTTCCCAATTCACTGAAGAAGTAACAATTTTTAATGAGAAAAAAAAACCCCAAAAATATTTAATTTATTTTTTTTCTGAAGAGTAAAAGAAGGGTACTCTTACGACTGGGAGATGCTATGGAGATGGAGACACATCGCCATATACACTAAAAATTATGAATTCAATGGGAGGGGGTAGAACTCATTAGCATGCAGGGTTTTCAGAATGCTGGTGATATGTAAGGGATGCCCTCTCCCACACATTACCAGCAGTTCAACAACCCTGAGGTCTGCGCACATCGTTTCTGCTATCCCACTTGCCCAGTGGAGGAGATCTGCTCGGACTTCAGCTACACAAACAGCATCGATCCTTTAACCCTTTCACTGCTGTGAGCATGTGGATTGCATATCCTTGTGGAAATGAAAGGGTTTCAAAATGAGCAGACACTGCCAGCATTGAAGTATCATTGAGAGAATGCAACAGCTGTGAGGACTATCCTCCAATAAGTTGATTTATCTAAGCATGCAACAGAGTGCCTTGTAGGTCATGAGTTTAGCTGAATCAGCTTATCGGCAGATAGCCTGTTCAGCTGGTTAAGAAGGGCAGAGAAGGTGAGATATAGCTTCTCTGCCATTCTCTCAATGACACTTCATTGATTGAAAGGTTAGCTCATTTTGGAACCCTTTCAGTGCTGCAGGGGTGTGCAATCCACATCCTTATGGGACTGAAAGAGTTAAGGGAGGGCATCTGTTGTCTCTGCTGTTTAGCTGACACAGCAAACCGTCATATCGCTCTATAGAGAGCTATAGATATGATCATCAACCTCAAGCTGGCGATGTTGGTACTGAACTCCGATAGCACAGCCAGACATCGGAGCTTAGCTCATGTGGAGACGTACAACATTAGCATAAACACAACCACACGAATACAACAATGGCTCATTAAACTGTATTTACATATGCAAATAAGCCATTGTCAATGTAGGAAGTATAAAATCGTAAGCCTGTCGAAGGCATGGCAGATTCATTGAAAGGTCAGTGGATTCACAGGGACATATGATGGGGGAGACATCTTAAAGCATATTGTCGATATGCCATCAACACAAATACATCAAACATATCGCCATCTTGCCCCTTATCGAACTTTTGTGCATCTCCCCCTCCTGTTGATTTTTGTAGCTATAATTAATTATGAATGAAAAGCCTTACTTATATTTTCCCTTTGATGTCCATTGGGGTGCACAAAAGCATTGAGAAGCAACTCCTTGCACACCCCACTGGTTCTTAAAGGGTTGATCCCCAGAAAAAGCACTATAACAATTTTTTGTTACAAAAAAAAAAAAACCCCACACAAAACAAAACACGCTTCTCCTTTAAATAATTACTCCACTCGTGAGTATTTATGCTTTCAATAGTGTAATATAATTTTGGCTTATAATGATTAACTTCATAGAATGTTGTGTGCTCATGAAGGTTCACAAAATGCTAAGTGCTTACACCTAAAGTAGGCTGACAAAATATTGTCTTTATACACCAATCACCACACAATGTTGAGTTTTCACATAGTGCTGCACATATTAAACAGACAGTATTATGTGTTTCAGTTCATCACAAGAAGATGATCCAGAGTGACGGTTTCTCCTGGACTGTGGAGGGCCCCTTCCATCAGTGGGCCCTGGGCAGCTGCTCATTTTGCCTCATTGTTAAAATGCCTCTAAGAGACACTTCACCGGTAGTAATTTTATTATTTATCATTTATAAAATGCCCACATATCCCACAGCCCTGTAAAGGGCTTGCTCATGAAAGGTTATATATAATCCTGAGGAAGAAGAGAGTGAAGGCAAGTGACAAATGTATACATTTCTTTTGAGTGCCAGAGGGGTATGTAACACATTGCATTATAATGCGTTGCCTACCCTTCTGGCACTCAAAGGGTTTAGTGAAAATAAGTAATTGTGTATCTGTGGAACTGTCACTTAACACGTGAATTTGACAGTCTTGTTTATTTCAAACAATAGTTTGAGATAGTTAGTGTTAAGAGCAGTGTGGAAAGTTACTGGGCTGGAAAGAAGTGGCAGATGGGAGGGAGAGCAGTGTAGAATGTTAGTAACTGGAGGGCAGGAAGTGGCAGGTGGGAAGGAGAGAAGTATGGAATGTTAGTAGTATGTGACTGGCATACCGTCCAGTACTGTCTAATGTGCAGAAACTGATAAATAAGATAAACTCCCCTCTCCCCAATAATGCAGCAGATTTGCTCCACAACTGTATCTTATAATCATAAAGCTAAAGTAGGGTTACCATATCTGAACTTTCAAATAGAGTATATTTCAGTGTATTAACCCTTTGAGTTACAATGTGTTGCGTACCCCTCTGGCACTCAAAGGGTTAAGAAAGTACAACCCTTTTGATACTGGAAAGGTGAGGATTTCAGTGCAATCAATTCCGATAAAACTACATAAATCAAGATCCTCCTGCCTATGGGAACAGAAACATTGGACTGAGTCTATTCCAGTGATGATTACCTCCAGTCCCAGGGGAGCACAAACAGATCACACTTTCAGGCTACATCTAGCTAATCACAGGCAGATCAATGACGACTGACCCACTAATTATTCACATGTGATCAGGCAGAGATTGCTTGAAAGCCTTACCAGTTTGTATGTCCTGAGACAACAGTGTGAAAACAATGATCTATTGTATTAGTCACCCACACACAGTCACAGGACACGCGTGCTCCTGCAGCAGCAGAAACGCAACATGTAATTCTGAGGCAAACAAAATGCACTATAGGGGACAATTAAACATTCCTAAAATTCCCAGAAATGTAAATGGTGGAGATTAAGGACAGGCAGCCAGATTCACCCCATGGGTGGCAAAAGGAGCCCTCATGTCAACATAAGGGTCACATGGTATGGATAAAAATAGGTTCTGAGAGAAAAAAAAAAGAAAAAAAAAAAAAAAAAAAAAAAGATTATTTGGATGCAAAAGAGATCTCCAACACATTGCAAAGCAATGAGCTGAGGCCTATCTAGCACCCGAGGGGTTAAAACAAAACAGTAAAGGTTTAGCAGGAGTTCCCAACACTCCTCAGGGGCATCTAACATACCATGTGTTTAGGATTTCCCCACTCTTACATAAGTGTTAACCCTTTGAGTGCCAGATAGGTATCCAACGAATTACGTTGCAACGCGTTGGATACCTCTCTGGCACTCAAAGGGTTAAAGGGCCAAGCAGACTCTCACCTGCACACAAGCAGGAAAATGCCAAAGACCTGGCCTGTTCGATGCCCCATAACGAGAGAGATGGGCACCACTGCTGTAAGGCAAATGAAAGAGGATGTGTGTTTTTTGGAGTGAAATACAGGACATGTTCTGTGGTAGATGGAATGATATCCTCTTCCCACAGTACCAGAGAACAGACTGAGGGCCACTGGAGAAGCCTCTAAGGGCCACAGGATGCCCCTGGGCTGTTTATTGCCCATCACTGCCTTGAATGCTGAGAGGTCTCCAAAGCAAGACCCATCTAGTACTAAAAGGGTTAGAATCCCCATTTAAATATATGGGAATTTCCATGTGTCTTTTATGGTTAATGTGACCAGATTATTATAATGCGGGACGCCAATTCAATTTCCAGTCTGCAGGAATGCACAGGAGCTAGCACATATACACATCTATATATTCATATATACATCTCTATTAATTCTTGGCTTGATAAAGCAGTGTTAAACCGTGAAACCCGCAGCCATTATATTTTAATTTTATTTTATATACTGCGATTTCTACATTGTTCGCTGTACCTTTTGGAGCTTTTTACATTAAATCTTTTTTGGAGACATTTGTTGGATGGTTTGTAGCATCAGTGGATGGAGCAGCTGAATGGGAACCACCGAGTGGAGAGAGTGAAAGATCTCCACTTGCCTGTTTGTCAACATTGGTTATCCCCTTTGCTGGCCTTGCTCAAATGGAAGTATATTTATGTGTATATTTTAAATCACATTTTCTGGAGATACTGCACTATTGGGTGCTTTTCTTTGTGTTTTATTTTTGGAGATATTTCATTAGTGTCAGACAATAAAACGGCGGTCTGGTCACACAACACCTGCTTTATCCCAGAATTGTTCTGTCTTTTCCTAATAAGTGAATGTGGGGAAGCTTTCTTCACACAAACAGCATGTATGTAATATAGAGAGGACAGAAAAAACTACCTAATCGCTCCTACAAGGAAATCAGTGAACACACCTAAATAAAATACATGTCCTGGGGAATGTAGCTTTAGTAAGATAACCCTAAAACAAGGCTCAATGGGGGGAGATTTATAGTGTGTTCTTGTTCATTTTTGTGAACAGACCCTTAACGATCCTTGACGGTCATAGTAAGTCATGGGTCGATGTGACTGAACGACCCATGACGTACTATGACCGTCATGGAATTCCAGGCTCCCCCTGTGGCTGCACGCCGTTTGGGGAGTCCGGAAGTAGAATAAAGAAAAAAAAAATGCTCCGTGGTCCTTAACTGACCTCACCGATCGGCCGGTTGTTAAGGGGTTAAAATGTTCTTATCCCTTATTATGAGTGTTGATATTTATAATTTATTCCAGTTACACTTATAAATATGGTGACTCAAAGGGTTATAACTACCAGAGACAATCTAACAGTCATATTAATGATTCTTTTCAATCAACTCCACTTTTATAAATCTCCCCCAAGACCCATGTTTATAAAAGCTGGTGTTATTCTGGAGTAAACCAACTACACCACAGGGGACGCACAAAAATTCCTGTTAAATAAAATTTGGCTTTTACTGAAGCAATGCGTTGGTGACCTCTATGGCATTCAAGGGGTTAAAAAGTTCTATTCAAGTGAATGGGATTTTAGGAATTGTTATTTGGCCCCTATGGAGCAGTTGGTTTAATTCAGAATAACTCTGGTTTGCTTTTATACATTTGGGCCTATAGAGGAGCAGGGTGCAATGATATGCAGGTAGACTGCGGTAGCAGCAGAACTGAGCCTGGGTGTGTCTATTGGATTAGTGCAGGGAGGGGAGGGGTAGACCAGCGTTTGCTAGCAGCAGTAAAATGACTGAACGCACTGCAGCAATAAATGAGAAGCCACAGGGAAACCATCTACAACGTTAACCCTTTGTGTGCCAGAGAGGTATCCAATGCAATGTGTTGGGCACACCTCTGGCACACAAAGGGTTAACCTATAATGAGCCTTCCCAGAAATGTATTTATCCTTTTTGCCCCCATCCATGTGTTGTGTCCATCTGAATAATGACGCCCCATACACACACACACGTGAATTATTATGCCCAAAAAATCTTAAAGGAATAGTAATGTTTCATAATAAAAGCAGCTCAAATTAATCTTCATAGTATTTGGGCCATGGAGAGTGTTATTTCAATTGCCCGGCCGGTATTTTACCGGTACAGCTGGTAATTAGCACACTGGAGCTGGTGCCAGTATAACTACTATACCGGCAATTGAAAAAACGGTATTTGTGTGTGTGTGACCCATCCTGACACTCTTCCATTCAGCCCTATATGCCAGCTGCTCAGATGGCCCTCTCTCAAAAGTCATCAGAGTGACACTCAAAACACGCACCATCACCAGCCAATGAGAGGAGAGTATTTGGACAACAATGGTCCTAACAGGCTGGCTGGTGCGTGTGGACATGGAACAGCACAGCAGCAGGTAGCAGCACAGTCTCCAACTGAGTGACAATAAGTCTTCAGAAGAAAAATATTACTAGTATCACTCTAAATATCCTACATACTAATTTGCTACAAAGTTTTTAAAGACGCAGTCATGCGCAGTAGAGACTGCCCATGACAAGGCTGATACAGAGCTGGGTGCTCCGAAGTCAAACCAGATCAGGCCCTCAACCGAGGGCTCAGGGTCAGCCTCAAAAGGGTCCCCAAAAATGGAGAGAAGCCCACATCAGATCATTCCTCAACATCTGAATCCACCAACAGTTCCTCCTCAGATGAATCTGACATGTCAGGTACTCCCTGAGGCTTTGGCAGGGAAGATTTGATGAAGGAGGGGGTCTGTCAAGAATGGAAGACCCCCTGTAACTGGGATGGAAAGACCTAAGGTCCCTGGTAGCACCCTTGAACTCTTGCACCCAAACTGGCTCTAATGCATGGCTGGAGGTCCCTGGGAGACTCTCAGGGACATCAGAACATGCTGGGCATAAATGACCTGAGAATTCTCTAGGTAACCCTGAATGAGAGGAACAGCAATGCGCAATAGGGGATACAGAGACTCCAGCATCCTTAGTCTTAGGTCTGGCCCCAAGCTCCAATGGTATAGACATTCTCACAGTGTCAAATAACCTTATAATAAAAGAAATCACCCAATTACAGTGCGTTTGGTTAAAGTTTCACCCCAGAAATCGCTAAAATAGACTTAACTGTCAGGTGAAGGGTTAGTCAGCAGACGAGAGAAGGAGAGTCCAAGCCCTGCGTAGGATACTAGTTCTGGAAAGAGCACAAAATGGCTGCCACGGAGGGAGCCAATTATAAATGAGAGCGCAAAGCAAGAACTCATGGGAAATGTAGTTTTCCCAGAAAAGTACCCCAAACAGTGCCCGAATCCTCCTGAGCCGCCCCAACACACTAGAAACATGAACCGGATGATAGAGCAAGGGCAGACAAGTAAAATGAGCCATCTCTGAAGTTGCTAGGATAAATGGTTGCAGAGATATGTCCCAAACTGTACAGTCCCATAGGAGTGAATGGAGCCTGTGCGGTAAAGCGTGCTTTTACTCAAATTTAACAAAATTGAAGGTGTAATATTAAAAGGCATGAAACATCACTAAAACAAGTTAGGATACCCAAAAAACACTGAGCCAGTAGGAAAAGTGCCAGAAAACCCCCCAAATGAATGCCAAACCAGCAGTTAAAGGGTTAAATACCATATAAACCTGCTCCAAACACCCAACAGACATACAGATAGACCCAATGAGTGCAGGAGTGAGCAATAGGAACTCCAGATGAAAAACGCCTGTGCGGAGGGGCATTGTGGGACACGTGGACCTGCAGCACTCAAAGGGATGCTCACCTTTCCTGCAGATCTTCTGTCTTCAGACTACCATGTTTAAAGAAGCAGCTTTGGTGGGCAACTCCTGAGGAAAGAACTTGTAGACAAGATTTTCCCCTAGGGATCAAGGTCCACAAAAAACACCTGGATACTGAGCTAGCCACATCTAAGAGCATTGTCAGTTATGGAAATCCACCTAATGGTGGTATTCCATTTCTAACAGAAAAATAAACTTCTAAAGTTATAGCAGAACTGTTCTCTTGCCTGTGTTATCTTCAAGGAACAAATCTTTCTGGATCTGGTTGGCTAGCTGCAGCCAAGGAGGGAAGGTAGGCTCCACCCCCTGCATACAATTCTAGAATTGTTCCTGTCTACTTAAAGGGGCGGATCGCCTACCCAGAGTTACCAGTAACCTGCATTGGATGACAGATAAAAATGGATTTTTAGGGTTAATTAGAAAAACATAATATACAGTATTTATAAGGGAAGGTTGGCAAGGACGGATCGTAATGGGCAGCACTTGTCTCATCATTAAAGGAATAGTAACCCTTTATTTTGACTTTACAAAATTCTGCAAGCACATAATTTGCCTATACCTATTTTTTTTTTTTTGTTGTTGTTTAAATGCTTTTAGGTCTTTGACAATGAGCTACCTGGATCTGTCTGCAGAGTTTTCTGTGAGGGAACATGAAAGCAGGTCTAGAGGTGCAATGTAAAAACAAAATTTTAAGACAAAGCACAACAGAGACTGTTATATGCATTACATCCAGCTTTGATTGTCTCTTGACTAGAAAACTCTCTGGCAACGGAGATCCAGGTGGTCACTGTCAGATTTAAAAGTGTGAAATATATAGGTAAAGATGGAACAAATAATATAGAAATAGTACAGACTTGCAGAACATGTAAAGTAAAAATAAAGGGTTACTGTTCCTTTACGTTTACTATAGAATCACAATTCTGAAAATAAATGTCATCCCTACATTCAAAGGAAAAGTGTGCACTCAAATGGTTAAAACATCTGAATGGTAGCGATTTCTTCAACACATTGTAAAGCTGTAGACCTCTGGTTGCTCATCTCTGTGGTAAATGCTTCAGTCTCACTACTGATGCTTTGGCTGTTGCATGGAGCTCACAGGAAAGAAGATTACGCTCACAAACCAAAGTGAAGATTGCAGCACAGAATGCTTGTAAGGGCAGGTTCCCTCTGTGTCTGCCTCAATTACTGCAGCGATGGAAAGGACAGAGCAGCAGAAGAGATGCTCCGAGATTCAGAAGAAGAGTGCTTAACATACAGATTACTGGCAACCCTGAGTGCCTGCAAGAATGCAGGCTGAATATCAATATAGGAGGAGAAGGCCCCCTGCTGGATGTTCGAAGAGAAAAACCCATTAAGTTCAATAAAGACTTGGGCAAGTAATATTAAAGGAGCAGCAACACATCCTAATAAATCCCTATTTACCTTAAACTACGCAAAAAAAAAAAATCCTAATGGCGACTATGTAAGGATGTGGAATTATTTGCCTTCGGTAGGTACTGTACATCAGGGGTGCGCAATAGGTACACTACAGTTCAAACGTTTGGGGTCACTTAAAAGGTCCATTAAAATAACATAAAATGGATCAGAAATACAGTGTAGACTTTGTTAAAGGGACAGCGGTGTCCCATAAAAAATACTTATAATTTTGTAGTGGTTAAAAAATTAAATTATCACAGAGAGAGACACAATCTTCAGTGAGCGTAAGGAAAAACCTGTCAAAGGGGCAGGGTTTTCATTGTTCTCACAGTAAGAAGATTGTCCCTTGCTGTGAGCAGTCTGGTCCCAGGATCAGATTCCACATCTGAGGGGAGGGGCTTACACTAGGTAAAAGGGGTGGGAGAGGGATACTTTATCATTCAATTACTCTTGTACTACAACTCTGACAGTATTGAAATAACACTCTCTATGGCCCAAATATTATGAAGATTATTTGGAGCTGCTGTTTTTGTGAAACATTACTGTCACTTTAAATCACTGATTTCAGATTGTTTTGGTGCTCATGGGATCTCCTCACAGTATATTGTAATCTTGTGTCTGTGACACTCAGCTTTTCAAAGGCTGAAATAGCAACATCGCCACCTAGCTGCAAAACATTTTAATTCATGTTATCAAATAAAAGCCACGTTATGTTTTTAATAACTTTAGAAAAACATCTTCACACACTGGGAGAACCCTTGTTTTACATTAAAGGGATATCCCAGCAACATTCTTTTTTATAATTAGGTTATTCTGTCCCTTTAAATGCAAGTGAAGCAAAGCCTACTGAAGCCAATCCCTCATAGGAAAAGGACTGTGCTTGTCATTTAAAAAAAATTGCACCATAGAGGAACATAACATAAGGCTTCCCAATGCAGCGCATACCTCTCCAACATTTGACAGTTTAAAAAGTCTCATTTAACCCTTTGAATGCCAGAAGGCTATGCAACACATTTCGCAATGCGTTGCATACCCCTCTGGCACTCAAAGGGTCAAAACGATAGGAAATTGGAAATGTCATTTGTCCCCTATGGCACAGCTGGTTTACCCCAGAATTTCATGTTTTACAATAGTGTGTGTTGTTCTGGTCCAATGTTATTCTATATAGACAGGCAATATTAAGCATACACGCTATTAAACATATTTGAGTGTGATCAGGAGGAACTGCTGATGTGCACTACTGTAAGGTAGATGTTCGCCTGACAAACAAAAAAAAAGATTAAAGAGACCTCATGTCAAAGTCTGGGCACCCCTGCTGTAGATACTTTGACTCTCTAGCTCAGAACAATATAGATAATGACAGTTGGTTACAAAACAGGATGTTAAACCGGGGAGATCATCAGATCGCAGATAGGAGAGGAATAATACACCCACTGGGGGCACATTTGGAAATGGATTTCAATGTTTTCTTTGCCTTTCTCTGGCCCAACAAAAACAAGGTTGATAAACATTAATGGCTGCACACTACGGACACACATCTTTTTTTCTTCCTTGCCCATTGTCACTAAGTGTTGGATACCGCTCTGGCACCCAAAGAGTTAACAAGAAGCCGATGCTGAAACTTTCCATGCGCTCCACAAACAGCCAAAGAAAATTTCATTATTGACTCAATTACCTGCTGACTCAACGAGTACCTGATTTAATATAGAAGTCTCTGTGCAGAAAGGGCCCAGCGTGCCAAGCTAGGACCTATTCATTATACAGGCAATGCCACGTCTTACACAGCAGATGTAATAACGGTTTCAATCTTAGGAGACAAATCAACAAAAGCAGTGATTCTGGAGCATACCAACTGCACCATAGGGAACAAATAAAAATCATCAAATTTCCCATAAATTTAAATGTTCCTTTTCCCGCCTTGAAGGGTAGGTAGATCTCCAACACAGTACAAAGCCTTCAAGGAGTGAAATGCCCCATTTCAATTTATGGGAATTTTTGTTTGTACTGATGGTATGGTCCAGAATTCCTCCTCCTCTTTTCTGTATATGGCAAATACTATCTTCCTGACGAAACTTTCACTGCGCTACCATAAACGGTGAGCTTTTGGTCCTCATCTTCCATGATCCCAATCCCTTAAGCTATGTGTTGCAGAAGTCTGATCCTGTTAAGAGCTTTGAATGATAAATAATGGCACACCACACCTGGCATGTCAAGCATTACCAGTCTTCATGCCAAAGAGCAGAGATGAGCAAACCTACCTTAGTTCAGTTTACCCAGAAAGTTTAATGAGAGACTTACCTAGGCTTCCCCAAGGTCCCATATCTTCATCCAGGAGCCAAGGTCACTCCCACTGCGGTCACTTGTTTTATTCAGATGTTACAAAAGTTCAAATAATCAGGAAGTGAATTTACTGTGCATTTACTTCCTGATAGTTCTAACGGACAGGAAGTGACTCAGCAGTTTCTATCACATTCTATGTAGAACTGTAAGTCACTGACTTTCCTCTCCATTAGAATGTAACAGAATAAATAATTGGAATTTGACCAATAGAGGGCACTGCTAATGTAAAAAAACAAACAAAAAAAACCACAGGTTTAAAATGTAATAACTCTGGAAATATGCATCTGTCAGCAGTGGGAGCATCCTTATATTAGTCAACAGGAAATGCCCTACAATATACAGTATGTTTTTTCATTAAAAAAACAAAAAGTTTACTGCTCCTTTAATCTATGGTTAGAAAGGACTTGATAGTGTTCTGCATACACAACACATCAATATGCCTGCTTTTCCCACTAATATTATTGGGTAATCACGAAAATTTAAGGGATCTTATATCTGGGGCCCTTATTCCTAGGAGAACTAAAGCTTTCCCAGACTTCCAGGTCCACCACAGGCTCCGTTGTCATGCTGAAAATACCTGGCTACCCACACAGGAACAAATTCCATTTGATATTGATACTACACATACCTGAGCTATTAACCCTCTAAGTTCCAGATGCTTGCTTTGCAAAGTATTGCGCACCCTCTAGCAATCAAATGTTTAAAGCAGAACTACCACTGCTAAACAACTTGAGCTCAAATAATTCCCCATCTGGCGACTAGCTGCTTAGTAGTGCTTGTCGCCAGAATTATTACCTTGTTAAATAGGATATTCCATTCTTCTCGGGCTGACAGGCAGGACGGAGCGCAGACATCTTCCCATAATGATGTCTGTGCGTCTGCTCTGTCAGTCCCTTTTGGAGCTGAACAGCTCCTAGTAAGTCCTCCTAGAGCCGGCTGGGACTGACAGCGCAGGAGTGCAGACGTCACTGTCAGCCCGACAAGAATTGATAATTCTTTTTAACAAGTTAATAATTCTGGAGACTAGCGCTACTAAACAGCTAGTCGCCAGATAGGGAATTATTTGAGCTCAAGTTGTTTAGCGGTGGTAGTTCCGCTTTAATTAGTTTACACGCAATTCTGTTGGTAAAATGATGTACAAGAAATTCCTGGAAATCATGGTTCACAAAATATGTATAGGAAATTATTAAGATGTTACATTACGAACAAACACTCGCAAACACCCTAACTTGCAAAAGACACTAGCTCATCTCTAACACAGTAGTACTTTATTGCATGCATACAGGCCACAATTCCCATTAAAGGAGCTCCTTTATCTAATGAATAAAGGAAATTTAGCAATATGAAAGAACATACCTTTAAGAGTTTACAGATATTAAGGAATTATCCATGACTCATAGCAGATATCTGTACAAATCCAAAGTACCAAAGTAAAATGCACTCAGGCTTGTAGAGAAGAATGATGGCCATCTTTGAAGCTAAATCTTGAAACTTTTATGAGATTGACATTAAAAAGCAATTACCACATTTTGCCAAGTCTGCTCCTACGGCAGCAGACTTAGAAAAAAGCCTGGGACTGCATTATGATGTCCTAAATGGCTACTGCCAGTCATTTGTGCTTGAAGAGGGGAGGTTTTCAATAAGTGGCCTCCTGGGCTGAAAGAGTGGCTGGACATAATCTTACAGCCACAGACTGCTAGGGTTGTGTTAGAATATCCATCAATAGCAGTCTTTAGCATTGCCGGATCATGCCCTAATTGCACTCTGGGCTGTGAAGCTTCAAATCTAATAGATCAGAGTCTCTCTGGACCAGCAGGAAAGAGCCAGGAGTCATTTTTCCAACTCCCATTTGGCTGCCCTGTTGATATGCCGGGGCCAGTGTGTCCCTCATTCAGAGCACCTGGCATTTTATTGTGCTCAGGGCACCAGGTCCAAATGCCACACTTTTTCCATCAAGACTTTGAGAAAAATGTTTAAGTAGGGCTTCTAATATATATATTTATGGAAATGATTATGCACAATATGCTCTTTATTGTCACTCTGGTTGTGAGACCTCAGATAAACTATATATTTATGTAATGTTCCTCTCCAAGTCCCTGAGAAATTACTAATAAAATATGCAGGGTGCCCTGAGAACACCAGATTGAATTTTGGGGTGAATATCTTCCAGGTGTACCGCTTTGCTGCTGAAGAGCCGCCTGCTGGTCCAGGGACCAGGATATCCTGCCGTCGGCTTACAGTGGACATCAGGGAAAGTAGAGGAGAGGGGAACTTTAGCCTTCTATATCTTTCAAACCATAAAGGACTGAGAGATGGGACTGGGGCAATTTAGGTTACTTTCTTATAGCTACAATATGACATTTTTTAATACACTGACATTACTAACCCTTTTAAATTTGGTAATTTATATTATATATAGGTACATATATATCTATATTAATATAATTCTATAGGTTTCTGATTCACTGTCGGCCATGCCCTGGGGTGTTACAAAGGTGGAACTATGGCTGAGGAGCCAGGTGGAATAGACACTATGAGTTGCCTCAGCAGGAGGAGGTAGGGGGCCAGTTAAATGGACACTGTGAGCTGCCCTTCTCAGGACCAGGGGGTGGGGGTGCAGTGCATCACTCTACAATGTGTTGCACACCACTCTGTTCCTTAACCCCTCGAGTGCCAGAGCAAAGTGTTGCTTACCTCTCTGGCACTCAAAGGGTTAAAGGGATAAAAGTCATTCACTGTAACAGAAACAATGCTAAAAGGCATTTGTTTTATAAAAAAAAAAAAAAAAAATACTGATAGAATGGTTTGTTAAAATAATCCACAAAGCATTAAAGGAGAAAAGTTTCACCTCTGTATGATTCTGGCCTCTTCCCTTCCTCTGTATGATTCTGGCCTCTTCCCTTCCTCTGTATGATTCTGGCCTCTTCCCTTCCTTTGTTTCCCCTGTTTGTAGTGATGTGTTTTTTTTTCACAGAAAAATTGGTCTAAGTTAAGCAGTGGAAACATGAAAATAGTACCTAATGACGCAGCGGTCACTTAGAGCTTTCCCGCTGTGTACCTTATGGTACCCAAGACACTCTCACAGGGCTTCTCACTGATTCCTACATCCAGACCCTGAATCCTACTTCAAGCCCTTGTAAACCACGTGACCTAGCGCCATCCTTGAATCCTGCGCATCCAGGTCATGTTGGTGATGCGAGCACACTCATGTACAGCGCTCGTACTATTTAAATAAGCAGCCAACTGTAGCCCATCTATGTAGTGTTATTTTGTGCCCAAGATGCTGCCAGTGTCCCCTGTGATCTGAATTGCCTTCACTCGCACTAGAGGATTATTCATCGCTCCAATTTTGTCTTTTAAAAAAGGTGCACGAGTGTGTGTCACGCAGAACAAAAAAAAAAATTAAAAAATAGGGGCAGTCTCTTCCCCTGTGACTGACAAGACACAGGTAGAACTGGCGCATGCTCTGTTACTTTTTTGGCAAGATGGCGCCGCTCTCCCTGGTCTTGCAGCGATGTTATATACACACACAAAGAGGATCATGTTGGGCATATCTTCCTCAATAAGTGTAGTTATATGAAGGTGAAAGTTCCGCTTTAATTATCAGATCTGAAACATAATGATGTTTTTGGGAAAATGCTATTTAATTACTTTGATTGTACAATATTAATGTTTGTCTTCTGTAATCCCACAAGAGAGGAAAATCACAGACAGCAAACCTATTACAACTGCATTCGGATGTGTAGAAGACTAGACTTGTTTTCCATTACATTCCATGGGCTTCACATTCTGAAGTCCTAGTTCTGAGGCAATTCAACAGCACCATAAAGGAGAGATGCAAGCTTCCACACATTTAAATGGGACATTTAAAGGGACAGAAACACTTAATATGTAAAAAATATATATTGTTGGGTTTATCCTCCTGAGTAAAACATGTGCACTCCCACTGTTGTGAGTTGTTTTATTCAAAAGTTATTGCTGCACAAACTTGAATTTTATAGATGCAATATCTCAATGTCCTGAAACTGTACAGTGGCGGTGTTGCTACACCATCCTATGGGCAGTTCTGGTCAGTTGACCATAAACCTCCATAGGATGGTATAGCAACAGTGCCCCTTAAAATGTCAGGCCACTGCAATATTGCATCTACAAAATTTAAGTTTCAGTTGCAATAACCTTTGAATAAAGCACCTCACAGCAGTAAGAATACCCTCATTTTACTCAGAAGGAAAAACCCTACAATATATATTTTGTTTCCTATGAAACTTTAAAGGGATATTATTCCTTTATTTGAACTGCCTATACTTTATTTTTTATTAATTTTTAATACATTTATTTACCTGACAATGAGGTAAATAAGGATTAGACCTTTTTTTTTCAATTTATTTACATGTGACTGATAATATATTTTCAAAACATTCTCTTCATGATCCTTCCCTCTCTAAATTATAGGGAAGAGCTGTTATCATATACAGTGTGCCTGGCACAGACATTAATTTAGTAGTAATGAAGATCAGCAGAGTAGGAGTATTTGCAAACTTTATGTACTTGACTTTCAAATAGTCAACAACATCCGTGATGTCTGGAACAAGTTGTAAGGAACAGTGATTAGAAACAGTGGTTTCTTGTGACATTTATCAAATGTCTCGACGTCTAGTCCATGTTCTAAATAAGAGAAAAAGGCTTTCGGACATAATGAATAAAGCATGGAGTGGGAGTCCCTGATGCCGTGCCGAGTACAATCCCATCCATTTGCTCTTTATATCCTTACTAGTGTAAAAGCCCATGTACTCAGACCAAGGTCTGGGGGATGTTAACCCTTTGAATGCCAGAGGGGTACGCAATGCATTGCTTTGCAATGCGTTGGATGCCATTCTGTAACTCAAAGGGTTAAGAGGTCGGTCCTGCTCTGTGTCCTGCCGCCGACACAGTCATGCACTGTAGAGACTGCCCGAAAGCACAGAATGCTCCCAGCACAGAACTCCCAGCATTCTGCACAGAATGCTCCCAGCACAGAACTCCCAGCATTCTGCACAGAATGCTCCCAGCACAGAACTCCCAGCATTCTGCACAGAATGCTCCCAGCACAGAACTCCCAGCATTCTGCACAGAATGCTCCCAGCACAGAACTCCCAGCATTCCTACACCTCCCAGCATTCCATGCGTTCGGGCAGTCTCTACTGCACATGACGGCTTCTGACAAACATACTAGCGAATTATTATATAGGATTAACCCATTGGATGCTAGATAGGTCACCATTGTCTCCCTGACCAGTGTACTGGATACCCCGATAGCACCCGAAGAGTTAAAGGGATAGTAACATTTCAAAATAAAAGCAGCTCTGATTAATCTTCATAGTATTTGGGCCATGGAGAGTGTTATTTCAATATGTCAGAGTTGTAGTTCAAGAGTAATTGAATGATAAAGTATCCCCCTCCTGCCCCTTTTACTGATGTAACACTGCTCACCTCAGAGCAGCAAGACTGTCCGGATGGATCACAGAGTGGACAATCTTCAGTGAGCATAAGCAAAAACCTGTTAAACCTGTCAAGGGGCATAGCAATGCATTTTGTACACCTCTGGCACTCAAAGAGTTAAAGTGAAAAGACATAAAACACAAGAGTTGTCCTAGAAAAAAAATGAAGTGCCTAAATACAGTTCAAAGTATCAAAATGGTGATCGATAGTCTGCATATTCTGCAAGTGCATAATAATATTTAACCATTTGTGTGCCAGAGAGGTATCCAACGTATTGCTTTGCATGAATTTTTTTGAGCTTAACCGATTCCTTTTCCAATTTATGTATTTGACAGGGAGCTCGCTGAATTTCTATTAGTTTCAGACAGCTTTCCATCAAAGACTATGAAAGCAGGTACAGTGATACAACGTTGCACTATCCCTGCAGCATTATAGTGATCAGTATGCTGTAGTAAAGGCAAGCTTTTCTGCTGCAGGGATAGTGCAACATTGTATCACTCTGTCTGCTTTCACAGTACTGGATGGAAAGGTCCCTGAAACAGAAATTCAGTAAACTCCATGTCAGGCACTTAAAGGGATAGTAACACTTCGTTTTAACTTTATTTTATTTTGTAGGCATTAAAAAAACATGAAGAATGATATAAGTCTTATCTCTCAAACCTTTATGGTTTATGAGATATTCACAAGCAAAGTTCCTCTCCCCGCCCCTTTTACCTAGTGTAAGCCATCTCTTCTCAGATGTGAGTCTGGTTGTATGACAGGACAGATAACAGAAGGGGACAATTTTCTTTGTATGAAAACAATGAAAGCCCTTCCCCCCTTGACAAGTTTTTCAGCTTTTTCCATTATCTTAATTGAAGATTGTCCCTCTCTGCAGTCTACCTGGGCACCTCCCTTCTGATCTGCTTGAACAGGGGGGGGATACTTTGTTTGTGAATATCTCTTAAACCATAAAGGTTTCAGAGATAAGACTTATATCATTCTTCATGTTTTTTTAATGCCTACAAAATAAAATAAAGTTAAAATGAAGTATTACTATCCCTTTAAATGAAAATTAAATGCAAAATATGTAGTAAAAAAAAAGTTGATTATCACCAACCCTTTCAGCACCAGCGGGGTAGGCACATCTCTGCATAATAAGTTGGAGCTATATAATGAACAACAACAACAATAGGCAACGCATTGCTGCTTTTGAACATACGGCCCTAAAGGTGACAGGTCCACAAGAATTTCATGGCAACCTCTCTAGAATTCAAGGTATTAAAAGCCCTATTTAAGTTAATAGAAATTTGAAGGAACATTTTTTTATTTGTCCCCTACGACTCAGCATGTTTGAACATGAATTGCTCCTCTGACTTTATGGATAAAACCCTGCAACTTCTTCCCTCTTATTACCGTCTTGTACTATGCAATTCAGTGACAAATCCACCAGTCAGAGGCGTAACTAGAAGCTACCGGGCCCTGGTGCAAAAATTGCCATTGGATCCCCCCCCCGACCACATTGCCTCCTAATGTCCAGCTCCACATTGCTTGCCAACACAATTATCCCCAGTGTCCATCTCCTACCTCCCTGGTGGTCCAGTGGTGTGGCAGGAGAGGTCTGTGCCGCTTTCTGCACAGACCTCTATCAGAAGCTGGAGCTCCCGTGCAGTCCTCTCTCTAGTAATGCCAAGCACTGGGAGATGTCATCTCCAAGTGTCCTGCATTACTGGAGTGCTGGGACAGAGAGGTAGCTCAACTTATAATAGAGGTCTGTGCCGATGAAGGCACAGACCTCAGCTTGCAGGCGCAGGGATCACAGGGGGCAGCCGGGCCTGGTAGAAGTTGCAAACCCTGCGCACCCTATTGTTACGCCACTGCCACCAGTCTTAAAGAGAAAACCAGTTAGAACAGAATCACCGATCTTGCAATTTGACAGAGAAATGCCAGTCACCACTTCATAAACGAGCCACTGATGTTTCAAGGATTAGAAATTATCTTTACAAAACTACGGATGTCTTAGTGACTATTCTACAAGTCTGTGTAGGAATTGGAAGTGATGTCATGGTGCACGAGTACTATAAAATGTACAACTGCCAAATTCCACAGAACCGGAGGAATCCACAGCCAAGTTTATTTAATATTTAACATGAAACGTCCATCAACAAGTTCTGCATCGAGATGGGTCTCTTAGAACACCTAGCTTTAAAAACTAGAACACAGCAAGAGGTCAAACACCGCAGTGAAAGAACATCTAAAATGCCAACGTCATCCTACAATATGCCTTTTTCAAACAACTGAATTTCTAGACAGTATACAGTGGCTTCATAAAAACCATATTGAAAGAATTTTCTCTGTACTCAAATATGTATTTGTCACTGGTTCACATTGCGCTAAATCAAGATTGATCTGAAATGCACCCACTTCTTGAAAGAAAGTCACTACAGCATGACCTGTTGATCTCTAATGGTGAAGGACTAGAATCCCACACCTATACAGGCATCCAGTGTTGAAAGGGGGGATTTAACAGGTTTCTTTTGATATCACAGTGGTCTCCAGCTGTAGTTGATCTAAAATTCTGATAATTGGGTAGCTAATGGGAATGTAGCCCAACAGCAGCTGAAAGGATGGCTAGAGATAATATAGGTTCTAGTATAAAGCTATAGTCTCCAAATAAAATTATTGATAAGATTACCATTTCCTGTGGGGAGATTCACTAAGAAATGATAAAGAGGTGATAACATGGAAGTGACTTCTCCAGTTTATCACTTCTCCAATTTCTAGGTTAGTCTATGTAGCCTATGCACTAAGATCTCCATAGTTGAAGTAAATCTTAGTGCATAGGCTCCATAGAATAACATAGAAATTGGAGAAGTGATAAACTGGAGAAATCACTTCCACGTTATCACCTCTTTATCACCTCTTTATCACAGAATGTCTTGCAGGGAAAGTGGAGGCAACAGAGGGTGAATGGCAGAATAGTCTTTCCCTCTGCAAACTACAATTTTGGAATGAGCTTGTATGCTTTTTGGTAATTTTTAAGGACCAACTAGTCAATTCTAGAGCTGTAATAATTTTAGAAAAAAAGGTAATCACTGAGTACCCTAGTTTTACTCTGCTTGAAAAGACAAAACAATGTTATTTAACCTCTTGACGGTCATGTAAGTCATGGAATTCTGGGCTCCCCCCGCGGCTGCACGATGTTCGGGGAGTCCGGAACCAGGATTTAAAAAAAAAAAAAAAAAAAAATGCTCCGTGGTCCTTAAGTGACCATGACACGCCGATCGGCCGGTTGTTAAGGGGTTAAATACATACAGGGTTATACTATGGGGGGGGGGGGGTACAACTCCTCCAGTGCCTCTCATTTACGGAGATTAAACATTTGCATTTCTCGCAAGTGTCCATCTGAGACCCAAATCACTGTTCTTCTTTCCTACCCTGATGTGGTGTGTATACAAGTATATCACATTGATCCACAGCAATAAAACTCCCATCAATGTTTGTTCAAAGGGGATCACCCCTATTCAAGTTGTTCTTTTCGCTAGGTCATATAGTGATTATTCTGAGCATTTTATCGTTGTTAAAAAAGCCATTTGTGAGAAACATGAAGAATATACATTACCCTGACCCCACTTCCAGGCAGGCTGCGGTTATGCGCTCTGTGCCACAGCCTGCCGCTCTGCCTCTGCTCCCCTCCCTTAAATGACGGAGGCTGTCTGTAAGCTGCAGCAATCTCAATGGCTATATATATTGATCTCTGCCAATAAGACCGCTGCAACTTACAGACAGAAGCCTCCGTCATTGGAGGAGGCTGGATAAAGGGAGGGGAGCAGATGCAGACAGGCGGGCTGTGGCACAGAACACGTAACCTGCCCGGAAGTGGACAGGGTAATGTTAATTCTTCACATTTCTCACAAATAGCTTTTTTAACAACGAAACTAATAAAATGATCTGAATAACTGCTATATAATCTAGCGATTAAGAACAACTTACATAGGGGTGATAGATCCTCTTTAAACTTTGGTATATGTGTGTATAAATTAGTCTGTGTAAATAAAATACTTTGATCTTGCTCTAAATCATTTATTCTGTTGCACAAAGATGTCAATAAGTCATGAAATAACCTAAATGTTTTGGCAATGCCCCGCCCACCAGCCACACCCCCTAAACCAAAAGTGTCCCTTTTTGGCCATTTGAATTGTTGGGAGGTATGCATTTGCATGCAGGGAATATGCGTTGTGTACCCCTCTAGAACTCAAAGGGTTAATGATTATTATTGTGACAAACCAAATTACATTCAAGGGTTTATTCTGACAAGAAAAACAAGGGTACTCCCCCTGCTAAAATTTCTCAGACTTGCATATTTAATACAGTGCATCCATGACCTGAAATCAGTGGTGCTGTGTTACAGTGACCTATGGAGGGATATTGTCACGGCCAGCAGCTGTCCATAGATTGCTGTAGTAACAACGCCACCATAAAATTTTAGGCCGTGGAAGTACTTCAATCAAATGCAAGTCTGGTCTCCAGTAATGTTTTAATAATACATCTCAGCAGTGAGCGTGCCCTTTTCTACTTAGAAGGATAAACTCTGAAAGATATACAGTATATATTATCCCTTTAAGACTTTAATGCATGTAAACCTGTAAAAGCTTGCCTCTGTGCCTGGCTAGTACATATTAAACAATGAGCAGAAAACTAGGACTCAAACAACCAACCATACACTTCTCCTGTGCACCCAGACCACCCCTCTCTCCATAGGCAACTGTAATCTAGTTCAGTTTGCAGCTGGAAGCAACAATAAAAAATGGTAGGGACACAACACATACTTTTCATGCTAAACAATAAAGGGCAGACAGCAGACTGACATTAAGCACCACAGGAATCTGTCTCTCACCAAGTTTCCATAATCTGTTTACTTGCGAGGTATACAAAGTTGGCTCAGCACAATCAGTACAGAGGGGTATGAGAGCCACCATGCACAGCCTTGTACAATTTCAATAATAAGCGAGCTCCCTGCAGACACATCAGTTTTCCACTTCAATAGGAAACATGGGCCCATATTTATAAATGCAGCCGGGAGTTATTCTGAACTAAACCAACTGTACCATGGGGGACGAATACAAAATTCCTGTTAACCCTTTGAGTGCAAGAAGGGTATCCAATGCATTGCCAAGCAATGCTTTGGATACCCCTCTCGAATTCAAAGGGTTAAATTAAATTTGGCATTTAACCCCCTCAAATGCTAGAGAGTATTTCAAAAGCATTGCGAATGTCTAACAGTCTCTAGCATTCAAGGGGTTAAACGCTATTCAAATGTACGGGAGTTTGAGAAATCATGGCTGCTTTTTGCAGTAGTCTTGTTCAAAGAGTGAATTATAAAGTGAATTAACCACGTCAGGGGCAGTAGGCCCTCAACATTAAGGCTGGGTTCACACAGCAGTGAAACGGTATGGGGGGGGAAAGAGACATTTTTACATTTGTTTTACTGCATTTTACTTTAAATGTATATGTGAATTGTAGTAAGGCTCTTTTTCTCCCAGAATCACTTGATCTCACTGAATATGCAGCTACCTGCGTTATTTTAATGCAATCCCATTGAAATATAATAGAAGTACTACACAGTTGGGCCAAAGTTGCAACAAGCTCTGGTGGCATATAATTTGCTCTGAGTAAACATCCCCGTGTTAACTGCTTCATTACCAAACAAGTGTTTTTCTAATAAGCACAAAATGCTGCAATCAAGTCTCCTTTGTGAACTTGCCCTTAAAGCTCTGGAACTTCAATCGGAATCATGGATAACAAATAAGATGTGGCTAAAATTGAAGAGTTCTACAATGAAATACAGTGCAAGACATTCATTTGACTGACAGGCAGAGTCAGATTTAAAATTAAATCTTTAGAGAAGGAACGAGCAACTGTGCCCCTGAAGCTGCTGTTAAACTGAGAATCCCAACATCCTCAACTGGCTGTAGCACAAGTTATACACGAAGAATAGCTATAAAGTGAAAGGATGGGCAAGTTGTTGGATTGGAAGTCTCATCCTCTGCAATACTGGCAGTGGAAATAGGCTGGGGTGCCAGGGAGATGTGTGGTTCTGTAACTCCCAATGGACACTTGAACAAGAATGGGGTGGCAGACAGAGTGTATGCGTGTTTGTGTGTAACAAGGTCATCCATTACGACTAGAGGGAAAGGCACTTCCGACAAACAAAAGCAGGGATTTTTTTTTTATAGTAAGGACAGTAAAGTTATGGTATTCTTTGCTGCAGGATATGGTACTTGCAGATACTGTAATTGCTTTCAAAAAAGTAATGGATACCTTTCTAGCTCAGAACTATATTGAGAATTATAATAGATTCAGAGCAGATAGGATGTTTATCCAGGCCAATTATCAGATTGACGTTTGGAGTCAGGAAGGATTTTTTTTTTTTACCAATTTGGAGCAGAACTGGAAATGGCTTCAGTGTTTTTTGTTTTTTTTCCTTTCCTCATTGTTAACCCTTTGAGAGCTAGAATGCATTGAGTACCCCTCTGGTACTCAAAAGGTTAATGGAATGGGCTTGACTTGAGGGACATATGTATCTGCCTCATCAGCTATGTTACTATGACAAGTGGATGATCATAGTATTTACCCTAACCCAGGGGTGGGAATGTGAAGCCCCCAGCTGCTATGAGACTAACTCTAATCATCACCCACCAGCCACTGGGTGAATGAAGTCGTAGTCTGGAAACAGCTGGAGGGCCTCACATTGTCTATCCCCGGCCTAACCCATTGGAAAAAATAAATAAAAAGTAAGCTTTTCATTATTCTCTTCAGATCACTGTAAGAGGATACCTACGCTCTGCCCAAGTCATTATGCTAATAGAGCGCAGATTACAATGCACTGGTCTTATGACAATGACAGGATACAAGTGATACAGCTGTAAAACAAGAATCCTATTAGACAGGCAATTGATTAAACCTTTCAGCACTTGCCTCAATTAATTGCTCTTATGAGGTCTGAGTTAATGATCGGACCATCTTTAACCCCTTAAATGGTTGAGGTAAACAATGCATTGCTTAATAATACATCAGAGACATTGCTAGCATCTCAGGGGTGAATTATCGCCTAGCACAGAAGGTAGAAATGACAATTCACTGATACGCATTTCATGGGTTATCTTTCTGAAAAGGAAACTATACCCCTTAAAGGGATAGTAATACTTAAATATTACTAATCCCCACATTGTAGCCATGTTAAAAAGAATTGGTTTGCAAGCACACGTAGAAGACTGTTTCAGCGAAATAATTCTTTTTTTACTAAAGCGATCTTGGCTCGGCTGCAGAGCCGCCTGATGAGAATAAGACCGGATATTCCTGCAGTCAGTTACAACGCCGACTTCAGGGAAGGGGGAAACTCTGCGTTCGGTTATCTCTCAGACCATAAAGGTTCGAGAGATGAACCTGGGGACAATTCAATTTTTTTTAACATGGATACAATATGGGGATTAGTAATATTTAAGTGTTACTATCCCTTTTAAATGTGGCTCTTTTAACCCTTTGAGTGGCAGAGGGACATACCTGGGAATGGTCTGGATCTTCCCTAGAGACGCTTGTTTTCTGACTTAATTACCGGGTCTATGAGGACAGAGGGCGATTCAGCAGGTAAGTGAGGTCTGTGATAACCCCACCCTTTTTCTCACCTGTTCCACCCCCACTCTCTACCTCATTCCACCCATTTCTATGGCAAACCCCACCTTTCCTCAGCCCAATTCTACCCACTTCTATAAAGCCCTGCTTACACTGGGACGTGATTTCAGTCATTTGGACACTCCTACATCTACAGCCACCAAAGTTACAGGTATGCAATGTATTGCTCTGTGATGCATTGTGCAGCCCTCTGGCATGCAAAGGGTTAATTTGTTCAGTGGAAGGACTTACCTAGGTAGGGGTTTTGACACTTAGAAGGTTAAAGCGGAACTACCACCCGACAAAATCTTTAGCTTAACTAAGTCCCCATCTGGCGACTAGCTGCTTAGTAGCGCTAGTGCCAGAATTATTACCTTAGTTAATAGATTTCTGCTCTCTTCCATTGGTGACAGGGAGGACGGAGCGCGGACACCTTGCCATTGTGACGTCCGCGCGGCTGCGCTGTCAGTCCCAGCCGGAGCCAAACAGCTCCTAGCAACGCCTCCTATGATGCAGTTGGATTGCCCCAGATTTGCTCCAGTGATTACACAAGATTAACCCTTTAAGGACCCATGACATGCCAGGACCGTCATGGGTAAACTTCCCATAAGGACCCCATGACGGTTCTGTCACGTCAATGGTTAAATGATAGCCGCACACCTCAGTGCAGGCTGCTATCATGCTGCAGAGGCTGATACGGAGTGTTCCAAGAACGGAGCGCTCAGATTCAGTCCTCCTCTGCTTTGCCGGTACACGTGATCACTACTATATACATCGATCACATGTACCGGCTTTTTCATTCACAAAGGCAATGTGTTTTACACATTGCCTTTGTGACTGTTCTCTGCCTCTCCCTTCCTTACTATGAGAGTAAGGGAGAGAGAAGCAGAGGACAAACAAAGTAAGCAATAGGAGGCCAAAGTTGGGGGCATTAACCCCTTCAGCACTGTAGCAATGGGCAGGATAAATGCACAAGACAAAATTACATTACACCAACTAATTAAAACACACATTAAAAGGGATAGTAATACTTAAAAATGTATAAAACAATATGTTGTAGGGTTTATCCCCCTGAGTAAAACAAGGATTAAAAAAAAAAGTTCAAAAGTTATTACAGCTCAAAGTTGTAAAACACCTTTCAGCAGTGGGAGTAATCTTGTTACTCAGGGGGATAAACCCTACAACATTTTTTTTTTTTTTTTTTTACACTTTAAGTATTACTATCCCTTTAATGGGAGTTTTCCTGTTGTGGAGCAATGTAATACACTTACACACTGCACAATCATATGTTCAAAAATTGTAAAAAATGGGGAGTGAAAGAGTGATATATGGGGATTTTCACCCCAGAGGGATACAGCCACTATAAAAACAGCTAATTTTGTAGGTATGAATGACCGGCATACCTTTCATGCACTCTAGATAAAAATATTAAGCCACTGGGAACATATTACAAGTGAACCAATAAAAATTGTGTTTATTTTTTATTGTTTTCTTTAATTTTAAGACAGTAAATGGTGGTTTATCCATATATAAGTGTGGTATTAAAAGAAATCCCTACTTGTACACGAAAAAACGGTATATAATTTGCACGGGTGAAATAAAAGACTTCGAGGGAAAACACTGTTGAACAAAGACAGTCAAATACGAACCTGAGCAATTCCGAAGTGCATCTACCCCTAGATTTTCCCGGTCCTTAAGGGGTTAATACTAACACACAAACACACACACACAGAAACGCACACTCTAACACACAAATACAAACAAAATGTTCAGTACAAATTCCCTACAGCAAATCAGACACATACTTCCTGGTAAACAGAGTCTCTGTTTCTAAATTAAGACACGGAAATCCAAAATTATACGGAATATTTACACAAGTCGAGGTTGATGGAAGATCACTCAGTATAGCGTCACCGTGGCTAGCAAATTAAGTCTGGCTATATTCACCATGTTCAAAAAAAGAATAAAATAAACAAGAAAAAAAAAAAAAAATATTTGCTCATGTACACAGAGCCCATCTGTTATTTTAATTTGTGCCAGGTTCCTCCATTTACAGTTTTAACAATGTTTCCCCTTTTGCCTTCTAGTACTCGTTAAACATATATCTGAATTACGTATTTTGCAATAATATTATTGCCAAGACCTGATGTTTTTACTGGTGACTTTATTGGGTCTTTGAGAACTCGTAACATCCACACCTCATCCGGTCTTGCACAAAGCGAGAAAAATTATTTCTCTTACCGAATGTAAACACATTATGCCACATAATAATTCACAGTTCACTCATGAGTTGCCAGCTTTCCATAAGGTGATCAACATTTCCTGAGGTTTTACAGACTTCTAAGTGGCCTTGTGAAGGTGTAAACACGGCATGGGCAAAATATAGCAGATTTGATCCAGCCCTCACATCTGGCAATCTAAGTACACATTTACATGTTTACTACAGTATCAGTTCTGTGTTTCATGGCAGGTGAAGAGTGATGCATTGTATCAGTTTTGTCCACAAAGCTGAACAATGTATCATTCTCCTAGATCAGAGACACAAAGTACTGAGATTCAGGGCTCAATTCAACTATGAAATATCAGTAATACATTCACCTGCACGAGATGCATAGCAACATCCGGATGTACAGTTCAGCCTAGTACCGACCTCAGTAAGGTCCAGCTGATGATCTTTGAAAGCAAATGATCCATCACTCAAAAAGTTATGGAAACAAAAGAAAAAAAAAAAGTGACAAATGCTCAGTGAGAATTAACACTACATAAATGATTAACTAAAACACATTTAAGGGACAAAGTGTGAGCAATTATAAATGTACTGTAGGACTAGGAACCTGGGTGTGTCTGGGTTCATCCACAACTAAGAAATAAATAGTAAGTCCAATTTCATACAGGCCGTTTGATGCGCAAAAGTGATTTGAATGTGATCATGCATTTCCCAATGTAATTTGAATTACATGAATTTCTACTTTTCCACCCATAATGCTTGTCTTCAGATTCAACATGACAGCTTAATCACTGCACAGTACTCATGATAACCTAAAACATTTGGTACAATACCACTGACATCAATACAAATCCAAGGAACTATCTGACTGCAAGTTGAAGTCAGGAAGGTAATTTTTTACCCACTTGAGGCTAAAGGTTTTTTTTTTTTTTTGGTTTTTTTTTAAACTTTCTCTGGATCAACAGGGGCGTTTTGGTATGGGACGGACTTGATGGACATATACCTTTTTCCAGCCTCATCAACTATGTTACTATAAGAATAATAATTTTAAGAATTATAATTATAAGAATAGTATCATGCATATTTTTCATGCCTTTGGAATCAAGGCATTCAGATGCCAGGGTGTACAAGACTGACTGGAACAATCATGGGATAGAACCTGAACTTGTAGGTTTGCAATGTGTTGCGTACCCCTTTGGCACTCAAAGGGTTAAATATTGTTTTGTTTAGAATTCCTGCAAGTATATATACACACAAATATACATGCACACACAACACACACAGTTTGTTCTCTAATTGCTCTTAAAGCGGAACTTTCACCATAGTTAAAGTCGCCCTGTAATAATTAGAAAGCTGGTGACTAGCTTAATAATAGTTCTTTTACCTCTCAGAACTACATGATTCTAAAGAAATCCTTAATCTTCCAAGACTGACAGCCAGGTTAGTGCAGCCTGCTGTATCAGTCTCTTCTGGTTACCTTGTGGCACACTGCAATGCTTCTTAGAGGAGACCGGGACTGACAGCGCAGGCGAGCAGACAAGATGTCTGCGCTGATGCCTGGCTTCCAGTCTCTGAAGATTAAGGATTTCTTTAGAATCATGTAGTTCTGAGAGGTAAAAGAACTATTATTCAGCTAGTTGCCATCTGCCTAATTATTACAGGGCGACTAACTATAGTGTATAACAGGGCTCAAAATTTCCACTCGCCTCCTCGCATTTGGTGAGGAGAAATTGAGTGAGGGTGAGTGGAAACTCAGCTGATTGGTATGCTATTGCTCTATGTTCCACTTTACTGCCCTCTTCCCCGCTTATACCCACACCGCATTTATGTGAGCGTGCCAGGTATGAGCAGCACACGATGTTGCCGCCCACGCATCAGAGAGCTGTGGTTCAAGTGTCTCCTGAGTCCTGAGTCGTCGCGGCAGGGGGGAGGTTAAGGGGGCTGGAGCGCTGAGTGTGCTGGTTGGCAGCATCGGATGTATTGTGATGGCAAAAAGAAACTATTATGGTAGAAGACCTGTATATGAAGATCTGTATGACTGGCAATGCGGTGATGCTATTGATTTCTTCAGCAGTCGGGGCCCCACTTTCAAACTTGCACTGAGAGTCTGTACTCACAAGTTTGAAAGTGGTGCCCCCAGAGCTGCATTATGCACAACGCAACCTAGACGTGTGCCTGTGCTAACCTGAGGGGATCTGCTGACTGCAGCTGCGATCAGGGCTGGCAGCACAGGATGGGACAGAGACAAACCAAGGCAGCAGGAAGCAGAGAGGAGGAAGTTGCTGCGTGCACCATGGATTGGCTACAAGGTGATAGGAAGGAGAAAAAGGATGCTGAGTCTGCAGCAATGTGCCTGATGGGGTGGAGTAAAAATTAAATCAGGTATGTGCAAATTCATCTATCATGCGGTGCAAAGCGGGTGCTGTGGGGAGCAACAGCAAATAAATCAATGGGCTTGTCAAGAGGTCCCTAAAAGTACTTCACCAAGGGCCACCACTAAGAAACAGGGTGGATTGATATCCCAGAGTAGAGTAGGGGCTCAGCCCCTTTGAGTCAGACTGGCAAGAGTTGCCTAGCCTATATGTGGAGAATGAGTAATCGAGAGAGAGAGAGAGAGAGAGAGAGAGAGAGAGAGAGAGAGAGAGAGAGAGAGAGAGAGTGTGTGTGTGTGTGTGTGTGTGTGTGTGAATGAGTGTGTGTGTGTGTGTGTGTGTGTGAATGAGTGTGTGTGTGTGTGTGTGTGTGTGTGTGTGTGTGTGTGTGTGTGTGATCCCTGCTCCCTGGCTCCATACAGAAGATAAGACAGGGTCTCCAGAGGTACCCATAGTATAGGTTCTCCCTTCCACTGCTATTTGATGCACAACACCTTGTAGTGAGTAAGATTTACAGTTTACCATTCTTAATACAAATCTGATGCAGTAGTGTCTGCCTACAATCAATAATCCGTAAACCCCCCCCCCCCCCCCCCAAGTACCTCATGATGTATGGCATCAAGTGAATCATTGCATTTTAATTACAAACACTGTGGCATATCTTGTTTTGTTCCAAAGATCACTACTGAAGCTCCCTTTTAATTGCAATATCTGTTGCGTCACTAGTATAGATCCTGTTTAATTTAAAGCTCTCTGGTATCACTAGTGTAGCTATAATTTAATTGTAAGCTCTGTGGAATCACTTGCGTAGCATAATTTTAATTATAAACCCTGCTTTACATTTTTAATGTATTTAATCCCTTGGATTCCAGGGAGGTGCCCAATGCTTCCAAATCCATGTAAAGTGATCGAGCATTCATTTTTGTTTTTTATTAAGTTGGTACTAATACATCTAACCACAACATCAAAGGGTTTGTGGTGGTGGTGGGGGTAAGCTGTGGTGCCCCAGTTTTGGATTCTGTCTAGGGCCATGTGGACACTTAATCTGGCTCTGCTCCTTGTGAGATGAAGAGAACCACAGCATTCATGTCTTTGCCACATGTCGTGGATCTTCACCTCCAGATCCCCTGTTCCTCACAATAGTTCAATCCATTTCTGTGTCCCGTTCTTGCATTAGAGGGTCACCGCAGTCAACCCCTTGCATGCTGGAACAGCATATGTTGGGGGTCAAATTGCCTTTGGGTTTGTAGGTAAGTAAACCATTCGGGGTTCACCCATTACCACAAAGCAGACCTTGCCACATTCAACACAGATGGCATACAGGGTGACTGGATTCACAGCTGGTGTGACCTACTTACCAGGCTCTAATTTCTGTCCCTGCTCATCATCTATAGATACATCAGACAGGTCTCCAGATGTTCAAAAGACTCACAAGGTGGAATCAAAATGCCACTTTTTTCAGGGTCCCTTGCAATGCAATGCGTTGCGTACCCCTGTGGCACTCAAAGGGTTAAACCATCATGCATCCTCAAGAGCAGATATGTAGAATTCATATTTCAGATTATATTTACAATTTTCCATCCAAAAATCAGTCTGGATGTGTAGTATACAATGTGGGAACAGAGCCTCCATAACAATATCAAAGAGACGTTCACATATAGAACTACAAAGCAAAAAGGTACTGTAGTCAGTCGTTAGACCACCAGCTTTTGGTAACTACAACTCCCATCATCCCCAGACAGTCAACTGTCTCTATATTTGGTCATACTTTTGCTTTAAACCTTTAAATGATATAGGGGTAACATGTTTTGCTCCCCCTTTTGACACTCAAAGGGTTAAATTTGTTGTTTTGTTTTGTTTTTTGCTGCTGTGTTTCTCCCCCTCTCCAGGTCTATAAAAAAATCTTGGTGTCCAATTATAAATATGTGCTTACCATAATATTTTTGCAGACTTGGCTACAATCACAACATGGCTGGAAAAAGCTTTTGAAATGTCAGCTGTGTAATCATTACAACCTCAGTCTGTACCGGTCAGTTACATGTCCAAGTGTAAGAGGAAGAGTTCATCTTGGGTTTCACAAGGAGTGTCAGTCAGTGGGATGACCTAAGAGATGATTCTACCAGAATGGCTTCTATAATGTACAGAGATTCCCTGGAAACAGACTGACCAATTGGCATATAAAGGGCGTGTCAGAGCAAAGATTTTTTATTAGCTGCCCCCCACACACACATACACATCCCAACACTCATCAATGCTAGTGGTTATTTATTCCCACTGTAACGAATACTTATACTGAAGAGTAATTTTATTAAAACAGGTTAAAGTGATATTAATGTTTCACAATAAAAGCAGCTCCTATTAATTTTCATAGTATTTGGGCCATGGAGAGTGTTATTTCACTACTGTCAGAGTTGCAGTTCAAGAGTAATTGAATGATAAAGCATCCTCCTCCCGCCCCTTTTACTGATGTAATACTACTCACCTTAGAGCAGCAAGACTGTCTGGATGGATCACAGAGAGGGAAAATCTTCAGTGAACATAAGAAAAAACCTGAAAAACCTGTCAAGGGGGGCAGGGTTTTCTTTATGATTACAGTAAGATTGTCCCCTGCTGCGACCTGTCCGGTCAAGAGACCAAATTCCACACCTGAGGGAAGACAGCTTGGCTTACACTAGGTAAAAGGGACGGGAGGGGGATATTTTATCATTCAATAACTCTTGAACTACAGCTCTGACAGTACTGAAATAACACTCTCCACGGCCCAAATACCATGAAGATTAATTGGAGCTGGTGTTACAATCCCTTTAAACTCCTACATCTAACACAAACATGAAGGTTTTTATTATTTTTCAAGTTGACTATATTCATATTAATTGCATGTTGCAATCTTTTTGCCCAAAAGCAAAGAAAATGCTTCTGTTAAAAGGCTTGGGATTGCTGCAGCATGTACTGTACCAGTAACGTTACAGAGATTTTCCTTTTGGCAGATCCAGATATTAACATAGGTGGGCTTTAGCGACATTACTGCATGGGACCAGCCAGGCACTACATAATACTTGCAGAGTATTACCCCCACTTCATGAGCTTAGCCTAACATTATGTGATTAGAAAGGCATTATCCAAGTCATGATATCGGATAGCAGTACAGGAGTCTACTTGTTTATAACATTACTAGTTGAAGAGCCCATTACACGGGCCACAGTGTCACTGCCACCTGGTCGCGGGGCGGTCATGCGCAGTGGAGACTGCACGCGCCACGGCTGATACAGAGCTGAACACTCCTTCGGAGCGCCCAGCTCTGTATCAGCCGCGGCGCGGGCAGTCTCTACTGCGCATGACTGCAGCACGCGCAGCAGTGTGTACTGCGCATGTCGCGCGTTATACACGATTTAGCAAATTATTATATAGGATTATATCAAACCAGCATGAGACCATCCAAGAATCACCTTAGACCAATGCACCAATAGATTAGAGAAGCAGAGTATTACACAGGACCGTCCATGGATTGCCTCATTACAAGAGACCAGGCAAACACTTCCCCTTTGTATAAGGCCAGACAACCAATTGGAGTGGGGAGATAAAGGCATGCACCCGTGTCCAAGCTACTCACAGACCAATTATTATGGCATAAATATCCTAAGTCTTAGTTATGCTTGATAACTCATCAGGGAATACTGAATAATTCTTGCTCCATAAGTAAGCCACTTTCTTAGTACATTAGCCTACATCTAGCTCCAATAATGAAGGGGTTATATAACCCATAAAAATAAATAAATAGAGTAGAAACCATACAGGCACTTTGGCTAGTGAGACTGAGTGGCAGAAGGGCAGGGCTGCTACACTAATGAACTAGACCACTGCCAATCATATTCATTTATACAACGGTATTGATTAGTATTCGAATAATCTGAACAAGACACTGTGCTACAGGCAATTTTTCTATGTACAGGCATTTGTACAACCAGCTGCCCCCCGAACACCAGGTGCTGGTTCCGTTGCACCCCCAATAAATTACAGAAATGCTGACAGAAGCGAAAAAAGCTATGGTTATCTCTGGAATAACCCATCACCCATAAATGGGGGTAAATATGGTGTCATTATAAGGCCCTTTTAAATGACAGGTAATGTGTTCACAGAACACTGTTCCCTTAGCTTAGCACTTGCGCAATTTCTCTCTGTGATCTGCAGGTTTGGGTGAAGTAAAAACTTCAGTCTGCAGTTTTGGGATATTTCTAATTTCTCTACAGAAGCCCAAGAATGGTGCCATGGATCTGGTGACGTGGGATTTTTATGGAGACTATAGCAAATGTGCTTTCTCTTTAAGCAGGTAAGTTAAGCTATGGGAACTCTGTCCCCATCACTGATAACACAATGCCTCTAGTTTAAAGGGACTGTAATGTCCCAAAAAAGTATCTTCTAAATGGTAACTGCAATAAAAGAAAAAACATTTAATGCGCTTAATCCTCTCTCTCAAACAGTTATGGTTTGAGAGATGTAAGAAAATAAAGACCTCCGCTCCCTCCCCCTTCTCATGCATCCTTTGTACAGCAGACGTTATGAGATCCTGCTTCCGGGACCAGATGACATCTCTTCAGGAGCGCTGTCATCTAGATATCCAAGTATAATTACTTCATCAGAATGGTCTACAACGTGTGCTTGCAAGCCAGGCACATGTTGTAGACCATACTGATGAAGTAATTATAGTTAGATATCCCAATGACAGTGCTCCTGAAGAGCACCCGTCAGTCGGGCGACCGGATTCTGCCTCTGACAGCTTTACAGCTCATCAGGCAGAAAGGGGAGGGAGCGGAGAGCTTTATTTTCTTATATCTCAAACCATAACGGTTTGAGAGAAAGGATTAAGCACATTGAATTTTTTTTTTTAATCTCAGCTACCATTTACAGGATACTTTTTTGAAACTTTAAAGGGACAATATAAGATGCTTTAAAAGGATAGTAGTGTCACACATTTTTCTAACAAAAAAGTCTAATGCTTTTTCCTGCAAGGTACTCACATTTCAGTGCGATATTTGTTGCATAATGATTACAGCCCAAACCTTTTTTTTTTTTTTTAGCAGTTAGCAACAGTCTACCACAGAATGTAATATCAGCAGCACCCCCGCTTTGTAACAGTTCAAACTGTAATAACATTAGAATAAATAGTCTCCATGGAGTGCAAGTATCCTTGTTTTATTTAGAAGGAAAAACCTACAATATATTATCCATTACAAAAGGTTACACTTTCACATATTTCTGCTTAGTCTTTCAACCTCATTTCAGGTAATGCTCTTTTATTCTAGTATTCTTCTTTTCCGAACTATCCTTTATAATAATTCGCTAAATGTGTGTTTGTCAGAAGCAGTCATGTGCAGTAGAGATGGCTGCTCGAGCTGCAGTCATGTGCACTACAGACTGCCCACGCCGCAGCTGATAACGGAGCTGAGCACCGAATTCAGACCGTAGTCCTCTCTGTGCAGAGAGGACAACGGTCTGAATTCGGAGCACCCCGCTCCGTTATCAACCGTGGTGCGGGCAATCTCTACTGAGCACGACTGCACCGCAGTCGTTGCTCGGTGGCACTGTGGTCCATATACACGGGTTCTTCAACTAGTATTATTAGAGACGCACCGATACCAATTTAAGACAGAGTACAAGTACCGATACTTTTTTCAAGTACTCACCAATACCAATTACCGATACTTTTTTTGTGGTCATTTGCCAGTTTTCCCAAGTACCACACCACCTCTTGACTCTTGATTCTCCCCTTTTGCCTCTCTTTCTCCCACCTTGATTCCCACCTTTTGCTTCATTCTCCCCCTCTTGAGCCCCCTCCTTTTGCCTTGGCCTTTTCTCTCCCTTTTGATCCCCATTTCTCCCCCTCCTTGACTCTTGATCTCACCCTTTTGCCTCTCTCTCTCTCCTGATTCCCCCTCCTTTTGCCTCTTCTTGGCTCCCCTCCTTTTGTCTCCTGATCCTTCCTCCTTTTGCCTCTTTTTTCCTCCCTTAGTCCCTTTTGCCTTTTTTTCCTCCCTCTTCACCTCCCTCTTTCACCACCCGCTCTTGATCCCCCTTTGCCTGCCTTACCCTCCTCTGCCGGGTGCTCACTGTTCTTTCGCAAGCCCCAGCAGAGGTCAGCATCGGAGCGTTGCCATGGTAACCTAAAGCAACGCTCCAAAGCTGCAGGAGGGAGAGAGACGACCAGGGAGCATTGTGAGCAGCTCCCCGGGCTCCCTCTCTGCAGCACCGACCCTGACACAGGGTATCGGTGCTGGCATTGAGTATTATATATATTTTATTAAAAAACTTTGAAGGTGTTCTGTAGCACTTAGTGTTCTGTACACTGTAGAGGTAGGCTTTTCCACATTGTTTCAGTATCTTTTTTTACATTGTTGCAATCTCACAGCTTCAAAGGCTCACAAAGAAATCTATCTGAAATCAAATACAGAGTTGTGTGTGGTGTGTATTATTAATATGTTAAATGGAGGATGATACACTAAAGCGGTCCTATAAATATGTTTCCTTAATTGTGGTCCTCAAATGTTACTAAGGAGTATATACTTTGGTAGGGGTTTTTCGAACAGTATATGGTTACTAGTATATACATTTTCTTTTGAATGCATGCACTCACTGTTTAATCCACAGCTAGCTAGTTTCAGCTTATTAACAGATCAAGACAACTGTCCCATTCGAACCAGTCAGATTGTGCGACGGCTTGAACTAAAGGAAAATGTCAACAGAGATTATATACAGGAAATGCAGATAAAGTATACTGAGAAAAGGAAATAAAGATCTAATAATAACGCCTGGAGACAGATAAAAATAAATAATAACATTAGACTTTGAACCCCTTGAATGTTAGAGAGGTCCCCTATCAGTCTCACAGAGAGACATTAATGTGGCTGCTGTATAAAGGACACCTACACCAAAGTCAGATATAATTATTCCCAAGTCTCTTCTGTACAGAGAATTTGCAGTGCAATTCATCCATTGGGCTAAAACAAACAGTTAATTTACAATGCTCAAAAACAAATCTGTGGCTTTTTAGAGATTCTAGAATTCTGCAGCATTAAAAGGCCTTTTGAACCAAACTGATTTTAAACAAAGGATCATGTGTTCACTATTGGGAAATCTTGTTATGATACGATTTTAGAATGGCTAACTGGAAATTATCAGCTGTGACAGGAATGCCACCTTGTTATCGAAAAAGTCTAGATATACTAAAATGAAAACAGGTTCCATCTGTTGTTTTTGTACTCTGAGTCGAGCATCAAACGGACCTGCAGTGGCCCTCTGGCCAAATGTGGCAGACCTGAACTCTTTGTGACCTGCATGAGAATTTTAACAAAAACATTTACATGAACTTGTTGCCTAGCAGGGCCTTAATCAACTAATTGCTGCTACCTCTGAATAGTTCAGTCTATTTAAGTGGAACCATTACCTTGAATTCAAGTTTGCGCATTGAAAACTTCATTAAAGGGATAGTAATGTTTCACAAAAAAAAAGCAGCTCCAACTAATCTTCATAGTATTTGGGCCATGGAAAGTGTTATTTCAGTACTGTCAGAGTAATTGAATGATAAAGTATCCTCCTCCCGCCCCAACTAAACGCAGTCTGATTTAGGCCATAAGCATAGGCAATAAATAGGGAGCTCAGTGAGTAGTGGATTGCAAGGTGCAGCTGTACCATACATCTGCGACTGCTGTAGATGGTAAGAGAAATACCTTTTCATAGCAGTTTTTGAGTCAGCTACCCAATTTTCTCTACTTTCATCATTCTTAACCCTCCGAGACAGAAAGAGTGTGAGAGTGCTGCTCTAGCAGTAGTACTGACCTATTATCAGTTTCTGTCCTCTTCTATTTGTTTGGATATATATTGAATCAATATAAACAGAAATTTTTGCCAAGTAAAACAAAGGTACTCCCACTGCTCTCTGTTTTATTCAAAAAAGTTATAACCAAGCAAAATAGTTATACTCTTTGAAAAAGTGATCCAGAGAGTTTACTTCCTGAAAGTTCAAAGTGGCAGGAAGTTCTAAAGCGGTTACTTTAACATTCCATGGAGAACTACTGTTAGTGACTCACCTACACAATAGAGTGCAACAGTAACTATATAAAATCTGGCCACTAGAGGGCACTGTTGTGGTTAAAAAAAAAAAAAAAAACAACTTTAAAGAGTAATAAGTCTGGAAAGAGAACTCTCAGAAGTAGGAGTACTTCTCTCAACCAGAGAACACATACCAAATTAAATAAATAAAAAAAGTGTACTTTTTTTTTTTTTTTTTTTTAAATGTGTGAGAAGTCCATTTCAGATGGGTGACTACTTATTCTACAACATGAAACATCAAGAGATCTGCCTAAGACTACACCTAAAAAAAAAAAAAAAAAAAAAATGCATCCCACAATTCGTAACAGTACCGTGTAGAATAACGCAGACTATCTCTGCATTTGGGAACATTGGCAGAGAGAGCACACGTCTGGTCTAATAATTTACTCTTCAAATCCTCAGCAAACCAACTGCACCAAAGGGAGGGAAATTAGGACAATCAATTTAATACTTTGACTGCTTTGCAATGTGTTGCACATCATTATGGCACTCAAAGGGTTAAATGGGTCTTTTAACCCCATCAGTGAAAGAGAGGTCTCAAGCACAGGACTGAGATCGCATTACACTGTAGCAGGAGTCAATGCAGAATAACACCAAGCACCATAGTCTGATAGAAGTAAATAATTCAGGAGTAAACCAACTGCACCACGGGGAACGAATACGAATTCCCCTAATTCCCTTGGATTTAAATGAGGAGGTGGACCAGGACACTGCTGGACTCCCGACATCAAGGTAAAGGATTTACCAATGTAAATAGCGGTGGATAAATTTCATCTTGTAAAGAAATTGTTCACCGAAGACCAAGCAACAGATGGCAAATTAATTTAGTTTTTGCAAATAGTATAGTATAAAAAAAATAAAAAAAAATAAAAAATACGAAAAGATTGGACAAATCTATTTTTTTGCCATGCACGAGTCTACTGAACCCAATCCCTGGGATGTGATTATACTGTAGCAGGAGTCAGTTCAATGTAAATGTATTATTCAGAGGACTGAGCAGGGAGCTGGGCTGAGCACACTGTGTAGGAGGCAGTGAAGAAGGCACCAAAACGATGTCAGGAGAGGACACCAGCAGAATAATTACTGGCATGTCAGTGCTGCAATCTATCACAGGGGTGGCTCACCAGCTGTAGTCAGACAACAACTATCATCCTTAGCTGGCCATAGTCTGCCCTCAGCCCACCTTCACTAAATCAGGGGTAGACAATGTGAGGCGCAGCTAGGTGCTGCTGCACTACAACCACCACCATCCCTCGACCTTTTAGCATCAGAGATTTTATTAACACCTTGAATACCAGAGGGGTGTCCAGGTACCCCTCTGGCACTCAAAAGGGTTAAAATCTTTGCCTTTAGTTATTAAGAACAACAAGGCTTTTTACTGAGCCCATCCCTGCTCTAATTCTACAATAATGGCTCCTAATAACCAGCTTATGCCCAGAAAAAAATAATGTCCCCTATGAAAGTTTCCCTTGCGCCAGTTGCAGATTTCTAAAATCTAATCCTATGTTTCTTTTCTAATTCATGAGTAGACAGCTTGGTTACTGGACTGCACAGTCAGTGTCTGATTTATTTGGTTTGTTCAGCTTGTCAGGAGTAAGACAACAGAAGGCAGCTCATTTAAAGTAATAGTAATACTTCGTTTTATATTTATTTTATATTTATTTAAAAAAAAAACATTAAGAACGATATAAGTTATCTATCAAACCTTTATGGTTTGAGAGATATTCACAAGTAAAGTTCCCCTCACTGACCAAAACGGTCAAGCCTGCCATCTAGCTGTCAGATTTGGAATCCAGTCCGCAGACCAGCAGGCAGCTCTTCAGCAGATCCGAGATCGCAAGGTATAAAAATAACTAGTTCACTAGAACGATCTACAAAGTGTGCTTGCAAACCACGCATACTTTGTACACCATTTCAATGAAGTAGTTCTTCTTATATCTCGATATCTCGGCTCTGCTGTAGAGCCGCGCCCGTCTGCGGACCGGATTCCAAATCTGACAGCAAGAGCGGTGACGTCAGTGAGGATGAAACTTAAGGTTTGAGCGATAAGACTTATATCATTCTTCATGTTTTTTTAATGCCTACAAAATAAAACAAAGTATTACTATCCCTTTAACACTGGTATGCAATGCATTGCAGAGAAATGTTTTGCATACCCCTCTAACACTCAAAGGATTAAGAAGACTCATCCTCAGATCTTGCTTTTTCATTTCAGCGATTTATCCAGCTGTGTCTATTGACACTTTAACTCCTACCACTATGACAAATGCCACACGTTGCAGGCAAAATATAGCTCTTAAACACATAGAACGCTTTTAGTTTAACTTCACATATTCTGCAAGATTCCCCCAAACTCTTAGTGATTTAAGTGGAGACTTTAACCCTTTGAGTGCAAGTGAGGTAAGCAATGCATTGCTTTGCAATGCGTTGCATACCCCTCTGGCACTCTAAGGGTTAATCCTCTTTAAAGTGATAGAAATACTTAAAATTAATTTTATTTTATATTGTAGCCATGAAAAAAACCCATTAAAACCGATATAAGTCTCATCTCTCAAACCTTTATGGTTTGAGAGATAGTCACAAGTAAAGTTTCCCCCACACTGGCTGTTGCAGCAAAGTCTGCCATCTAGCTGACAGACTTGGAATCCGGTCCACAGATCAGCAGGCGGCTCTTCAGCAGAGTAGAGATCGCAAGATATAAAAATAACTACTTCATTGGAACAGTCTACAAAGTGTGCCTGGTTTGCAAGCACAGTTTGTAGACCCTTCCAATGAAATAGTATTTTTATATCTTGCAATCTCGGCTCTGCTGAAGAGCCACCGGCTGATCTGTGGACTGGATTCCAAGTCTGTCAGCTAGATGGCAGACTTGGCTGCAACAGCCGGTGAGGAGGAAACTTTACTTGCCAATATCTCTCAAACCATAAAGGTTATATCGTTTTTAATGTTTTTTTCACGAGTACAATACAAAATAAAATTAATTTTAAGTATTACTATCACTTTAATGTCAAAGAGGTCTCCAACAAATTATGAAATCAAAGGAAATTCACGTCACCTATGGAGCAGTTGGCTTGTTCCAGAATTGCATCACTATTGTTTTTCATAAGGCTCAAATGTACTGGAGGTCTTTTGGAGTAAACCAAATGCATCACAGCGGCCAAATAAAAATTTCTGTTCAAATAAAGTGGGCTTTTAATACCTGGAACGTTAGAGAGGTCCCCAATGCACTGCGAAGCATCCCATGGGTTAAAAAGCTCTATTATGCAGTTGGTTTGATCCAGAATAAATCCAGCTTGCGTTTAGAAATATGGGCCTTAGTTTGCTAGTTGCCATCATGGAGTTCAAGATATTGAACCCTTTACAAGAGGGATGCACAACACATTGCTTTGCAATGTGTCCATTTTAAAAGGAATTAAAAACAACCAACATGTTGTGCTAGTTATTAGTAATTAATAAATATTTTATAAATAAATATATATATATATACACACACACACACACACACTAGCTTAAAAGCCTGTGTACACGGACCACAGTGCTACCCAGCAACATCGGCTGGTGCCCGGAGCCTCACTTCTCACGGGGAGCTCCGAATTCGGACCAGAGTCCTCTCTGCGTACCTTCCTGGAATCAAGCAGTCCCAGGAAGGTGTACAGAGAGGACTCCGGTCCTCGTAGCGCCCCATTCCGTATCAGCCGTGGAGCACTCGGGCAGTCTGTACTGCACATGATTGCAGTACATGCAGTCTCTACTGTGCATGGCGGCTTCTGACAAACATCCTAGCAAATTATTTAATATAACATACATACACACACACACACACACACACACACACACACACACACACACACACACACACACAGTTTTTGTAGCTGAAGAACCGCACTCACAGGACTTCCAAATGATGGAAATTGTGCAATTCTTTTGTATCAACGTTTCAGATGCACTTTGGGACTTTGTCAAGATAGGATAGGAATTAGCATAACTGGCCACACTGTGCTATCAAAATAAAGAGGATAAGTTCTGAAACTCTACTTATTTTCTAGAATTAATGGCTTACAGGCAGATTTCATTCTCTGTAAAACAAAGATAACTTGTTTTAGGGTGACAGGTCAAGTTTAAGTGTACAGAAAATCAATGCATTTAGAGGTATAAGTGTACCTTTTACCTCTGACACAATAAACGTCTCCAGTGCATTGTTTCACAATACATTGGAGGCATCTCTAGCATCCAAGGTGTTAATGAAGAGCGTTCCGTGCGAATCAGTAAAGCATGTGAAGTCTCCTAAGGGATGAAGCTGGAACCTTGTCACTAGTGATGAGTCAAACACAGCATGAAGGAGAAGCTCACTGCAAAGTCATCACTACCTCTGAAGCAAGTTAAGAGGATTTTAGTCTTACCTTTTAAATCCTTTTCTTAGTCCATACAGGTTACTGGTAACTTTGGTTAGGCGATCACCTCTTTAACTGTATGCAGGGGGTGGAGCCTACCTTCCCTCCAGGGTTGCAGCTAGCCAACCAGCTCCAGAAAGATTTGAAACACTAACTATTGACTAGATAGTGGAAGGGAAAGAAGACTCCTGTGAGTATGACCCCGAAAGACCCCCACGGTCTGCCACAGGAGAGCCAAGCATGGTCCCCTGACAGGGCAGGAGGATTTAACAGGTAAGACTAAAATCCTCTTTTCTCTGTCGTCCAATGCAGGATACGGTTAACTCTGGGATGTCCAAGCATCGAGTTTCCCAGAGGCGGGAAGTAAGGCAAAGACCAGGTGCAAGTCCCCCAAAGTCACCAGAGCAGATATGAACCATCAGATCAGAGATAGCTCAACAGGGCTCAAAGTGAAGGAAGCACCAAGAAGCAAAGAAGATCCTAGACAGGCAAGACTGCCTCCAGGATCCTCCTCCCAAAACTGGTGTCAGCCAATGCCAGTACATCAACATGGTAATGCTTCGAAAAGGTGTGTACAGACGACCAAGCGGCCGCCTTGCACAACTGATCAGCGGAGGCCTGATTCTTGTAAGCCCAAGAAGCCCCGATAGATTGTGTAGAATGAGCTGTGACCCTGAAAGGGACAGGCTTCTTCCTCAGCTCGTAAGCCTTACGAATAGTGGACTTGATCCAAGAAGCAATAGTTCCTTTGGATTCAGGTCTTCCTGCCCTGGGACCCTCAGGAATGACGAACAGTGCGTAAGATTGGCGGACAGTCACAGTGTGATGTAGATAAAACTTGAGACAATGCACCACATTCAACAAGTGGAGATCCCTCTACTTGTCAGAGGTGGGGTCAGGGCACAAAGAAGGCACCACAATCTCCCGATTAATGTGGAACTCCGAAACCACCTTTGGAAGAAACTCCTGAGAAGTGCGAAGCAATGCCTTGTCCTTGTGAAACACCAAAAATGTGGTTTACAGGACAGAGCATGTAAATCCGCGACATTGCGAATGGACACGATCGCCAGGAGAAAGGCCATTTTCCACATCAACAGGCGTAGAGGAACAGTAGCCAAAGTCGCAAATGGAGGGTGCTGAAGAATGCCCAAAAACAAGTTAAGATCCCACGGAGAAGCGGGATTCTTGAAGGCAGGACAAATATGAGCAACGCCCTGGAATAAAACCTTAACATCAGGAAGGATGGCAATGTGCCTCTGAAAGAAAACAGGGCAGAAGTCTGAACCTTAAGAGAACTCAAACTAAGGCCCTTATCCAAACCGTCCTGCAAAAACGCCAGAACAAATTCCTGAGACAGGTCCTTGGCAGCACACCAAGATAGAAAGGTCAACCAGACACGATGGTAGATCTTGGAACAAACAGGTTTGCGGGCACAGAGCATAGTAGCCACCACCCCAGAAGAAAAACCTCTTCTTCAATATTGAGGATTCAATTTCCAAGCCGTCCAGGCTAGCTGATGAACAGCCTCCTTCCACATTTTATATATTATAAGGTTTATCCTCCAGAGTACAACAACAAGGGAACCCCCACTGCTAAGAGGTGTTTTATTCAAAAGTTATTGCAGCTCAAACGTGACATTTTTTAGGTGCTGTATCACAGTGGCCTGAAATTGTACACTGGCACTGTTGCTACATGATCCTGTGGAGGTTTATGGTCAATTGACCGGAATTTTCCATAGGATGATGTAGCAACAGTACCACGGAGTTACAGCATCTAAATAATTAAAGTTAAAAGCCCTCTCAGCAGTGGGATCTCCCTTGTCCTACTCAGAAGGATACACCCTACAGTATATATATATATTTTTTTTTTTTACATATTAAGTGTTTAAGCAATCTTGATAATGGTTCCTGAAACATATTGTCAGTAAACTGTCAGGGATAAGATCACCATCCTTTATGAATAGAAAAGGGCACATACCACTATAATACACGAACTGTGCCAGATCTAGCCACTCATTACATGCTGTATAAACAAAACGCTACCAGTGGTTTCTACACACGCACTGGAAAAGCAATATTAGTATCAGATTCTTAGGAATGTATAATAAACAAAGAATGCTTACTTTGCCAGGTTTGAAAACATGATATTTAAGTTGATTAGAACACATTTATTCCTCAGAGTGCCAGACAGGTTTTCAAAACATTGCGCTGCAATGAGTTGGACACCTGTCTGGCACTCAAAGGGTCAATTTTAAAGGAATACTAACTTCATAATAATCTTGCACTTATGATGGAAAGCAAATCCTAATTTGTCACTATTAATCAATTCTGCCAAATGAATCTCTGCTATCTAATCCTATGTCAGCAGAGGACGACACAATTCTTTGATTCAGGAACCCAAACTTTCTCTGCCCACTGTGGTCCTCCTTCCTAAATACATCAGTGAGGGGAGCATGGGGTCCCAGAATCTGGAAACAAAGAATACCGTTGACATCCAGTAATATATCCAGTGCTAATTACAGATTCAGATTCATTTTGGAGAATGAATCCATGAAGGCTTTATTAACATCGTACATTGAGATAGTCTGCTCAGACGACGTTAAAGGGATAGTAATGTTTCATAATAAAAACAGCTCTAATTAATCATCATAGTATTTGGAACTTGGAGAGTGTTATTTCAATTCTGTCAGAGTTGTAGTTCAAGAGTAATTCAAAGACAAATCCCCCTCCCGCCCCTTTTACTGATGCAACACTGCTCAGCCAGATCAGAAGGGAGGTACCCAGGTAGACTGCAGAGAGGGACAATCTTCAATTAAGATAAGGGAAAAAGCTGAAAAACTTGTCAAGGGGGGCAGGGCTTTCATTGTTCTCATAGGAAGAAGATTGTCCCCTGCTGTTATCTGTCTGGTCTATGGACTGGATTCCACATCTGAGAAGAGATGGCTTACACTAGGTAAAAGGGGCGGGAGGGGAAACTTTGCTTGTGAATATCTCTCAAACCATAAAGGTTTGAGAGATAAGACTTATATCGTTCTTCATGTTTTTTTAATGCCTACAAAATAAAATAAAGATAAAACGAAGTATTACTATCCCTTTAAGTGAGGCATCAGTGTTAATTGTAAGTAGACCTGTCACGTTGATTCAAGTTTAAATACTGTAAAATCTTGAGTATAAAACGCTCAGTTTTGACCCTCTTCACCTTATGTGATAGCTACGCTCACTGAGCTATGGTATTGCCCTATGAGGGCCTTGGGGTCCTCACAAGACATTACCATTGGCTTGAAAGAAGAGGTCCTGACAGGGCAATGCTGGAAGGGGCGTCAGATACAAGCATGCTGCCCGCTAGGACCCTGTCAGTCTGCCAAAATTGGACTACAGAGGGGGAGAGGAGGATCAGGGTAAGCGGGGAGGGAGGGAAGCAGTGGTGCAATGTAAATTTTTTTTTTGTGTTTGACAGGGGAAAACAAGGGTGCATATTATACATAAGCACTCTTGTTTTCCCCTAAAATTTTGGGTATAATGTACACCTGCGTATTACACCTGAGATTTTACAGTATTTGAAATCATCATTAAATGCTGCCCATGCGTCATACTTGGTACCATATGCCAATATGTGGTTAATTGAAATACCCATGACGTTCTGTATGCTATGCAAGCTTTTTAGTGAGGTTTCATATTCTGATTAAGCACAAGGAGAACGTGAGGAGACTCGCTTTTCCCAGTAATAAAAGTGTGAATTTCCTAAACTTGACATCTGCTGGATTTTTTGGGTAACAAGACACGTAGGCAGTTTTGAATGAAGTTTTAAAACAAGATAAAGAATTAGAAGGAAACAGGTACGCTAATCCTTTATTTTCATCACTGTTGACCAACTTAGCAACCAGCTGCGTACCATTTTTTCAAACACAAAGGCCTTGCCACTGTAATCAATCTGGGCTGTTTTTCCAGTTTTTTGTTTTGTTCATTGCTGTAAGGCTGCCAATATTTTGGCTACATGAAAACACAAAGAACACTTGGTACATCAAAGACACTCAATGTATGCAGTTTTACCCAGCCAATCAATGGGTCATACACAGAAAGCAATCTGGGGGCAAACCAACTGCATCTTAGGGGACAAAAACGTTCCACTGATTTAAATGGAGTTTTCACCACATGAATGCTAGAAAGGGTCTCCAACGCATTGATTGAGATCTTTCTAACATTCAAGGAGTTAAAATTCACATTTAAATCAGTGTTAAGTGGGTGGTTACTAGGAAAATGTCAGTTCTCCTTTAAGAAAGTGCCCCATTTACCTGCACCGTATCCTCCATGAGTCCACGAATCTTCTCCACCACATCATTGCGTCTATGCTGGCGCAAAGCACTGATTAGTTTAGCCAGGCTGGCTTCCGGGCCACGGATGGTCCAGTGCTGCAAAGCTGCATAGGCGCGCTCGTGATCCGCAGTGTATCCATTGGAGAAGGCCGCTACCTCGTGCTCATTGGCATTGCACAGAAACTGATAGATCTCTTGCCACTGACTGCCAACCTGTGCGGCCACAAGCTTCAGGATGTCAATACCTGTGGGGATATGGGGAATTCATCATCAAAACAGAAACCTGTGTATAAAAGTAATCCACTATTTTTATTGGAAAACAAATGTTAGAGTGCTTTTTCCGGATCCTTAAAACAAGGGTCTTCACAATGGATATTCTTATTCAAAGTTATTACAGTTCATTTTTTTTTAATATTATTAAATTAGAAGCTCTACACCAACTGGTGTCCAAAAGGCAAATTATATTTTTTAGAATATACTACGAGAAAGCTTGAGTCATAAACTACCACCTTCTTTAACCCCCACAGTGCCAGAGGGGTACGCAACGCATAGCAGAGAAGGGGTTAATAAGGAAGCGGAACACTTCCACCTGACCCCAGCAGTTACTATCAAAGTAGGAGAAATAATAACAGTTGGAGTACCGTTGTTGCAGTCAGCTGGAAAAGCCTTATTAAAATATAATTTTCCATTAAAGGGATAGGAATACTTAAAATGTAAAAAAAAATATATTATATATATATATATATATATATATATATATATATATATATATATATATATATATATATATATATATATATATATATATATATGTTGTAGGGTTTATCCCCCTGAGTAAAACAAGGGTAATTCCACTGCTGAAAATAGGATTTAGTCTTACCTGTTAAATCCTTTTCTCTTAGTCCATACAGGTTACTGGTAACTTTGGGTAGGCGATCAGCCCCTTTAACAGGCAGGAACAATTCTGAGAAGTGACTGCTGGGTGGAGCCTACCTTCTCTCCTTAGCTGGCAGCTAGCCAATCCCCAACCAGTAAGATTTGCAAACTAACTATTGACTAGGTAGTAAGAAGGTAAAGGAAGACTCTTGTGAGCATGAACCCGAAAGGACTCCCTTGTTCTGCCGCAGGAGCGCCAAGCATGGTCCCTTGACAGGGTGGGAGAACAGTAACCTGTATGGACTAAGAGAAAAGGATTTAACAGGTAAGACTAAAATCCTATTTTCTATATCGTCCAATACAGGTTACTGGGAACTTTGGGATGTCCAACCAATAAGTTCCCCAGGGCTAGGAGAAAGACAAAGACTAGGCGCAGGTCCCCAAAGTCACCAGAGCACCAATGAACCTACAGATCATAAATAGCTCAACACTAACTGCAAAGCATCAAAAGGACACTGAACAGGGGTAAAACAAACCCCATGTACTGTTACACAGCACACTGAACTAGAGCCAACAGGGCTCAAAAGTGAAAGAGTACTGAGAGACTAAGGAGATCCTAGACAGGCAAGGCTGCCTCCAGGATCTTTCTCCCAAAACTGGCATCAGCTGAAGCCAGGACATCCACACGGTAGTGTTTAGAAAAGGTGTGCACAGATGACCAAGTGGCCGCCTTGCACAACTGATCAGCTGAGGACTAGTTCTTGTAGGCCCAAGAACCCACAATAGACCTCTCAGAATGAACAGTGAACCCTGAAGGGAACAGGCGTTTTCCGAAGTTCATAAGCCTTACGAATCGTGGACTTGATCCAAGCAGCGATGGTAACCTTGGAAGCAGTCTTCCCTGTCCTAAGACCCTCTGGAATGACAAAGTGTCAGACTGCCTCAAGAACTTGCGACAACGCACAACATCCAACAGATGAAGATCCCTCTCTTTGTCATAAGTAGGGTTAGGACAGAAGGAAGGAACCACAATCTTCTGATTGATGTGGAGCTCAGTCACAACCTTCGGGAGGAACTTTTGTGAGGTGAGAAGCACCGCCTTGTCCTTGTGAAAAATCAAAAAGGGTGGTTTACAGGACAGGGCATGCAGCTCCGCAACTCGGCGAACGGAAAGAAATCGCCAGGAGAAAGGCCATCTTCCACGTCAGCATACATAGAGGAATGGTAGCCAAAGATTCAAAGGAAGGACACTGGAGCACTCCCAAGACCACGTTAAGATCCCACTGAGAAGCAGGGGACTTAAACACCAGACAGGTATGAGCAACCCCCTAGAAGAAAACCTTGACATCAGGAATGATGGCAAGACGCCTCTGAAAAAGGACAGAGAGCACAAAAGTCTGAACTCTGACCGAGACCTTTATCCCCACCATGCTGTAGGAAGGTCAAAATCCTGAGATAGGTCTTTGCCAGCACACCAAGCCAGGAAAGTAGACCAAACTCGATGGTAGGCCTTAGAGGAAAACAGGCTTGTGGGCTCTAATCATAGTAGCCACAACACCAGAAGAAAATCCTTTCTTCCTCAAAATTGAGGATTCAATCTCCGTGCCGTCAAAGCCAGACGATGAACGTCTTCTTTCCAGAGGTAACCCTGTAGAGTTGTCCGACTGCACCCTTATCAGGCAATCCTCCAGTTGTGTCCAGTGATGTAGGGCATGAAATATCCCCCAAAGACATTGATGGGAAGTAGAGATTCCTCCTGAGACCACTTGCCCTGAACACTCAAGTGCCCCCAGCACCGCTCCCCATCAGGAGAGGCTGGCATCCGTCGTCACTGTGGTCCAGAAGGGTACCAGGAAGGGTCTGCCTTTTAGGAGATTGCTCCACTGGAAGAGGGAGAGACAGGGATCTCTCCACGAGATCTGGACGACCCTTGCAGGCCAGGATCATGAACCTCTAAAGTTCCCTGGTGTGAGCCATGGCAAACAGAACTGCTTCTATGGTGGAAATGAACTTCCCCACCAAGGATGACAACTTCTTGGCTGGAACCAGATCCTGAGACAGGACAGCTTGGACCTTTAGCGCAATCCGATGAGCCACTTCATCTGTCAAAAACACCATTCCCCTCTGAGTATCGAAGAGGAGGCCCAAAAAGACCATCTTCTGAGAAGGAACAAGGTCTGACTTGTCCAAGTTGATGATCCATCCATGATGGGAGAGAGCATGAATGCAGTCCTGCACCTGCTGGTGAAGGAGTTCTGGAGACGAGGCCTTCAGAAGGAGGTCGTCCATATATGGAGTCACCGTGGCGCTGTTCTGATGTGGGATGGAGATCAAAGCTCCTATGATTCTGTTGAAGACTTGAGGAGCTGTGGTCAGGCCAAAGGGGAGGGCAGAGAACTGGAAGTGCCCTCGGTCGCAAGCAAAGCAGCGATACTACAGACTCTCTGGATGAATGGTGATGTGCAGATAGGCATCTTGAAGATCCAGAGAGGCCAGAAATTCCCCAGGAGACATGGTTGCTATCATGGTGCGCAGAGACTCCTGGCGGTACTGGGACCTGACCACAAAGGAGTTGGGAACTTTCAGATCCAAAATGGGACAACAGCCCCCATCCTTCTTGGAAATCACAGAGAGGTTGGAGTAGAATCCCAAGCTCCTCTCCTGAGGAGGAACCGGCTCCAGGACCGCCTTGTCCAGAAGGGCCTGTATAGTGTCCTTGAAAAAGTGTCTCTTTTCTGTTCCCAAGGGAGAATGAGAAACAAATGTCCTTGGAGGTGGAAGAGAGATGAAGGGAATCCTGTATCCCGAGGCCACCACTTGTAAAACCCATGGGTCCGCCACAGATGCCTGCCAAGCTGAGCAGTAGCGCAGTAGACAGCCACCTACCTGCGGGTGGGGACCCGGGTTTGGAGAGTCAGGCAGAAGAAAGTCTGGAAGCCTTGGGCTTCCTGGAGGACTTGGATCTCCATTACTGCTTAGGCTTGGATGAGGAGCTCGGAGCCTGAGGGACCGTCTGGGTCGATTTGCGCGAGTCTGCCTGAAAGGAACGAAAAAGCAGATTCCTTTTGACAGGTGCCTTCTTCCTCAGGACCACTGGCAGGTGAGAACTGTTCCCTCCAGTGGCCTCACTGATGAGATCCTTGAGTCAGGCCCGAACAAGGAAGAACCCTGAAAAGGCAAAGACAGCAGAGCCTTCTTAGAGTTCGTGTCGATCAGATCTTAAGCCAAAGAGCCCGTCTGGCTACCACAGACATGGTAGATGCCCTGGCTATGGAGAAATGGCATCTATGCGGTAAACAGGAACAAAGTGAGCAATGTGAATACCAACGGGAAACCACTCATTAAACACTGAACCCAAAAAGGAATGTGTCCCAAAATCCCCAAAAAGGTGCTAACCAGCAGCAAAAGGGTTAAATTACCACAGAAACTTGCTCCAAACACCTCAAAGACATACCGAATAAACCCAATGAGTGCATGAGTATGTAATAGGAACTCCAATAGAGACCCCTGTGCGGAGGGGAAGCATGGGACATGTGGACCACAGCACTCAAAGGGTGCTCACCTTTTTCAGCAGGTCTTCTGATTACCATATATCAAGAAGAAGCCTCTGTGGGCAACGTCTGGGGAAAGAACCTGCAGCCAAGATTCCCCCCCCCCCCGGGTTTAGGGCCAACAAAAGCGCCTGGTAAACGGAGCTATCCACATTTGGGTGATGTGAATGGTCAGTGATGGCAATCCGCTTAATGGTGGTATTCCATTTCTAATAGAAAAATAATAAAAAAGCTAAAACTATAGCTCCACCCAGCAGTCACTTCTCAGACTTGTTCCTGCCTATTAAAGGGGCTGATCGCCTACCCAAAGTTACCAGTAACCTGTACTGGACGCCAGAGAAAGGAGTTTTGTTCAAAAGTTATTACAGCTCAAAGTTGCATTTTTTAGGTGCAATATCAGTGGCCTGAAATTGTACAGTGGCTCTGTTGCTACACCACACTATGGACAGCTCTGGTACCGGGACTAGAGCTGTCCATAGGATGGTGTAGCAACAGCACCACTGTACAATTTCAGGCCACTGTGATACTACATCTAAAAAAAATTCAGATGAGTTGTAATAACTTTTTGAATAAAAGACCTTTCAGCAGTGGGAGTACCCTTTTTTATTCAGGGGGATAAACCCTACAACATTTTTTTTTACATTTTAAATTTTACTATCCCTTTAAATAAATACAAAAGTTTACTGACCTTTGAACATCCCTCCCCCCAACACAAATGAATGCTAGAAAGGCATCAAATATATTGCTTCACAATGTGTTTGAGCCCCCACTAGCATCCAAGGGGCTTAACCCATTGAATGCCAGATATTGTAAAGTAATATACCTGATAACCATTTGAGTGCCAGGGGGATAAGTTAAAGTGATAGTAATTTTCACAAAAACAGCAGATCCAATTAATCTTCATAGTATTTGAGCCATAGAGTGTTATTTCATTACTGTGAGCATTGTAGTTCAAGAGTAATTGAATGATAAAGTTTCCCTCTCCCGCCCCTTTTACCTGGTGTAACACTGCTCACCTCAGATGTGGAATCCAGTCCATAGACCAGACAGCTCACATCAAGGGTCAATATTCTTCCTATGAGAACAATGAAAGCCCTGCCCCCATTGACAGGTTTTTCAGCTTTTTCCTGTATCTTAACTGAAGATTGTCCCTCTCTGCAATCTACCTGGACATACCCTGCTGCTCTAAGCTGAGCAGTGTTACATCAGAAGAAGGGGCGGGAGGGGGATACTTTATAATTCAATTACTCTTGAACTACAACTCTGACAGTATTGAAATAACACTCTCCATGGCCCAAATACTATGATGATTAATTGCAGCTGCTTTTATTATGAAACATTACTATCCATTTAAACATATAAGCACTGCCCTTAAAAACCAAGGAATAAAACAATCAAAGTATTTTCTAAAGTATACAGAAATATAACAGTTTATCATTCTCATTTTTCTGAGTTTTGACGCAAAGGTTGAACCTGATGGACTTGCATCTTTTTTCAACCTAATTTACCATGTTACAACTCCCTCTTACACAGCTTGTAATTTCCAGATCAATTTTACATTATTTGACAGCAGGTAAATCGCGAGAACATATAAAAATGCCCACTCTAAAGGTCCCACTCACAGAATGATAAAAAGAAAAGCAAACATTAGTTCTAGGGTAAAATAATTTCAATCAAATATAATTTTTAATTCACTGCCATTATACAAAACCTGTTGCACGGTGTTGTGTGCTTCAGTATTACTGGGCATTGATTGGTCGGGATAAGTGTAGTCACACTCCCCCAGCACGCTCTGCCAGTAAGATGTGTAAGATGTGTAAGAGGTGCTGTCCCCCCCCCCCCCCCCAAGTATGAGAATGTACTACATCTGAATTCTTTTAGATACAGCACACAAAACCACTGATAAAGGACCACTAATATAGGGAATATTATTTATATAGTTATGTTACAGCATGCTGCATCATAATTCCAAGTTAGATTTTAGCATTTGGGTTCCTTTAATTTATTAATATAAAACATCTATTAGCTACCATAGTATTGTATAAGACCATGGTATAACGAAGTATCATCTACACAGCACCTTGTCTTCTGTGAGACCCCCCAACAACAACTGGGTACCACAAAAGAACCAATATACCTGGGTAAACCCTATAGATTTGTCCCTTCTATATGTCCCGTCTATGTACTGGATCTCCAGATGCGTGTAGTTCCCTGTGGCTCCACCAACTTTCCAGCAACCCTGTCTATGTCCAACCTTGTATTTTTTTTTTACACTTCTTCCCAAAAATGTTCATCCCTTCTCTGGGCCATTCACTGCCCATCTTCACCCAAGTCATCCCCACAAAATACAAATTCTGTCATTTGGACCAACACAAATGAATATTTCAAATTCGAGGGGGAATAAGTCAATGTTGTCCCAGGTATGGTTATTGGGAAGGTTCCCTTCTGCCAAAGACTTACACAGGTTATTAAACACAATATGGGAGAGGTCCAAGAACCAATGAGCACTGGATTTTATTAATATGAGAAGCGTTATGCGAGCTGCGAGTGCGGAGGGAGGTGGAGTCAGCGTAAAATAGTTTATGCAGTTACACCATTCAGCCAGTATGAGGCAGTAGTGAGGAGGTGGGAAGCAGGTAGCAGAAGCTGCCAGTGTTGGCACGGTTTTAGTGCCATTTTAGTGGCCAGTTTGCTATGTTGGTGGCCTCTAACATCTATGGGGGTGAAGAAACCTTCCGAAGCCTCCTAAGATTCATTTTTCAAGAGTAAAAGGATCAAAAAAACATTCAAACTATTTAACCCTTTCAGTGCCAGAGGGGTATGGAACACATTGGAAAGCAATGCGTTCCGTACCCCTTTAGCACTAAAAGGGTTAAATCTGCAGGAACTGAACATTCTTTCTTAAAATACAGGGAGTGCAACAAAGATTGCAAAAAGGCAATTGGGGTAGCAAAAATAGATAATGAAACTCGAATTGCAAGGGAAAGTAAGATTAATCAAAAAAAAGTTTTTCAAATATATAAATAGCAAAAAAACTTAAGAGGGAGTGCATTGGACCATTCGAAAATGAGATGGGTGAGTTGATTAGTGAGGATAAGGAAAAGGTCGATGTTCTAAACACTTTCTTTGCATCAGTATATACAAGGGAGCAAGGAATGGTAGAAGAGCCTCAACAAGTAACTAATAAAACAATACAATTGTCAGATATTGGGTTAACTCAAGAAGATGTCATGGGTAGACTAAACAAAATTAAGACTGACAAAGCAACGGGTCCTGATGGTATACATCCAAGGGTTCTTCAGGAACTCAGTGCAGTGTTGGCAAACCCCTTATATTTACTCTTTAAAGAGTCTCTCACCACAGGCTCAGTGCTACAAGATTGGCGAAGAGCCAATGTAGTGCCTCTGTTTAAGAAGGGAACTAAAACAGAACCTGGAAACAATAGACCTGCGAGTTTGACCACTGTGGGAAAACTGCTAGAAGGGATAATAAGGGACGATATTAAGGATTACAACACAAAAAATAAGATTAGCAGGAATCAACATGGTTTTATGGGGAATAGATCATGCCAAACTAACCTTTTCAGCTTCTATGAGGAAGTAAGCAGCAACCTTGATAATGGCAAGGCAGTTGATGTAGTATATCTAGACTTTGCAAAGGCATTTGATACAGTGCCACAGAAGGCTGGTGTATAAAATAAGGAAATTGGGGCTAGGAGATAACCTTGGCAATTGGATACAAAACTGGTTGAAAACTAGGGAACAGTGTGTGGTTGTAAATGGACAATTCTCCAATACAGTTAAAGTGGAGATCCTCAGGGTTCAGTATTAGGTCTGCTGCTTTTTAAAATGTTTATAAATGACCTAGAAATAGATATAGAAAGCAAATTATCAATATTTGCAGATGACACTAAATTATGCAGGGTAATTAATTCAGAACAGGATAATTGCTCTCTACAAAGGGATTTATATAAAATGGCAGATTGGGCAACCAAATGGAATATGAAGTTTAATGTGGGAAAGTGTAACGTCATGCATTTGAGAGGAAATAATCCCAAAGCTACTTATAAACTTAATGGAATCATTTTAGGTGACTCGTTGCTAGAGAAAGACTTGTGTATCCTTGTCAACTACAAACTTGGAAACAGTGACCAGTGTCAAACAGCAGTAGCAAAGGCAAACAAAACCCTGTCTTGCATAAAAAGAGGTATTGAAGCAAGAGTGCATAACATTATTTTGCCATTGTACAAATCATTGGTAAGACCTCACCTTGAGTATGCAGTGCAGTTTTAGGCACCAGTTCTGAAAAAGGATATACTTGAACTAGAGAGGGTACAGCGAAGAACGACAAAATTAATTAAGGGAATGGAGGACTTGACGTATCAGGAATGACTAGGCAAACTTGGTTTATTTACTCTAGAGAAAAGACGACTAAGAGGAGACCTTATCACATTGTACAAGTATATGAGAGGTCAAATACAAGGATCTCTGCGGTGAGCTATTTATTCCAAGGCCTGATCAGGTGACCAGGGGACAACCCTTGAGATTAGAGGAAAGGAGGTTTAGATTTCAGCAGAGGAAGGGTTTTTTTTTTACAGTAAGGTCTGTTAAATTGTGGAATTCCTTGTCCAAGGAGGTGGTTATGGCAGATACAATGGATACATTTAAGAGAAGATTAGATACATTTCTTTCAAAAGGGAACATACAGAGTTATACTGTTTATTAGCAGGCAGATCAGAAAGGTCTGATAAAGACTAACTTATTTGGTAGCAGGAAAGCTATAAAATTACTGGGGTATGAGGAGAAGGTTGAGCTTTATGGACTTGTGTCTTTATTCAACCTAATTTACTATGTTACTATGTACCCCCAGTTTCAAAATACATGATATTAACATAAACGTTAAACTGGGGAATCAAAACCTTCATGTTATCATGAATAGCTTTTATGACTCACTACACAAAGTGGATGGAAATATGATAAGTGAAAAGTCTGTTACAGTTGTAACGTACAGTCATTTGTCTCACTACATAGGTCTTAATGAACCAATCAAAAGTCAGATGATCCTATAAAACGTTTTATGTGCAGACACTTAAAATCAGATGGACTATAATGGAGACTGTTGATAACAATCACTAAAGAATATCCATTTGTCTTTATATCATATCCAGGAGCTGACTTAGGTCTGAAGCTTTGCTAGGCAAGGAACTCTAGGTGGGCTCTAGACTGACCCACTCCTACCCACCACCCCCCCAACTTCTCAAGATCACCCACAAAAAAAAAAAAAAAAACACCTCACCTCCAACAAGACCACACATGTACAACCTCATCGCATGACCACACCCCTTTTAGCCAAGAGTGTTAACCCTTTGACTGCCAGAGGGGTATACAGCACAGTGTGTTGGATACCTCTCTGGAACTTAAAGGGTTAAAACACACTTGCCACCATAAGGTAAGAGCAAGTGTCAGGTTCTTTAGGATTAAAGTTTCAGTCAGCAACATCCACACTTTAGAAGGATGGGGGGGTCCATCACAATGAGGTGCCCCCAGGCAGATGCCTACTTTGTGTAATGGCAGCTCTGCCCCGGATCAGTGAAATCTGGAGCAAGAACATTTACATAAAAGCAACAGTTTTTATCATTCATATGCCTTTAACCTCTTAGATGCTAGAGACACAAAGCAAATGCTTTGGAGATGTCTGCGAAGTGTTAAAACAGAGATAGTAAATATTTACAAACATTTTGTACTGTTTTCATAACACTAAAACGATTAAAAATGGCCATTGATTTAGATGGGCCTTTATACCTACAACTGTTAGGTATCTAAAGCACTGGAGAGCCGGGGGCAAAACTACCGGGGGGGGGGGGTGAAGCTGTACCAGCAACTGCATCCTAGGGGACCCCATCTGCTCCAGTGTCCAATAGGTTCTAGGTATGCCCCTTCAAAAATAATTTGCCCCCCCCAAAAAAAAAATATATACAATATTATTATTTATATATGTGTGTATATACACACACACACACACACACATATATATATATATATATATACACATATACATACACACACACACATATATATATATATGCACACATACATATACATACATATACACATATATATACATACACATATACACACACAGACTGTAAAATCTTTGGTAGAATACTCACATTTCCCCCCCCCCCCATTTAACCTTATGTGAAGGGTGGGTGTATATTATACACAAGTAAAAAGACAAACGCCCATTGATCGCCTTTCCCCTTCCCAGCCTCCACTACTTCACTACCAGTACATGTCTGCCACCTTTCTGTAATCAGACCCCCCTAAAATCCATGACCCCCCATCTGGAGGCAGCAAGCGGCTTTCCTGCACTCACGGCCCGCCTCCTCTATGCTTCGTTATTTAGTAAATAATCTTAGACTCCTTAGAGCCCACCAGAGAGTAGGAATGCGGCGTGCTGCCTCCAGATGGGGCGTCCTGGATTTCAGGGAGGTCTGATGACAGAAAGGGGGGCAGACATGTACTTGTATTGAGGTGGGGGGAGGCTGGGAAGGGCGATCGAGGAAGACTGATTTATTTGGGGGTTAGAGGGAAGGACAGGGGGTGCATAATACTCATGAACTCATTATTTGACCAAAAATCTCGGGTGTTATTTAGCCCTGTATATTATACACAGGTGCGTATTATATCAGAGAGTTTACGGTAAATAAAACTGGACTGGGGTCCTCCAATACTAGTTACACCACTGTCTAGCATTCAAGCAGGGATGAGCAACATGAGGCCCTCCAGCTGCCTCCAGACTTCTACCACTATCATTGCCTACCAGATTAGAGTTGTAGTATGGCAGCAGCTACAGGGCCTCACAATGTCCAACACAAGGTTAACAGCTCCAGTTAACTCTGAGTGCCAGAGGGTATGCATCACATTGCTTCTTAATGAATGGGAAGTTTTATTTGGTTAGCCCTGATGTTACTGTTGGTTTGCAGCAAAATTGTCTGGTATTGTATATTACCTTGTGGCTTTTACTAGGAACAGGATCGAACACCATGAGCTGTGTAATTAACCTTATAAGAGCCAAAAACAGGTAAGCAACACGGAACACTCTGGCTGGCCAGGTGCGGGCCGAAGAGGCTCAAGCACAAAAGGGCTAATGCAGAAAGAGAGAGAAATTTTGGAGTAAACCAATGCCCCATGTAAAAATCCCATTGCATACCCCTCTGGCACTCAAAGGGTTAACCTCTGGAATACTAGAGGCGTTGCCAAGAAATTGCAAAGCAATGCTTTGGGGATCTCTAACACTGAAGGGCTGAACCCTTGGAGTGTCAGTGTGTTGCATTCCCCTCAGAAACTCAAAGAGTTAACCCTTTCAGTGCCAAAGGGGTATTGCAATGCCTACCCCTGACACTCAAAAGGTTAAAAGCCTGTTTAAATCCATGGGGATTTTTATTTGTAGCCTATAGTGCAATTGATTTGCTTCAGAACTGTTCCACTTTCCTTTTGAACATGAAGCATTAACCCACTGAGTGTCAGACAGGTTTCGAAAGCATGGTGTTGTAATGCGTTGGATACCTCTCTGGCACTCCATGAGTTAATGGCAGATTTTTTTGGGGCTTGGTAAATCTGGGACATAATCTGCCATCTCAGGGTGTGTATTGCTGTAATGCTCTGCTGCTTCCAACAGAAACTGCATAATCAGACTGCAGTCCATTAAAGCGGAACTTTCAGCTATAACTAAGTGGCCATGCATTCATTAAGTGCGTGGTGATGGCGACTAGCCTAGAAATAAAATAAAAAAAAAATAAAAAAAAATGCACATTATAAATAAATCTTTGCCGTTTGGAGACCGGAACCCAGGATACAGTGAAGACATCTTGCCTGCGCTGTCAGTCCCGGTCTCCTTTGAGTAGCACTGCAGTGTACCACAAGGTACCCGGAAGGGACTGACAGCGCAGGCACACAGACCGCACTAACCTGCCCGTCTGTCTCCAAACGGCAAGGATTTCTTTAGAATGTGAGATTTTTTTTTTTTAAAAGGTAAGATTTTAATTTCCAAGCTAGTCGCCATGTGCTTAATGAATGCATGGTCACTTAGTAATATCTGAAAGTTCCGTTTTAAAGGGATAGTAACGTTTAATTATTGAAGTAAAATAGACTTCTTTATTCTTTTTTTTATGAAGATGTGTATCAACAAAACGTTATTAAACGCTGCCGTTTTTCATTTATAGTCTAATAAAGTTTCCCCCTCCCGCCCCTTCAACAGCCTCCCCTGAGATTTGGACTCCGGACTGCGGATCAGACGTGCTGCATTGAGGGACAATCTTTTCGCTTTCAGTATAAGGGAAAGCCTGCCCCAATGATGAAGGAGGGCAGGTTTTTCCTTATACTGGAAGATCGTCACTCGTCGCATTCTGTCCACGCTGGCCTGCTAAGGTAAGTGTAAGGTGTGGGAGGGTGAAACTTTATTACACCATAAATGAAAAACCGCAGCGTTTAGTAACGTTTTCTTGATACACATCATTCTAAAAAAACAATAAAGAAGACTCAATTTTACTTCATTAATTAAACATTACTATCCCTTTAAATCAGGCTCAAGAAACAGGTCATTTGAGAATATGGCCACACCTCTGGCATTCAAAGTGTTAACTTTCAGCAACCTTAGCTTTTATCTTGCAATTCAGATTATCAAGGAAATACCCAGAAGTTGGAAGTGTATTTGGATGTGAATCGACCAGAACTAGCAGATGACCTACTTACCGGTATATATTTATATAGTGCTGAGCAGAGACAATGTCACCCAAGCAAATGGATCTGCATCACTCCAGATATCTATCCAATCAGATGGCTCTGATGCAGAAAGCAAAGATGAGCAATTCTGATGCATTTCAATCCTGTGTGCGACAGGTATGCACTGCATTGCAACTTAACCCTTTGAGTGCTAGAGGGGTACACAATGAATTGCGAAGCAATGCATTGTGTACCCTCTGGCACTCAAAGGGTTAAAGGGTTAGTAATGTTTTATAGCAATAAAAATTAATATTGTAGATATTAAGAAAATAAATGAATATATGCCATTCCGATCTCTCAAAACTTTATGGTTTGAGAGATATAACGTTTTAAAGTCCCCCCTCCCTCCCCTTGAATTGACATCAGCCTCAGAAAAGATGATGACAGAAGATGATCCTGGTCCTGGGAACATTCATTGGAATGGTCTAAAGTGTGTTTGCAAACCAGGCACACTTTGTAGACCGTTTCAATGAAGCATTTCTTTTTAGATTGTGGTAGTTGCAATGCAGTGCATACCTGTCTCTCACACACAGGATTGAAATGCATCAGAATTGCTCATCTTTGCTTTCTGCATCAGAGCCATCTGATTGGATAGGTATCTGGACTGATGCAGATCCATTTGCTTAGGTGACATTGTCTCTGCTCAGCACTATCCTATATAATAATTCGCCAAGTTGTGTGTAACGCCCGACATGCGCAGTAGACACTGCTGCGCGTGCGGCAGTCATGCGCAGTAGAGACTGCCCGCGCCGCGGCTGATACAGAGCTGGGCGCTCCGAAGGAGCGTCCAGCTCTGTATCAGCCAAGGCGCGGGCAGTCTCCACTGCGTGTGACTGCCCCGCGCCCGGCTGCCAGAGGCTCTGCATCAGCCGAGGCGCGGGCAGTCTCCACTGCGTGTGACTGCCCCGCGACCGGCTGCCAGAGGCACTGTGGCCCGTGTAACGGGCTGTTCAACTAGTATAATATATACCGGTAAGTAGGTCATCTGCTAGTTCTGGTCGATTCACATCCAAATACACTTCCAACTTCTGGGTATCTCCTTGATAATCTGAACTGCAAGATAAAAGCTAAGGTTGCTAAATGTTAACATTTTTGAATGCCAGAGGTGTGGCCATGTTCTCAAATGACCTGTTTCTTGAGCCCGATTTAAAGCGGAACTTTCAGATATTACTAAGTCGCCATGCATTCATTAAGCACATGGCAACTAGCTTGTAAATCAAAGTCTTACCTTAAACAAAAACAAAAACAAAAAAAAAAAAAAAAAAAAAAATCGCACATTCTAAAGAAGTTCTTACCGTTTGGAGACAGACGGGCAGGTTAGTACGGTCTGCGCACCTGCGCCGTCAGTCCCTTCCTGGTGCCTTGTGGTACACTGCAGTGCTACTCAAAGGAGAAAGGGACTGACAGAGCAGGAGCATAGACAAGATGTCTGCGCTGTATCCTGGGTTCCGGTCTCCAAACTGCAAAGATTTATTTAAAATGTGCGATTTTTTTAAAGGTAAGACTTTGATTTCTAGGCTAGTCGCCATGCACTTAATGAATGCATGGCCACTTAGTAATAGCTGAAAGTTCCGCTTTAATGGACTACAGTCTGATTATGCTTTACAACTGATATCATGGAAAGGGGAGGGAGGGGGAACTATAAAACATTATATCTCTCAAACCATAAATCGGAATGGCATCTATTGATTTATTTTTTGAATATCTACAATAATACTTTTTTCTAATATAGGTCCTAAGGGCTGTATTTAATAATGAGCAGATTTGGAGCAAACCAACTGCATAAAGGGGACAAACAATAAAACACCATTGATTGAAAAGAGCTGTAATTTTTATTTGCGTGTGTGTGTGTGGGGGGAATTGTTGGATTTAAATTATTCTCTTTCTTTCTTTCTGTGGGAGAGGCGAGTCACTGACGACAAACTGTTCTCCACAGAATGTGATGGAAACTGCAGTAATTCCTGAAGGTTTGAACTGTCAGGAAGTAATGACGCTGTTACTCACTTCCTGACTATTTTAACAGTTATATCTCATGAATACAACAAGTGGCAGCTTTGGGAGTGCCCTTGTTTCATTCAGCATGAAAAGCTCTATAACATAGGTTTGAATAAAAAAAAAAAAAAAAAAGCTTTACTGCGCTTTTAAATTGAGCTTTTAACTACCAGAATGCAAAAAAGGTGTCTCCAGTCCATTGCCCCTGTAATCATCAGCTGGGCTAGAATCTCTGTTTAGTTCAGTGGGCATTTCTACTTTCCCTCATTGCAGGGCTGTCCAAGTTCAGTCCTCAAGGGCAACCAACAGGTCAGGATGTAAGGATTTCCCCGACTAACCCCTTAAGGACCGAAGCGCGCACGCACGGCCGGCACTTGGTGACCACGGGCCTTTTTTTAAGATTCCGGCTCAGGGCTCCCGGAGCGGCATGCAGCCACTCCGGGAGCCCTGAACTCCATGACGTGCCGGACCGCACTGATGGCCCTGGCACGTCAGCGGATGCGAAGGGGTTAAGCACAGGTGAGTCAGTCACAATGAACGATCCACTAACTCACATTAAGTCACCTTCGATTAATCAGGGAAATCCTTACATCCTGGCCTGTTGGTGGTGCCAGAGGACTGAACCAGGACACCCCTGCCCCATGGTGTACTTTGTTCTACAACTGCTCATATTTTGGTGGAAACATGTGTTGGAGATATTTTTAGCATTCAAGGGATTCAAATCTGATTTAAAATCAATAGAAATTTGGAGATTGCACTTAAGGCCGCATGTTACCTTCTAAAACTTTGAGTGCCAGTAGGGTTACTCAGTCTGGCACTTAAAGGGTTAAGTGACAATACAGGAGCCCACTTGACATGGCCTGAAAGAACTTGTGGAGCCCAAAAAGAAAAACAAAGTCAACTCAACCGTACCTTAGGGGACAAATAAAAATGCCCATTTATTTAAACAGGGATTTTAACCCACTGAATGCTAGTGAGGTCTCCAATGCACTGCATCTTATTGTATTCCCTCTAAAATTAAAGTTATGACGTTGACAGCTTCCATTTATGCTTCATCAAGGTACGCCCATTGTACCAGTCTATCCGTAAGTGATACACCAAGCTTTTCCATAGAAATGGAACTGGTATTCTGGGATTAGTGTTCCTTTAATAAGCATCCAAGTCAGCACAGGATGTTCAGCATAAGAAGGGATAAAGTAGTTTGTACCATTAGGGATGGATCTGCTTGGTGCCTGTAGGCACACTGTTGAGAGCCAATAATACAGCAGCCAAAGTGATGGCGTGAGATATATAAAGTACTCTGCCTCTTCTAATAGACATAATTTGCTTTTCAAAGAATGCGCTACTTCATTGGGAAATACGTAACCCTTTCAGTGCTAAGTTTACAATGCATTTTTTTCTTTATTCTTTGTCTAATGCCTTGCTTCTCAACACTTTGGACAAACCACGGACACTCAATGGGTTAAGAGAATTATCAGATTAATAATAAATTAAAAAAAAAAAAAAAAGTTAAAAAAAAAATGGGATTTTCATTGTCGAAAGGGATTTTGATCATAAAAAAGGCAAAACTGAACACTACTGCTTAACACTTTGAGTGCCAGAGTGGTACGGAACGTAACATTCTGGCAATCAAAGGGTTATGGGGGCAGTCTCTTAAAAACAAAAACAAAAATAATAATTTTGGCCATTGTGTAAGATCTTTCAAATCACCTTTATATGTAGAAAACTAGTTTGAGTTGAGATTTATGGATTGCCAACGAATTGGTAGACTGTGCACTTCAGAGACCCTCTGGAGCACTCTGGCATTGAGTCTCACTGCAGCAATTTTCACAGAAGAGGACAGGAGGGCTCAGCCCCCACCCCACCCCCAACCGTCCGCTCCTATGAAAATAGCCACCACTGATATGCTGCCCTCATATATATTTTCATTAATTGATAAATAGCCAGCACGCTGGATCCCCTTACAAACACATGACATAAAAGTGATACAACTGGCTGAGAGGATGCGGCTAGAGGAATTATGATAAGAAAAGGGTCATGTGACCAACATTCTGCCTGCCTTGTACACATACCCAGGGGGCACCAGTAAGGAGGAGTTATTCAAATCTCCTCTATACGGTTGTGCCCATAAAATCCAACCATGGGGACATTATTTTCGCAGGAGTAGCCTAGAGGGCTCACAGGAGTGAAGTTCCACACACTACAACATCGAACTTCCCCATTTATTCCTGATCATATCTTCCCCATTTTTCTCCTTTGTCCTTCCCACCCTAACTTTCATTGCTTCTCATCAACCCTCCCTCCATTTTGCCATTTCAGATCCTCTTCCATCCCTTTCGCCTCTTCTCACTGTCTTCCCTCCCCTCACATTCACCACATCTCACTCCCTCCCTCCTTTTTGCTGCTTTGGATCTTCTTCCACAACAAGCCTTTAGCTTTTTTTCGGCCCTTTCCCCTTTAACAGTATATGCTTACACAATGTTTATCAGGTTAGAACAAATAGAAGGATAAACATCTATTGCTGCAACAATGTATGATATGTAAAACAAACACACAAACAAAACCCCCCCAAAAAATAAACATTTCTTTTGTTTTGTAGGACTTCATAGATACATTTTGACAACTCATTGCATCATATCCTATATAATAATTCGCCAAGTTGTGTGTAACGCCCGACATGCGCAGTAGACGCTGCTGCGCGTGCGGCAGTCATGCGCAGCACAGACTGCCCGCGCCGCGGCTGATACAGAGCTGGGCGCTCCGAAGGAGCATCCAGCTCTGTATCAGCCGAGGCGCGGGCAGTCTCCACTGAGTGTGACTGCCCCGCGACCGGCTGCCAGAGGCTCTGTATCAGCCGAGGCGCGGGCAGTTTCCACTGCGTGTGACTGCCCCGCGACCGGCTGCCAGAGGCTCTGTATCAGCCGAGGCGCGGGCAGTCTCCACTGTGTGTGACTGCCCCGCGACCGGCTGCCAGAGGCACTGTGGCCCGTGTAATGGACTGTTCAACTAGTGCTATAATAATTCGCTAGGATGTTTGTCAGAAGCCGTCATGCACAGTAGAGACTGCTTGAATGCACAGAATGCTGGGAGATGTAGGAATGCTGGGAGTTCTGTGCTGGGAGCATTCTGTGCTTTTGGGCAGTCTCTACAGTGCATGACTGCGTCGGTGGCAGGATGCAGAGCAGGACCAGCATCTTAACCCTTTGAGTGCCAGAGGGGTACGCAACGCATTGCAAAGCGTTGCGTACCCCTCTGGCAATCAAAGGGTTATCATCACCTGGACCTTGGCCCATGTACATGGGCTTTTACACTAGTTAATCCCTAAAGGACCAATGACGTGCCAGGACATTTCTTTCGTCACTGGGGAAATGGCCACAATGGGGGGGGGGTCACTTAATTAAATTTTAGGTGCAAGGGGCAGAAATAGATTGTCACTTGAAGACCTACTACCACATCTTTGTGTTACTGAATAAATTATTTAGTGTAAGCCCAAAGTATTTTATTTACACAGAATCATTTACAAAAAAAACCCAACAACAATATACTGAAATTTAAACAAATATTAGTGTGAGATTTGTTGCCGTCTAGCAATGCGATACACATATTTACACACCACGCTGTCCGATTGCCTAAAAAAAAGGGACACAGGGATTTTTGCCTCAAAGGGGAGGTATGAATGACCTCAGACCTCATTTAAAAATAAACCATTTGAGAACAAATTACAAGAAAAAAAAAAAAAAAACACAACTTTTATAGGTTATCTACAGGAAAAATATAGTTGAACAAAGGAATACTAAAAAGGCCAAAATTGCTTTTGTCCGCTAGTGTAAAATTAGGCCTGGTCCTTAACGGGTTAAAAGTGGTGTAAAAGGTCAACAATTTCACTCAGTACATCGTTTTAAGATGCTCTATGTGTTTTACAAAATAGTTTGTAAAAACTAATATTCCTGACTGCTGTATGAAAGCAAACACGTTTTCACTACTAAGGGCGGAATACGAGAAATGTGCAAATGCTAGTTACAGCGGACTTTTGATGGCAAACTGATTAGCACCAATATCTTACTGAACTGTGCATGTTTTTTTCCTCAATAAGCAAGTTTTTGCTAATTTTTTTACAGAATGCTTTTCAAAAGTGGGCATAGCTAAAATGTCCACTGCTTTGTGAGAAGATTAACAATTGTACCTAGTTTGGTAAATCAATTAGCACACATTTTCATATGTCTGGCTACATTTACCATTAAATTTAGGAGTATGTGCTAACTTTACCATTAAATTTAGGAGTATGACCTATTCACATACCTGGGACCTTCCAATTGAGGGCTCCCAGGAGGGGAGTCCTCTGTTCAGCAGGGGGTGACAATGACACTAATCACGTCAAAAAGGGGTGGAGCTAGACGCGAGTGGGGGGGGGAGGGCTTAAAGATGTCACACAGAAGGCTAGGGAAGGAGGAACAGAGGGAGAAAGAGCAGATGTGGCAGAGTTTCAATAGAAACTCCCCACATCTGGAGGAACTTCCTCTGCTCCGGAGACCTGGTAAATCTCTGTCAGAACCATAGTGTCCGGGGCAAATCAGAGACTTCCCAGGTATGTCTATTTAGTATCAAAGAGTTAACGGTATCTTGCATCAAAACGTGAGCAAATCGCAAATAGAACAAACTTACGGATTTTATAAAATAGCGAATGCTTCACTTTTTGCATTCACCCTAATAAACGTAGTCTACCGTCTTGAAAAGGGTTAACTAGAGAGCCCTAATCAGGACTCTAAAAAGCCAAGAAAAAAAAATTATCAAAATGTCATAATATATACAAGTTCTGTTATAAACTACTGAAAAGTAGGGCTAGGCATGGCAGTTAACGTGTTAATGTGCGTTTACCCACAACAGCCGCACTCTTCCCCAACCACTGAATTAAATAAATAGATTCCATTCTATAAAACTGGTACTGCTGGGTACAACTATGCACTCAATCATTTATTAGCAAAATGCCACAGAGAGTAGCACATCTAGCGCTCTCTTCTGCTTAGTAAATATTCCTTTGTATCTAACAAAGACTCAATCAAGTGAAAATGATTTGTTGTGATTTAGATGCCTCAGAGGATGCTTCCAAGGCAAACAAGCAGCTTCCTTATTGCTATAAAACATTTACAAACAGGAAGGTCCTGCATGCAGCTGTGGGTAATGGAGCGATGTGTTTTCAAGAATCTTCAGAAACTGGTTTATTGAAGGTAACAACTTTACAGTGCCAACGGCTGCAACACATCATACTTATTTCAACTGTGAGTGCCAGAAGTACATGCAACACCTCGCTCTGAAAGGATTAACAGTACCACCATGCATTCATTAAACAACCATTAAAGTCAAATAATACTATATTTCTGATGACGGACGCATATGGTCAATGGTTCGGAATAATGGGAGCTGTTGTCCAACAGTTGACTAACCCTAGGTTTATTAAGCATTTAAAGGGAAACTATCTCAAGGATGGTGACCTAATGGAAGGTCTGCAGACTGGCAGATAAAGTTTGACTACAATGACAAAATATCACAACAGGATTTTGAATAAAAGCCCCCCCCGGTTGAATCCTCCATGGTGCCATGACAGAAGCTTAACTCGGAGACTGTGGAGTTGCACACTGCAGTCTCAATAGGCTGTCTGTACAGCCTCCACAGATTTTGGTGAAAGACTTCCAACCCCAACATTAGGGGTCTATGGAGGCTGTGTAGGTGAGAGACAAACTTCTGGGTTACGTTCAACCCCCTGCCAGCTGAATGGGTCAGTTATGTGCGCTCCCCAAACGGCTGACAGAAGCAGTTTCCTTTTTACCAAGTCTGTTCTCGTTAGTGCATTCATAGAAAGACATAAATCCCTTAAAGGAGAACAAATTCTACAATACAGCTTTAATATATGAAAAGGTGGTTTGTAAAATCTCAGGAGTCAGGGCTAAAAATCTATCACTTGTCTAGTAAAGTTTGATATATTTTATATAAAAACGATGTCAATAAACTGTTAATTGACCACAGAGCTCCCAGGTGGCTCCTAAAATTGTACCTGGCTCTAAAGTTCTTTATATTTTTTTTATCTTCCCAGAGTGTTTACTGCAAGATGGGGGAAGTCATTTTCCTGCACTCCTCATTTTGGGTTGAGTCTTACACAGTGCAGTAGTCTACTGGCCAGGATGTGAAGAGCGCAAAGGAAAATTGCTTCCCCCAGCCGACTGAAAAACAGGACATACTAAAACCTAACAAGGCATGGAAGCTTTAAAAGACCTGTTTTGGAAAGTTCTCAGTGGTGTAATGTATATGGCAGTGGTTCTCAATCTTTTATTCTTCGCTGCACCCCTAACACGTAATCTACAACATTTGTGGCACCCCTAACATATTTAGTGTACTTTATCAAGGGCATAAGAAGGGTACAATACATAAATATACAGTTATTATTAGGTTTTATAATCATAATAACAAAACAAAATATATTGTGCATAACAATTTCTATAAATCTTTATTTAAAAGTCCATTATTGTTAGTCTTCATAGAGAACACGGGGCACCCTAAGCTGAATATCTCCCCTAGCCAGCCAGCGGAGGTCTATGCCGCCTCTACCACAGACCTCTACACCTAGCTCCCTCACCGTTCCCAGCAGCTTAGAGTGGGATATTTCACAGAATCAACAGTCTATCAGCTTTAAAACCAACTGTTACAATGCTGAATATTGTTCTGAACTACAAAAGATAGCAATACTTTGTAAAATTGTAGTTACAAAAAAAATAAATAAATAAATAAATAAAACAAAAAAAAAAAAAAAACCCAAAACATAGCATTTCAAGGCAAAGCAAGCAACAACTTTACTGCACTTACTTTAAAGGGATAGTAATACTTCGTTATCTTTATTTTATTTTGTAGGCATTAAAAAAACATGAAGAACGATATGTCTTATCTCTCAAACCTTTATGGTTTGAGAGATATTCACAAGCAAAGTTTCCCCTCCCACCCCTTTTACCTAGTGTAAGCCATCTCTTCTCAGATGTGAATCTGGTTGTCAGACCAGACAGATAACAGAAGGGGACAATCTTCTTCCTATGAGAACAATGAAAGCCCTGCCCCCCTTGACAAGTTTTTCAGGTTTTTCCCTTATCTTAATTGAAGATTGTCCCTCTCTGCAGTCTACCTGGGCACCTCCCTTCTGTTCTGGCTGAGCAGTGTTACATCAGTAAAAGGGGCGGGAGGGGGATACTTTGTCATTGAATTACTCTTGAACTACAAATCTGACACAGTATTGAAATAACACTCTCCAAAGTCCAAATACTATGATGATTAATTAGAGCTGCTTTTACTATGAAACATTACTATCCCTTTAAAAATGTATACCTTTATTTAAGCTAAAAGCACCTGGCTTTAGTCTTAATGGTTGACCTTTTTTTTTTCCACAGCCCTTTGAGTAAATATTTCTTCAGGTAGTCCTTTGTGTTGACCTAGACTAGATTTGTAAATGGTAATATCATATCACCCTTTAGACATCTCTTCTATAATGTCAACAAACTCAGTTTAGCTGTTCTCTCTTTATAACTCAGACCCTCCAATCCCTTTATCAGCTTTGCTTGCTTCAGATATTTAAATTGTCTTGACTGAGGCTCTGGGGATGTCATAAATCCCAGTTTAGGAGAGCTTGCATCAGTCCTCCAACTAAAGTGTACTGGTAATCTTATAAATCACAGCTATAGGTCTTGTGGCTGTCCTTCATCCAATCACAGTACTTGGCAAAAGTGGGGAGACACAGAAGGAAAGCTCTCTGTATATGGCCAGGTCTGTGCAACCTGAGGCCCTCCAGCTGTTTAAGACTACAACTCCCATTATATGGACTCAAGCCCTCTAGATGCCCATCATCTCTTAACCCTTTGAGTGCCAGAGGGGTATGGAATGCATTGCTTTGCAATGCATTCCGTACCCCCTGGCACTCAAAGGGTTAAAATTTCCTATGAATTTCTGCATGCACTCCCTGCTTTCTGTGATACTGTGATTTTGTAAGAGGTTTCAAAATCAAATATGTTGCATTAGCATTTATTTAGAAAACTAGTTTTTGACTTAGGATTTATACAGTGTATTATGCTACTTAAGACCAGTGCAAGCACGTCCTGTATAAACCCTGTATTAGGATAATCTAGAAATCTAACTAAAAACTTTCTAAATAAAATGCATAATACAACATATGGGTGATAGGAAAGCCATTTCAAGATCACCAAAGTTATCTTTAACCCTTTGAGTGCCAGAGGGGTACGCAATACATTGCTTTGCAATGAATTGCGTACCCCTCTGGCACTCAAAGGGTTAAACTCTTAGCAACTGTGCCACCTGGTATCCAGACAGCTCAACCACTTCTTGACTGTTTGAACTAGAATCGCTTTTGAATAAAACAATTTCCAGCAGTGGATGTAGCCTGCATTCAGCAGCAAACTCCCTACATCATGACACACACATCTCCCCTTGGTAATGAGGGCCTCATACATCAATCTAAAGGAAAGGGGGAGAGAGAAACACTTTGATTCAAAAAGGGTATTTTAACCCACTGAATGCTACAGAGGTCTCCAATGAATTGCTTTATAACACTTTGGAGCCGTCTCTTGCATTCAAAGGGTTAAAGGGCCCTTTAAGTCCATGTAAGTTTGCAGACTGTCAGTTTCGACCGTCTGGTGTACTTGCTTTGACCCAGAATTTCTTCTCATCAGTTTCATGATTAAAACCCAAACCAACTGCTTCTTTCACTTTGTAATATTCAAGAAGCAAATCCTAATCTTGTTACGATTTGTTGGAAATTATAGTAACCCCTTTGGATGCAATGAGGTCTCCATGCGATGAGACCCCTCAAGCATCCAGTGGGTTAACCCTTTGAGTGAAAGAGTGTCTAATACACTGCTACGGATTATAAAATATGAAAGTTTAGATTACAAATACTTTCCCATGGAATTCCCTGGGATGTCAGTCTACTGAGTCAGTGTTTGTAACCTCTCTGTACTGAAAGACAAACACCCACGTCTAATGCGGCATGCAGCTGGCTCAAACCTGTTTTACCCCAGGGCTGTATGAACCATGTAGATCAGCAAAGACACACTGCCTGGAACAACAGTCCAAAAAAAACCTCTCCCGGAGAAATTCCATGCTCATATAGATAGCATATAATCTATCATAATATTATCATAAATTAAAGGAACCAGACTGAGAAACTACACTGAAGACACTGCTAATGAGAAGAACAAAGGTGGGGGCCTCCCCAGAGTTAAAATACAAATAAAATAAATCACACTCGTATAAGCTTGAACTGAGTGCCAAACAGGAGCGCACCATATTGCTCTGCATTGCACGGAATCTTCCTGTAACACTCAAAGGGTTGAGTAAACACTAGACGCCTATAACCCCATTAACCTGAATCTGGGCAGAAAATTCTAATGGTCACTAAGAATTAATTCTGAGAGGATTGGTTCTACTAAATTAATTATTTAACAGGTACAAGGCATCACGCCTTTGCCAGTTAGTATTTCCTGCACGGATTAAAGCAGAACTACCACCCCTTCTAAACTTGCCTCCAAATAATTACCCATCTGGCGACTAGCTGCTCAGTAGTGGTAGTCGCCAGAATTATTACCGTGTTATTGAGGATTCCTACTGTTCCTGGAACTGACAGGCAGGAAACAGAGCAGACATCTTTACATAGTGACATCTGCGTGTCTGCGCTGTCAGTCCCATCCCATTCTAGGAGGCGTTGCTAGGAGCCGTATGGTACCAGAAGGGACTGACAGCGCAGACGTCACTATGCAAAGATGTCTGCTCTGTTTCCTGTCTGTCAGTCCCAGAAACTGTAGGAATTCACCATAACACGGTAATAATTCTGGCGACTAGCACTACTGAGCAGCTAGTCGCCAGATGGGTAATTATTTGGGGCAAGTTTAGAAGGGGTGGTAGTTCCGCTTTAAGAAAGGATTGGTGTACCTTTAACAAATGTTTTTGCTGGATGTAAAAAAACAGAATAATTTAATCAGAATAAAAAACTGCCTGGTAAAAATATATATTTTATTTCTCAGAAACAAGCATATGGTTAGCACAGTTTTTAATTCTATTCATTATTAACCCCTTAAGGACCAGTGTGCACACACGCGTGGCCAGCACTTGAGGACCACGGGGCATTTTTTAGTTCCAGTTCAGGGCTGGGAGCCCTGAACTACATATCGTGCCAGGACAGTCACTGGTCCTTAAAGGGATAGTAATACTTCATTTTAACTTTATTTTATTTTGTAGGCATTAAAAAAACATGAAGAATGATATAAGTCTTATCTCTGAAACCTTTATGGTTTAAGAGATATTCACAAACAAAGTATCCCCCCCCGTTCAACCAGATCAGAAGGGAGACGCCCAGGTAGACTGCAGAGAGGGACAATCTTCAATTAAGATAAGGGAAAAAGCTGAAAAACTTGTCAAGGGGGGGAGGGATTTCATTGTTTTCATACAAAGAAAATTGTCCCCTTCTGTTATCTGTCTGGTCTTACAACCAGACTCACATCTGAGAAGAGATGTCTTACACTAGGTAAAAGGGGCGGGGAGGGGAAACTTTGCTTGTGAAGATCTCATAAACCATAAAGGTTTGAGAGATAAGACTTATATCATTCTTCATGTTTTTTTAATGCCTACAAAACAAAATAAAGATAAAACGAAGTATTACTATCCCTTTAAGTGCCAGCCAACCGTGACTGTCCTGGCATGGCAGTTTAGTGGTTAACTAAACGAAAGTTGACATGTGTGTACTTACAGTGACTATAGACAGATGTAAATTACTGTGATGTGTATAACACACACCTTTATATGGACACCAAACCAGATTCACAACAGTAAAAGGCTAGTCCTCCAATAATCTCCTTGCTAATTGTGTATGCAAGAGAGACTAAGTCAAAGGAATCCTCAACTTGTATGCAATGAAGACAGTTCCAGGGCATAATGAATTGGAATATTTAACATATAAGTCAGGACAAAAGGCTAATCATTCCCACCCGTCACCAGTTGTTAAACTTGTTTGGTGCACAGCAAGTGAAATGGAAATTCCAAAACCCGAATAAAAAAAACCTGATACCATTCAAAGGAGTAGCCAAGGGAGTTCATCATCTAGAACAGGGCTGCCTAAGTCCAGTCCTCAAGGTCCACCAACAGGCCAGGATTTAACTCTTTCAGTGCCAGAGGGGTATGCAACACATTGCAATGCAATGCATTGCATACCCCTCTGGCACTGAAGGGGTTAAGGATTTACCTGCTTAAGCACAGATGAGTCAGTTGAAATGAATGATCCACTGATTAACTCACCTGTGCTTAATCAGGGAAATCCTTACATCCTGGCCTGTTGGTGACCCATGAGCATACCTGGGAACTCTCAGGGTTTGACCCTGAGACTCAGGGTGAAGAGCCAAAATCTCAGGGTGAGAGAATTCAGTGCTACTTGTTATATATTCTGCTCCAGTTACATACCTCTTTAGTCTCTAAACTGGTGCCACTTGTACCAGAAAGGCAGAGGGAGAAGTCCTGCTTGCTTTGTGTATGTTCATGAAGTGATATCTGTAAGTTGTTGTATACTAATGTCTCCGTGAATGCTGAATGGAGCGACTCTCGATTACAGCAATGAGGGATATATCGCGGATAATCTATATTGTGGGAAATTTAAGGGTTAATATTTACACAATCTCAGGGTCAGCTCATTTTGAAAGTTCCCAGGTATGCCCATGAGGACTGAACCTGACCAGCCCTGATCTACAACAAGGAGGTAATCTGTCTCTCCGGCTGTTTAAAATGACAACTCTCACCAACTATTAGTCAGTTGGGCATTATAGGAGCTATAGTCTCCAACAGCTAGTCCAGTGTTTTTCAACCAGGGTGCCGTGGCACTTTGGTGTGCCACGGACATCCACTTAGGGTGCCCCATTGTATCTATAACGCACTGACAAAAATGTTAATGTAGACTTCCAGCTGTATATTTAATGATGTTACTATGCACAATATGTTTATTTTAGTTGTGAGGTCTAACAATAACTCTATAATTATGCATTTGTAAGCTTCATTACAACCTAGACAAATTACATAAAATGATAGGGGTGCCCGGAAATAGGTGTGCCTTGAGCAAAAATAGCTTGAGAACCACGGAGCTAGTCAGACAGCGGTGGCCTGCCCCTGATCCATAAGATGAATAGGGGTGGGGTGGGGGGGTCATCTATAAATAAAAGTAACTATTTATTCCGTGACTAAATCCATAAATCATGTTTTGTTAGCTTTAAGGAAAGAAAAGACATTGAAAGAGGGTTTGTTTGTTTTTTTACACCAAAAACACACCAACAATGGGAGAAGCAGCATTAGATCCAGAGGCATTGCCCTAGGAGGCAAGATCTGTGTCTTGGTGCCAACTTGGGGCATGTAATGGTGTGAAACTTTCTGCTAGTAATGCATCAGGGGGACCAAGCTCTGTCTCTCGTGAGCCTAAAACCTCCTATGATTAGAAGGGAAAAAAAAAATCCATCTAGAAAACATTTTTCTAGACAGAGTAACAGGTGCCTGTGTGTCAAGAATTTTTCTAATTTAAGTTTCATGTCCTGTCTTACTCACAATTATACAATTTGTAGATACCAGCAAACATGCCAGGGGGATGTGCAGACTACAGTTTAAGGCAGCACAGGAGCGTCCCATTTCCCCATTCACCCCAACAAACTCAATCATGTGAATCATTAACAGCACAACGGAAGAAGAAACTGACTGGAAAAGATATACAGTTTGTGGGATAGGATTAGTATTGGCAGTCACCATATTGTGACTATACTAGTGTAAAATCCCGTGTACATGGGCCAAGGTCCAGAACTCTGAGTGCCAGAGGGGTACGCATTGCTTTGCAATGCGCTGCATGCCCCTCTGGCCGCTACCTCACTGCTCCACGTGATGCAGTCTTGCATCTCCTCACTCATGTGATGCAATCATGCGCAGTAGAGAATGACCGAACGCACGCAGTCTCTACTGCACATGACGGCTTCTGACAAACATCCTAGCAAATTATTATATAGGATGAACAGATCCAGAAAAAGTGTCTGGATGCTAGTTAAGTATTAGCACAAAATGTATCACCATCATCCTCAGCTGGTGTCTAACTGTTTGAGGATAACGGGAGCATATTTCTAACAGCAGACTACCATAGTTAGAGTCAAGATGAATCATAAAGGCAGGAGAGTTACTCATAAGACTCCAGAGCTCCCCAGATGCCTCAGCAGCAGAAAGAAACAGTAACTAATATTGAAAAAACACCATGGTCAGGCTATTACTTACATTAAACATTTCTCTAACACATTCTATTGTAACCAGTCTGCAGTAAAGACCATACTAAAGTGCAATGTATCCACTTACCATGGCCGTTGCAGTAGTAGATCCATTTCTCTCTGTTCTGAGCCAGTGTATTTGATTTTTTAAATCCAGCTTTTTCCACAATGGAGCTCGGATCTTGCTTTGGTCCCTTTTTGAGGGCTCGAGAACTTTTCCTGACACTGCAAACCACAATGATCACAAGCACAAGGAGCAGAAACAGAACGATCATCCATGGTAGGTGCTCATTGATGTCAAAATGGTGAGGGATCTGGCGGGGAGGCCCCTTTTTAGTGGTCTTAAAGCCGGTGTTCTTAACTCCTTCAACTCCAACCTTCACTACTCCAGGCTGCTGGATATCTGCAGCCACCTGTGAGTGCTTTTTGTGGTATGTTTGCTGGTACCCTTTGTCCCGATCGTTTGTCATATTCAAGTAAATGGTTTCATTCTTTAAAGTTTCATTGTAAACATCTGTAGAAGAGAAATTGCATGGACTTATTGCTGCTAACAGCAAAGGCAGCCACATATGTAAAGCAAGCATTGACTCCAGGACACAGACCTTAGAATGAAAAGAGGCTGAGAGTTCCAGCTTTATATAAACTTAGATCTTAGTGGTCAGATGCCCCAGGGCCTCTACTGTGAGCTCTGTAGAGGCAACAAATGATTATTTCTTCTTTTGTAACATCACAGACACCTGCAATGCCAATAGGAATGTGGCTGCTACTGGCAGTCTCCGCTCTTTTCAGGAGGTGGGGCCTCTACACTAACAGTCCAACATTTAAGTAACAAAACAACAACAAAAAAACTCCAATTTAGACTTAACCCCTTAAATGCTAGAGAAGTTTCCCATGCATTGAATACCTCCCCTGCATTCATATTACAAAGTACTGCGGAATACGTTGGTGTGTTATTATAACAATATAAAATTGCTGATCTACCCCAGAATGGTGTCACAGTTTTGAACATGGGACCCAGAATGCTGTTAGATTATAATGCTGCTACTGTCAGGAGATGGGAGTAGCAGTGTGTTCAATACCTTGATAGGACTTAAAGTGGGTCTGTCACCCCAAGACCAGTTTAGTTTTACAGGGAATGAAAATCTACCTAAATATTATACTAGCCATTTGGAAAAAAAAAAAAACCCAGACACATTTATATATTTATTTTTTTTTAAAAGTCTTAGTAATGTCCCATATTTTATTTTTTTTTTATATAGATTTGCAGAGGCTAAAATAGAATCTCATTGCCATAAACCCAATCTCTCAAACAGCTATGGTTTGATAGATATTGGCAATCAAAGTCCCCCTCCCCTCCCACCCCTACTCCTGACGTCAGCGTCTAGCTGACAGCAGGAGATCCCAGTCCGGTGACCAGCCAGCGGCTCTGCAGCAGAGCCGAAATCCCGTTATTAGAAAAGAATCACTTCATTGGAAAGGTCTACATAGTGTGCCTGGTTTGCAAGCACACTTTGTAGACCGTTCCCATTAAGTAGTTCCTTTCTAATAACGGAATTTCAGCTCTGCTGAAGAGCCTCATTGTGTCGGCCGACACGGATCTCCTGTCAGCTTTACAGCTGACATCAAGAGAAGGGGAGGGAGGGGGCAACTTTGATTGCCAATATCTCTCAACCCTGCAGGATCGCTTTGAGTAAATAATACGCAAAGTTCCAGGACCATCATTGATCCTTAACGGACCATCACTGATCCTAGACATTAAGGTGTTAAGGTTTGTTTAACCTTCAGTATCTGTTTTTATAAAATTAGTCCGTGTAAATTAAATAGTTTGGACTCTCTAAATCATTTATTCAGTTATACAAAGAGGTGTCAGCCCACCAGCCACACCCCCAGCAACAAAAGTGTCCCTCTTTGGCAATTTGAAAGGTTGGGAGGTATGATACAGTAGGAGTGTGGTTGCGTGACTACTAGTGGAACAAGACTGGAGTGTCAAACAGTAGATGAGTGTCTCTGGACTACCAGGACATTTAACTCGAGTATAGAATAATAATAACTAGTATTTATATAGCAGCTTTCTCCAAATGGGATTCAACTCGGAATTAACCGAATCGGCAGCTGAATAATAGAGGTTATTATTACCCAATCAATGGTACTCATTTATCAACCTCAGAAGGATGAAGGGCTGAGTTGACTCTGTCCGGATTCAAACCTGCAGCTTTGAGGTTTGAGCAGGCTCTGTGGTCAGGGTATTTACCACGGAGCTATCTCACCAGCCTGAGTTTAATTGTGTTTTCTGTTGGATTTCTCTAAAAACCACTCTAACCTGGACAGCCCTGCCAAGGGTAAAACTCACCAAAAATAAAATTTAACTGTTGTCTTATAACATTTTATTAGCCCAATATTTTAATCTTACATTACTGGTGAAATCTAGCATTCAACTAAATTTGAAATATGGATATTATTAACCCCATGGATGCTTGAAAGATCTTCAGAAACAAGACTTCAATAGCAACTAAGAGGTTAACAGTTCTTACTGTTGTGGTTTGAGTGTCAAAAGGTTTGTAAAGTGCATGGCAGAACAAAAGCCCAAAGGCCCTCCAGGGGTTAAAACCTAGCTCATTGCTCCAAGATAACCGATACTTCTTCATGGATCCATTACACCTGAGGGGAAGATACCTGCTACTAAAGTTTAACCTAAACACGTGTGCGGAGAGGCATCATCTTGCTTATTGACACTGGCAGTGCTCTTAACTCACAGCCGGTTTAAACAAGTCCCCAGTAACATGTACACCTGCTGCACAGGACGTTTTGGAAGTCAAACAAATAGAAGGAAAAAGCATGAATAGTTCTAGAATAAAAACACATCTAAAGACATCAACCCTTTGAGTGCCAGAGGGTTAAGACTGATCTCCACTTACATAACAGTTTTACCCACTTAGGGACCAGACCATGCACAGAGCATTGCAAAGCGCTCCTCCTTTGGTCCCCAAGGTGAGAATATACAAACAGCAGCGCATAGCTTGTAGTTTCCATAAAATTCCATTGTCAAGACTAAGAAAAGAGAGAAAAAACACAGGGGGGCGCCAATAGTGCCTTATCAACTTGATTCACAAATGTGCAATTATGTAGCAATAACACTCACATTAATGAATTGCTGCACTGATACTTATGTATAAAACGCAGTCAATATAGCATACAGGGTAATCTTACCGCCCCTGTTCGGTGGCTATTAAGATGACCTCCTCCACGTATCAATTTGGGATCTCCTCTCCTCGTTTCAATATAGCGGACCTCGGCCGATAGTCTCAGGGAGTTTTCAGAAGCCCAACCTCATAGGAAATAAAGGGACGATCATTCCACGTATTCCAAAAAACGTTTATTGGATCCACAATAAAAACAATTAAAAACCGTTTCACAGCGGTCCACGCTGCTTCCTCAGCTGAAAACTGTGAAACGGTTTTTAATTGTTTTTATTATGAATCCAATAAACGTTTTTTGGAATACGTGGAATGATCGTCCCTTTATTTCCTATGAGGATGGGCTTCTGAAAACTCCCGGAGACTATCGGCGGAGGTCAGCTATATTGAAACGAGGAGAGGAGATTCCAAATTGATACGTGGAGGAGGTCATCTTAATAGCCACCGAACAGGGGTGGTAAGATTCCCCTGTATGCTATATTGGCTGCGTTTATACATACGTATCAGTGCAGTAATTCATTAATGTGAGTGTTATTGCTACATAATTGCACATTTGTGAATCAAGTTGATAAGGCACTATTGGCGCCCCCCTGTGTTTTTTCTCTCTTTTCTATGTTGAGATCCTTCGAGAGTGGAGTTGGGAGAGCGGCCAGACATCTATCGTGGTGAAGCTGATTGATGGTCAGCTTTAACAAAACCCTAAAACGCCAATTGCCGTGTTTACACATAGGTGTTTTAACCGGCAAGTATTTATGTGAGTACTATTCCTATGGTGGTGGGGAGGTGAAAATTGTATCCAAAGTTAATACACTAGGAAGCGCCTCTGTGTTTTTTCTGCATTGTCAAGACTAAGGGCCTTCTGTTTAAAAAGACAGTGTAGACATTCTGAGACAAACCAACTGCACCATAGGGAGAAATGACATGTCACTGATTTAAACCTTTGCCTGCCCGGGAAATATCCAGAGCTACATGAATGGGAATTGTATTTTACTCCATGGTGCAGTTGGTTTGCTCCAGTGAAGAGAAAAAAAGGACAGAAACTCACCAAAGTCTGTGTGTGTAGGATAAACATCTGTAGAATTCGAGGAGGAGGAAAGGGGTCCACAAATGTTGTCACGTTCATGAGTTCCAGGCTTTATGACCACCAGACCAAGTTCTGAACAATTTGTGTAGGTCTTACATCTCATCACGCTAGAAGGCACATCAGAATAAGTACCGTGGGAGCACATCTTGCACTTGACATTTTCCGTCTCGCTTCCTTTCTTCTTGACGCCCCAGCCTACTGGGCACACAGTGTGTGGAGTACACGTGTTATTTAGAAGGAAAGCACCAGGTGGACAAGAGCACTCGCGGTCAGACAAGGCAGTACAAGGTGTTTTCTCCAACAGAGGAAGCTGACAAGGCGGTCTGCAGATGTGGCACCTTTCAATCCCATTTTCGTGTTTTGTGAAGGTGCCATTGGGACAAGGGCTGCACTCTCGGAGAGCAGACTCAGTACAGTGCTTAAGTACATAGGTGCCAGCTGGACATTTGTCACAGATGAGATCCGTGGTGGAGCCAGGATAAGTGTACTGATATTTCCCCGATGGAAGGATTATCGTTGTTTTGTCAGATATCTGCACAGACTCAGCATGTGTGGCATCGAGAGAAAGAAGCACAATCTGCAAGTAAATAAAACGTTTATTTAGAGCTTATATCTAAGCATATAGGACCAAATTAAATAATCTAAAGGTGTAACTGGAGAGCAAGCCAAATTCACTAGAAGACAAATAATAAAAAAAACCCACAAAACAATTATGTAAACTGGGCCTTTAACCCCCTGAATTCAAGGGGTTAAAAGCCCTATTTAAAAGAAGTAGCAAACTTTTGTAATGAAGAATACATATTTTAGGGCTTTTCCTTTTGAGCAAAATGTGGGTACTCCCACTGCCGAGAGATGTGCATTTCCAGAGTTATTACAGTTTAAATAACAGTTTCTATATATTAACAGTGCCATCTAGTGGTCAGATGTCAATTACGTGCTTCTGTTGCATTCTCTAGGAGAGTAACGTCAGTGACATACAGTTCTCTACAGAATGTTACATAAACTGTAGAGTTAATTCCTGTCAGTTAACATTTTTGGGAATTAAACACTCTGTAATTCACTTCTTGACAATTTGAACTGTTATAACACTTGAAGAAAACAGACAGCTGACAGTTGTTAAAGTGACGTGGTTTACACAACAGTAAAATCCGTATTTAAAAAAATCCATGGACATTGTGGGAATGTTTATTTCTTTCCTATAGTGCAGTTGGTTTGCACCAGAATCTTACCTCTTTAGCTTACTGAATAAAGCCTGTAGGGTTTCGATTTTGCTAAAGGTCCCTGCCATTGTTGCCATCTGAACAGTTCTATTGGGCCACATATACAAAGTAACTGGAACCAATCCATAGCAAACTGACTGTACCATAGAAAACAAGTCAATTGTAGCATTTATTAAACTGTGGATTTTAACTGTCTGGATGCGATCAAGATCTACAGCACATTGCAAAGCAATACCTTGGAGACCTCTCTTGCATCCTGGGGTTTAAACTATGAATGTGAAAATGGAACATTACCAAACACAGAATCTTCAAAGAATAATACTTTCACGTATGTTTTATTTAAAAGTAAGTCAATTTTGTTTTCCTGATTGAGGTCTTTCATAAAAAAAAGCAGGATTTTTTTTTTTAATGATTAAAATATAAATATATCTTTTTATTTTTTCATTCTATTTTACACCGTAGGATTTTTTTTTTTTTTTTTTAAATAGAAAAAATATTCAAAGTGTTTATTACTTCTTTAAATAAAAACACTTTTACTGCTGTAGGTAATGAAAGTAGCAGTTGATTTCTTGATAGAAAAAATTTGAGAACAGATAATGAAATTGCAATTAAGTTACCATTTATGGTTACAGGAAACACAGATTTCCAAGATAGATAAACCAAGTTACAGTATTAATGAAGTATAGTACTTGTAATAATAATTACAAATATTCGAAAATACGGCATTGGTATACTTTAAAAGAACTATGTCCCTGGAAAAAACTATGAAAGGTATCCCAAAATAGGATTTTCGTGACCTTACCGTTTTCTTAGTCCATGTGAAACACAGGAACAATGGCAGTGAAGGTCTCCCTCCTCCAAAGGAGAGGGCACTTCAAAACAGCAGGGCCTTTGAGGCCAAAATTGCCTTCTTTCCCTGACAACCCCCCTGAACCACTGCAGTCCTAAAACACCACAATTGTGAATGAGACCCAAAAACATTTAAGATGCTTAAAGGGGATGTATCACCCCTACACAAGTTGGGCTAAATAGCTCTTTTATGTAGCGACTAGCTGGGATAAGGTTTTCATTTTTTTTAATAACATCACCAAATTTAATCTAGTAAATATTGCCTTGTGCCCTACTTCTGGACAGACTGCGGTTATCAGGTCTGTACCGCAGTCTGTCAACACTGCCTCTGCTCCCCTCCCTCTGTCCAGCCTCCTCTGATGATGGAGGCTTTCTGCCTTTAACCTGGAGCGGTCTCTGGCCAATGATGTGGACTGTCACAGAAGACTCCCATGCGCTTTGAAAAAGATGGAGTCTGCTCCTTACAGGCAATGTGGATCTGCAAGCCATGTGGAGGTCGGCTTGTCAGCCTTAGGCTTCCGAGTAGACATTCTCCTGCCAAGCCTATATGGACCTTAAGGCCTGAAGGGTTTCAGCCCTACTCACCCAGGACTGGGTGGGGGTAATGAAAGTCACATATCATCCTGGGGATATTAAAAAAAAAAAAAAAAAAAAAAAAAAAAAAAAAAAAGTATATATTGAGGTGCAATCTGAGGCAAAAGTGTACTTTTGCCTCCAGCAAGATCACCAACGACCTTCTCAAAGTCTCCCCCAAAAAGTAGTTTTCCTACAAAACGAAGGGACACCACAGACTTTCAGGAAGATCCGTCACACAACCAAATTTTGAGTCACATGTTACAATGAACGATTACAGAGGGCTGAAGTTTCCCAAAGAACTTGACAGCATAAGAGGCTGCTTGTATAAGGTATGCACTGGCCTCCACGATATTTGCTAGCATGACCAGCAGTTCCTCTTTAGGAACATCACCCTAATGGCGGTCTGACAGTTGTTTGTTCGCCCCATATAGCCACGGCTTCAATAACCCATCCTGTAGCAAAGATGTGCCGCAAAGTGGCCCCAATGGCCGCAAAATTCGTATTCAATAAAGAGTCTAAGTGCTTATCATCCTGAACCCCAAGGGCTGTGGCAGATGCTAAAAGCAGCAAGGTATTTTTTGCAAGGCTTGAGATTGAGGAGGAAAGTCAAAAGAACGTGGGGTAGCCCACTGGGACAAGAATTCAGCGGAGAAAGGATAAAGGTTGGAAATTTGTATATTATTAATGAGGAGTCTCATATCCTCTTCCAGGATAATCTTGTCTAGAGAATGATGATTTATACTGCAGAGGAAAACGTGGGCAATCCCAAAGCAGAGGGATGTTCTATTCTAGTTACTGCAGCACGGGTTTTTTTTGTTTTTGTTTTTAAAGGTGAAGTTCTTCCATCGCCTTCAGTTTTACAGTGGTACTGTTCCTAGACTTGGTCACAGTGGTCCATAGTTTTCTGTAATAATAGCTCAACCATAAAGTTTCAGGCCATATATGTACTTCACAAAAATACAAGTTTGAGCTACAATGAATAAATCAACTCAGTTGGAGTATCCATGTTTTAGGAGGATAAAGCTGACAACACATGTTATTTTCCATACTTAACTGTGGTCATCAAGTGTACGCCATGAGAAAAAGGTGGATCTCTGTACACAAATGGAAAATCAACAATTTAGTAGTGACAAGAAATAGGTCTAGTTGTTCCTACAAGTGAAACTGGTGTAATTCCACTGCTGGAGGATGCTGTGCAATAAGGTTATTACAGCAAGGCTTATAATTTTAAGTCCTTTGCTACTAGCCAGACCTGAAAAGTTACTCGCCACTGCAAGCCATAGTATACCCACCAGGGCTGAATTTCTACTCGCCTAAATTTATCGCTAAATTTTCACTTGCCATTGGCTAGTGGAAATTTTGAGCCCTGATTACAGTACATATTGTATTGTATGCAAGAGATTAACTTCCTCCTACAGTTCCCCATAGAATGCTACAATAACAGTTTCACCTCTCCATGACTGATCTGTAACGACTGAATTATGTCACAGCAGTATTTATTGATCCATTTAAATATTAATACGCCCAAAGAGCTGGACCCGCTCTAATATCAAAAAGGAATAAACCTACCAATCCTTTCATATAAAATACATAAGAGCTATGCCTCAGATAACCTAATTAACATTTCACGTGCAACCCAGACCATATATGTAATAATAATAATAATTAGATGCTAGCACACACAGAGGGACAATCGATTTAGAATGGCATCTTTAAAAGATTAACGCCATTAGAAGTTTTAATGGCCATTAGTAAATTAGCTAACTCATTAAATAGTAAATGATTGACTCCTTAATTACAACAAAAGTTTTGGCTACAGGCAAAAGGGCACACGCTCTTATTCTTTTTGAACCAACCAGTTTGATCAAGTTACAGTGTTAATACGCATATTAAATGAAACGTCAAGAAGGGCACTGGAAAGAATATGTAAATGGATTAGAAAATAACTATTTTTGTCTTTCTTAACCCCATTGAATGCCAAAATGGTACACAATGCATTGTAAAGCAACGCACAGATATCAACCATCTAGCACTCAAGGACTAAATCACATGATCCACTAAGAGGATTTTTGGGTCAACAAGATGCCATTTCATGGATTTTCTCTAGTGTTTTGGCCGGGTGTTTGTATGTGTGAATAATCTTTACAAGTCCAGCATAAATGCCTCCATACTACCTTTGCCATGGGTTCAACTAAGGGGGCGCGACGTTGACAGAAATGGACTGGGGGGGGGGTCACACCTGTCAAAATATCTTCAAGTCCTTGCAGAGACTACTTTATATGTGGCGGCGTGATTTTGACATGAGTGTGGACAGGGGGGCAAAGACCTATTTAAACTGCACTGTAATGCAGGAAGGTAGGTTGTGTTTTTCACCAGAAATGAGAAGAAATGGCAGGGCGCCACAAGAAAAATAGTTTTCTTCCGGTTGGATGTCCCCCCCATGGATTGAGACAAAATTTCATTAGTATGTACAAAAATCCCCTTTTCTCTTGTCCAAAAGAGTCATATGGAGCTGTTGCTTATAAGACCTAAGCAGGCATCTTCTGATGCAAAGACTTGGACCCTGTAAAACTTGGTAAATGTGTGAACCCAAGACCATGGGAAGCATTGAAGCCGAACGGCTGAGAGACCTTCAGGTGCTCTTGGACTTGTAGACTGCACTACAAGTTTCGGAAGGGTACTGACTTGGAATCAATATGGAAGACTGCCTTATGAAGATGCAATGTTGAGAAAAAAAAAAAATTGCAAACCCATTAGGATTGCCACACCTCATTAACCCCTTAATGACAGGCAGTTTAAGTAAACACCTGATTCTGATTATTCCTTTTAATTGGGCTGATAGAAACAGGGATTCACTAACTTTTTCCACAAACCCTGCCAGCACTCCTTTGTTTTCCTAATATATGCATCATTTTATTTCAAAAGGACACAGTATTTAAAGGGATAGTAATACTTAAGTATTACTAATCCCTATAGCAAAGTACTACTTAAAAAAAAAACGTATTGCCCCCAGTGTCATCTCTCAAACCTTTATGGTTTGAGAGATGAACGCTTTTAAAGTTGCCCTCTCCCTCCCCCTCCCCCTTCGTCAGCATTCTACCTGACTCAGGGAAATCCAGTCAGAGATCATCAGGCAGCTCTGCAGCAGAGCCGTGATCGCGTTAATTAAAAACAAAACAAAAAAAACAACCTTTCACTAAAACGGTCTTCTACGTGTGCTTGCAAGCCAAGCACACGCAGAACACCATTTCAGTGAAAGTTTTCTTTAGTAACGCTGTGCTGGAGAGCCGCCTGAAAGTCGTACGATTTTGTTCCCTGCAGTCAGCTAGAACGCTGACTACGGGGAAGGGGGAGGGAGAGGGCAACTTTAGAAGCAATCAGCTCTTAAACCATAAAGGTTTGAGAGATGACACTGGGGGCAATACATTTTTTTTTAAGTAGTACTTTGCAATAGGGATTAGTAATAATTAAGTATTACTATCCCTTTAAATATCAACCTTACTGGATAATTAGACAAGTACTGGTTTTGATTAACAAAGGCCACCATGCTACAACTAGGGCATCTGAACATAAATCAGTGGGATTCACAAACTTTTTTCCTCACCACTGTATGATGGATCTTGTAGCAAGTTCTTCTTTTCTATGAGCACATGAGATGACAGTGAAAAGTTTTGTATGTAACTTGAACTAAATGTTATAGGCATCCAAAGAATGCGGTCTTTCTTCCTTCTTGTTAAAAGGGATAGACTACAAGGAAGGTAGGATTCCTAGTTAAGATGAAAGGCAGACATTAACATAGGAGGAAATTCAGGTATAGTTTCTAAAACCACTTTATCCTGATCAAAGATCAGACAGTGTGATTTGCTTAAAGGGATAGTAATACTTTGTTTTATCTTTATTTTATTTTGTAGGCATTAAAAAAAACATGAACGATATAAGTCTTATCTCTCAAACCTTTATGGTTTAAGAGATATTCACAAGCAAAGTATCCCCCCTGGTCAGCCAGATCAGAAGGGAGGTGCCCAGGTAGACTGCAGAGAGGGACAATCTTCAATTAAGATAAGGGAAAAACCTGAAAAGCTTGTCAAGGGGGGGGAAGGGCTTTCATTGTTCTCATAGGAAGAAGATTGTCCCCTGCTGTTATCTGTCTGGTCTTACAACCAGATTCACATCTGAGAAGAGATGGCTTACACTAGGTAAAAGGGGCAGGAGGGGGAAACTTTGCTTGTGAATATGTCTTAAACCATAAAGGTTTGCAAGATAAGATTTATATCGTTCATGTTTTTTTAATGCTTACAAAATAAAGTTAAAACGAAGTATTACTATCCCTTTAAGAGAGCGCCAGTTCTTATCCTGTTCTAGCCGAAGATAAAGAAGCTGGGGGGAGGAGAAGGTATTGCAAGTAATGATTGAGGAATACTGAAGAAAAATGACAAAAGAGATTTTCCTGTAAAACCTCTACAACAAAGTTCAAATCCCAAATTGGATCCTTATAGGGAGGAACCACATGGGTTACACCATGTAGGAATGCACAAACTGGAATATCTGTGGTCTTCCTTTGAAAGCAAGCTGATAAGGCTGAGACTTGAACTTTCAATGAACTCTCCTGTTTCTAAGCCTGCTTGAAGAGGGGGGAAAAGAAAACCCACATGAGAGGCAAACTGAAATTTTAAGACAGCATTGTTGATGTTCACAAAATTATTATATATATTTATATATTAATATAGATTTTAGAGGGAAATGGATTTCTGGCTATCATTTGAATACACTTGCCAGAGAAATCTTAACATTTTAACAAGGCAGGAGACTAGTACAGTAAAAGTGATGCTTGCATCAAAAGCTACTTAGCCAATAAAGGTATCATTTTTATTCTACTAGTCTCCTGCATTTTCTAAGGTTAACACAATACCATGCTTTACCCATTTTAAAGGGTTAGTAATGCCCAACAATAACTTTAATTTTGTGATGTAGATTAAAGAAAAAATAAATAAATAAATTATTTGGAGCATATCCCATCTCTCAAACCTTTATGGTTTGAGAGATATTCACATCTGAAGTTCCCCCCTCCCTCCCCTTCTACTGATGTTGCGCTCTACTGACAGCAGGAGATTCCGGTTCTGGGACCAGCCAGCGGCTCTTCAGCAAGCGGAAAAAGCAATATTTGAAAAATAATTACTTCATTGGAACAGTTTGCAAAAAGTGTGCCTAATTCGCAAGCACACTTTGTATACTGTTCAAATTAAGTCTTTTTTTTTTTTTTTTTTTTTTTTTTTTTAAATATTGCTATATCGGCTCTGCTGAAGAGCCGCTTCATGACAGCCAACACGGATCTCCTTCTGTCAGCTTTACAGGTGACATCAGCAGAAGGGGAGGGAGGGGGGGAACTTTAGCGGCGAATCTCTCTCAAACCATAAAGGTTGTAGCCCTTAAATAATGAAGATGCCCAGCGGCATCTCTCAAACCCTTATGGTTTGAGAGATAACCACTTACATAGTTCGCCCTTACCTGGCATCAGCGTTCTAGCTGACAGATTTGGAATCCGATGCGCAGACCGGTGGAGGCTCTGCAGCAGAGCCGAGATTGTGTTAATGAAAAACAAATGTTTCACTTAAAAGGTCTTCTACGTGTGCTTGCAAACCATTGGCTCGATCTCGGCTCTGCTGCAGAGCCGCCGGCTGATCCCAGGAGAGGATTCCCTTGCTCTAAGCTAGAATGCTGACGTCAGGCAAGGACGAACTTTGTATGCGGTTATCTGGGCGCATTTTTCTTCATTTCTATTTAAGGGCTATAACATAGGGATAAGTGTTTTGGTTTTGTTTTTTTGGGGTTTTTTTTTTTTTTTTAAGTATTACTGTCCCTTTAAGATAGTTTCAGTTTCCTACTCCTGGATTAAAAATTGCCAGGAGAAGGATTCTCTGCACAGTGAAGGATCTTTTATACTTCTAACCAGGCTGTCTTGGGGATTTATGTATGTATGCGATTTACTAACAGAATTGTGTTCAAGAGGGCCATCCAACCTGTAAGAGCCTTGAAGACAGCTCGCAGTTCCAAGATTTTGAGTCCTGCTTTGACTATAGGCCTACTAGTGTTCCCCATTAGGGATATTAGAAGAATATTACATGTACCTGGCCAGCAAAAAGATTTGAAGTTTTAAAGGAACACCAACACCTAAAAGTTATGTCGTTCAACATATTAAATACATTGTACTCCATGTTAAAGGGATAGTAAGGTCTCATAATAAAAGCAGCTCTAATTAATAACCATAGTATTTGGACCATGGAGAGTGTTATTCCTATACTATCAGAGTTGTAGTTCAAGAGTAATTGAATGATAAAGTATCCCCCCTCCCACCCCTTTTACCTAGTGTAAACCACCTCTCCTCAGATGTGTAATCTGGTCTTAAGACCAGACAGCTCACAGCAAGGGACAATCTTCTTACTGTGAGAACAATGAAAACCCTGCCCCAATTGACAGGTTTTTCACTTATACTAACAGAACAGTGTCCTTCTCTGTAAGCCATCAGGACAACACCCCTCTGTTCTGAGGCGAGCTGAGTTGCATCAGTAAAAGGGGCTGGAGGGGGATACTTTATCATTCAAATTACTCTTGAACTGCAACTCTGACAGTATTGAAATAACACTCTCCATGGCCCAAATACTATGAACATATGTAAAAATTCTCTATTTGTTTTTGGAGTCTTGAAATCTAGTGTAACAGATGCTCTCTGTGAGCTCCCAATAATATAGCTACCTTGATGGCAGATTCAGTAATTAGGGATGTATTGTCATTAAAGGGATAGTAATGTTTCACAATAAAAGCAGCTCCAATTAATCTTCATAGTATTTGGCCCATGGAGAGTGTTATTTCAATAGTTGTAGTCCAAGAGTAATTAAATGATAAAGTATTCTCCTCCCGCCCCTTTTATTGATGTAACACTGATCACCTCAGAGCAGAAAGACTGTATCGATGGATCACAGAGAGGGACAATCTTCAGTGATCATAAGGATAAACCCAAAAAACCTGTCAAGGAGGGCAGGGTTTTCCTTACGCTCACAGTAAGAAGACTGTCCCTTGCGGTGAGCGGTCTAATCTCAGGACCAGATTTCACATCTGAGGGGAGGTGGCTTACACTAGGTCAGTGATTCTCAACCAGGGTGCCGTGGCACTTTGGTGCGCCACAGACATCAACTTAGGGTGCCCCATGTTTTCTGTGAAGACTAATAAAAATTGATTTTTAAATAAAGATTTATAGAAATTGTTATGCACAATATGTTTAGTTTTGTTATTATGATTAAAAGACCTAATAATAACAGTATATTTATGTATTGTACCCTTCTTATGCCCTTGATAAGTACATTAAATATGTCAGGGGTGCCCCAAATGTTCTAGATCACATGTCAGGGGTGCCCCAAACAAAAAAAGATTGAGAACCACTGCACTAGGTAAAAGGGATGGGAGGGGGATACTTTATCATTCAATTACTCTTGAACTACAACACTGACAGTAGTGAAATAATGGCCCAAATGCTATGAAGATTAACTGGAGCTGCTTTTTTGTGAAACATTACTATCCTTTTAAAAGAAGCCAAGATAATGTAGCAGCTATTCCAAATAGAAGAGCATTTTGTCTAAACTCTAATTAACATTAGCACGGCACAAAGAGCAAAGTAATGAGTCGCGCACCTCCCTAGCACTCAAAGGGTTAATCAAGCATGCTTTCAGACAATAATATATACACTATGGTATACAGTAATACAAACTTCACATGCTTTCAGATACAGTGTTACTTTTTCAAACTGCATTCTCCATACATTTACTGGATCAGGGTAATTGTCACCGATTACAGTATCTGAGAAGATTATCTCATTAAGTGCCACACAGTTGTCCACAGGGACTAGAGTAGATTATGACTAATCAGCTGCATTCCTTAGGAACAACTGCATGAAAACTGAGTAATTGCTTCACACTCTCCCTGTGATCTCATTGCTTTCCTGAACTGTCCAGTCTTAAAGTTCTCTTCCTGGAACAATGAAATGGTTACGTAACTGGAGACGTCTTCTTGCCAATGTAATGAAAGTAATAAAAGCCTTTCCGGTGGTCACTTAGTCACCCATGGATAAAAGCTGGACACTCTACTGATAAAACAGGCACTGTAAGTAATTATCAGCTTGCTTCAGACAGGAAGCCAGTTTACTGTGGAGATTGGAGCTAAATAATAACAAATGGGCATCAGTAAACAGTTGAAATTAGTATTAATAATAATAATAATTATTATAATAATAAAAAAAGCAATTGACTGCTGTATGAAGTACACCTACCTAGGCAATTTCATCTATTAAAAAGTAGCAGAATTTTTAATTTATTTTTGTTAAATGATGGAGATAGAGTGGCAACCACGTTTGACATGGACTTTGCCATATGTGCCTGCATAGCCAAGCCTGTGCCCCAGACCTGGCTGGGGCCATCACCCCCACCCTTAACTGTCAAGCAGACCTTGATGGGGAGGGGGGTGGCATCAAGTGAAGCCTGGTCTTCAGGGATTCTATCCCCAGCATGGGACAGCATTAAGCGACTGCAGTAAGTAAAATTTAAAGGGGGAAAAAGAAATATATAATAAATAATTCAGCAGCAAGATAATGGCCTGGATCACCAGCCAGCCTACTCCAGCTGTTGTAGTACCAAAAAAAGACTGAGGAGGGAAGAGAGGTCTTGACTTTAGCATTTTTGATTGGTCCACTACCAGCTGGTGGGAGGAGACATTGCCCACAGAAGTCAATGGCCGTGGTTAGGGACATAGAAGAAATAGGGATATTTAAAATGAACTACTTCATTGGAACGGTCTATAAAGTGTGCTTGCAAACCAGGCACACGCTGTAGACCTTTCCAATGAAGTAATTAATTTTCCAATAATGCGATTTCAGCTCTGCTGAAGAGCTGCCGTCTGGTCCCAGGACTGGGATCTCTTGCTGTCAGTAGATCAATGATGTCAGGAAAAGGGGAGGGAGGGGGAGACGAGACTCTCTATACTTTTTTTTTTTTTTTTTTTAAAACATCTACTTAAATTTCGGCATTACTAACCCTTTAACGCAGGCAAATGGGGCACCATTTTTCTCACTCTGGTAGAAAGTACTGAATATGAGATTTTAGTACCTTTAAGTGGTGGAAATGTATTTGTTCCTGTAACACCAACTTTTGGAAATATTTTTGCACTCCAGACTAGGGGAAGAAAAGTAAGTGACCCCTCATTTGATGTGCGTGAAAGTCTACTTTTCAAAGTGGTAGGTATGCCTTGCATACCTTTCCTTCATATGTCTAATAGCGGTGACCATTTCTGTGCAGGCAGACATTTTCAAAAAAGAAAATTAGGTAGGCGTTTTGTGCTTTTGTTATCCCTAGAGTATGTGATTCATACCAGCAGGTTGCCATTTTTCTTTTAAAGGGATAGTAATACTTAAAGGTTCTTTACCTCCCCACCCCATCTTGTAGCCCTTAAAAAACTGAATTAAGACCAGCGACATCTCTCAGACCTTTATGGTTTGAGAGATATCCGCTTTCAAAGTTTTGCTTTTTTCCCTCTCCCCTGACATCAGCTTTCTAGCGGACAGGAGAGGAATCCGGTCCCAGGACCGACGGAGGCTCGTTAGCAGAGCCAAGATCTCGCTATGGAAGAAAAAAATCCTTCACTGAAATGGTCTTCTATGTGTGCTTGCAAACAAAGCACAAACCAAGCACACGCAGAAGACCATTTCAGTGAAGGATTTCTTCTTCCATAACGAGATCTCGACTCTGCTGAAGAGCCTCCACTTGCTCAGGGACCAGATTCCCCTGCTGTCAGCTAGAACACCAACGTCAGGGTAGAGGGAAAAAAGCAAAAATCTTTGAAAGCGGATATCTCTCAAACCATAAAGGTCTGAGAGATGTCGCTGGACTTAATTCAGTTTTTTAAGGGCTACAAGATGGGTGATAGTAAAATTTAAGTATTACTATCCCTTTAAAAATATTAACTAATGAATACATTTGGACATTTCATAGTATTCAGTACACTTGAAGGGTTGCAAAATCACCAAATATTCACGGTCCATGTCCCTAGATTTTACCAGGCTCTCATATTGCCCAATTTTTTGTGAAACATTTTAAGTGGCAGAATACACAATGTACACTTCTCTGTTACACTACATGCCTACTTGAAATATTGTTTACCGTATATTCTAAAAAACATTAACTGTTAGGATTTTAACCCTCTGAGTGCCAGAGAGGTATCCAACACACAAATTGTTAAAGGTCACAGCCACTTTTTGAAAACAAAATTACAGGGATAACTTTGCTAATGAACATGTGCTTCTGTAACCAGTTTTACAGGCTGGGTGACGGAGCAGAACAAGGGGCCATTTATTAATTCCAGTTAGTGACTTGCTTTGTGTTGGGACTTACAATACGAAAGTCTGACAGAATAAGCCAGAACGCCACACAACAGCTTTCCAGTGCTGGACTCCCCCCTCCACCTTTTCTAATTCCGCACCATAGCCTATTCTACTGTAACTTGGTTAACCGATTGGGTGTTAAAGGGGTTCCCAAAGCACTGTGTCAGGTGACTGATCGTGATAGGATTTGTAGCTCAGCAATAGCAGGAGGGCTGAATGTTGCCCATCTTTTGGCTATTAACAGAAAACTACAATGGGTTTTGTATTAAGAATTACACAAAAACAAATTCTAGGAATCATCAATGCCTACTTTTAATTTTTTGTAAACCCCTCTACAGATTCTGGATTTTCTTTTGTCCTTTGATCCACGCAGAATTAAAATATCAGATACAGAGCCGTCAGGTTACATCACAAGATCTTGGAACTAAATTCCCACTACATGCCCATTTACGTAATCATTTGTGGTGGAATTGGCTACAAGACAGAGGAATGATAAAAGGAAGTGAAACTAGAATATGCAAACTGATGACACAAACAAATCAGAAATGCTAAAACAAAAAGGCGTTTTCTCACTTGATTATTGCCAGGGTCAGCAGAAAGCAAAAGTGATGCATCTTTGAGTCCCAAAAGTAGAGCGGAATCCTATGGCACCTCACACAAAGCACTCTGGGACAGGAAACATAATGATCTACATTTACCAGTCCCTTACTCAGCTATTTTTATCAAGTTCATTGGTTTGTGCTGAAAGAAAAATTCTAGATCACTCTGAGCTACTAAGGTATGCTGAAGTCTGTGAGGATGTGTAGACTTAACCCATTCAGTGCCCAAGGGGTATGCCACGCATTGCTTTGCAATGCGGTGTGTACTCCGCTGGCACAGAAAGGGTTAAAGCAGGACTGAACAGCAATAACGATCTACAAGAAACTTCACATATAATTACATCAGACTGCAGTATTAAATACATTTATCTTGGCAACTCAATGTACTAAATTAATTCACAGCTTGAAGGCCAGAGGGGTGCAAAACAATATTGATGAATACCCATTTGGCCCTCAAGAGATTAAAGTAAAAGGAAACCTTTTTAATTTTATATATTCTTTAAACAGCATAGTAACAGTTGACAAAAAAAAAAAAAAAAAACCACACCAAATGAAGCCATTTCCAATTAACCCCAAAGTGGATAAAAAAAAAAAAAATTCCTTCCCGAATCTAAATGGTAGTCGGATATTTCCCTTGATCAATAGATATCAAAATAACTGCATTCCCACACAAACACACTTTCATACCCGAGAGGGAGCTCTCAGAATTTGTTTTCAGAAAGCTCTCTACACAAGACTGTGAAAACAGAGTGCAACAATGTAAATAAGATGCAACTTGGGGGGGGGGGGTGAACCAATATAGAAAAGCCATCACAACAGCATACAGACCTGTCCTGACTGACATTTAATCAAAACATTAATGTGAGTTTTATTTTTGTGGTGCTGTGTGATACACATATATACAAAGCGCACACTCTGATCTCCTAAATATAGGGACCCCAGGGTGAGAAAGAGGGACAGAGGGATTTGGGAGGCATGCAGTTTGTTTTGTGCCATTCTGCATCTAAATGCCATTGCACATCCCTCTAAATCATGTGCATCCAACATGTGGCCCATGGGCCAAAAGTGGCCCACCAAATCCCAGGGCGTGGCCAGCCTGATAGATCCCCTTTAAATATCAGCATCATCACCAGTGCTATAAATCACCATTGTGACCAGTTAAAAAATTGATGTGGCCCTTTCACATATGGACTTCTGATCAAAGGACCACGAATGAAAGAACTTGGGACACACATTGTAATAACAATTATCTTTTGGACACCAAAAGCCAGCCACTAATTTGCTTACAAACACTTTCTGTCAATGTCTCAAGCAATTCATAAATAGTGTGTTCTTTGGGGACTACGCAGTGCCTAGGAGAGACCGTCTTATTCATTAAATGACTTGTGCTTTTCTGGAATGTTCAGTATCCTGGAACGTGCCCTTGACATATACAGAGGCCGATTTACTGAGATGAAGGACTAATTCTCAGGCAAACCAATTGCATAATAGGAGACTAATAACAATGCCACTGGTTTAAATGAGGCTGTTAACCCCTTAACTGCTACAGCTGTCTCCAACAAGTAAGTCTGCAAATGTGTTGTGAAGCTATCTAGCATTCAAGAAGTTAGCTGTGTGAGTACCAGAAGACAGAGAAACTCATTGCTCCACAATGCGCTGCTCACTTCTCAGGCACTCAAAAGGTTAAAACCCCATATAAAAATCAGAGAATATGGAGGATTTCATTTCTTCCCTTTGCTGTTGGTTTGCTTTAGTTCTACTCTGTACACCAGCCTCAATAAGTGTGACTGATCAAAAGGACACCTGACATTTTCACATACACAAAGATACACACTTTACATTGCCTGACACATTCCTAGTTACTTCATAATGACTTCTGCGGTAATCTTGTTGATGAATTCCGTGCCTGTCCCATATGTCAAGACACAAAAAGGCAATCACATTCTACTGAGGCTTTCCCTGATGAGGTCATCATTAGATGTCCATATTGTCTGTCAACCCTTTGCATGCCAGTGAGGTTAGCAAAATGTTGCTCACCACCCCTGCCCCCCCCCCGACATGCAACAGATTAAAGAAGAAAAATCTAATAATAATAATGTATATATCCTATATAATACGCTAGGATGTTTGTCAGAAGCCGTCATGCTCAGTAGAGACTGCCTGAATGCACAGAATGCTGGGAGCATTCTGTGCTTTCAGTCAGTCTCTACAACACATGACTGAGTCGGCGGCAGAAGGCAGAGCAGGACCGGCCTCTTAACCCCTCTGGCACTCAAGGGGAAAAAAAGTGAATGAAAACTGCTTCCACCTGAATTTGGTGGGTAGTAGATACAATGTTAAACAAAAATCTGTACACACCAGTCAAGCCATAAGACTTGCTTTTCCCACAGAAATCTCACATTTGCAGTGTTGTTACTACTACAAGGGATTCTGGGTAGGCATATGCAAATGAGCTAATCATGTTTTTGCCTCAGATTCCACTTTATACACGGATAGAGTATGTGTTTGCTGAGCAACAGCCTTAAGACACAACTCAGGAAGAGATGCAAAGCCAGTGAACCACTCACGGACAGCTGTTTCATTGTTAAAGGGATAGTAATACTTAAATATTACTAATCCCCATATTGCAGCCATTTTAAAAAGAACTGAATTGTCCCCACTGTCATCTCTCAAACCTTTATGGTCTGAGAGATAATCAAACGCAGAGTTCCCCCCTCCCCCTTCCCTGAAGTCAGCATTGTACTGACTGCAGGGATATCCGGTCTTATTTTCATCAGGCGGCTCTACAGCAGAGCTGAGATCGCATTAGTAAGATTATTTTTTACTAACGGGATCTCGGCTCAGCTGCAAGCCTGTCATACAACATACTTCCCCTGCAGTCAGTACAACATTGACTTAAGGGAAGGGGGAGCTTTGTATTCTGTTATCTCTCAAATCATAAAGGGATGAACCTGGGTGCAATTAAATTCTTTTTAAAACGGCTAAGATATGGGGATTATCTCTCTCTCTATATATATATATATATATATTATAATAAGGAAAAATGTATAATTCTCAGGGTTTGACCAGCTGAGTACAATGGCTACTTAACCCTATCCTGACAATGGACGTACATGTACATCCCGCAGAAACTGTCACTTCGTGACAGAGGACGTACATGTACGTCCAGGAAGTCATTCAGTAGAATGAAAAAAAAATTAAATTAAAAAAGTTTGGCGGGCCGTCACTAAGGAGTTAAAACTGGGTTGGGCTGCGGGTGCACATGTTATGTCAGTGCAGCCTTTAGTAAACCTGCATCTTTAACTTCAGCACTGGGTTGCACAAAATTTGCGCACCTTAAGACCTTAACACTGGCTGAAAGAGATTTAATTCAAAATGTATTAGAGCTCAAACTCGCAGTGTTTAACGCAGTGCTTCCATGGCCTGTCTAACAGTCTATGATCCATTTGGTGCAAACTGGTACACACATACACACCACCAGTGCCGGCGCCACCTATAGGCGAGGTAGGCGCCGGCCTAGGGCGCACAGGCATGCAGCACTGCGCTCCCTCATCGGGTCGGATCTTTAGTAACGCAGAGCACGCTGGGAGTCATGATCTCCCGGCGCGCTCTGCATTACTGAAGAGAAGACTGCGTGGGAGCTACAGGTATGTGATGGGGGGCAAGTTGGAGCTGGTGGGGGGGCAAAGTGGAGCTGCTTGAGGCAAGTTGGAGCCGGTGGGGCAAAGTGGATCTGGTGGGGGGCATCTCTTACAGGCATCTCCAGACCAGGGGCAGACTGGCCGAGGGGGCAGAGTGAGGACAATTATGAAAAGAGGTGGGGTATAAGTAGGCGGGGTATAAAGAGGTGGGACACAAGGGGCAAAGCCAAATGGGCAGCAAAATTAGGTTTTGCCTAGGGTGGCAAAAATCCTTGCACCAGCCCTGCACACCACCATGGTTAGGACTCCAATACAAGCAAGACACGAACACCACCCTTATAAGGTACGAAGGAAAAGAAGGCCTGTATTGCATATCCCTCCGCTTTGTTAATACATAACTAAAAACAAGGTGAAGAGAAGAATGGCCAGTACACCTGACACTGCCTTCAGCTTGACATATGCAACCTACGGAGGATCATTTTTTGGCACAAACAGCTCATAAATAAAAAGCAGCCCAAATAAATAAGGTGCTAGATTGTTTGTTTATTACACTACAGCATTTGTAAGAATTTGTTAGGTGCATAAACCCCACAAATATGTAAATTGATTTTCCAATTCATGTCTAGACAGCTGTGCTTGGCCATTTGACCCTGGTTTATCCAAGTGATAAATACAAATGTATGGCATTATAGAAGTAAACAAATAAGAGTCATGTAACTGGACTGTGTAGGTTCTGATCTCAAAATGACCCTTTCCATTTATAGGATTTGTCAGTTTAATAATGTATCAGAGACCTCTAGACCTCACAAGGGTGACACCAACATAGCAATGCGGCAGTGGTTATGTTGCTCAAGGTGAAAGTAAGATGCTATACCCAGGGTGCCTCTCACAGATGACTGGCGCATTTATGCAAGGTGATAAAGTCCAGTAAGATGTGACTTTACTGAGCTCACATAAGAACACAGCAAAAGATGCAAAGGGTAGATCTGCATACGTGTGGGTGTGTGGTTACCAGCATACGCAACATTGGCAAATCCAGTGAATGGCCAAACCACATAGGAAATTAATCAATATATTCAGCTCATGTATGCCAATCATCCACTCCCCCTCCCCACACACATCAGCGAGGGAACAGGCGGAGGGAGGGGATCAAGTACATAAAACGGGTGACATAACTGCAGCACTGGGCCTCCAGAGTTCTTTTCCTCATGTGAAAAGCCCTTAAAAGCCCCATTTAAATTTAACCCCTTGTGCAGCAAAGGGGTGCACAACGCAATGCATTCAAAGGGTTCATCTTTTGTTTTTTTTGCTTTTTATTTGTACCAGAATGCTCCGCTTATTATATCAGCCTCACAGGTCAATGCAGGAGAAACTAATTAATTTAAACAAAACTGAGCGTGTCTCCCAGCAGAAATAGATGCGCTACACCCATCTCACAGAAGAGATCCGCAGTTCTGACAGAAGGAAAAGCATCTGGATTTAGCAGGCAGCGAGAGCCGACGCCAAGCAACAACCCGTCTTGTTCTGACATTAACACACCCACATAAGTAACTGCAGCTGCTTAAATTGCTGAAAGCTGCTTATGGTTAAAGGAATTAATTAGCAATACGTGCCATCTTAAATGTCCGATTTTAAACCCTTAACGACTGTGTGCTGTGCTATGAACTTCACGCGGTTTTTGCGTTAAGGACCGTTGGCTGTCATAGCACGTCAGGTACATTTTTTCTTACAGAGCTCCTCCGGGAGCGCTGTAAGTAAACACAGGGAGTGAGACTGACCGCTCCAAGACTGGAACGGTCTCTCTCTGTCCCCAGTGCGGCGTGCCGGTACGCATCACGTGTGCCAGCACGTCGGAATCTTCAAAGCGGTCCTTAAAGGAAGGTTAATTCCCAGGACCGCGGACCCCAAGGGGTTAATCATAATTTCATTATAGGTCCTTGAAAAGTGGATTGGTAGTTCGAAGAAAAAGGGGGGGGGGGTTTGGCTTCAGCAGAGAAAGGGGTTCTTTTTAACCCCTTAACGACCCATGACGTACATATACATCATGAGGTGGAGGCCCCTAAAGGGCCAAGGACATACATGTACGTCATGGAATTCAGGGCTCTCTGAGCGGCTGCATGCCCTTCAGGGAGCCCTGAATAGGATCGTTTAAAAAAAAAAAAAAAAAAAAAAAAATTAGTCTGTGGTCCTTAAGCGCCGGACACTGGCGGCCGGTCCTTAAAGGGTTAGTAATGTCCAACTAAAACTTTTTTTTGCATTGTGTATTGCTTAAGTAGAATTGAATGCAAATAACCGTATCTCTCAACCCGATATGGTTTGAGAGATGTGCATTCAAAGCTTTACAACTGTCAGCAGGAGATTCGTGTTGACCGACACGGAGGCTCTGCAGCAGAGCCGTAATTGCATTATTTAAAACGAACGACTTCATTGGAATGGTCTAAAAAGTGTGCTTGCAAACCAGGAACACTTTGTAGACATGCGCCAGTTCTTAGTACATCAACTTTTCCACAAGCTGCTCTAGCCAGTTAACCACAATTAGTAAGAGTTTTCTGGCACTGTGGGGTACAACAGAGGTGTATTCACACCTGGAAAAAAAAAAAAAAATCTGACCCAGAGATCTTTGCATATTAAAGAGGAACTATCACTGAACATAAAGTGCCCTCCAAATCAATATTGACATAGCGATACGCATATCATACCAGTATTACCCTGAATAAGTCCTGCTTTCTTGAGAAATCCAACTCATTCCCAGACACACAGGCAGGCATCTTGCTGTACCAGCAACTGTGCACCTGTGCCGTCAGTCCCTTCCTGTACCTTAAGGTACAACGCAACTCCTCCTAGAGGAGACCATGACGGACAGAACAGGCGCAAAGATGTCTTTTTGGCAAGATGTCTGCACTGATGCCTGTCTGTGCATGTGGGAATGAGTTGGATTTATCAAAAACTCTGGACTTAATCAGGGTAATACTAGTATGGATATGCGTATCGCTATATGCGTAATGATTTGGGGGGCACTTTATATTCAGTGAGTGGTGCACCAATCAGTTCTCAAGGAACCTCCAGCATGTTGCAACTTCACACACACACACACACACACACACACACACACACACACACACACACACACACACACACACACACACACACACACACACACACACACACACACACACACACACACACACCTCTTTCTGGTATACATTTTACCTATTTAGAGACTGTTAACTGCTGCACCTAATATAGTGGGCAACACCGAGCTCACCCTGAGAATTTGGCCCTTCACACTGATATTTGGTTCAAAACACAGAGTTCCCAGGTATGGGGATATTTACCATGCAGTTGCTTAGACAAATTCCCAGAAGCAAAAAAACTTATACATTCAAGTATGTGCCACATTTATTATTGTACACAGCCTTTAAAGTAGCAAGGACAATGATAAATGTGGCCCATAGCATTGTGTCCGCACACGCGCTAAGTTCTACCAACATGTCACATGACACAAATGGTGCGAGTCCAATCAGGTGTAAGAGCAGCGCGATTATACTAAAATCCTCCCTAGCTGTCACATTCTGACTCCTGGACCCCCTCTCCTTATACAGCTGCAGTACCAAGATAGGGAGAGGGAGACTGCCCCGCGACCGGCTGCCACAGGCTCTGTATCAGCCGAGGCGCGGGCAGTCTCCACTGCGTGTGACTGCCCTCGACCGGCTGCCAGAGGCACTGTGGCCCGTGTAACGGGCTGTTCAACTATTCTTCAAATAACCCCTGGATCTTAACCCTACAGTTAAATCCTATCTTATCCCCTTAAATGCTAGAGTGGTCTCCAGCACATTGGAGATCCTTCTAGAATTCAAAGGATTAAACCAAAACCCTAGACTCTGCCATCTTAGCCGCACTACCTCAGAGACGGATTAAGGTTACAAAGGGCCTTAAGCAAGGTACCAATTTGGTGCCACATATCTCCAGTGCTTCTGACACAGTTGTAAGCGGATACTGGCATTGTGACTCTAATTGAAGTGTGAGTAAGTGGATGATACTGGTCTCTTAACAGGGTGTCTGAACAGAAGGTTAGTGGCAGCAGTGCCTTAGCCTGCCATCCATCACTTTCACCCAGGGCCCCTCATACTGCCCTGGGCAGTAGCCTAGATTGACATAATGGATGATCCAGCTCTGCACTACATACATATTAACCTTTTGCATGCCAGAGGGGTTGCCAGTAGTTCATAACTGGAGTGCTGTCACACTTTGGCGTGCTGTGGCTAACAACTAAGGGTGACCCACCTTTCCTATTAAGAAATAGGCAAAAATGTTTAAGGTGGAGTTTCTAAGGTATATTTGTGGAAATTATGCTCTAGTCTATGAGATCTAAGAACAGTAAAATATTTGTACTGTACCCTTCATTAAATCCATGAGATAAAATGCAAGGGGTGCCCAGAAAATGACAGACTGTGTATTAGGTGTACCCAGAGCAAAACACGGAGGAACAAATAGCAAGTCAAAAATCAGAAGGGAACTCCACAATAACATTCTAGTGCAGACAACACCAGATCACGCCATCAACTTGGAAGGCAAGACACCTAGAAGAGTTCTACATGTATTGGCTACAGTTATTGTTTGTCAGACAGTTTATGTCACCGCCAGTGGTAAAGGCTGGGGAGTAAGTAAGTATGGTTCTGTGGATTCCAGTGGGGCAGTAGTAGCTATTAGACTACGACTTGGCATCCTCAGCACAAAGCTGTCAGCTAAGGATAATCAAAATAAGTGGTGGTGGTGAGGAGGATGCCAATGGCAGGACATTTCTGCTAGTGAATTTAATTATATTTGAAGCTTTCAGATGCTTTGAAGTGTAGACAGTGCAAGGAAAAACAGAAAGAAAAATTAAATCTTGAAATAGTAGGTAATTCTTAGTTATATTCAGAATCCGCATAAAACATTTCTTGTTAAAAACGGATCAAAATTAAATTGCCCCCCAAAACTTTATTAACATAGCGATATGCATAATATGCATATTATACTGAATTAGTCTGGCAATAATGAGAAATACAACTCGTTCGGAAGGCATCGGCGCAGGCAGACATCTTGAATTGGATTGCTGAGTGGAGTTCCTTGGTACCTTAAGGTACCGGAAGGGGCTGATGATGCAGATGCACAGAGCGTCTCTTGTAAGATCTCTGCTGCTGATGCCTGCCAAACAAGTTGTTTCTCTCAATAATGCTGGACTTATTCAGCATAATAAAAAGTACTGTAATATCCTGCGTGTAACACATACAGTTTTGCCCCTTTATGTGAAGTGGGGGGTACATATTATACATGGGGGGGGGATTACATTGCCACACTGCTTCCCAACCCCCCCCCCCCCCGGAATATTCGCTGAAAGTTTGCAACCGAAAAAGGTTTTCACACACATAGCTCACTATATGCATCCATTAAAAAACAGGTGATATATGTAGTTAAAACTTCCTTTATACATAAGCTGCGACAATTCTTATTTGGACAAGATCATTTCTGCAATTTTTATTTTTAAGGGAAGTAAACTGAATGGAGTTAGCACTTAGCAAAAACATCACTGAACATTTATACCCTTACGTCACTTTGCAACAATTTCTTTGTAACTCTCCCCCTAAGGCTCATAATTATGAAAGCAAACTGGAGTTATTCTGGACTAAAACCAATTGCATAGCAGCCAACGCAAAACATCCTGCTGAATAAAGTTTTTAACCCCTTCGATGCCAAAGGTGTCTCCAATGCATTGTAGACTTCTCTGGCATTAAAGGAGTTAAAAGTTCAGTTTAATTTAAGAGTATGGGAATGTATTTATTTTTTAAATTGCCCCCTGCGGTGAATTGGTTTACGCCAGAATAACTCCAGTTTGCCTTTATAAATAAGGGCCTGTGCATCTGCCAGGCTAATGTACTACACCTGCCAACAGAATATTGCTGAATAATAACTGTCTTCTTGCTATAAAACATCACTGTTACTGCAGGGTCCATCTTGTCTACTTGTACACACACATTGATGCCACAAAACCAGGGTTGGAAATTCTACAGCTCTGCATTTTTAAACCTCCCCCCCCCCCCCCCCAAATCATCCTCAGCTAGCCATATAGTACAGCAACTGGAGAACCACAGATTGTCCACTCCTAGCCAAACTAGTGTTATGTGTCTACTGCATAGGTATGCCCAATTAAGATGAACCACAATGGTTCCCAAACCGCGAAAAATTAAACCTCAGTGGGCTCCAAGAAGGAATTCCCTGACACAAGTATAAGTAAATGGCTAACAAAAACAGCATGTGTGTCATTCTGTGACAACCAGTGGGAAAAGGCTGGGGAAGCAGAAATTGTGTGTATGGTATGAGATAAAACTGTTACCCAATACATTTTACCTTATTTACAAGTACAACTAGCATTCAAATACCTTTTGATATCAATACTATTAATGCATCAGTTGCTTGATAGGTCTCTAGCATGAAAAGGGTTCAAATAATCTGATTGCTAAGGTTCCATGGGGGTTGCAGTTGAAACTAAAAGGTTCTAGCACAACAGACTGAGAGGCAGAGCTCTAGGAGACTGAATCCACAGCACTGGGAAACCTGGGATACTAGCAATTGCCTCTAGCAGAATTGCTCCATTCATGTCTGTGCTCTTCAGGTCTGGGTTAGGAAAGCTAAAGTTTGTATATAGCAGCACTTTCCATAAAGAATAAAATTGCCTTTGAGTGAATTTTAAGACAGAAGACCACTGTTATGGTATAAAAACAAATCTGTCGTATAGCCCCATTTACCTGGCCACACACCATTCAACCTACATAACCATCTGAGCGCCAAACCCACTGCAAAGTTTTAAAACAATTTTATATATTATACACTCACTAAACTGTTAACTATTGAAGATCCAAATCCAATCACCACCACCTATCCAGGCCATTACATATGATGGTTCTTGGGAGATTGGGGCGCGGGGAAAAAAAAACAAAACAAAACAAAAAAAAAAAAAAAAAAAAACTACAAACACAACAACACAGCATCATAGGGCCCCCAAATACAAATTCACAATATCTTTATTAACCCTTTGAGTGCCAGAGGGGTACGCAATGCATTGCGTACCCCTCTGGCACTCAAAGAGTTAATTTACATGGGGCTCTTAATCTTTTGTATGCAAGGGGTTTCAGTGTATCACAAAGCAATGCTTTTGGGACTTCTATCATTCAAGAGGTTAAAAGCCCCATTTGAAATCTGTGTTAATTTTGCTCTCCTCCCCTATGGTGCACTTGGTTTGCTCCAAAATGACTCCAGTTCTTCTCAGTGCGACAGACACAGGTGTAATGGTAATAACATTTTACATATTGCGTACCAGGGAGGAGAGCAACATATTGCACTGCACAGCCTTGTGGCCCTCAAAAAGATTAGAGTTAAAAAAAAAACAAAAACAAAAAAAAAAAAACACACGTTTCCTGGTAATAAATGGTTTGATACAAGAAATCTCCCTATGGACAAAAAAATATATATATATACTTTAACACGTTTCACATAATGCTGGTCCACAAGGGGTTAAGGTAAACATATCTTTACAGATATATGTGCACATGTAATCTGTGTTTTTGAATTCTTTCCACTGTTGTCACCCGATAGCAAATAATGTGAAACGTATTTTCATATCTCAATACACACAGCATGAGACTATTTTCATGACTCTTAGAGCCCTCAGATAACCTTCTCTCTGGCAATATTAAATGGAAACACAAACATAATTTAATCAGCCGCTCCTTCAATGAAGAACATTTATTTTGTTATTTAACAAGAGTAACAAGATACTGTAAGTGTATCCAGTGTGGCTCCCCAGCTACTTTTGAACTAAAGCTCAAATCATCCTCACTGAGAATGGGTGCTAGAAAGATCTCCCACACCTATGTGATAAACTTAAAGGGGAACTACCACCCCGCAATAACTTAACCTGAAATGAGTCTTCATCTGGCGACTAGCTGCTTAGTAGCGCTAGTCGCCAGCAATATTACCCGGTTCCAAAGATTTTTGCGTTTTTCCGACGGTCACAGGAGCAGGAAGCACGGACATCTCGTCACAGTGACGTCCGTGCGCCTGCGCTGTCAGTCCCTTTTGGAGCCACTTGGCTTTATAATCTATTATTAATGTTTAGTGCAAACCTATTTGCCAGTGTTGATCAACTATAGACCATCCAATTATTGTATCTGCCATCCCCATACCCCTTGGCAGTGAATCCCACAATTTAATCAGGACTGTAATGAAACCTACTTTCTGCTGAAGCCAACAGCTAAAGGGTCACAGCAATGTCGCTCTCTCTTTGTTCCAATACATAAAGGGATAGTAACCCTTAACATGGTTGTTTCACCATCCTATTGACAGCTCTGTTAAGTTGGCCATAAATCTCCACAGGACGATGCAGCAACAGCACCACTGTTAAATGTTAGGCCATCGAGATACTGCACCACAACTGGAGTGTGAGTGTGTGCGCAAGTGCGTGTGAGTGTGTGTGGGGGTTGGGGGAGGTGGTGTCTGTTTTGACCTTTAACTGTACAGCGCATTCAGTTAGATTTAGGGCTCTTTCAAATGGCCAACAAAACAGTAGCAGTCCCCTGCTATAGTTATGTCCACCTGTTTAACCTTCCTCCTGTTTTTTCACCGATGATCCCAAAACAGAGAAGCGTCCGTCTGATGGCTGGCCCATGTAAGTAACAATCGAATACTACTGGCTACCATGCAAGTGATTCAGCCCTTCTTTGGAGGATGCATAATGGATCAGAACCTCCAACATTGCTAGTGTGTGATGTCTGCATCTTGACTACTAGCCCATGTTAATTAGAAATATACTTACAGCTTTATCACATAACTTGCATCTTTACTACATTCCTGGACTCTGGGGTTTCCACACAAAATGATACCGGACTGTGTAAAAGATACTGTGTTGGTCTATGTTGTCTTTCACAGTGGCTGCCACCAACACAGCATTGTTGTCGGCTGTGTGAAAGAGGCTTTAGAGCAGAGTTCCTCAAGTACCCCTAAATCTACTAGTTCATAGGATTTCCCTGTCTGAGTACAGGAGAGTTAAATATTTACCAACACAGAAGCTTCAATTAATCTTCATAGCATGTGGGTCATGTAGCTCTGTATTTCAATATCGTCCATGTACTAGTTCAAGAATTGAATGAGAAAGGATACCTGTCATGCGAAGGCATGAGTTGGGCCTTGCAGGGCCCTGTTATGTATAATTTGTTTGTTTGTTATTCAAAGTGCACCAGTCAGAGGCCATAAAATTAGCTAAGTAGATAATATCACCAGAAACTAAATGAGCATCGCCAGAGCAGAACAGAGTGTCATAAACTATACTGGACTTTCTGGTGTGATGGGAGTTCACCTAGAGGGCAATCAAATATTATTGTAATAGGCGGAACATGTATATACATTGTAAAATTGTTCAATACAAATATATATTCAGAATGCCCAGGTTCTACCCTTTTGGTGGGTACCAGACATGCCAGGGGGAGGTGTTCCTGCTATGAGTTACAAGAATAGCCACTGTGCAACCAGTTAGACCCAGCATGTTTGGTGTCCAGATATTCACACAGATATGAGGAATATGATTATTATAACATTATAGAGGTGTGCTGTGGGTTGCATGTTTTGGGAAGCCTTATGACTTTTCAGGTAGAACTCTCCAGTAAGATCCCTGACAGGTCTGATTGAGTGGGATGTAAACTGTCAAGCCAAACCCCTAACCCTCCCCGGTAACAACTGAAGGAGGTTGGCCTCTTAGAAGCAACTGTGGACTCCTATTTAATATGGGTTTTGGATAAAACAGTGAATTTCTTTGTAACAACTGAAGGGGGATATACCATCTGAAGTTCCCAAGGACTCTTAAAATACCACTAATTGTATTTAAGGATTTCTTGTGTTTCTCCCATTTTATTTTATGGACTGTTTTGCTTATGTGTAGTCTGTATTTGTGTATGTCCTTTATTTCTGTATTTTTGTAACCAGCACTGTGAAGCCTTTTTTCAGATTAAATGTTCAATTAATCAGCTCTCGTCTCTGTTCTCTAATATGAACTCACTACTCTGAAGGAAGCTCAGGTAGCACACGTTACTAGAGGGGTAATTATATTATTAAGGTGATTTTATACTTTATGTTGTGTTTGGGGTAACCTAAGACGCCCAGATATAAAGTCTTGGTGGTGGCAGCAAATTGTAGTGCTGGGGTGATAGTGCAGGAGGGATTTCTGGGGTTAATGTGGTGGTTGCTAGGAATAGTAACAGGTAACCAGGGGTCTGGTATTGTTAACCCTTTCACTCCCACACTCTCCCCACTGTCTCAGCAGGGCCTATAGCCTTAGCTTGTGACAATACCCCTCCCTACCACGACGCAACTCTTCTCTACAAACCGGTCCACATGGAGTGCAGCAAGGGACAATCTTCACCTTAGTCAAGAGGGGCAGGCTTTTCCTTATGCTCACAGTAAGAAGATTGTCGCTTGATGTGAGCTGTCTAATTCCACATCTGAGGGGAGACAGCTAAAGGTAGGTAAAAAGGGGCAGAAGGGGGATAATTTCTCATTCAGTTTCTCTACAACACAGACGGTATTGAAATACAGTGCTAAATGTGCCACATACAATGAAGATTAATTGGCGCTGCTGTATTCAGGAATCATTGCTATCCCTTCAATAGCAGGTCATTCTAGTTAGTTCACTTGTGCCCAGACAGGGAAATCCCAAACCCACACACAAAAAAAATTGTCAAGTTTATCTTCATGATAGAAACAATGATACTCCCATTGCTGAGAGGTGTCTTATTCAAAATGTATTGCAGCTAAAACTCAATTATTGAGGTGCAGTATCTCAATGGCCTGAAGTTTTACAGTGGCGTTGTTGCTACATCTTATGGACAGCTCTGGTCAGTTGACCATAAAGTTTCATAGAATGATGTAGTAATAACACCACTGTACAATTAAAGGCCATTGAGGTATTGCACAAAAAAAAAAAATAATGTTTATTGGAGCTCAAACTTTGAATAAAAACGCCTCTCTGCAATGGAAGTATCCTTGTTGTACTCAGGAGGATACATCCTTCAATATATATTTTTCTATATATTAAGTGTTACTATCCCTTTAAGGCCCACAGTCTACAAGATAGAGGGAAAAGAAAAATAGAAGTTCAACCTTTGCATAACCATTTATTAATCAAAAGAGCAGTCAAACCTCTAGAGAGGGACCAGCTATCAATACTGTTCTGTAGCAGAAAACATGTCCTTGACCCAAACACAAATCAGATAATCTTCTAGGTCATTCATGTAGGTCATTGGATCTAAAGCCAAAACTTGAAAGGAGACTGTGACGGTACCAGTGGACCCCCCTCTGGGTGTCCCCGTCAGTCGCCGGCTCCTGCAATCCTTAGCAAGGCTGCTCTGCTGGAATATCACATTCCCCACCCCCCAGTCACCAGGCAAGACTAGTGTACGGTTTCAGAATCAGCTCTTTATTGAATGGAACACACAGCTTATATACACTTACAGAGACTCGATAAGATCAGCATGTAAACTAGGACTTGGAACAGTGTTTCTATGCTACACGTTAAGGGGCCCAAAATACACGTTTGCACTGGGACAGTCCAATAGAAAAATATTCTCCCAGGGGCATAACTAAAACCTACTGGGCCATATAATCCTTTGAGTACCAGAGGGGTATGCAACACATTGCAAATCAATGCTTTGCGTACATCTCTGGCATACAAAGAGTTAACAATTGCACCCACTTAGTGATGACCAGATTACTAGTGATTTACATGGAGCTTTTAAGCCCTGGAATGCAACAAAAGGTCTCCAGTGCATTACTATTCAAGATGTTGGAGGCCTGCAGAACTGAAAGAGTTAAAAGCACTGTTTAAACGCAATGTGGATAGTTCTATAATGGGTTACCTTCCTGAATACAGCACTTAGAGACATCCCTGCTTAAAACCAGATGGGTTATTAAGTGGTCAGTTACATTAACTCGCATGTTCTGACAGCGAAATAGTTTTAGGTCTCATTCACACTGGCAAATTGAATGAATTACAATGCAACACAGTTCAAATCACCCAGCATTCCCCCAGCAAACTCATCTTTAACTCTTTGAGTGCCAGAGGGGTACGCAACGCATTGCTTTGCAATGCGTTGCGTACCCCTCTGGCACTCAAAGGGTTAAGGGGGCGTGGAAGAGAGGACATGACTGACCCATGAGAGTGTCAGTCATTCATCCCTGGCTGACATTCCCTTGGGTCAGCCATTCAGTGGGTATTATGACGAGTCACTGAACAGGTCTACCCTTCTTGAACAGAGCTGTCCATAGGGTGGTGTAGCAACAGCTTGAGCTGTAATAACTTTTGAATAAAACACCTTTCAGCAGTGAGAGTACACTTGTTTTACTCAGGGGGATAAACCCTACAACATACATATTTCTATATATCATTTTTTTTTTTAATTGTTACTATCCCTTGATCTAATAGACACAGCTGCATTGCCTTATGATGGGCTGCAATTTGCTCTAATGTGAACTGCCACACTGGGGCAGATGTGTTCAGTTCCACTGTTGATCAGTGCAATAACACACTGCCGCTGTGAATAGGAAAACAGTTTGCTGAAGAATCACTGGTGTAAGTTAATGAGCAGACATAATCAGAACTTAGTCTGGCTAAAACGGTGTTGAATATTAACCCCTTACCGCCCGAGGGCGTACATATATGTCCCGAGCGGATGTCCCAGGTGGACAGAGGATGTACATGTACATCCCGGAAGTCGGTTTAAAAAAAAAAAAAAAAAATGTTCGACGGGCGTTAAGTGTCACTAAGGGGTTAAGAGACCTGAGGGAATCTACACTAAGGTGTGAACAAGAGGAGATGAAGCGGTGATGACTTCCCCAGTGAGTTAAACTTAAACTCCCCTAGGTTATTTTACGGAGCCAATGCATTTAAATCTCTCAACCCTTCGAGTGCTATGCATTCCGTACCCCTCTGGCACGTAGGAGAAATCTTAGTGCAATGGCTCCATAGAAAAACATAGGAGTTGGAAAGTTTCTCTCACTGGAGAAGTCATCTCCCTCTCTGTCTAGAGGCCTTATTATTATTCAAAATAAAGAAGTACAGGCCTGGACCAAACCAACTAATTGCTCCATGTAGCTCAAATGCTAAATTCCCACCGAATTAAAATGGGTATTTGATCAGTTGACTAATAGGTCCCCAACACATTGCAAAACACTTAGTGTGTTAATAGCCCCACTTAAAATAAATGGCAGTTTTCATTTGTGCCTTATGGCAAAGCTGATTTGCTCCAAAATTGCACCAGTTTGCTGAATAAGACCCTTAAGGACCCTTGACGTTCCAGGACCATCACACCTGGTCCAGCATTTAAGGCTCATTGATGGTCCTGGCATGTCATGGAATTCTGGGGTCACCACGCAGCTTCACAACTCCGGAATAGATTGCAAAAATCGGCCAGCTGCGGGCCATGTTGGCTGGTCGTTAAGGGGTTAAACAAGGTAACACAGAAGAATAAGTAAACTTCACTGTAATTTATATAATAATAATACAACTACCCAGGCTGTGTTCTTATTATTCCTAGAGTGAAAAGTATCCCCATATACCACGTAAAGGGATATTCTAAAACAGAGTACAGTGGAGTGAAACAAAATTCATTAACGTAATGAAGGACTTGAGGTATGAAGATCATTTTCTATCCAAAACTTGGTTTATGTACTCTAGAGAAAAGAAGCCTGAGAGGGGATCTTGTTACACTGGATATGTGGGGTCAATACAAGGCTCTCTAGTGAGCTTTTTCATCCCAAGGCCGGATCAAATAACTAGGAGCCAACCCTTAAAAGGATAGTAATGTTTCAAAATAAAAGCAGCTCCAATTAATCTTCATAGTATTTGAGCCATAGAAAGTGTTATTTCAATACTGTCAGAGTTGTAGTTCAAGAGTAATTGAATGATAAAGTATCCCCCTCCATCCACTTTTACCGATGTAACAATGCTCACCTCAAAGCAGCAAGACTGTCCAGATAGATTGCAGAGAGGGACAATCTTCAGTGAGCATAAAGAAAAACCTGTCAAGGGGGGCAGGGTTTTCCTTATGATCACAGTAAGAAGATTGTCCCTTTCTGTGAGCTGTCTGGTCTTAAGACCAGGGGAGGCGGCTTACACTAGGTAAAAGGGGTGGGAGAGGGATACTTTATCATTCAGTTATTCTTGAACTACAACTCTGACAGTATTGAAATAACACTCTCCATGGCCCAAATACTATGAAGATTAATTGGAGCCGCTTTTATTATGAAACATTACTATCCCTTTAAGATTAAAAGGAAAGGAGGCTTCAGCTGATTAAGGGTTCTTTCCAGTGTGTTAAATTGTGGAATTATGTGCCTGTGGGAATGGCAGATATAACGGATATATTTAAGAGAAAATCAGATATATTTCTAGCAGAAGGGAACATACAGGGTCATACTGTGTATTAGCAGGTAAAATAGGAAGTTCTAGTAAAGGATTATATAAAATTCTCATTTTGTGGGTTATAGTGAGGCGAAGGTAGAACTTGATGGCAATGTGTCTTTCAACTTAAAGTTTATTCAGCACTTGACCCTTATGTACTCTGTATGTCTCCCATTACTATTTTAGATTGTAAGCTTTCAGACAGGACCTCACATCCAGTGTTTCACTCTACAAAACACTTGTAACGCTGTATGGTCTAAACCCTTAAATTGTAAAGCTCTGCATACACTTGTGGCGCTATGTATCTCTGGTGATATGAGAAGTCTACAAAATTATGGGTGGTTGTCTTGTTTGCTTGCACTGGTCTTGACTACAAATGCCCTCATCCGCAATAAGCAAACTTCTACGGCCCAACAAGAGATGAAGGCTGTTTTTTTTAACATAGTGGGTTTTATTTTTGTGCCGTAGCCACCATCCCCAACACACACACACACACACACACACACACACACACAATCCTTTGGTTATGGCAAGCTATAAACTGGTTGAACTGCACAATCCCAAATAAGCATACATTAATGTTTAAAGAAGTTGCTTTCTTTAAACTAATATATACATTTTACACACACACGCAACAATCATGAGACATAAGCACGCACAGGGCTTAAAGGCTGGTGAATCAAAATGTATTGGTCAGCGTTTTAGGTGCATGCAGGTAGCCTTCATCAGTCAACATTGCCCAGAAAAAAAAAAAATCTCCTGTTGGATTGCTTTATAGCATCCAATAAAACGCTGTTTGCTTAACTGAATTTGCACACCAATGTGTTATGACAACATACAACCCATTCTTTAGAAACACAATTTATTGCCAAATCAAACACATTGGGTGGAGGTAGACATGCTTTCACAGGAGTTACTAAGATAGGAAGCAGTATGGAGGGGATACAAGACTTTTCTACTACATAAAAAACAAAATAAGATTTACTGAGGACATGCCTACCAAAACATTACAACAAACTGAGGCCTGAACTCCATTGCAGTTACGAACTATCAAGGGTTTTAAAACTTCTACATAGGGATGGGGATTTGTTCAATAAAATGTATCAACAGCAATGTAAATAGGCCTGACAACTGGATTGCCTTTGTGCCCATATAGTCCTAGCATTCTGTAACAAGTGTAAGAATATGAAGAGAATTGTACTACACAGATCAATATAATATAGTAAAATAAAAACAAAATATCTGTTTTAATTGAACAAAGGACACTCTTGCCAACACCGGCCTAGATTCCATTAGAGGCGATAAATTAATCTCTGGTTTTATGTCAAAATTTCATGATAGATTTTAACTCTTTAAAAGACCAGGAGGGTGGAAACCAAATTGCAAAGCAATGTGTTGCAAACCGTCTGGTCCTTTTAAGGGTTAATAGGAACTTGACAGGTAAAACCAGTGAAATAATTTATCTCCTGCAAAGGAATCCAGCCCACAGCACTGAACCTTGGTCTCAAGCTCGTTCTTCTGGATCAAAAGGAGACGCTACAAAAGGTAGAAATTGATGGACCCATGTCTTTTTTTCCACCTCTTCAACTATGTTAAGGTCATCACCTTTCACAATGTATTATTACTCACTAGTTGAACAGCCCGTTACACGGGCCACAGTGCCTCTGGCAGCCGGTCGCGGGGCAGTCACACGCAGTGGAGACTGCCCGCGCCTCGGCTGATACAGAGCCTCTGGCAGCCAGTCACGGGGCAGTCACACGCAGTGGAGACTACCCGCGCCTCGGCTGATACAGAGCCTCTGGCAGCCAGTCACGGGGCAGTCACACGCAGTGGAGACTACCCGCGCCTCGGCTGATACAGAGCTGGACGCTCCTTCGGAGCGCCCAGCTCTGTATCAGCCGCGGCGCGGGCAGTCTCTACTGCGTATGACTGCCGCACGCGCAGCAGTGCCTACTGCGCATGTCGGGCGTTACACACAACTTGGCGAATTATTATATAGGATTACATTGTTATTCAAAGGGTTACATGATGATGTCATCAGAAGCATATTGAACGCTTAAAAGGGATAGTAATACTTTGTTTTATCTTTATTTTATAGGCATTAAAAAACCATATAGAATGATATGTCTTATCTTTCAAACCTTTATGGTTTGAGAGATATTCACAAGCAAAGTTTCCCCCTCCCGCCCCTTTAACCGAGTGTAAGCCATCTCTTCTCAGATGTGGAATGCAGTCCATAGACCAGACAGATAACAGCAAGGGACAATCTTCTTCCTATGAGAACAATGAAAGCCCTTTCACCCTTGACAAGCTTTTCAGGTTTTTCCCTTATCTTAATTGAAGATTGTCCCTCTCTGCAGTCTACCTGGGTACCTCCCTTCTGATCTGGCTGAGCAGTGTAACATCAGTAAAAGGGGCGGGAGGGGATACTTTGTCATTGAATTACTCTTGAACTACAACTCTGACAGAATTGAAATAACACTCTCCAAAGTCCAAATACTATAATGATTAATTAGAGCTGCTTTTATTATGAAACATTACTATCCCTTTAACTTCTTTGCAGGGGATATATATCACTATGGGGGAATTTGGAGATAGAGCTAGATATTCAAAAAGTCATCTTAATAAAAATGTCTTGGATTACGAGTTGGTGATAAAAGCAGTATATTATTTTCAGATGTAAATATGCCGCATTTGAAAATGTGTCAAATAATTAAAAAGGACGATAATATTGATGAATAGCGCCATTAAAAATGCCTTTGAAAACGAAAGTTTTCAAAGAAGCAAAGACAAAATTTTCAAAAAAAGATTTTAGCAGTTAAATCTGTAGTACTGATTCTCACTCCTACTAACAATTTAAAGGGGATGATTTATTTTTTTTAGCTTTTGTTAATAACGTAGTAATACCCATGAAAATTACATACTTTTTTTTTTTTTTTTCCCCACACAGATAGGGCTTTCTTCTGATACCACACTTATATCGTTAGTCCACCATTTATTTTAAAAAAATAGCCATTTTTTTTCTCTTGGGATCATTTGGGCGCAATGGGTTACATTTTTATAGACACTGCATGAAATGTATGACCGGTCAGTCATACCTACAAAATGGGCAGTTTTAAGTGGGCACTGTCCCCCCCGGGGGAAAATCCCCATGTCCCTTTTTACCCACCCTATTTTCCCATGTTTATTATTGATTACATTTTTGCAAAAAAAAAATAAATAAATAAAAAATAATAAATTGTCTTGTGACTTTAAAAAAAAAAAAAAAAGTTCATTTTAGAAGGTCAAAAATGGACATGCATCCAGCCAGCCTCCAACACAGCAGTGAAGGGGTCAATACCCCCAGCTGCTTAATTTTCTTTCCACTAGGTGTCTCCTATCTGCTTCTCTGTCCCTTACTTTGATTGTAAGGGACAGACAGCCTGAGGAGAGACACAGTAGCAGTATGCAAAGCATACTGCCTCATTCATTCACAATGCCGGTACATGTGATCGCTGCTGCAGCGATCACATGACCCGGCACTAGTGAAAGTGGCTGAGACTGAATGCTCCAGTGCTGGAGCGCTCAGTCTCAGCGTGCACGGAGGTGCACTGCTATCATTTAACCCATGAAGGTCCAGGACCGTTATGTGTCCTTAATGCTAAACAACCCATGACAGTCCAGGACCGTCATGGGTCGTTAAGGGGTTAGGTATTTTAAAAAGGTATATCTTCTGTACTGTGCACAGCACTTCTCCTCCCACCTCCCTCCCAGCTGCCCCAGGGTGCGTGCTCACGCTTCCAGTGCTGGAGCGCTCAGTCTCAGCGTGCACGGAGGTGCACTGCTATCATTTAACCCATGACGGTCCAGGACCGTTATGTGTCCTTAATGCTAAACAACCCATGACAGTCCAGGACCGTCATGGGTCATTAAGGGGTTAAGTATTTTAAAAAGGTATATCTTCTGTACTGTGCACAGCACTTCTCCTCCCACCTCCCTCCCAGCTGCCCCAGGGTGCATGCTCACGCTTCCCTTCAGTGTGCTGTGAATGGCTTCTATCGTTATATCAAGCTCCGGTTAACATTATACTGAGGTTGTAACATTACCTTACAGTATGACGGTAGATTAAACCACACTTTTATGGCTGCTTTTTCCCTTTGACAAAGATGGGGGAATTGGACGCAAAAAACGACGGCATTACGTCTGAGAATTGACGGATCACGGCACAAGAACTTTTTTTTATTCCGATTAGACAATTTCAGTTAACTCCAGTTTGGGCGAGATGTTCAAAAAGTGTTCAGGTTATCACCTGCCATCGAATCTATGACAGTTTATAAAGCCATCAAAGATTCCGTTCAAGATGAGTAAGCGTTTATATAAAATATTCTCCCCTCTGTAATTAATTATTAACGATCACTATAATGTTATATGTGTGCTACACGGATGAATTCTATTCAAGTGCTAAACTTTTTTTTTTTTTTTTTTTTTTTTTTGGAGTGGGGGTAGCTTTTTAAAGAGGATCTAAGACATAAATTACTTGGGTGGTTTTTAAAGGGCTTTCCAAATTAACTTTTATGCTAGCCATTCCTTATTTAAAACTATAATAGGAGAGGTTTAGCTTTATTTGTCAGTTTATATACAATAGCTGCTGGAAGGAAGTAGCAGTTGGGAGAGAGAGAGGAATGTTAGTATCTAACAAACCAGGCTGTGCTGGCCAATACTGCATAATTTGCTCAAACTTACTAAGTAAATAAAGCTAAATATATCTCAGACGATCGTTAGAAATAAAGAATGGCTAAACAAATGGGTGGTTTTGAAAGAGCTTCCAAAATCCCCTAAGTCATAAAGTGTTAATTCCACTCTAAAGGATCAATAAATACTAACAAGAAGAGAGTATTCATATAGGTTATTTTATTACAACCTCTTCTTAACCCTTTGAGTGCCAGAGGGGTACACAACGCATTGCGTACCCCTCTGGCACGCAAAGCGCTAACCCCTTGGATATTAAAGATCTCTACAATGCATTGGAGATGCCTCTACTACAGAAAGAGTTAAAAATAAGAGGAAATTAACTATAATTTGAATATTATACCCAATATGAATATTACTATCGAGCAAGGGTTCTCAAGTTCAGTCCTCAAGGGCCACCCACAGGCCAGGGTGTAAGGATTTCCCTGAGTAACCCTTTCAGTGTCAGATAGGTACGGAACGCATTGCAATGTGTTCAGTTTGCCTCTGGCACTCAAAGTGTTAACTCTGAGTACCAGAGAGGTACACATTCCATTAAGCATTCAAAGGATTAAGCACAATTGAGTAAATGATTAGCATTTTGATTGACCAACCTGTGCTCAAACAGGGAAACTCCCTTAAACCTGGGCACCCTTGTTATAGAGGACAGGGGGGGTTATCATGGATGTCCAAACTAAGGCCTGGGAGCAGAGCCATTTGCAACCCTTGGGCATGGCAAATCCAGTTCTTCATGCAAATTATCTTAACCCCTTAAGGACCAGAGGGGAGAGCAAAACATTGCACATCCCACTGGTCCTTAAGGGGTGATATAATGAAAATCTGACCAGCTACAACGACATAGTAATCTTTACAGGATTTTTAGCAGTGAGACTGACATTTAACCCACTGAATTCTGAAATGGTCGCCAACACAAAGAAGCAATGTGTTGGAGGTATAGCATCCAAGTTTATGTAACTAAATGGGACTAGCTTATTAATCATACAGTGGATTCCATATAACGCTCAGTATAAAATAATGTTTTGCAGGCTTATGTTACATTAGTTTGTATACGTGGCCTTTAATGAATTGTTCTTTTCTCAGTCTAGCCCATAACCCTAAGGGTTAAAGAAAATAAAGTTGGATACCCAAGGTTTAAGTAGAGAGATTAGTTAATGGGAGATAAAGGGTTACAGCATGCCCTGTACATGACTTTAAAACCCTTTGAGTGCCGAGGGGGGGGGGGTACACATTGCATTGCAGAGCAAACATAAAACACGAGATTAGAATAGGATTAAAAATTCCAAACCATAAACAAAAAACGAGAAAATGACTATGAATGCAATATTTACCCAAAAACTGGACACAAGAGATTACACTTTAGGTGGAAAAAAAATGAAAGAAAATGCATGTTTGTCCTCTGAACTGCGTTTGTAGTGCAGCAAAATTGTTTCTCAAGTAGCAAAAAGGTTAAAATGCATCTGAATAAATTTACGAAGGTAGCAACAATGCAGATACTATCAGATCGAATAGGAAATGCCATCTGTTAGCTTAGATTGACAGATGTAAACTCACTGTTGTAAATTAGAGGGCTACCCCTGGCTCCCCAGCTGTCATTACACTTCAACTATCCTCCTCATGCACAAAGTCCATTAACAGCTGGAGAGCCACAGGTAGCCAACGCCTGCAACAGCTTTATTTCCCTGCTGTTTTGCTCACCTTGTCTCACCTACCAACTGAGTCAATAACATGTGCCAGGTACAGCTATGCCTAAAAGGCCTGGGGAACTGACGTGGGTAGAGAAGTGGCCAGCCTGGGCACTGTGTTTATCCCCATCCTAAATAATGTTAACCCTTTCACTGCCAGGGGAGGATCGGCCTAATATTACAGTGCAAAATGAAAAATACTACCACCTGTATTAGGAACAATAGACATAACTTAGACACAGCACCCGTGGGACAAAGGGAGGCTGGAAAGGACAGTAACCAGGGACGTGTTTGTCTTGTAGACAGGACAATGGTAACAACCATCCCATTGGCTGTCTCGGGATTTTAACACCTCGATTGCCAAAGGCGTTTGCACGCCCTTTAATCAATCAAAGGGTTAAACTACCAACGCCAATGCAGTAGGTGACCTGCCCACTTTACAGAGTCTGTGCAGCAAAATCTGAGGCTGCTGCAGCGCCTCTTTAAAGCAAGAGCCAAATCACTGATTAGGCTATACATTCTGTGGTATTCCAAGAAAACGCACCGCAAATTGCAGCCCTGTATCTCAAGACGTTCTGCAGCAGCATAGGCACCACAAGCTAAATTTGAGGAGACTGTCCTGATGCTAATAGCTCGCCTATATTGTCACCGTAGGTATTTTACTATGTCCTCATATATGGTTTGGCACTCAAAATGTTAAATGTAACCCTTGAGTGTCAAATGGATAGTAATCCATTAAGGGTGTCCAAAGGACTGCAACACCCTTCTGGCACTCAAAGGATTAAACCCCCCAATCATCAAGCTACAGATCTGCTGCCAGCCCCCAGATTGCGTCAGGCGCTATGTTATTAGTAGGTCGGGGAAGCCGCTAGATGGGATGGTGGTACTTACAGTCAGTAAGCAGACAGCAGCCACAGATATCCCGGGGGCCTTTGTAAGCCTGCGTGTGCCGCATACACCCCTCTCACCAGCAGCCTCCATGGCAAGCTCATCCCCAGCCATCTCACTGAGCCGGAGACACCGCATCAGGACAGGACACTGACTACTAGCTCATGCTCCTGGGATGGTAAATGGATGAAGTCTCACAAGCGCCCCGGCTGGGTCAGTAGGCGCTGAGTCTCCAGCAACAGAGCTCTGCTACGCTGGTACATGCAGGACCATGTCATGATGGCACACAAGATAGGTGCCATCGCTGACTCCGGGCAATCTGCCGCCCGGCTCCTTTATCCCAGCTCGCGAATGAGCTACCAGTGTCTGAGAAACAGCACGGAGGAACGCCCCTAGCCGATATTACGTCACACAAGACAAATAAAGGGGAAGTGGGAGAGAACGAGGGAGCGGGAGCGCCCTCTACCGGTTCTTGTGTCACTGGCAAATAATGGCCATTGCGATAAGTCTATCATTATGCATTATTTATTTTCTTTCTTTTTTTGCCCAAGGCACCCCCTTGTCGGGAATTTACAGGCCACACTTAACAATGTATGAGTCATATGTTAAAAAGTAATGATGAGTGCAAAGAAAAAAAAAAAAATATATATATATATATATATCCTATATAATAATTCGCTAAATCTGTATCAGCCGTGGCGCGGGCAGTCTCTACTGCACGTGATTGCCCTGCGACCAGGTGGCAGTCGCACTGTGGCCCGTGTAATGGGCTGTTCAACTAGTAATATATAGTTTTGACCAGTTTCTACTGGTTTAAGCACCCCTCCACCCCCAGGTGCAATGCTCATTGTCTTTAGGACACTATATAGTGCCTGTCAGATAGTCTCTCTCTATTAATGAGTAAAGCTGATAAAGACTCAGCTTTCAGGATAAAGTAAATTAAGGTTAGTAAATGCCTAAAGCAGGAGCGTTTCAGCTCATAATACAAAGCATACTAAGGTTAGATACTTGCCAAAAATGAGGTACCTTGGCATTGGTGGTAAGCTTAGCATTCTGCGGCCATATGATGTGACCAAATCCTCATCTTTAATATAATAGTCAGGGCTTAAAATATGAAGTCCTTTGCTACTAGCCAGACCTGAAAAGTTACTCTCCACTGCAAGTCATAACATAACCACCAGGGCTGAATTTTCACTCGCCATTGGCTAGTGGAAATTTTGAGCCCTGTAATAGTGATATGCAGAGACAATACTGCAGAGTAAAGGGTTAATGGTGATGAAAATTATATATATATATATATTAGCAATAGTGGTGCTCTGTTGGCAGTAGTGGTGCTCTGTTCCTTGTGTGAGTGGCAGAAGGGTATCCAACACCATGAACAGTGCATTTGGTATCCTTCTGGAATTTATAAGGTTAACTGGTAAAGCCATATCCAGTGTATTGCAAGGTATGTGATGGGCAGGGGAGGGCTGGCCTGGGGGGCAGGGGGGCAATTGCCCCCTGGGCTGGCCATGTGTCTGGGCAGGTGGGCCACTGCCTCACTCAATCTCCCACTTGCTGCTGTAAATTGCGCTACACTAGTGATAACACAGAAAGTATGAAATGAATCTATAAGCAAATGATACCGCAGAGCTACAATCCAAACATAGCTGCACTAGTAGCATAATCCATTTCCCTTGCAAGCTCTATGGCATCACTATTCTATCTTTACTTAACCCTTTGAGTGACAGAGGGGTACACAACGCATTGAAAAAGCAATGTCTTGAGTACCCCTCTGGCATTCACAGGGTTAAATTATAAGCACTGTAGTATCACTAATGTAGCCCCATGTCAACAGTAAGCTCTGTGGTATCACTTGCTTTAATTCACAGCATTAAGGACAATTTTAAAATTAAGGAAACAGGTGTGGGCTGGGACAATGGGCTTGGACGATAGTAGATATGGGCCACTTAATTGTATTTGCCCCCTGGGCCGTATGTTGCCAGCCCTCCCCTGGTGATGGGTACCCCTCTCCCACTCAACGGTTTAACCCTTTGAATGCCAAAGGTATAGGCAATACATTGTAGTTGGCTACCCCTCTGGCATACCACCCAAGTGTCCCACTTTAGGAAGGACAGCCCCTCTTTAAAGGGATAGTAATGCTTCACAAAAACAGCAGCTCCAATTAATCTTCATAGTACTTGAGCCATAGAGAGTGTTAGTTCATTACTGTGAGCGCTGTAGTTCAAGAGTTATTGAATGATAAAGTATCCCCCTCCCGTCCCTTTTACCTAGTGTCAGCCGCCTCCCCTCAGATGTGGAATGCAGTCCATAGACCTGACAGCTCACAGCACGGGACAATCTTCTTACCGTGAGAACAATATAAACCCTGCCCCCTTGACAGATTTTTCAGCTTTTTCCCTTATCTTAATTGAAGATTGTCCCTCTCTGCAATCTACCTGGACACTCCCTGCTGCTCTGAGCTGAGCAGTGTTACATCAGTAAAAGGGGTGGGAGGGGGATACTTTAGCATTCAATTACCCTTGTAATCTACCTTCTAAACACAGGGACACCAGGGTGATACACTTATATACACAGAGAACAATGTAAACCCTGCCCCCTTGACAGATTTTTCAGCTTTTTCCCTTATCTTAATTGAAGATTGTCCCTCTCTGCAATCTACCTGGACACTCCCTGCTGCTCTGAACTGAGCAGTGTTACATCAGTAAAAGGGGTGGGAGGGGGATACTTTAGCATTCAATTACTCTTGTACTACAACTCTGACAGAATTGAAATAACACTCTCCAAGGCCCAAATACTATGAAGATTAATTAGAGCTGCTTTTCTTATGAAACATTACTCTCCCTTTAAGCCTCAAATCCCTCTTTCCCACCCTGGGGTCCCTCTGTTTAGGAGTTCGGACTGCGTGGTGTATGTATAGAAGTGTATCACCCTGGTGTCCCTGTGTTTAGGAGATCGGACTGCGTGGTGTGTATATAAGTGTATCACCCTGGTGTCCCTGTGTTTAGGAGATCAGACTGTGTGGTGTGTGTATATAAGTGTATCACCCTGATGTTCCTGTGTTTAGGAGATCAGACTGTGCGGTGTGTATATAAGTGTATCACCCTGGTGTCCCTGTGTTTAGGAGATCAGACTGTGTGGTGTGTGTATATAAGTGTATCACCCTGATGTTCCTGTGTTTAGGAGATCAGACTGTGCGGTGTGTATATAAGTGTATCACCATGGTGTCCCTGTGTTTAGGAGATCAGACTGTGCGGTGTGTATATAAGTGTATCACCCTGGTGTCCCTGTGTTTAGGAGATCAGACTGTGCGGTGTGTATATAAGTGTATCACCCTGGTGTTCCTGTGTTTAGGAGATCAGACTGTGTGGTGTGTATATAAGTGTATCACCCTGGTGTTCCTGTGTTTAGGAGATCAGACTGTGTGGTGTGTATAGAAGTGTATCACCCTGGTGTCCCTGTGTATAGGAGATGAGACTGTGCGGTTTGTATGTAAGTGTATCACCCTGGTGTCCCTGTGTTTAGGAGATCAGACTGTGTGGTGTGTATATAAGTGTATCACCCTGGTGTCCCTGTGTTTAGGAGATCGGACTGCGTGGTGTATGTATAGAAGTGTATCACATTGCTCCACAGCAACAAAACTCACATTGATGTTTGTTTACACTGTTTATAAATTAGTATGAGTAAATAAAACACTTTGCTCTTGCTCTGTTATTTATTCAGTTACGAAAGTGTCAATAGGTCATGAAAAAACCTACAAAGTCTGGGTACTGCCCCGCCCACCAGACACCACCCAGCAACCCCTCCTAGAACAAAGGTGTCCCTCTTCGTCATTTGATATGTTGGAAGGCATGCTCTGGTGCTTAAAGATGTAACATCTCGGTGCCGAAGACCTATGTAATGCACTGCAATGCACTGGATACCTCTCTGGCACTGAAAGAGTTAAAAATCCATCATGCTTTGGGAACCCCTCTGGCGCTGAAAAGTTTAACAATTTGAATGTCATAGAACTATCCAATGCAACATCTTTCTGGCACTGTAAGGGTTAACTATCTCACTGCCAAAGATGTTTTCAATGCATTGCAACGTGTTTGATAACCCTCTGGTACCGAAAGGCTTAACCCTTTGAGTGGACACAAAAATACCCTAGGATGCTAGGGTCACAGAAACTACCATGCACCCTAGAACGCTAGAGGCACCACAATCCCTGGTAGGACTAGGCGCTGCTGCACTATGGACAGGACCTGCCTGACCAAAGACTGAGACTGAGAACCTGTCACAGTTCGTACAAGGAAACTCAGGACAAGTACTTAGAGGTAACACCCACTTTATAAGGTACAATCAGAGAATCAGAAATATCACAATAAATGGTGAGAGAGAGAAGCACACAACGGAGCAAGCGACAGCTATCAGGAATAGGAGACTGTTTCCGTGTGATTCTCTGTAATCAGTCCCAGCAATGGGAACAGGAGTAGTCTTCAATGCCACAGGTCCACATCTGGGAGAAGCCAGACTAAAACAGGAGACAACAAGGAGAAAGTCTGCCAGAGCCACAGGTCCGCACCAGCTAGGGTATCTGACTCTAATGGAAGGCCATAAGGAAGGATAGTCTGACAGAGCCCCAGGTCAGTACCAGAATGGATGGTCAGACGAGCCAAGGGTCAAAACGCAACAGTTAGTCAGCCAGAGCCGCAGGTCTGCACCAGATTGGTTATCCAACTAAGCCAAAGGTCATGCACAGAGCGGATAGTCAGACAGAGCCATAGATCAGCACCAGAACGATAGTCAGACAAGCCAGGTAATACATGGAATGCAACAAGTATAGAACTGCACTGGACACCAACGAAAGGGCCACTAAGCCCTGTGTTTAAGTGCCTGCTCCCAGGAAGAGGAGGAGCAAGGAATGAGCAGCAGCCCCTAGAAAAGAAGAGCACGTCCGTACCTATGGACGTGCGCCCACAAATGATGTCACCTGGCTGCGGCCGGTATACCAAACACAGAAGCGGCAGGAGCCGCAAAGGAAAAAGGATGTTGCCGAGCCATCTGATATCCAGACGCAGCTGAGCCGTGAAGGGGACAATGAGGACGTGCCGCCTGAAACATAATGCAGCTGGATCCGCTGGTGGCAGGATGCGGACGGCTCGAGCAGCCGCCACAAAGGTACTATGACAGAACCTGCAAGGGGGTGCCAGGCCTCAGGGAGCAAGAGTGAGACAACTAGCCAATGGTCAAATGATCTGGGTAGTCAGACACGCCAAAGTACTTAGCACGGAGCGGGTAGTCAGCCAGACCAAAGGTCCTACACGAAGCGGGTAGTCGGACAAGCCAAAGTCAGCACAGAGAGGTGTCATACACGGAGTGGGTAATCAGACAAAGCCAAAGTTGGCACGGAGAGGTCAGTCAGCTAGGCCAAAGGTTCAGGCACAAATCGGTAGTCAGATGGAGCCGGGGACATGCACAAATCAGATTCAGCAGCCAGGAACGGATCATAATGGGAGACTCAGAAAGCACTCAGGTACACCACAAAAGGGCACTGAAGCAATGATAGGAGGCAGCATATAAGGCCTCTCTAGGAGGCGGAGTCCAGATTGGTCAATCAACGTGGAGCTATAAAATAGCGAGCACTCAGAATGATGCACGAGTAACCAGGAAGTAGTCACCCACCATGCTGCCGCCAGGCAATCAAAAGGAAGCGAACAGGCCAGAAAAAGCGCCAGAATCACAGGCACTATGATACTGAGCTGGACTTGTAACTAGACATGAAGAGAAGTTGTAGTGAGATTACCAAATAGCAGAGACCAGTCCTAATTAGGATCAAGCCATTTACAGAGAAGACAATGAGGCGCAAAGACATGGAGTAGACAACTGGAGTAAGGCTCAGAAGTCTGACAAACTGGAATTGTACAGTTCTGATTTTTATTTATAAATGAAGTTCGAGTAGAGTCAGAAGGTTCTGGGAGATGATTGTCTGAGTCCTTCAAAGGACTAATCAGGACAACTTTATATTTACAGCAGGAACTATTCAGAATCCAAGATAAATCAGTCAGTAAAGTTGTTGCCTCACATGTCAGAAGTCCCAGACTGATTCCTTACAAAGTGGCAGAAAGAGGAAAGTTTTCTTTTGGACTTATTTACACCCTTACAGTCTGTGTCAAAAAGTTTGTGGTCTTAGAAACTGGTCCACAATGACACACATTTTACCCACTGCTGGTCTTAAAACCAAAAGCTTTATAAGTCCATATAAGTAAAATCACCATATGGCATACCATACATGGGTATAGCAACAGAACACCATCCTTTATTATCTTACATGTTTTGCACTCTTTCCGGGTGCTTCACCACAGTGGGTCTGATGTATGTGTTGAGGGGCTCCCAACACTTCATCTTTATTTTTCATTGCTCGTGGGCATTACTTCATTCTGATTGGCCTGGGAAAAGATTTGTAAAGCGTTATAGGCAATGTTTATAGCAGATATAAAAACTTTTGTTTGATGATTATTTTAAGGAGATTAATGTCCCCAGTCCAGGAATAAAAATACACAGTGTTTAAAGTGATAGTAATATATACTTAAAAGTATTTGGACTAGTCTTCTTTATATTAAAACTAAGAGATTGCGCTATATTTAAGTGCTTGCTGTTGTGTAGTTCAAAAGTTATGCAAAGCTAAAGATCCCCCGCCCGCCCCTTTCTGGTCACCTCCCATGGATTATCAATTCGTGTCGTGCAATTCAACAGCTGCATCAAGGGACAAACTTTGATAGTATTGCCTGAAAATAATTTTATTTTATATTGTAGCCCTTAAAACTTATATAATTTTTAATGTGTTTTATCTCCCAAACCTTTATGGTTTGGGAGATATTAGCAAGAGTGACGTCACTGCTCAAGCCTTCAGATTTGGAATCCGATCCACAGACCAGCCGCAGGTCTTCAGCAGTGGCAAGATCACGATCTTTAAAAATAATTTCTTCATGGTCTTGCAAGCCAGGCACACTTTGTAGACCGTTCCAATGAAGTAGTTCTTTTTAAAGATTGTGATCTTGGCACTGCTAAAAAGCTGCCCAATGATCTGTGGACCAGATTCCAAATCTGTCCACTAGATGACAGACTTGGCTGAAACAGCCAGGAAAAGGGAACTTTACTTAACTTTACTTGCCAATATCTCCCAAACCATAAAGGTTTGGGAGATAAGACTTATATCGTGTTTTAATGTTTTTTTAAGGGCTACAATATAAAAGAAAATTATTTTCAGACAATACTATCATTTCAGTAAGTATAAGGGAAATCCTGACCCCCTTGACGAAGGAGGTCAGGATTTCACTTTGCTTCTTGCTGCAGCTGTCCGGACGAGAGAGCTACAGCAGTGACATGGAAGAAAGGGGCAGGCGGTAGATTTTTATCTCTTCATAACTTTTAAACTACACGAAACTAAGCACTTAAATATTGTGCAGTCTTTTAGTTTTAATATAAAGAAGACTCGGCCAAATACTTTTAAGTAGACATTACTAACCCTGCAAAGTCAAAAGCCACCTTTTGTAATAAGGGGAGACAGTTTTGTTGGAAAACATCTACTCTAGGAAGTTTTGTGCCCTTGTAACTTTCTGCATTTGAAAGAACTAGTTTACATAGATTTTGTTATTCCTATGGTGGAATGTTGATGTTCTGAATCTCAGATTTAGCTAAATTCGGTTTGAAATTGGAGACCTGATTACATTTCAATAATGATGGTAGGTAATTATTTGGCTGGATTTATCACTGTGATTATAAGGTCATCTGCTAATTTATTTTCTTTAGCTTCATTGTGTAATCATTTTTTTATTTGTTTTGGCACAGAAGTTCTCTATTACTTCCATAACAATGTCATTTATTTTTACGTTAGCAGTAGGAACAGAATGAAGTCCAAGTATGTAATTTGAGTGTGGGCCTTATGTCAGTGTGCACCAGATTCTCTGTCATAAAGGACCAGTCTACTAATTTGAATGCTTTTTCAATGTTGACATAGAGGAGTGTGGTTATAGTTTTATAACCTTTCTGGTAATACTTCCTTTGTTTCTACTGTAAGGATAAATTCTAGCGATCAATGTTGGGGAGAGAAGCTTGGGATCAGCTGCAGGTCGCAAGGCCAGATATCCACTCCCAGAAGAGCTGGGAAATGTATCTGGATGAGTAAATCAGAGAACCATTGACCGAGTATGGAGGAGGAAGTGGAACTCAAAGACAGAAGGTAAGAGAACTTCCTTAGTTAAGGAAGGATGATAGCTGCTCTCTCAGTGAGAATGTTTCTGCAGGAGAGTGAGAGGGCTTGGAATGTATTGTACCCAGGAACCACTAGATGGTGGACTGGAGGACAAAGTGGCTCTTTCAAATACAGTGTCAGTAAGAGGTTGATTGATCTTGGAAAGTGTTTCATCCCCGATCCACTAGATGATGAACTGGAGACCAAAAAGTCAGATTACTTATGCCTTAACATAGGAACAGTGGATGCAGTAGGAGAAGAAGCAGTGGCAGGCAGTAAGGCACAGAACTGCGAGAGATTCAGGGCCACTGGCATATTTGTAGAGACCTCACTGAGCGGAGGAGGAATGGACTACAGAGCTGCAGGGAGTACCAGGGTCCAGGACTGCAGGAGCTCCAAGGGGGGGGGGGGAGCAGTCAGCAGAATCATATAGAGAACAAGACTGAGGCACAGGACACTGAGTCAGGATCTGTGTACTCTGGAGCATAGTAGCCAAATCGGCATCTGAGAAGTCAGAGCCAAGATCAGGGTAGGAAGAGTCATTAAGCTGCGGTACCACATCGTAGTCAGAGGAGAAGTCAGAAAGGGTAGCTGGAATTAGTATAAGGTAAGCAGTTTGTCAGGACCAGTGAACGCTGGAGAATAATTTTGAGAATTAGCTTGACGATCAGACATAGACGAGAGGAAACCTGTAGTGTTGAGCGAGCATGCTCGGCCGATGCTCGGATCGGCTCGAGCATCGCTCTGCTCGGCACATGGCGGTACTCGTCGAGTACCGCCATGTGCTCGCCCGCCATGTTCGGGTGGCGGGGATCTGTGCCGAAGGAGGCACAGATCTGAAGACGCTCCGCTGGACCACCAGGGACTGGAGGTACGGGGGCATTGCGGAGATGAAGGGGGCATTGCGGAGATGAAGGGGGACAGTGTGGAGATGAAGGGGGACATTGTGGAAGGGGGACATTGCGGAGATGAAGGGGGCATTGCGGAGATGAAGGGGGACAGTGTGGAGATGAAGGGGGACATTGTGGAAGGGGGACATTGCGGAGATGAAGGGGGCATTGCGGAGATGAAGGGGGCATTGCGGAGATGAAGGGGGACAGTGTGGAGATGAAGGGGGACATTGTGGAAGGGGGACATTGCGGAGATGAAGGGGGCATTGCGGAGATGAAGGGGGACAGTGTGGAGATGAAGGGGGACATTGTGGAAGGGGGACATTGCGGAGATGAAGGGGGCATTGCGGAGATGAAGGGGGACATTGCGGAGATGAAGGGGGACATTGTGGAGATGAAGGGGGCATTGACCAGGCACCCTCCCCTCATCAGAGCAGGGGGTGCCTGGTGTAATGCTCGTGTCGCCCCATTGAAGTCAATGGGGCTCGGGTGCTCGGCCGAGCACTCGAGCCTCCGGCGGTGCTCGGTCAGAGCACCCGAGCATCGGGGTGCTCGCTCAACACTAGAAACCTGTACACTAAAGTCCCAGATAGCCAATCGGCGGCGAGAGGGGGGGACAACAGGTGCAAGGTAGAGAGAAACTGTTTTAAGAGACTGACCAAAAGTTTCTTATTTTAAGATCTAGACTTCTGAAATGTGCTGACACACAGTTTTGGGGCTTTTAGCTCTTTTGGCATGAAAGTTGTGTGTGGTGTGTGCTTTGGTGAGAAACATGTTGTGCTGAATGTTATAGGGAATTTCATTAACTATTCTGTTCATGAAGAAGCCTAATTAAAAAATATATGTTGTTCATTCTTTTAGTGTAATAGAATTTGTAATTTTAAATATGGAATCTAAAAACTCTAGTTTTCTTTGCAGTTAGTTTTATTTTTTTTTCTGATATTTTCATAAAGATGTCTCATTTGTAGCACTTGAGTCACACTGACTGGCCAGAAACAGAACCAAGTGCAGAGGAGGAATAGTAGATGACCTGGGGTCAGAGTTATGAACCTCCTGAGAGATGAAGCTGTGAGGTAGCGGTAGACGGGATACTGTACTGGAGTACAGGCAAACTAGTAGTTGCTTAGACTTACAAGATTACAGGACTGGTGATAGATGATGGGATGCAACACTGAGGCAGGAGTCTTGAAAATATTCAGAATACATGTCTAGACAAGTGATTCTAGGACTACAACCAGATAGCAGGATAACCCGAACAACTGTCATCCGTGGAGCAGCTTGGAGGCAGTGATGGCTAGCCGAAAGCCATGAAAAATGCATGCTCTCAGAAGCTTCTGCCAAGAATCTATGTCTCACATTCCTTGCAGTTCAAGTACAGTTAGTTCTCACTTCCAGTTATCCGCATCTCAGGTTACCAGTAGTTCTGTTCACCTAACCCCACCCTCCTGACCTTTAAATGACTGCAGCTCAGACCTTTCTACACTCTTGCATAGAGTCAGTTCATTGATTCTGTTGCATTATTTTTTGTTTTGTTTGCAAAGTCATGTTCTAGTTGTTCAGCATTCCTGCATGAATTCCTGCATTGGAGTCTCATGCCAGTTCCCATCTCAGTCCTGATGTTTGTACGAGTTGCAAAAGAAAACAGGAGGGGTGCTCTTAGTGTAATATGTACTCTTTGTACAACCACCAATCCCCAAAATACTCAAAATGGTAAAAAAAACTCTTGGAAACAGTGAACAGATGAGGGATTTAAGACTGCCCCTCTCAGTCAGTAATACAATGTATTATGGATGCTGCACTCCAAGACCCTCAGGACCCCACTCCAGAATCCTTAACAGAACAGAAAACAACAGAAGGAGGCACAAACCACAACTCTTAGCATCCAGATAATAAAGAAGAATCAAACATAATCACATTAATCTCACTACCAACTGCTGAAATGTCTAGTTGGTCATTAGCATGCAAGATACTCAAACCCGCCCTGCTTGGTGATACACTGTTACAGCTTACCTTGGTTTCAGCTTCATCCACAGGTGAGATGCTTCAAACGTGCAGCAGGCCTCTGTTTTATGTGTTTGCTTCCTGTAGTCTCCTCCTACCTACTTCCTGTGGAGGAGTTTAAAAGGCAGACTGAGTCCTGACTCTGTTGCCCTTGCGTTGTTGTTCATAGCAGTTCTATTACCTTGGGCTCTGTGTATGACCTGGCTAGTCTTCCAAACTGGTGCTGACCTGTGGCTCTATCTGACTATTCTTTTGCTTATCCCTATAGAGGACACCCAACCTGGCGCAGACCTGTGGCTCTGGCTGACTACCTGAACTGTGTATGACCTGGCTTGTCTGATTACCCCCTCTGGTGCTGACTTGTGGCTCTGTCTGACTACTCTTACGTTTGTTCTTTGTACTTAGCAGACACCCAACCTAGTGCGGACCTGGGGCTCTGGTAGACCAGCTCTGATTCTGACTGCAGGTGAGTTGGCTATCGATTTCCCATTCTGACTGCAGGCGTGAGTCAGATATCGCTCCCTACTGACTGCAGGCTTGAGTCAGTATGCCCGCTACGTCGGATTAAGATCCTGTGTTCCTGTTCCTGCTCCTGTCTCCAGCAGAGACTACCAGTGGCTTAGGCCTAGTCTCCAGCATATTGGTCAGGCTTGGCAGCCTACTATTCCTGATAGCAGAGCTTGCTGGCTTGTAACCATCTGCTTGTTCCTGCTGTATATATTGTATATATTTTGCTTACCTTTCAGTTGTCAGTAAATTGCATTTATCTATATAGTACTGAATCTTGAACTTCTCTGGGAACCTTGACATACACTTCCTGAGATGAATATGTAGAGAAAGAGAAATAAAGATAACCCTGCTGTGCAAGCACTCAAGATTTCTACTTCCAAATGGAATACCACTGAGATAGGCCACTGAATGACTTATAAAAACTTATATTTATTAATCTTCATAATAAAAATATATATACCAGGGCTGGTTCAGTTTACCAGAATATACTAAAAGATAACAGCATTTCCTAATACTGGGGCTGAACCACCAGAACACCACTAAATCACTAAAATATAAAATGTTTCAGTTATGTGCAGAAAGATGAATGCTGGGGCAACTGTACTGCCTTTCCACTAGAATAACATCAATTAGAGACAAATACTGTATGTAAGTTGTTATCCTATCCCAGTGGTATTCTGTTTGGAATTAGTACAGCAGGGTTATAGTATTTCTCTTTATCTACATATTCACTCTTCTCTCCTGTAGCACCCTGTTTTGAGAACACTGTAAATTTCATTGTGTGTCAGGTTTATTTCTTATTTGCCTGTTTCTTTTGATCAACTTGTGTGATTTTTCTTCCCTTGACTGCAGCTGTAATTTAATCCCATGGACACTTTACCAACTCACTCAATCAGACAAATTAAGTGGTCTGATAAGGCAAAGGATATTTCCCACTGTGAGTGGGAGCTATACTTGGGATACAGTTTTCAAAGCCTTGAGGGATGCACAATTCTGCCACACTATAAGCTGGTGTACTCTTTTTTTGTTGACTCTAGCTATACTAAAAATGGGGTATTTAGGTATCCTAACTGATTATGAGACCTTATTCACAGATAATTTGGAGAAATCCATTAAGACTTTGGAAGAGAAGGCAAAAACTTTTGATAATTTGGACAGAATTAAGAAATAGCTTAATAAACTGAATACTGATATGGACAGATTTGAGATGGATCTGATTGATGCGAAAAGTACAACATTTGATTAATATCAATCAGACTATTCAAAGGCAGTATTTATTTCTGGTCCAAACGGATGAATAAATTTGAAGCTCGTTAAGCAGCTTAAACTGCATCCATTTTGAGGACAAGGATGCCCAAACAACAGGAAGCACATCCTTCGAGAAGAGCAGAGAAAGTGGTGGGCGGCGAGTCCACCACACAGGGGACAGCAAGCCTTGCCTTTACATGCATGCGGTACAGGTTGTGCCACAGGAAACATTGAGAGGGAAACTTTTACATATTATATCTCCAAAAATAAAGATATATATATAAAAAAAAAATACAAAAATAATAACATACAGGCAGTTTTAAAAGTAGAATTAAATGGGCCCTGGTTGGTTGGAGGTGGACATTCCACTCTAATAAAAATTTCTTGTCTTTAGAGACCATTTCTTCCTGCAGTGAACTGCTATGGGGCACTCTTTTGTCCCACATATTCCAACTTGTACTTCAGGTGTTGGGAGGAAACAATGGTGTTCTCAAATACCAACACACCATACACTGACCACATTTTGTTATGGTTAGGATATATTGATTATCTTTTTATACTGTGGCAGGAGCCTGTTCCCCTACTTGTGGAGTTTTTTTGACATGCTTAATAATAATCGAATGGGTTTAAAGCTCATTGTTGAATACAGTGTTTTCATTCAATTTTTTGGACACTACCACCAAGCATGGTCCGAACACCCTTCAGACTGACTTATTCAGTAAATCCACTGCCACAAATGGTTTATTGCACTTCACTAGTTATTGCCCTATAGCTATGAAACAAAATATTCTGGTAGGCAAATTCCTTAGATTACGAGGAACTGTTGAGCTTTATAAAACTCGGTCTATTGAACTCACACAAAGGTTCTTGTTTAGAGGTTATAGCAAAAAAGTATCTATATTGCATACAAAAGGAGCTACAATACTTCTAGCCCTTTCCTGTTACACCATCATAATGACCACCTTGATGATAACAAAATCAGATTCATCTCTACCTACAATTGTCAATGAGAGAACATTGTGAACATCCTTAATACACATTGGCAGGTCTGATTCAGACTCACAAGGTAGATTGAATGATCAGGTCTCAATGTGCTGCAGGCAGGGACCAAATTTGTCACCTAACTATAACAGAGAGATCGATAACCAATGGGTCACACTCTTACTGCCATTGTGTTGGGTGGCAATAGATGATTAAAACCAAAATAGTTACTGACATATTTGGTGAAATAGACACCAGTAGGGATTTCATCACTTGTCAGACCATAGGAGTAGTTTATTGTCTGAAGTGTCCAGGTGGCCCTTTTTATGTGGGGAAGAAAATCACACACTGGGTAACATATACTTGATATTCTCAATGCCCCTGAAGACATTAATGTATTATTCAAAAAGGTCACTTCTGTCGCTAGGCACGTTTCAGATTGCTATAATGCCAATCCAATGTCAGGATTAGATCAGGACTCACCCTTGTAAACTGCTTTGTATGAACTTAGCAGAGGAGGAACTCCACAAAGAAATAACAGGTTAGCTATTTATATAAACAAAACAAACAACAATAAGATAATACAGGCTTATACTGTGAGGTAGGCCTCAGTGAGCTAGAAGCTGGGTAATGGTGGTTGCTCTGGGAATGCCTTGCTGCGGCCTAAACCAGGTTAGAGGTGCTGGCCGTGAAGCCAGATAGTATGATGACACCCCCAGACACAGCAGCTACTCACTGAGAGAGCAGAACCTACTCACAGTATTATTTTCCTATGAAAACAGTAAAGGAGCAGAACTCAGGATGCAGAAGTTCGAACATTAGGAGATTCGAACGAAAAACCTCCACGGGGATCAAGAGACCTGGAACCGTCAAGGAGTCAAACTCGTAGGAATATGGCTAATTGGACTCGACTTGAAGTTGAAGGTGCCAAATACTTGGCAAAACCCAGAAAACACGTAAAGCAGGTAAAAGCATTACATCCAGCATGACTCCAAGCATTAGAGGTGGTGATCTTGACAAAATATTGTTCCAGAAAGAAAATCGCTGGATATTTCGTCTTCATTAACTCTCTCCACATGGCTTAAAAGAAGAGTGGAACCTATGTGTACATTTGCATAAGTAATGTTTTTTTTGCCATCATTGCCTATTATCAGTGAATTTCATTTTGTTATATGATCCTGTTATTTGAGTTTGTATCCATTTGTTCATATCCATTTCACTTCTTCACTATACTGAACAGTATTTCAATGTAAGTATTTTAGTACACTATTCATGTTTCATTGTATTTGGAGATTTTGTTTTAGGACATCACTTTGTGTGACTGGTATTGGTTTATCATTTCTCTGTCTCTTTTTCAGCATTGGATGTGTTAAGATTTTTCATTGTCTGAGCTTTGTTAACTCCAACCCTGTGGGAAGGATTTTGGGGTATAAGTACACTGTTTCATAGTGCTCAGCTTCCTACCCCTCCGGACAAAGATCGACGTCTACAAGGCGATCATCAGACCTACCCTGACGTATGCCTCCCCAGCATGGATCACCTGACATGAGAGACACCGTAAGAGTCTTCAGATAGTCCAGAACAAGGCCCTGCAGATATCGTCTGGAGCTTCAAGCTTTGTAAGGATAGCTGACCTTCACAGGAGCTGGACATCGAGATGTTGGATGAACACCTAGCTAAGCTGAGTAAGAACTTCTTCCAAGGACTGGATCAGAACCCAAACCCTCTGATCAGAAGACTCACTGCCACCACTGTAAACCCCTTCGACCTCTACCTGCGGCCCATCAGAGAAGACCCTGTGAAACCAGCCCTACTGTGACAAGTCCACACACACCAAGAAGAATCCAAACCCGCGACTACATACCCAACCTGAGAAGATGGAGTAATGAGGCACAAGCCGCGGTATCCAAAAATCTCCTCTGATGGATAAAATCGATCAGCAAGAAGACGACGAGGGAGCTCAGCTTCCTACACCGTGCCTTTGAAAAAGCATTCAGAGAGAAATGCTCGTCAGGCAAACGTGCTTCTACACCACCTTTCTGTTTTGTTTTTTGAACACCAAACATCTGTGGTTACATAATTATTTTTCTGTAACATTGTCAGTTTGTCCCAACTCAATATAAGTACTGGTTGATGCCCTATGTCTCCAGAATCTCTTCATAGTAACTGATCAGGTTTTTGCCTTTGTCAGCTAGTGTACATTTTCAGGTTTTAAAAGTACCGATTTGATTCACTACTTAATGATAGCTTTTGTTTTTATAACCAAAGGTCAGTAACTTGCATGAGGAATTTGTCTCCAGTTAATATTATTCCTAGTGGCGAGCAGTTGCCCCTGGCATTCTTATCATATACACCAGTGATTTTTATAGTTTAGTGATTTACTGGTAATCCGGCCGTTCAGCTCTGGAGTCAGGATACGCAATTGTTATCTGGCAAACTGAATCAGCCCTGTATATGTATTTTTAATATGAAGTTTAATAAAAGTTATATTTTACCGTATTAGTCATTCAGTGACCTATCTCAGCGATATTCCTTTTGGAAGTAGAAATCTTTAGTGCTAGCACAGCAGGGTTTTCTTTATTTCTCTTTCTCTGCATATTCTTTTCCAGTGTAACACAATGATTTATCTTTCCATATATATTTTGACTTCAGTGTACATCAGGTTTATTTTTTTGCCTCCAGAGATGATGTCTCCAGATCAAATAAAATAACAATGGATCTGCTCAATCGATAAAAACTGAATATAATTTATTGCAAATGCTATTATTTCCTGAAAGAGCAGCGTGCTCAAAAACACATAGAGCGATAGGCATTTTATTGTCTGTTATGTAATTCAGTTTTTATTAATTTAGTGGTTGCAGTGTTATTTTATTTAATCTAGACACTTCATCCCATGTGGTGTGTCCGCAAGCAGGGTGGACTTGAGCACCCTGCATGCTGAATACTGGATAGATGTTCCTGTAGCGAATAGTGACATTAATGTTTCCTTCTTCTTTTATTATTTGTATGTCAAGAGCTGTGGTTTGCACCTCCTTCTGTTTCCTGTTTTGTAGGAGTTTCAAACTCTATTTGCAGCAGCTGTTTTACATCTAACCACATTCCAGCCAGTTGTTCCTGTACAGCAGCAGCTGACAGTCACCTTCAGGGTCCTAGCTCTTCTGGTCTGCTCCTCTGGTCACCAGTGTTGAACTGCAGCCCACACACTGTAGCACCACAACGTACCACTGTTTCATGACCCCACTGCTATCTGCTTCCATGCAATATACTGGTAGCAGTGGGGATTGGTTTTGATGTGGAACCAATTACTTGTTCTTCAGTCCTGCCATGCTCTGGAGAGATCACCAGATCCATGACACTTGCTCAGTAGTGGGGAGTAAAGTCAACCATAAGGCAGTCGTTTATGGACCTAGCTGTTCTGGTCTGCTCCTCTGGCCACCAGTGTTGAACTGCAGCCCACACACACTAGCACCACAAGGTACCACTGTATCATGACCCCAATGCTATCTGCTTCCCTTCAATATACTGGTAGCAGTGGGGATTGATCTAGATGTGGAACCAATTACTTGTTCTTCAGTCCTACCATACACTGCATAGATGGCCACATCCATGACACTTGCTCAGGAATGGGGAGTGAAGTCAACCAAAAGGCATTCGAAAGAAAGGTACTCACAGCAGATGTAGGCAGAGGCTAACGGTAGAGGTAGTGATTAAACAGGGAGTGGATTAGGCAAGCTTTATGGTGTTTATTAAATAGGCATTGGTTGATACAGACAGCAGCAAGATATTTCTTGCGGGCGCTGTAGGGTACTCAGCACTGGCACCTTTTTTTCAAAAATATAACAAAACATTATCTATATGGTACTTATATAATCGGAGCCTATTTTTTCAGAATAATAGCCCTGGTCAGTAGATAGAAGATTAAGTCATTTTTTACAAGCAGAGTTCTTATACAGGGCAAGGGCAAGACTGGAGGCAAAATTAAGTGGTGGCTGAGAAAAGCAAAGCTTATACACCTATACAGGATACAAAGCTTAGGAACAGTAGTCAGCGTTAACACTTTACTGCAGGCACGCAGTGACAAGGCTGCAGTAACTTCAAATTGGCCACAGGGGCATCCCATCTCCGGTGGTCCCATACTATGATTAGAGGAGAAGTCCAGATGCAACACTTTCTTAATGGCACAACCATTAACATCTTAGGCAGGAATCCAAGGGAATTCTGCTGGGACATAACACTTTCAGTTTAGAAGATACTGAATATTTCTTTTGAAGAAGTGTGAATCCATCTATGATGGGTTCTTCATGTCTTGCCATGGATTCTGGAAGAGGAGGGGCTTAAGCAGAATTGGCAAAGTGGTTACATGTGTAAGGTATGAGCAAGGATACATTGAAAGTAGGAAGCTTGAAATTTGGAAGAATCTCAATTTAGAGAGAACTGTTTGATGCACTGAAGAACTTTGATTTGTTCAATGTAGTAAGGACAAAGCTTAAAGGGTTTAGTAATGTACGCTTTTAATTTTATCCTGTATAAAAAATGGTTTGAGAGATATGTTTTAAAGTCCCCCCCCCTCCCGTTTCCCTGATGTCAACGGACATTACTAACCCTTTAACAGAAAACTGAAAGCCATGTTTCCTGGACAATGCTAAGTGCTGGTGTCTTATGCATATCAGTGGCTTTTTTCTAGCAAGACTGTATAGACAGAAGAGTAACTCAGATACTCTGTTGGATAACAATGAGGGAAGCTGCATCAGCAGCAGGTACTCCAACAGGATGTGACTTCAAGTTAAAAAAAGTATAGGATTGTAGCCCAAGGCAGAGAAGAATATCCAAAGGAATCATGCAACAAGGAATTATGGAGAACTCCACCAGGAGGAGTAAGTTCACCCAATTATCTTGCCAATGATTGCACTTGCAGCAAAGAAACGGATACAAGTTCTGAAATGACCACTCTGCCTGGCCATTAGACTGTGGATTGTAGGCAGATAAGAAACCATTTTTTGTCAAGTGAATTACAGAAAACAATGATGTCCCACCACGAAGTCTGAAACGTTTTTGTAACAGTGAGGGGGGTGGTTTGTTGAGGAGGCAGGGGGCTTTGCCTAAGCACAGTTGCTAAGCAGCACTTGGTTGAGCAGTGATTGGTGAGGAGGCAGGGGGCTTCTCCTCCTGCCTCCTCCAAACCAAATTGGCTAAACGGTGGTTGGTTAAAGAGACAGGGGGCTGCCTCCTTCTCAGCCTGTCAGTATTTTGATTGCCACACTCCCTGACAATGATTCACATATGTGTGTGTATATACGTGTTTGTGTATGTGTGTCTCTACTGCACATGACGGCTTCTGACAAACATACTTGGCAAATTATAATATAGGATATCTCTTTTGTGCCGGTATTTTTGACAGTTATAGCTAATCTTACATATTTCTTTCTTTTTGCTTTCTGATAAAAGTATAAGTATATATTTACAGACATAGTAGTGTGAGTTTATCCCATTTTCTGTGTTTAATGCTGTGCAAGATCGTTACTGGGTAATTTCATGACGCCACTATAATGCGTGTGTCTTGCCCTTTGTCTTTTTTTTGCTATGTTTATCTGAGTAGTTGCGAATATTATGTCAGGGTGCAGTCCTTTCCACGGTGCTAGAACAGACCTTGATTTATAGGATTGAGGTACCAGTGTTGTTTGTTTTTGGCACTGCAGCCGAATATATAATATATATCTCTTTCACACGGCTTTCAACTTCGGATAGACTGTGGAGTTGAGACTTTGGGTTGGATTTACATGTATATTGTGGTGTAGCGATTTGTCCTGTGGTATATTTTGTGTGAATATTGATACGCTGAAATTTGGGATATATTTGAGTGTCTAGATAGATAGCTCTTTTTTATATATATAAAATGTCAGTAAGTGTCATGGTTTTTGATGAACATTCAGACCAGACCGGTAAAGTTAAAATGACTTTATTGTATAAAGTGCATTCAAGGAATAAGGCCGCAGGCCCACTATACGAAACAACAAATATATAGCAAGTCAATGAGGCAATGACTGGAATCAGAATGACTGAGATAGGATACTGAGGACTGGAGGTACCTACGGGCAGACAACCTCCCCCAAGTGGACTAGGGTTAATCAGGCTACTCAACCCAGGGCTGACAGTAGAGCTGAAGGTGACCGGTAGTCCTGGAAGGGATAAGAACTGACAGCAGGACTGAAGGTGACAGTCCTGGAGGTGGTAATTGGCACGAAACCCAGACATCTGGGTGGCACAGAATCTAGTAGGCAATGAGGCAACACTGACCAAGGGTCAGGGGTCCCAGGAAGACCGAGGCCACAACTTACAGTTGTTAAACCCTCGAACGCTAGGGGTGGATCGAAGGCAGACAACTGGAAGGCCACAAGTGTCCCCTCGCACAACAGTGTGATGTAATGCAACTGCTGGCTTTTAAGCCCAAAGGCTACTGAGACAAGGAATGAAGCTCAGTGTCTCCACACACTACCGAGTGTGATGTAACGCAAGTGCTGGCCCTAGCCAAAGCACTGCAACAGCGAAGGAGCACAGGCTAAGCCTAGACAGTCTAGGCACTGAACGGGTTAACTGGAAACGCCCAGAGATATACTGAAACTCCCACAGGCAGTGAACCCAGCAATAGTGCAGAGGAACACACAGATGGATCTGAGTAACTCAGTCAGCACTTGATACCACTGTACCGGTATTTTGCGTGTGCACACCGCCAAGGGTGGTTAGAGTAAGTAGCTATAGCACGAATGCCAAGCCTACGGTCCACAAGATAAGAATAGCGCCACGCGGCACACAACAAACAAGGCAACTGGGAATCCGCTGCTTGTAACGCTGGCCAGACTAGGACAACGGAGGAATACAACCATGCACGGATGGCAACGGAACGAGCGCTCAGCCAGGATGACTACAAGCGTAACGGAAGCACAGCCAGGTCAGGAGCAACAGAACAGACTCAACAGCCAGATAGGTCAGCAACACAGTGGGTTCTCAGCCAGATCAGTTCAGCAACGGAGCTGGTTCTCAGCCAGATCAGTCGGTAACAGAGTGGGTCCTCAGCCAGATCAGTTCAGCAACGGAGCTGGTTCTCAGCCAGATCAGTTCAGCAACGGAGCAGGTTCTCAGCCAGATCAGTCAGCAACGGAGCAGCAACACAGGAAGCACAGGAACGTCGTCAGGCAGGCCGGGTCATACACAATAACAGCAACTTAGTAACAAACATCAGGAACAGATACACCACGAAAGGGCGCATAGGTATAGGCATGACAGGGTATATAAAGGCAAGTCCTGGGTGGAGCAAGAATATCAGGCCAATAAGAGGACGGCATTGAAATTAGGCAGAATAACAATGTCGCCGTCAAAGCAGGAACACGGGCACCGTGATAGTAAGACACATAGTCTCCTTTTCTCCCTGTTTCTATTGATTGAATTGTCACATACATTTTTAGGGCTCAAGAAATATATAATAGTACAATGCAATGAACTGGCACTTGTGAGGATTTTTCAGTAAAACAAAGTTTATTATGTATCAACTTTTCGGCTTGCTCCTAAGCCTTTACCAAGATAAAGGTTTGATAAAGGCTTTGGGGCAAGCCAGAAACTTGAAACATGGTATACTTTTACTTGAAAAATCCTGGCGAGTGCCAGTTCATTGCATCATACTACTGTGAATATTTTATGGCCACCCAGATTCACAACTTTAAGTAGAAGGATGCCGGCTCTATAACGGACTGTATATTTTATTACATATATTCCTGCCTTTTCCAGTTCTCCTATTTGTTTTTCCAGGATTATATGGAGCAGGTTTTTATCTTATCTCCACCTATTCTGAATATAAGAGCAATGCACGCTATCTACGAACAACTGACTTTTAGGTCTCATCTCTCAGTGCATATAGCACAAGAAACATTTTACATGGGTGACACCAATATGGCAGACCTTTCACAAAAGCCGAGTCAGAGGTTACTCATGACAACTAGCTGTGAATGGCGATCCACATGGGTGCCAGCCAAATACTAGCTTGCACTCACACGGGCCAGAAAAGACATGCCCTCTAGCTTTCTGACTGGCATTGGAACACAGGAGAGAGGTGAGTTTACACCTGTGACAGAATTGTTGCAGCTGAAACTGTGAAACATGTGAGAGACGTAAATAAATGCTCTCCGAACAAGACAATTTACACATGCAATAAAAGACAAGTTTAGGGTTATATTTTAGACATGTAAACAATGAATAATTTAGTTTTACATATGCTAACTGTAAGTACATGATATTTAACGTTATATCAACCTTTTTTATTTTTTGGTGTTAGTATTCCTTTAAAACCTGGATGACCAGCCACAATCATCTTTCCAGAAGGAACTTCAAAACCAATGGAAATGTTCTGTTGGGCCACAGAGTTCTTCTGGAGGAGAAAAGCAGAGAGAGATGCAGTGGCCTAAGTCAGTCTAAAGGTGCTGACCGCAAGGTCAGATTCCCCCTCACTTGTTGAGCCAGTGAGGGGTCATGATGACTTGACTAGGGACATAAGAGGAGGTGATTTTGAAGAGTATCACGGATCAGCAGTACCATAAGGGAGACTAAACAGAACACAGTAAAATAAATCTAAAGCTAATCACTAATAAGCAATATTCTGAACCAATGACAAAATACAGGTACAGAGACAGTATTTTTATAGGTCTTCTGTGTTTAATCCTTTTTCTTTTTATAATTATTTTGCCCATAAGCAAATATCGTTTGTGTATATGCACTGTGATCTTTGTATCAGAATAAATCACTAATGTAATCAGTTCTTTTAACCAGTTTTTTTCTATGAAGCTTTTTCCTACAGAATAAAGTATTTGTGATTATAGAATTGTATTACATTTTGGGTTTTTTTTCGTCTTGTCTGGTCATAGTCAGAGGCTGACCTATGCCTCTTTAGGTATCTCATAACCTTAAATGTAAACTGGTGGTGGTGGTTAGTGATATACAGATAGTAAAATGTGGGTATAAAGGGCTGTGAGGCAATCTAGGCATCTGGTTTGTGGTAACCCTTTATACCTTTCAATGAAATGTGTTGATAGAACAAGACTCTCCGTGACAGCCCTAGATGCATGTTCACGATTTTTCTGCCTCAGAGAGGTTATTTAGTATCTAAATTAATAGACTTATGGGAGCATTCAGGTTTTATAGGTAGAAGGAAACAAAGTTCTAGCTGAATTATAAAGTGATCAAGGGGTTTGCAGGCACAATCACATTCTTTTTCAGGTCTTCTTTTGAAATTTTATGAAGGGAGAAATGAATTGCTTCAGGACATGGAATCTCTACATCTCTCCAATAAGGCCTCTCCTGAGGGCCACCTCCAAATCCCTCTCTCCCCAGTTAGTTTCATAGACCATGGTGTGGTACTCAATAGCTTACTGGGCTAAAGTATTATGTCCTTGGTGTATTTCAAGAATAGTTGACTCAGCACAACTTGTGTGCCATGGGTTTAAAAATAAAAAAAAAGATCTTAGCAGCAATAAAGGTTTCAGATGTCTCCAGTATTGGGGAGACTAGCAGTGATGAGACTCAGTCCGCGGCTTGTACTTTGAGCAGTGATATGATGAAGATAGCTCTCACCTGGTGAGAAGAGAAGGACACTGGTTGGATTAAAAAATTGTAAAGTAGACCGACTGAGAAGTCAACACAGAATAGACAGAATTCTCTTGGATTATCATCAAAACTGTGGATTTTTGGAGGCTTGCCAGGGGGTTGTTGTAAGGTAGGAGCAGCAGAAATGTAGGCAATAGTCAGAAGAGGCGAGACCATTTTTTTGCTGAAGGAGTTCCATCATCCCAGTGATCGAATTCAACACCTGACTTAACATGTTTTGTGGACAGAGTCCCAATACGGCTCCCTGTTGCATTAAAGCCTTTAAAATCTCTGAAGGGTTCACAGTTATGTCACATGCAAAATCTGTCACTCTGATTGGACTAGGAGGTGGGCCCACAGAGTAGAAGAGGACTACTAGACAACACCCGAAGAATCTGGAGTCCGCGTCCTGAGCTAAGAGAGGAGTGATGCTGTTGGATGCAAAGTAGTGGTAGGCAGGATACTGGACTGGCGTACTAGCAGACTGCAAGTGAAAGTAGAGACGTTAGAAGTCAACTACTGCTTACAAGTCACCAGGACAACTGGTAGATAACAAAATGCAGTACTGAAGCAGGACACTGTAATGAATTCTAGGACCAGATGACCAACAGAGTCAAGTAATAATACACACGGAGAAGTAGCCCTAGAGGGCACAGTCAACCAACTGGTCATCAGGAGAGAAGCTTTGAAGAGATGTCATGGCTAACCCAATGCTGTGAAAGGAAGGTACTCTGGACCAGGGAAGACCTAACAATTATCAACAGTGCCATCTGGTTTTCAGGCATTAATTACAGTGCCACCTGGTGTTGAGACATTTAGTTTGTTTCATTCTATGGAGGAGCCGAGTAGTGCTCCATGCAATATAACATTTCACTACTTTATGACAGTTTGAGCTGTAATAATGCTTGAGTAAAGTAACTCCCAGTAGTGACAGTACACATGCTTTACTCAGCAGAACTACAACATATGACTTTTTTTCATTATAAAACTTAACTGATTCTTCATACATGTGTTGATACTATATTAAACCATAGGATACTAAACAGATCTCCATCATATTAACCTCTCCAATAGGTTAAAGGGGCAGTATACTGTAATTGTGAAAAAAAATATGTTGTGGGGCTTTCTTTGCCTATAGATTAAAACAAGGGTAATCCCAATGCATGGAGATGTTATGTTATTAAAACTTGGCATTTTTCTGATAGCTTGAGTTCATGATGATTTGTTGGCAGGTGGCGCCGTTGCTATATCCATCTATGGGAAGCTTGTACATGCAACACTAGTCATTAGTAACAGCGCCACATGGGTGCAAAACATCTTGAACTCAAGCTGTTGGAGAAATTCTAACTTCTCTTTTTAACAGCTTTTGAAAGACACATCTCCCTTGATTTATGATACAGGAAGTCTTACAACTTATATATTTTTTCATAACTCACTTACACTGCCCCTTTTAAGTTACCTGATTTTTAGGGGATTTTATGTGAAACTGAAAGTTTCCCCTACAGGAAAAAGTTAAGAACAATTGCATTATAGTTTTGATTCTGCAGCTTTTGTGGATTGCAATTTCCGTCATTTGCAAATGGCTAATGTCTGATTGGGGATGATGCATACCTCCCAAGTGTCCCTCTTTAGGAGGGATATCCCTCTTTGAGACCCAAATCCTCCTGTCCCTCTTTCCCACCCTGGTGTCCCTCTTTTTAGCAGATAAAACAGTGTGGTTTGTATGAAGTGTATCACATTGCTCCACAGCAATAAAACTCACAATAATGTTTATTTAAACTTCAGTATATGTGTTTATGAATTAGTATGAGTTAATAAAATACTTTAGTCTTGCACTAAATCAGTTATTCAGTTACACAAATATGTGTCAACAGGTCATGAAATAACCTAAAAGTTCTCTGTAATGTCCTGCCCACCAGACATGCCCCCAGCAACACCCTCAGCAACTCAAGTGTCCCTCTTTGGCCATCTGAAATGTTGGGAGGTATGATGATGGGAGTCTATTACATGGGGAGCCAAAGGTTGCCTGTGTCTGCACCATAGCAGACCATTCTATGGAACTGACTCATGCTAGTATTAGCGTTCCGTCCAGCCCTCTTGGTATCAGAAAAGCTCATGTCTAATAAATGAGAATAGAATGACACAATATTGCACAACTTTCTTCAAATATTTTTCTGTGAAGTCAACACATTGTTTGAGTTTCAGTCCTCTGACGTGGATCTCTTGTGCACAAAGGTTACGGCTACCTCACACTTGCTAAATTGCCCTTGATTAAACAGAAATTCAAGGCACAAACCAAGGCATAAATGCTTAAATAAATATCCTGCCCATTGCAACACATGGTAAATTACCTTGTAACCAATGGCCCTATTTGGGAAGTTAACACTTTGAGTGCCAGAGGGGTACTCAACACATTGCAGAGCAATGTGTTGCTTAACCCTCTGGCACTCATAGGGTTAAATATTTAAATTCTGGAGCATACTGTCTGCAATATAGGTAACAAATGAATGTACCTGTTAAGATAAGTCATGTTTCTTTAACATGTATAGCTTGAGAGATCCAGGCTGATAAAGTTCCCACCTCTCGCCTCTTTCACAGATGTCTGCCTCCATCTAGCAGCAGGAGATCCTGGTCCGGCTCTTCAGCAGAGACAGAATAATGCTATCTAAAAATAAATCCTTCATTGGAATGGTCTACAAAGTGTGCTTGCAAACAAGGCACACTTTGTAGGTTGTTCCAGGGAAGTATTTCTTTTTATATTGTAGTATTTTGGCTCTGCTGCAGAGCCGCTGTTGGGTCGCAGGACCTGAATCTCCTTCTGTCAGGTAGACCTCTGACGTCTGTGAAAGGGGAGGGAGGGGGGATCTTTATCAGGGTATATCTCTCAAACTATACGTGTTTGAGAGGTGGGATTTACACCAGTTAATTTATTTTTTTTTTAATATCTACAATATTACATTTTAATAAAATCAGACATTAATAACCTTTTAAAATTAATGGAGATTTAGGGAATTTTGATTGTCCTATATGGTACAATTGGTTTTCCTGCTGTATTAGGTCACATGACACATATTTCTCACTGAAGCAACAAAGAGGACGGTTATGGAGAATGTATACATTCTAGCTGCTGGACTAAATCTCAGTTAGATGATGTAGCCCCAACAGCCCTTAAAGGAGCAGTAATATATCCTAATATTAACCCCCACTTGCCTTAATTGGGGAAGAAACTTATAATAGCCTATATAAATCAATTCTCTATGAACTGGTTCACCAGAATGAATTGTAATTAGTACTGAATATCAGAGATGATTCATTTTGCAGGACTAAAGGACCCAAAACTATTTCTAGGGTTTTTTTATGTTTTCTTTTTGTTTTTAAAGAAATAACTCTTCAGTGGGAGGGACCTGACATTTTAGAGCCCTGAAAAAAAGAATCTTGGCCACCTCCTTAGACATGATATCCCTTACTAATTAAACATTAAAGGAACAAATACTTATAATTACATTCAAAGTAAAAGAAGAAGAGAATCCTGTGCTATTTCATACAAATTACCTAAATGTGAACACTGTGTGTTATTAGCATATATTATAACATATACATTCACTTGTTTCAAATATGAGGGTATTGTCACATAGTGTAATATAGATAACAGACTGAAGAGACAGTGCCCTGTTAAATGATAGCTGGCAGAATATCAGACTCCTCCAACAAGAGACATGGGAGCAAGAAGCTGGGGAGCGGTTCTAGGGTTCGCTGCTAGGGTGTGGTGGTTACCTAAAGGGAATGGTGCTGTGATTTATCCATGTAAAGGTGCTAAAGCATTTTTGTAAGCCAGTATGTAATAGGTCTTGTTTAAAATGGGGTACTTTGGTGTGGTAAATGAGTGTAAGCATATTTTAGCCAAACTGTGCAACAAAGTCCTAATGTTTTTAAACAAGTGAATTAATATGTTATAATATATGCTATACACACAGTTCACATTTAGGGGATTTGTATCTTTTGTTAAAGAAGGCCCACTCCCTGCGTCAGACTGAGATTATCTGTGGTATTGTACTGCCCTCTAGTGGTCAAAAGAAATAAAGTTAGCAACATATTCAATGCATTTTGCTAAGCTATATACAGAAGTGTGATGATGTGTTGAGTAACCTAAATATGATCGGGGGAAATCTACACCGCCACAAGCTCAGTTCCTAGTTCTACACATACATGTTAACCTCCAAATTCTGTTGCTACACTTCAGGGTATGTACTAGAACAATGGTGGGCAACGCGAGCCACTAAAACTGCTGCCAGAATGCAGCTCCCATCCATTGGCTGATGTAGAAAGATGTAGACTGGCAGAAGCTGGAAGGCCTCATGTTTCCAACTACTGTACTACAGGGTATTAATGCTTTGATGCATATTGGCACACACTCTACAGCATTATAAACCCTTTGAGCACCAGAGGGATACTCAATGCATTGCTTTTGCAATGCGTTGCATACACCTCTGGCAATCAAAGGGTTAAGACTTTAAGGCCAGCAAGTCCTAAATGTCTCCTCTATATCATGGAAATGGAGTAAAGTTACAGTGATTTCCTGTTTCTTGTTCAGAATAGGAGGTAAATAAGGCAGAGATGAGCTGAATGCCCAGTAACCAGTGTCCCATCGCAGGTGAGCAGCAGTGAACAACCCAGCAGTGGTAGAGTTAAAAGAGCAATTCAGATTGGGTAGGGCTGCATGGTACCCCTGTTATTCTAGTTTACCCCTGCAGAAATAGCACTCTTTAACTCTTTCAAGCCTGGGTTGTTCACTTTTGCACTCCTTAGAGGGAACAATACCAGAAACTCACTCACGCTTTTGACCTTCCCTAGCCACAGAGTCAATGGGAGAATTTTTTGCACAAATAGACTGGTACAAAAGCAATAGACAGAGGCAGCACATCCAGTCTAGTGCTTGCTTTAGAGAGGAATGGGATTGCTGTATTCTCTTCATTTATTGTTAAATTTGAGCATTAGTGTACCACTATCACACAGTGTAAAACAATGGGTGAGATTTACTAAAAGACAAATTGGTCATTTTCACACCTAAAAGGGGGGCATGAACAATTTTTCTGCTGATTTTTTTTCCTCAAATTTATGCTTGCATCTTGGTTAGATTTAAAAGTGTTAGTTTATAGTGATTTTATGTGTGTGTATATGTGCATGTTTGTGTATATGTATGTGTTTGTGTATATGTATGTACGTGTGTGTTTGTGTGTATGTATATATTTTTGTGTAGGTTTTAACCCTTTGAGTGTCATTGCCCAGGCCTCTGGCACTCAAAGGGTTAATGACCCTGAAACCAGCTCATCCACTGATTATTAATATTATTTTTCAAACCGATGGGCACACAGAATATTCATAACAACTAGGTGATTTCTGTACTGGAAACTGTAATGTAACAACCACTGGAGGTTTCGCACATCACTCTAGAGCTAATTTGGGCCATAAGTATAAAGTCAAGAGACAAGTGGAGTTGCCTCAGAGTGAAAAAAATACACATTGCCACTGGTTTAAATGGGACTTTTCATCCCTTGAATACTAGTATTTAGGGACCTTGCACGCGGGTATGAAAGAGCCTATGCTGGGCTATGATATCTTTCACATGAGGGACTGTTGTCTTGTGTGAACACACCAGAGACCAGCATAAAACAAATGTCCTGGGTTCACACACGATGCAGCAGTGAAGGTATGCACAGTGGCCTATGGGTGTGCACTGAGACCTTTCACATGAGTCATTGGAGGTTGAGATGTTCATTGCAATCTCCACTAAATGGCTGACCACTCCTACATCTGTATCAGTGGTGGAATGCAGCAGAAGGTGAGTGAGAGAACACTGGTGACAGAACTCTACCCAGTTCCTACTACTGTTCAGTTACCTGTGGGTATGAGCCCTAAAGGGGTTAAAAAGCCTGGTTTACATCAAGTAGAATGTTTATTCATTTCTTATGGTGAAGTCATTTGTTACATAATTATCCACTTTTCTTTATAAATATGGCTCACAGGCATACCTCCCAAGTGTCCCTCTTTGAGACCCAAACCCCTCTTTCCTACACTGGTGTCTGTGTGTTTGGGAGAGTGTGTGGTGTGTATACAAGTGTATCACATTGCTCCACAGAAATAAAACTCACACTAATGTTTATTTACATGTAACAGGGTTTTGCGCAGGCCCACAGACACCCCTGTGGTCCTTTACCTCAGAAACCCCCTTGTGCTCCGCAGGCTGATCCTGAGCCTCCGCTACCTGTGAGTTGGGGTACATGACTGCAGCAGTGCCTCCACCCAGCTGGGCATCCAGGGTATGAATGTGGGGCCCAGAGTAATTGTAATCCAAATTATGGTTTGTGTTATGCTGTAATTTTCCAATGATCAGATAATCCATAGCACAAGGTCTCTTTAAGTGTGTAACCAAATTCAGGGTGCCCTGTGGTGAAACAGAGGAAGAGGTTTCAAGCTTACCACTCCACAGTCTGCAATCTGGTCAGTTCATGAAGGGGAGCGCCTGCTCCTTTAACTGCTGCTGGAATTCCTGCACTCTTCACAGCATTCCCTGCCAGGATCAGTTATGTGCCTTGGTCTGGTTACAGCTGTCTGCTGAAATGCTTCTTCCAGGATCCTCCAGCACTGGATCAGCCAGGTCAGTATTCCCTGCTTAGAAGAGGCTCCTTCACTCACTTCAACCCAGCTCTAAAACCAACTCCAAACTAAAATGGAGTCCTGAATACCCATCCATGTGCATAGGAGCTCGCCATATGCTGGCCATTCCACAGGAACTGCAGGATAGTCAGTGGCAGCAGAAATCACTGTGATCCCAGAGGGGTTACATGCTCCCCCTTGAAAAATACTTGCTTTCCACTGGCAAGTCCTGGCCAGGAGTGATCGGATTCGAGCAGCATTAAACATATCATATGTAACAGCCTACAATAACAGTGCTAGCTAATACAATGACATCCTGGCTAGTCAACTGCTCTAACACAGAGAATGACTAGCTTCTACTATTTCAGCTAATGCATGGAGGAAGGTGGTCCTTTTAGATGATGCTTGTGTCAGGAGAGCATAACTGGGCTCTCCTATATTATCGTAAACCAAGGCCCTAGGAGGCTGCCGTACCCTGATGCTGTGTCTCAGTTCTCACTGAGAGCTTCTGGGGTCTCTTCTGTCCCACTTCTAGGACTCTCTGCTGTGCTTTTCTCCAATTCACCCCTACTACCTTCCTCACCATCAGTATAGGCTACTGGTAGTAGATGGTTCCTATACCAAGCCTTTATCTGGCCTTCTGGCCCTTTTATGCTTAGACAGAAATTCGAACAGGGTATCCTTCCGTCTGTCTGCCAATTTATGTTTCCCTGGTATCCCTAGATTCTGGAGAAGAACCTCGTCTCTTGCCTGGATTTCCCGGTACTTCACTTTGGTATTGTATCTTCTTTTCTTCCGTTCCTACATTCTTGCCGTAGCTTGAGTGGCCAACTCATAGGCCCTTCAACCCAGCTCTAATCCAAAGTAAAATGGAATCCTAAATATCCATCCATGTGCATAGGAGCTCACCATCTGCTGGCCACTCCACAGGAACTGCAGGATAGCAAGTGGCAGCAGAAATCTCTGTGATCCCAGAGGGGTTACATACACTTCAGTATATGTGTTTGTATATTAGTCTGTGCAAATAAAACATTTTGATCTCTTTCTAAATCATTTATCATAGTACATAAAGAGGTGTGAATAGGCCATGAAATAACCTAAAAATTTTCTGTAATGCCCCACCCTGCCTCTGCTAAAACAAAAGTGTCCCTCTTTGGCCATTTGAAATGTTGGGAGGTGTGCACTGGTTCCTATGCAGCATTGTAGTATTTAAATGTACATTCCATTGCACAGTTCTACCTGAAATCTCACAAGCCCGTACATACACTCATGTTCAGTTGCAGATGCTGGAGTCTAACACCAGCAGAGCCACGGAGGTGATTGGCACATTTTCCCATATATATATTAAAGGGATAGTAATGTTTCACAATAAAAGCATCTCCAATTAATCTTCATAGTATTTGAGCCATAGAGAGTGTTATTTCAGTACTGTCAGAGTTGTAGTTCAAGAGTAATTGAATGATAAAGTATCCCCCTCCCCCCCTTTTACCTAGTGTAAGCCATCTCCCCTCAGATGTGGCATCTGGTCCACAGACCAGACAGCTCACAGCAAGGGACAATCTTCTTACTGTGAGAACAATGAAAACCCATGCCCCCTTGACAGGTTTTTCAGGTTTTTCTCTTATGGTAACTGAATATTGTCCCTATCTGAGCGGCACCTAGATACCACCTTGCTGTTCTGAGGTGAGCAGTGTTACATCAGTAAAAGGGACGGGAGGGGGATACTTTATCATTCAATTACTCTTGCACTACAAGTCTGACAGTATTGAAATAACATTCTCCGTAGTCCAAATATAATGAAGATTAATTGGAGCAGCTTTTATTGCAAAACAATACTATTCTTTTAAAATTCAAAACAACACAGTGCATGTCTAAGAGTCTACATTATACAAACAATAGTCATTTTTGTCTAGCTCCCACTGTGGGCACTCATTAGATGAAGAGGCTTTGCCGGCCTCTAGTACTTCATGTCACAATATCCAACAGCTTCCTTCAGCTACTCCTTGGCTTTACCGCTCACAATCACAAAAGTAATGATTTCAACATAAAAGGAGAGGTGAAAAGAGGCAAAATAAAAATAAAAGAAGAGGCGGTATTAGTAGAAACTACTTCCACAAACTGAGCCATGGACAAAATGGCACTAGGGAAAAATTATATCCTGTTGGAATTTCATCCTCTATTTGGAGGCCAACAAAACGCCAAGTTAAAAATCTTGACTGTATCAAACAGGCGACATTCTGATGTCGCAGACTTAAGTGTCACCAAGCCAAGTAGCCTCCATCTGTGCCTTAACCCTTTGAGTGCCAGAGGGGTCCCCAACGCATTGCAATGCGTTGTGGACCCATCTGGCACTCAAAGGGTTATTGGTTATCCACGAAGACCTAAAATAAAAAAAAAACTTAAATAACGTTCCATCTTCTCCTCACACCCCTCAAAATAAATACTGTAAGAAATAGCATAATGCATAGCCTCCGTCTGCACCTTAACCCTTTGAGTGCCAGAAAGGCTGTAGGAGTACTTTCAGCTGCATGGAGGGAATAACAACCCCTCCCAGCCGAAATCATGCATTCCATCTGAATTTATGTTTAGTTCGATAGAGAGTACTTCACTTGCACTAAGTTCTTTTTTTGTCTAATATTTTTGTTCTATGAAGCACAAACAGATTTTTCACCTAATTGACCTGTTCTTTTTTTGTATAATGTTTTGTCACAGGGGTGGGTTGGCCCCTGGGTTGTTCGTAGGGCTGAACCAAAAGGCCACTACCCGGGGCTTTATCGAGCTGTCCCATCTTGCTGGTAGGCAGCCCGATGCAACCTGGAAGTACCTGGTAAGGATGGAGCTAATTAAACCACTTCAGTGTGCACTTTCAAAAGGAAGCAGAAAATACAAGAAAAGTGGGGAGGGAGGTCAGATAGTGTATGTGGGGATCTGTGACTAACAGAGAGCAGTGGAACCAAGCTGGGGGAGAGGTCAGACATTGTATATGTGGATCTATGACTACCAGAGGGCACAAGGCTGGGAGGTCAGACATTGTATATGGGGGGATGTGTGAGTACCATTGGTCAATGGAACTAGTCAGTAATCCATAAAGTATGCTAGTTAAGGAGTCCCAATAGCTGGTGGTGGAAAATAATGTGGAGGAAGGAGCAGGAGACTAAAATTGTGGTGATAGAAAACTGATTTGTCCTCTCTTCTAGCTGTCAGCTATTCAGCCTATAACTCTCAGAGACCCTATATGTTGAGCCTGAAGGTCAGGACCTGTGGATATGAGTACAACTGAACAGAACTGGCAGCAGGAAACAAAGTCAACAGTCTTAGGCAAAACTCCAAAGGAAACAATGCAGAAGGTAGAAGATAGTGGCTGGTTTAGGAGTAACACATTAAACACAAGGGCCCACAGTACCACTGAACTCACTGGGGGAGGGACTGGGGACAGCTGCACTATGACTTGTATTGACATCCCTGTGAATGCTGTGCTGGACTGCCTCCCATTGAGAGGCGCAGTATAGGGGAACCCATGGGTCCTAGTCAGAGGGCTAAAGAGTAGCAGTTATGGAGCTACCAGGAAGAAGGGGGGATAAAATGTCCATCTGACTGAAATGGGTATTTTAAAGGGATAGTAATGTTTAAATGTAAGTTTATTTAATATTGTAGGCATTAAAAAAATAAGTACAACGATGTAAGTCTTATGGTTTGAGAGATATAACTGGCTAAAGCCCCCCCAGGCTGTTTCAGACCAGTCAGCACTGTATGGTATCTCTCAAACCATAAGACTTACATTGTTACTTATTTTTTTAATGCCTACAATATTAAATAAACTTACATTTAAACATTACTATCCCTTTAACCCTTTGAGTGCATCAAGGGTGCGGCACCTCACTGGCACTCAAAAAGTTAACCCCATGAAAGCTGAAACAGTCTGTAATGTACCGGGGTGCATTCAGCTTGCTCTAGAATTTCTCCTTTTTTATTTCTGCATAAGGCCCCATACTTTGTTTTTTTGTGACTAGGACCAGTGGGGTAACAAGGCTGGGGCCTCCCTACAAACTCTGCTGAGAGGGTTCCACACCACTGGGACATAAAGGACCCACTGGTAGTCACAGAATCACAACATACACTGTATGCCACCCCAACCTGTCACAGATCCACACATACACTGTCTGATACCTGAGCCTGGTTCCACAGCCCACTGGTAGTCACAGATTCACACATACACTGTCTGATACCTCAGCCTGGTTCCACAGCCCACTGGTAGTCACAGATCCACACATACACTGTCTGATACATCAGCCTGGTTCCACAGCCCACTGGTAGTCACAGATCCACACATACACTGTCTGATACCTGAGCCTGGTTCCACAGCCCACTGGTAGTCACAGATCCACACATACACTGTCTGATACCTGAGCCTGGTTCCACAGCCCACTGGTAGTCACAGATCCACACATGCACTGTCTGATACCTGAGCCTGGTTCCACAGCCCACTGGTAGTCACAGATCCACACATGCACTGTCTGATACCTGAGCCTGGTTCCACAGCCCCTGGTAGTCACAGATCCACACATACACTATCTGATACCTGAGCCTGGTTCCACAGCCCACTGGAAGTCACAGATCCACACATACACTATCTGATACCTGAGCCTGGTTCCACAGCCCACTGGTAGTCACAGATCCACACATACACTATCTGATACCTGAGCCTGGTTCCACAGCCTACTGGAAGTCACAGATCCACACATACACTGTCTGATACATCAGCCTGGTTCCACAGCCCACTGGTAGTCACAGATCCACACATACACTATCTGATACCTGAGCCTGGTTCCACAGCCCATTGGTAGTCACAGATCCACACATAAACTGTCTGATACCTGAGCCTGGTTCCACAGCCCACTGGTAGTCACAGATCCACACATACACTATCTGATACCTGAGCCTGGTTCCACAGCCCACTGGTAGTCACAGATCCACACATACACTATCTGATACCTGAGCCTGGTTCCACAGCCCACTGGAAGTCACAGATCCACTCATACAGAGTCTGATACCTGAGCCTGATTGGGGGGGGGGGGGGGCTTCTTATGGCTTGGTGCAGCCCCAGGGCCTACTGCAGCCCAGCACCATCTTCCACTGCTCTAAATGCTCTCATCATACATCTCTGCACCTCTCCTCCTCATTATCTCCTCTACTCACATCTGAATGCAATATATTCTGCTCTCTGTTTTCCTATCATATATTTCCTTGATATTCACCATCTGAAAAATGTCCTTAAAGGTGAAGTAAAACATTTGCGTTGCACATTCTTCTGGTCCAAAAAATAAACTGCAATTTTCTATTGTGGTCAGCAGATGGTGCTATTCCTTTCCTTACTACAGGGAGCCATAGGGAGTGGTTCAGGCTCTTTCATAGAGTGCAGTATAAACATACCTGAGAACTGTTGAAATGAGCTCAGCCTAAGATCTTTGAAATATTAACCCTTAATACTCGATGACGATGTCAATGTTTGCTGTAACCCAGACATGATCCAATCAGTCCACAGTGTACCTTTAACATGCTGCAGTTACGACATATCACTTATTATACACTCACAATGCACGCAGGACGTCTCCCTTTGGTAGAAATATCACTAGTCTGGACATTAAGTAGTAAATTGGTGTAAATCTTAGAGTAGGTAACGTTAAACTCTATCACCCTGAGAATGTGGCCCTTCACCCCGCGACCCTGAGATTTGGTTCAACACCCAGAATCTCCAGGTCGAACCCTGAGATTTGCCAGGTATGATTTATAAAAGGAATTTGTATTTGGAAACAAACCCTTTATCAATTGTTGGGCAAACCAACTGAACCATAGGGGAGAAATTAAACCTCCCATTGATTTAAAGGGATACTCTCACCTCTATTAAAGTTCTTCTCATCTTAATTTTACAGAGGAGTTAATCTTTAATCCATTTTTTTATTTTATTTAATGCAGTGTAGCCTGAGATTTAAGCTTTTAAAAATAAGACGGTGACGTCAGTTAACCCTTTGAATGCCAGAGTGGTATGCAACGCATTGCTTTGCAATGCATTGCGTACCACTCTGGTACTCAAAGGGTTAAGGACAGGCTGTGGAACAGCTCTGTAACACAGAGTGTCAATGTTTGTCTCTTCCCCTCCCCAGTTGTTCCCAGGTATCACCTCCTCCTTTGACAGAGGAAAGCAGCGTGGGAGATGGAGCGCTCTCTTTCCAGTTAAAACGCTGAGGCTCTCATGTTGGTTTCCTCTATCATTCGAGCAGGTGATACCTGGGAACAACTGGGGAGGGAAAGAGAAGAACCACAGCCTGTCCTTAACAGAAGTCACTGGCTTATTTTTAACCCCTTAAAGGGATAGTAATGTTTCACAATAAAAGCAGCTCTAATTAATCATCATAGTATTTGGGCCTTGGAGAGTGTTATTTCACTACTGTCAGAGGTGTAGTTCAAGAGTAATTCAATGACAAAGCATCCCCCTCCCGCCCCTTTTACTGATGTAACACTGCTCACCTCAGAACAGAAAGGTGGTGTCCAGATGGATTACAGAGAGGGACAATCTTCAGTAAGCAGAAGGAAAAACCAGTCAAGGAGGCAGAGTTTTCATTGTTCTCACAGTAAGAAGATTGTCCCTTGCTGTGAGCTGTATGGTCCCAGGTCCAGATTCCACATCTGAGGGGAAGTGGCTTACACTAAGTAAAAGCGTCGGGAGGGGAATACTTTATCATTCAGTTACTCTTGAACTACAACTCTGACAGCACTGAAATAACACTCTATGGCTCAAATTCTATGAAGATTAAATGGAGCTGTTGTTTTTGTGAAACATTACTATCACCTTAAGGACCAGCCGATCATGCATGCGGCCAGCACTTAAGGACCACGGACCATTTTTTTTTTTTGCGAGCATCTGCTTCAGGACTCCGCAAACAGTGTGCAGCCACACGAGGAGCCCTGATTTCCATAATGGTCCTGGCACGTCATGGGTCCTTATGGCTCGCCAACCCATGACATGCCAGGACTGTCAAGGGTCCTTAAGGGGTTAAAAGGTTAAATCTTGGGCTATACTGATTTAGAAAAAAATATAACGGATTAAAGATTAACTCAAATGCAACATTAAGATGAGAAGATCTTTAGCAGAAATTAGAGATCCCCTTTAATTGGAGTTTTTAACTACTTGTCTGCTAAGGAGGTCTTCGTTGCAATGTAACATAGAAACGTAGTAACACAGTTGATGAGGCTGAAAACAGACACGCGTGCATCAAGTCCATTCCTTGCCAAATCAACCCTGTTGATCCAGAGATCAATCTAGAATTCATGGGGTTAAAGAGATTAATTTAAATTAATGGGGATTAGTGAAATTTTCATTTCAACCCTATGCTGTAGTTGATTTTCTTCAGAACTGTCCTAAGGCCCTTATTTATTAAGTTAAAGATGAGTAATTCTACACCAACTAACAACACTCTAGGGTACAAATGAAATTCCAATTTACTTAAAGGGATAGTAATACTTTAATATTAATATTCCCCATATTGCAGATATTTGAAAAATAATTCAATTGCCCCCAGGTTCATCTCTCAAACCTTTATGGTTTGAGAGATAACCGAATGCAAAGTTCCCCCCTCCCTCAAGTCTGTCGTATGACAGGCTTGCGGCTCTGCAGCTGAGCCGAGATTGCATTAGTGAAAAAGAATTATTTCACTGAAACGGTCTTCTACATGTGCTTGGTTTGCTAGCGCACGTAGAAGAGCGTTTCAGTGAAATAATTCTTTTTCACTAATGCGATCTCGGCTCTGGTGCAGAGCCGCCTGTTGAAAGTCACACCGGATATCCCTGCAGTCAGTACAATGTTGACTTCAGGGAAGGGGGGAGGGAGGGGGGAACTTTGCGTTCGGTTATCTCTCAAACCATAAAGATTTGAGAGATGACACTGGGGGCAATTAAATTATTTTACAAATATCTACAATATAGGGAATAGTAATATTAAAGTATTACTATCCCTTTAAATGAGGGATTTTAACTCCTCAAATGCTCACCAAAACATTGTAAAGCAATACATGGAAACCCCTCTATCAATGAAGAGGGTAAAAAGCTGAATTTAAGCCTTTAAGTGCCAATTTTTAGACCTTGTCAGCCAGACATATTTTCAACATTTTTGCTATCCATCTACTTAGGTATGATCCCCATAGGTAACTTTCTACTTACATATGGAAAACCATAAAACAAAGGCTGGGATAGTTTACAGTAAGGGATTCATTCCCTCGGTATATTGTGCTTGAAGATCCTGTAATTGTTTTCAAAAACGTAATGGATACCTATCTAGCACAGAACAATACTGAGAATTATGACAGTTGGCTTCAGAGTATATAGGACATTGATCCAGGGAAGTATCTGACTGCCATTTTACCTACTTGGGGCTTAATTGGAAATTACATAAATGTTTTATTTTTGTTTGTTTTTTTTGCTTTCCTCTGGATCACCAGGGGTGATGTAGCATGGGCTGAACTTCATAGACATACGTCTTTTTTCAGCCTCATCAACTATGTTACTATATATATAATTTTTAGTGTTGAGCGAGCATGCTCGGCCGATGCTCGGATCGGCTCGAGCATCGCTCTGCTCGGCACATGGCGGTACTCGTCGAGTACCGCCATGTGCTCGCCCGCCATGTTCGGGTGGCAGGGATCTGTGCCGGAAGGAGGCACAGATCTTACAGACGCTCCGCTGGACCACCAGGGACTGGAGGTAGGGGGCATTGTGGAGATGAAGGGGGACATTTTGGAGATGAAGGGGGACATTTTGGAGATGAAGGGGGACATTGTGGAAGGTGGACATTGTGGAAGGGGGGCATTGCGGAGATGAAGGGGGCATTGCGGAGATGAAGGGGGACATTGTGGAAGGGGGACATTGTGGAAGGGGGGCATTGCGGAGATGAAGGGGGCATTGCGGAGATGAAGGGGGACATTGTGGAAGGGGGACATTGCGGAGATGAAGGGGGCATTGCGGAGATGAAGGGGGACATTGTGGAAGGGGGACATTGCGGAGATGAAGGGGGCATTGCGGAGATGAAGGGGGACATTGTGGAAGGGGGACATTGTGGAAGAGGGGCATTGTGGAGATGAAGGGGGGCATTGACCAGGCACCCTCCCCTCATCAGAGCAGGGGGTGCCTGGTGTAATGCTCGTGTCACCCCATTGAATTCAATGGGGCTCGGGTGCTCGGCCGAGCACTCGAGCCTCCGGCGGTGCTCGGTCAGAGCACCCGAGCACCCGAGCATCGGGGTGCTCGCTCAACACTAATAATTTTATTTCAGAATGAACTGAGTTTTTGCATGGTGCCTCGTTTTTAAGTAAATTTTGCATTTTGAGACAAGATATGATATCATAATTACAAAAAAGTAAACAAAATGACTTAATTTGCAAAATTTACACACTTTATATCAAACACATGTATTTAAATTGGGAAAGTTTCTATTATTTGAAAAAGCCCTGAGTCCCCCAAGTACAAAAATACCAAATATGTATAGTTTTACCTACATGCATGGCTTGAACTGAGCCCTTATTACCAGGAGTGAAAATTGTACTCTCAACTTCATGAACTAAAATGCATATTCCAGTAGTTACATGGTAAAATAACCCTAAAACAGCCAAATAACTATATTAAATTATTTCCAGAAAGTTGATATCCTCCTGCATCAAATGAGGGGTCAATTGCCTTTATACCCTAAGTCTGCTGAGCACAAATATTTCCAGAAGGTGGTGCTAAAATAAAGTTTGGCATTGTTTACATTTCCACCTCTACAAACAAGGCTGGATTTCCCAATAGACAGCAGGCAATAGCCTAAATGTTACAATATTTGAGGGGCACCTCACCTGTGCTGGCCACACCCCATTCTGGCAATTTCACTGTCCCTGCACAGTTTCATTCACCTTTACAGGCAATTATTTGATCTTTTGGATGCTAGAGAGAACTCCAACACATTTTGAAGCAATATATTGGAATTCTCTCTCTAGCAACCATGGGGTTAACTTTTTTTTTTTGTCCTTAATTTTTATAGACCAAAGGGATTTTCTGTGCCAGGAAATAGTGGATGGGGCTATGTAAGAAATGGGTGTGTGGTTATGGGTGGAGCTAAGGACATATAGAATTCCTTACCTAGGGTTGCCTAAGATGTAAATCCTGCCCTGCCTTCAAATGTACTAAAATTATTGCAAACTATTGGATTCCCTACTGTCTCTCTAATTAGGAGACAAATGACACCCCTCTGGTATGAGATGACATACTGTAGGGGTACTAGAATTACAAAACTACGTAAATTACAGAAGCTACAGAAGTGAAGAAAAGGTAGACAATGCATATCATTTTGGGAAAAAGACAACATACTGCATGAAATGAGGGGTCACATGCCTTTCTTCCCTTCAATCCTAAACACATAACAGAATTTTAATTGACATTTTCATGGAGATAGCCAAAATTCATTAAATATAGTTTGAAGGCATAATTACACTATAATATAAAATTATCCCTAAAAACATACATTTCCTGAATGTAGATATCCCACTGCCTCAAAATGGGCTCAATTGCCGTTCCAAGTTTAGTGTGCAAATGTTTCCAGAAGGTGGTGCTAAAGGAAAAAAACATGCATTTATTCCTACAGCTCCACTTATGGAAATATTTGTGCACTTAAGCCTAGGGTAGAGACATTGTCTGATGTAGGTGAATGTCTACTTTCAAAAATTATATACAGTGCATACCTTTCCTTTATATCTCTAATAGTTATGACCATTTTAGTACAGGCACCCATTTTCAAAAAAGACACATAGGTGTAGTTTTGAACTTTTGGCACCCCCTATAATATGTGAATTCATACCAATTGAGTACAATTTTGCTCATAAAAGCAGTAGCTAATGAATACAGTTGGAAATTCCATCGCTTAAAAAAAAAAAAAAAAAGATTTCAGTACATTTGAAGGGGTGGAAATGTAAAAAAAAAAATGCCACTTTTTTTTTACATTTCTGCCACTTCAAAGATACTAAAATCTTAAAAAAAAAAATAGAACTTCCTACTGTATTCAGTACCTGCTACCAGACTGAGACATATGGTACTCCAATAATATGGGTTAACATACAACACGGGAGTGCCGGGAACACTAACCTACACCTGCCACTTTTGTTTCTCAAATTACCTGGTTGCACTGAAATGCTCATAACCATTACAGATAGGCAGGAAAGGTAGACAAGGTATACAGTTTTAGAAAGTAGACATTCACCTGCATCAAATGAGTGGACCACCCTGCAGCACACACAGTTATTTTTATTTATTCATTTTTTTGTCAGACCTCATTGGGGGGACATCAGGACTCCTCCCGATGCCCTTCCACCGATTACGCTGAGAGATCACTATTTTTGTCAGAAGTGAGCAACATGCCCTCCTGTCTCACTTTTCCAGAAGTTCAAGTCGGTGTGAAGTAGGAGAGCATCCTGCCCCCCCCACACACTTCGAAAATTTGACCTCCCAGGGTGGATGGTTGGGAGATCAAAAGCTAGGGTGGGGCATCATGAGGGGCCCAAATTAAGGATTGGTGAAAATTAAGAGAAATTTCCCACAAGCCTTTTTTATGAAAAAACAAGGATTCCCTGCTTTATTTAGCAACCTTTTCGTCCATAGAAACACATAATTTTTTCTCCATTTTCACCACTGCCAATAATTTTTCTGCCATATTTCTCCTTTGTTTTCTATGACTGCAAGTTTTCCCGCCACAATATTACTTCTGAGGGCTGAAGTGGAGAAATAAATAGATGAAAGTAAAAGTTGTGAGTCCTACAGCAATATATACCACAACCATCCTTGAAAAATAACTGCGGCTTGGGATATTCCAGCAGGGTGGAACACATGACATAAAGCCATTGTTTTCAACAAAAGAAAAGGTTTATTCCATAGGCATATTTTTAATTATTTTTGTGCAGGTTTTGACTTTCTAAGAACATAATAAGTGTGGGATGGCAGTACATAGTAGAAGAATTATGTAACTTTATTGATTTAATGACATGACTTGTGGATGTGGTGGGGGTGTGGCGGTATGTGTAGGCAATCTATGACTCTTGTTATCTCCAGACTCATGCTCCTCTGCAGAAGGAGCATAAAATCTTGGCACACTCTCTGACACATCAACCGCACTTTTATTATGTACCCCAGAGCCCCAGGAATATTTAGGAGTGCTTCTTTGCTGCTAGATGTCTCACCTCTGACCTTTTGATTGTGTGTCTCCCAATCAGATCTGTGGTTGTGCTTCAGGTGGGAACTAATTTAGGAGGTGTCTAGGTGTGAGCCTGCTTTTCCCTTGCTCACAGGCTTCTTACACAGACAACAGATAGCAACATGCTTAGCTTTTGGATCCTGAGTGAAGTATATCCATACTGTGGATTTCATAGACTGTGGGGTTCTTGAGAGTCTGCTACTACTACTATTGGGGCTAGATGTTGCTGAAAATGTACTACTACTAGATGTCATAGGTGCTGCACTTCCAAGAGCAGCAGGAGAACTCATCAAACCTAAGGCTTTAGTTGCTGATAGCCAGTGTTGTTGCTGCTTACTCAACACTATTAGTATGTGTGGCTGAGTGGGACTTGAACTGAAAACAGTGATGATGCTGATGATGACTGACAAGTATCTTGGGCATCTTTGCTTGTCCAGTGTCAGACTTTCCAATTGTTTTCTCAAACAGTTCATTAACAGGCACAGTGCTCCTTTTCAGCTGTGGAAGACTGACCATTTGCCTTTCAGCTAATTTTCTGGTCATGTCATCATCTCCCTCACACTCAACTTCCTCTGTATCTGAAGAAGAAAGTACTGGTAGGATATATTCTAGATTGACATAATCATCAGTCATTAAGTCCTCCTCAGCATCTCCTGCCTCATTGTCATCTTCTGTGCTTTTAGATGGTTTATTAATAGAACTGGTGCTGGTAGAGGATGTTTTGGTCAGGGCCGGATTTACATCTCAGGAGCCTGTAGGCACAGAAATCTGAAGTGCCCCCCATTGGCCATCTCCACTGGACACCTCCGCAATGCTCCTAATCTCCACACTGCCCCCATCATGTCCATGTTGCCCTCACATTGTCCCCCATCAGCTCCATATTGCCCTCACACTGCCCCCCATCAGCTCCATATTGCCCCCATCAGTTCTAAGTTGCACCCCATCAGCTCCATATTGCCCTCACATTGCCCTTATCTCCACATTTCCCCATCAGGTTCATATTGCCCTCACATTGCCCTTATCTCCACATTTTCCGATCAGCTACAACTTGCCCCCCCATCAGCTCCATATTGCCCACATCAGCTCCACTTTGCCCTCACACTGCCCCCTATCAGCTCCATATTGCCCTCACATTGCCCTTATCTCCATCAGCTACAACTTGCCCCCCATCAGCTCTATATTGCCCTCATCAGCTCTATATTGCCCCCATCAGCTCCATATTGCCCTCACATTGCCACACATCAGCTCCATACTGCCCTCACATTGCCCACATCAGCTCCAATTTGCCCTCACACTGCCCCCCATCAGCTCCATATTACCCTCACTTTGCGGCCACCCCCATTTCCTACCTCATCTCTGGTGTTCCAGCGACGTGGCAGGACAGGTCTGCGCCTCCTTCGGCATAGACCTGTAACTACTGGAGCTCCCGCGCGGTGTTCTGTTCAGTAATGCAGAGCGCTAGGAGAAGATGTCGTCTCCCAGCGCTCTGCATTACTAAAGAGCTCACAAGGGAGCTCTGCCGAAGGAGGCGCAGTTAGAGGGAGTTAGAATAATTAAAAAAAAACAAAAAAAAAACGGGTCCCAATGACAGGCGCCCCTCTGTGGGATGCGCCTGTAGGCATGTGCCTACTCTGTCTTATGAGAAATCCAGCCCTGGTTTTGGTGTGACTTTGGCAAACCACATTCTCCTCAGGACGAGAGGGATCACCATCATTTATTGCACTTGCTGCAGCAACCGTGGCTGCAGTCAGTTTTTGGACTACCACTTTACTCATATATCCCTGCACTGCTCCAAATCCTTTCACCCTCTTGCGTGTTTGCTAGACATTACTCAACTACTGTGTGTGTTTTTACTGTAAAGCACAAAACACAACTGTTTGTGTGTGATGTCTTGCCTTGGATCTCTGCAAAATACTCTATCTCCTCTATCAGTCTGCTTGAGTAACCAGTCACATCAGGGTTCCTGTCTCTGTCCCCTATCAATGTTTTTATTTATTTAATTATTTTAATTAACTGTCCCTCAATCCCTATCACTGTCAAAAAAATACAACCCCTCCCCCCACAAAACCACTACCTGGTCAACTGCTTCTTTCCCCAGATTCCCCTAGGATAGAGAGAAAAGCTATATGAGGAAAAAACTTGGAACACGGTTCCATGCTTCTTTCCAATCAGTCACTCAGAATTTTGGGGTATTTGGGGTAATTCTCCTTTGCTCGCTTTTTACTCCCCTGACACAGAGATAATATCCAGATCAGGAAAGAACTTGGATCACAGTTGCCTGTATCTACTCGGTCATACAAAATGTTGGGGTATATGTGGCAAACCTTCTTTGCTCCTTTCTCACACCCACAGACTCCGGTAGAAATATCAGCCAGATCAGGAAGAAACTTGAAACAAGGCTGCCCGTGTCTTCCCAGTCAGTCACACCGAATTTTGGGGTATTTGGGGTCAAACTCCTTCCTTTCTTACAGTGCCCCAGAGTCTCCAGACTCCCCAGTTCAGAGGACACATTCTCTACCTACAAGACTCCCTAAACTAAACTTGAATTCCACTTTATTAGCCTGTCTTCTGTAGCTCAAAAATGTGCTGCTTTCTCTTCTTCTCACAAACACAGAATGACACCCTTTTATATGCCAGTGGGAAAAGAAGAGAAGCTTGCCATGTGGTGGGGAGAAGGTCTGTCTTTACCAGTGGCGTAACAATAGGGGTCGCACGTGCGACCGAGCCTGTCACTCCAAGGGGCCTGGCCGCCCCCTGCGAACCCATCGCCACTCACCCACAGCCCTGCCCGCAGCAGCTCAGCTGATCTCCTGGCGCTCTAGTAATGCAGAGCGCTGGGAGATGACATCATCTCCCAGCGCTCTGCATAACTGAGAACCGAGCAAGAGATGGAGGTAGGAGATGTACATGGGGCAACGTGAAGATAGGGGGGGACCGGCGGCAATTTCTGCACCAGGGCCTGGTGGCTTCTAGTTACGCCACTGGTCTTTACATTGATTTCAATGCAATGAGCTAGGTTAAAAACATTGAAAAAATGTACTTTTCACAAAATATTTACAGCTTGGAGAAAAGGGCTAGCCAGCACCTCTCCCGTCCAGCTCCCCTTAGCACCTAGCCTTCTGGGGTAAGCTTCTAGCCTTCTTTCTGTTCTCCAGTTCCTGCCCCTGTTATCACAGCATATTATTTGCCTTGGGTCTTCCCTTCCATATTAGTAGCCATCTGCTCGTACTCTGCTTACATCTGTTCCTGTCACCTTACAATACCTGGTTACCCAGAAACTGGAACATTCTACATCACTGCAAAAGTCCACAAACCAGGAACAACTGTCATCTGTCAGTTTCCCAGTCAGCAGATCTGTCCCCCTTAGGTACATTTTGAGTCCTGGTGCAACAAGGCTGGTGCAGAATGGGGGATCTGAAAGGAGACTCCCAATGCATATGTACTACATCACTTTTAAAGGGACAATAATACTTCATTTTATCTTTATTTTATTTTGTAGGCAATAAAAAACACGAAGAATGATATATGTTTTATCTCTCAAACCTTTATGGTTTGAGAGATATTCACAAGCAAAGTTTCCCCTCCCGCCCCTTTTACCTAGTGTAAGCCATTTCTTCTCAGATGTGGAATGCAGTCCATAGACCAGACAGATAACAGAAGGGGACACTCTTATTCCTATGAGAATAATTAAAACCCTGCCCCCTTGACAAGTTTTTCAGGTTTTTCCCTTATCTTAATTGAAGATTGTCCCTCTCTGCAGTCTACCTGGGCACCTCCCTTCTGATCTGGTTGAACAGTGTTACATCAGTAAAAGGGGCGGGAGGGGGATACTTTGTCATTGAATTACTCTTGAACTACAACTCTGACAATTGAAATAACAGTCTCCAAAGTCCAAATACTATGATGATTAATTAGAGCTGCTTTTATTATGAAACATTACTATCCTTCTAAGAGTTTCCTGTCCTGTGTAGTGTATTGGGTTTGAACGCCTGACACTACAGGTCTCAGGTGAATGCACATGCTAGCCTGGAGTTTGTGACTGAGAGCTACATGCTTCTGGTTTGGCTTCTAGTTTTGTACATGTAAATGCCTTGTTCTTCAAACTAGCAATTGTAAAACCTTTCTATTTGTTTTCGGAGACCAAAAATCTAGTCTTACATATGTTCTGAGGGAGCAGCCATTCCCGCCTTTTCCAAGACTCTAGGGCTCACACTGATTGTTCAGGATTATCTGTTAAATGATTTGAGATAACTGCATATCTGGATAAATAAAACTTTGCCCTTATCATAGCCAATTAACTGATCTGAGTTCTTATCTCAATACAAACATTAAATAAATGCACACACATTGTCTCTCACTCTCTATGTCTCCCTTACTAACTCTCACGGCCTCTCTTGTGACTGAATATGTTTATATAGTGCCTCAAGTGTACGCAGTGCTTTACAATTCAACCCTTTGAGTGCCAGAGGGGTAGGGAACGCATTGCAAAGCAATGCGTTCCGTTCCCCTCTGGCACTCAGAAGTTTAAACGTTTAGACAATACAGGGTTACAAATGCTTGGCAAAGCGATACACTGGAAGTGAGGACCATGCCCAAAAGCTTACAATCTAAACACTCTGGTGTCTCACTCTCTTTTTCTTCTTGTCTCATATTATATGTCTGTTTCTTTCTGTGCCTGTCTCGCTTTATATGTTTATCTGTCACAGTATTATGGAGCTGAAATATAACAACTGCAGAATTATATGTTGGCATCTTCTCTCTTAGCTGTGAGGAAATCTCAGAAGACGTGTTCCTGACTTATAGAGCAAAGTTTCAGAAAGTCTTCTTGGGCTATCCAGGATTCCAAATCCCAGAATGCCTTACCTGCACGTCCTCCGCACTGCTGTCCCTCAGTGTGTTCAGCCCAGACACAGGAAGACATTATGTGATTTCCACTATATATATAAAATAGATTATAGCTTGTTTTACCATTAAAAGCCTAGCTGTGGATAGCTATTATGCATAATTACAGGCTCTGAACACATTCAGATGTATTAGAAAATACTTCATGGTTTTTTTTTTTTTACTTTAACCAGATTCAATGTAATAATAATATAAATAAGAGTATAAAGTCATATTGTTTATGAGTTCATCAAGTCCACCTTTTGCCAGATCTCATTTGTTGATATAGAGAAAGGTAACCCCACCTCTTTGGAGCCATAAATCAGTGATGGATTAGGCCCTACAACTGCTGCCATCATGTCTATCATTCCCCACCAGGTGGAGCTGTAGTCTAACAGCAGCTGGAGGGCCTCAGGTTGGCCATCCCTTCCATAAATACTGGATTCTCCAAAAGAATGCTATGGAGAATAACAACCCCCCCCCAAAAAACAAATTTTATATATATATATATATATATATATATATAAGTTTACTAGTTAGGAAATTCAGTATAAGTTAATGTAAAAAATGCAACAATAGTGTAAAATAAAAATCAAAGAAATTATTTATTTCTTTAAAAAATGATAGATGTATTTTTTCATACTGTAAGAGATAATTCATAGAGGACAAGAGCCCTCTAGCACTCAGTGGGTTAAAGCGCAGCCTTCTCTGTGGTTCAAGTTCCCGCTTTACTGCTATTTTCAGCACGGAACTCAACTTGACCACAACTGCCAGGGATAAATAGCACAGTAAGCAACTTACATAGGTCTGTGCCAAGATTAGAGTAGTCATGTAACAGCATGCTCAGTGCACTGCCCAAGAAATAACACAGTACTAGCAGTGAAGGTAGCCACAGCTTTTAGTCATTATATAGAATTCATGAGCAATTGTGAAAGAGATAGATGATCATGTTTGTTGAGCCACAGTCTACCACTCAGGCTGCTCTTACACATGGACCAACAGTCCCAATTCATCCTTGTTCCACAGACCAGTGGTTACAATATAAGGGGATGTGTCCCATCTGTTAAAACCTCCTTCAGTAGTAACTCAATAGAAATCCTGCCACCAGAAATGAGCCAGGCATCCACCATCCGTTCCATTGCAAAAATGCTCATACCAAAGCCCCTTAGGAGAATTTACCCACTTAAATTGTTCCAATAAACATATCACAGTGAGGGAAAAAATTATTTGATCCCTTGCTGATTTTGTACGTTTGCCCACTGACAAAGAAATGATCAGTCTATAATTTAATGGTAGATTTATTTGAACAGTGAGAGACAGAATAACAACAAAACAATCATGAAATACGCATTTCAAAAAAGTTATAAATTGATTTACGTTTTACTGAGTGAAATAAGTATTTGACCCCCTATCAATCAGCAAGATTTCTGGCTCCCAGGTGTCTTTTATACAGGTAACAAACTGAGATTAGGAGCACTCTCTTAAACGGAGTTCTTCTAATCTCAGCTTGTTACCTGTATAAAAGACACCTGTGCACAGAAGCAATCAATCAGATTGGGTCTTGGAATGGGCTTCAAGACCATTGCCAAGCAGCTTGGTGAGAAGGAGACAATAGTTGGTGCGATTATTCGCAAATGGAAGAAACACAAAATAACTCTCAGTCTCCCTCGATCTGGTGCTCCATGCAAGATCTCACCTCGTGGAGTTTCAATGATCATGAGAACGGTGAGGAATCAGCCCAGAACTACACGGGAGGATCTTGTCAGTGACCTCAAGGCAGCTGGGACCATAGTCACCAAGAAAACAATTGGTAACACACTACGCTGTGAAGGACTGAAATCCTGCAGCTCCCGCAAGGTCCCCCTGCTCAAGAAAGCACATGTACAGGCCAGTCTGAAGTTTGCCAGTGAACATCTGAATGATTCAGAGGAGAACTGGGTGAAAGTGTTGTGGTCAGATGAGAACAAAATCAAGCTCTTTGGCATCAACTCAACTTGCCGTGTTTGGAGGAGGAGGAATGCTGCCTATGGACCCAAAAACACCATCCCCACTGTCAAACATGGAGGGGGAAACATTATGCTTTGGGGTGTTTTCCTGCTAAGGGGATAGGACAACTTCACTGCGTCAAAGGGACGATGGACGGGGCCATGTACCGTCAAATCTTGGGTGAAAACCTCCTTCCCTCAGCCAGGGCACTGAAAATGGGTCGTGGATGGGTATTCCAGCATGACAATGACCCAAAACACAGCCAAGGCAACAAAGGATTGGCTCAAGAAGAGGCACATTAAGGTCCTGGAGTGGCCTAGCCAGTCTCCAGACCTTAATCCCATAGAAAATCTGTGGAGGGGGCTGGAGGTTTGAGTTGCCAAACTTCATCATTGAAACCTTAATGACTTGGAGAGGATCTGCAAAGAGGAGTGGGACAAAATCTCTCCTGAGATGTGTGCAAACCTGGTGACCAACTGCAAGAAACGTCTGACCTCTGTGATTTCCAGCAAGGGTTTTGCCACAAAGTACTAAGTCATGTTTTGCAAAGGGGTCAAATAATTCTTTCACTCAGTAAAATGCAAATCAATTTATAACTGTTTAGAAATGCGTTTTTCTAGTTTTTTGTTGTTGTTATTCTGTCTCTTACTGTTCAAGTAAGCATACCATTAAAATTATAGACTGATCATTTCTTTGTCAGTGGGCAAACGTACAAAATCAGCAGGGGTTCAATATTTTTTTCCCTAACTGTATATGCAGATATATAATTCCAACAAGAAAATGTGTTTACAGTATCTGTTAAAGGGATAGTAATGTTTCATAATAAAAGCAGCTCTAACTAATCATCATAGTATTTGGACTTTGGAGAGTGTTATTTCAATTCTGTCAGAGTTGTAGTTCAAGAGTAATTCAATGACAAAGTATCCCCCTCCCGCCCCTTTTACTGATGTAACACTGCTCAGCCACAGCAGAAGGGAGGTGCCCAGGTAGACTGCAGAGAGGGACAATCTTTAATTAAGATAAGGGAAAAACCTGAAAAACTTGTCAAGGGGGGCAGGGTTTTCATTGTTCTAATAGAAAGAAGAGTGTCCCCTTCTGTTATCTGTCTGGTCTATGGACTGCATTCCACATCTGAGAAGAGATGGCTTACACTAGGTAAAAGGGGAGGGAGAGGAAACTTGAATGATAGAGAGGTCTCCAACGCATTGCAAAGCAATCAAGGGATTAAAAGATCCATTTAAATTGATGGACATTTTTATTTGTCCACTGTTGTGTAGTTGGTTTGCCCTAGAATTGCTGCACTTTGACTTGATCTATAGCCCATTGTTTATGATCACTTAGGTGCAGACAGCACAATGCAGTTTGTGTCCTTGTGGTTCACCCTGCCTGTGGTTTTTGGAATGCAATTCGTCTGTCACCTGTTATGGGATTGTTAAGCATGTTTCTGTTTTTTTTTTTAATTCAGTATTTTGTTAAAGGAGAACTCTCACCTTAATCAATTGTGGATTCCCAATAAATGTTAAAGAGATAGTAATGTTTCACAATAAAAGCAGGACCAATTAATCTTCATTGTATTTGGGCCATGGAGAGTGTTATTTTAATACTGTCAGAGTTGTAGTTCAAGAGTAGTTGAATGATAAAGTATCCTCCTCCTGCCCCCTTTTACCTAGTGTAAGCCTCCTCCTCTCATATGTGGAATCTGGTCTCTTGACCGGACAGGTCACAGCAAGGGACAATCTTCTTACTGTGAGAACAATGAAAACCCTGCCCTCCTTGACAGGTTTTTCAGGTTTTTTCATTATGCTCACCGAAGATTGTCCCTGTCTGAGATCCATCCACATCAGTAAAAGGGGCGGGAGGGGGATACTTTATCATTCAATTACTCTTGAACTACAACTCTGACAGTATTGAAATAACACTCTCCATGGCCCAAATACTATGAAGATTAATTGGAGTTGCTTTTATTGTGAAACATTACTATCCCTTTAAATCTGTTGGTTTTTTTTTTTGTTTTGTTTTTCCAAAATCACTCTTTTTACACATAAATTAGTCTTTAAAATGTTCCCTTCTGACATCACTTCAGGCAGCGATACAGCTCTGTATTGCAGCCTGTCAATCTTTGCCTCTTCTCCTCCCCAGTTGTTCCCCATTACCACTTCCTCCTCCTCTGACAGAGGAATCCTCCATATAAGCTGGAGCGCTCTTACTGGCAAAAGAGTGAGCCAGGTCACATGCTGGATTCCTCTGTCAGAGGAGGAGGTGGTAATAGGTACAACAGGGGAGGGGAAGAGAAGACTGACAGCTGTAGTACAGAGCTGTATGACTGCCTGCCCTGAAGTAACATCAGGAGGGAACATTTTAAAGGCTAATTTCTCAGGGAAAAGTGGTTTGAAAAAAAAAAAGAGGATTCAACATTTATTGGGAAGCCACATTCTAAAAAGGAGGACTTTAAAGGAGGGGAGAGTTCCCCTTAACCCCTTGAGTGCCAGAGGGGTACGCAATGCAACTCTGGCACTCAAAGGGTTAAAGGTTTCACCTAGGGCAGTGGTTCTCAAATGGGATGCCTAAATATCATACCCTTAGGGAGAAAGGTCAAATATCAGGCTTTTGGGGAGAAGGGCAACATATCGGGGGGTCTCAGAGTGAAGGGAAGAACTTTGGAGTCTCGGGTTGAAGGCTCCGATATCAAGATCTCGGGGTGAAGTCTCCGATATCAAGATCTCGGGGTGCAGGCTCAGATATCAAGATCTCGGGGTGAAGGCTCCGATATCAAGGTCTCGGGGTGCAGGCTCAGATATCAAGGTCTCGGGGTGCAGGCTCAGATATCAAGGTCTCGGGGTGCAGGCTCAGATATCAAGATCTCGGGGTGAAGGCTCAGATATCAAGATCTCGGGGTGAAGGCTCCGATATCAAGATCTCGGGGTGCAGGCTCAGATATCAAGGTCTCGGGGTGAAGGCTCCGATATCAAGGTCTCGGGGTGCAGGCTCAGATATCAAGGTCTCGGGGTGCAGGCTCAGATATCAAGGTCTCGGGGTGCAGGCTCAGATATCAAGATCTCGGGGTGAAGGCTCAGATATCAAGATCTCGGGGTGAAGGCTCCGATATCAAGATCTCGGGGTGCAGGCTCAGATATCAAGGTCTCGGGGTGAAGGACAGATTCTCATGGTGAGGGAGTACAGTGTTACCTGCTACTCCAGTAATTCTCAATCTCCATTTTTTGTTCAGGGTAGTGGTGTCCACAGAAAATTTTACAGGGCGGAGCAAAGCCATAATATGACCCCAGGCCAGACCATCCAGCCCCTTTGTTTATATGGAGGGGGTAATTGTAGGGGGGGTGCTAGTGCCCCCCCTTTCCCCTCCTCCTGACACTCATGATCCAGGGTGTTATAAAGGGTACAAACAATTAATATATAGTTAACAATTTGTCCATAAATATACATTTTAACCCCTTAAGGACCTGTCGTGAGTGGTCAGCACTTAAGGGCCACAGAGTTGTTGTTTTTTTTTAAATTTATTCAGGGCTCCCCAAATGGCATTTTGCCCATGACTGTCCTGGCATGTCATGGGTCTTTAAGGGTTAACCTCAACATTCACATTTTTGTCAGTGTCTTTATAGAAAACAAGGGACACCCTAAATGGATGTCTGTGGCACACCAAACTGAGAATCACTGTCCTACGTGATCTGTACCAATTAACTACTTCTAACCTGACGTCATTTCTACCACAAAGGCAGCAGAAGAAGAAGTCCCACGTGCCTTATGTTTATTTAAGCGGTGATATCTTTAAAGTGATAGTAATGTTTCACAATAAAATCAGCTCCTATTAATCTTCATAGTATTTGGTCCATGGAGTGTTATTTCAATACTGTCAGAGTTGTAGTTCAAGAGTAATTGAATGATAAAGTGCCCCCTCCTGCCTCTTTTACCTAGTGTAACACTGCTCACCTCAGAGCAGCAGGGTGGTGTCCAGATGGTTTGCAGAGAGGGACAATCTGCAATTGGCATAAGGGAAAAACCTGTCATGGGGGTTAGGGTTTTCCTTATGCTCACAGTAAGAAGATTATCCCTCGCTGTGAGATGTCTGGCCAGGAGACCAGATTCCACATCTGAGGGGAGGTGACTTACACTAGATAAAAGGGGCAGGAGGGGGATACTTTATCATTCAATTACTCTTGAACTACAACTCTGACAGTATTGAAATAACACTCTCCATGGCCCAAATACTATGAAGATTAAATGGAACAACTTTTATTTTGAAACATTACTATCCCTTTAAGTACCTTGTAACACAGGGGTGTCCAAATTCAGTCCTGAAGGGACACCAACAGGCCAGGATGTAAGGATTTCCCTGATCAATCACAGGTGAGTCAGTCACAATGAATGATCCACTAATTAACTCACCTGTGATTAATCAGGGAAACCCTTACATTCCGGCCTGTTGGTGGCCCTTCAGGACTGAACTTGGACATATGGTTTCCATGACTATTGAACTGAACATCTGAGTTAGATCAAGTATGGACATACAGTGTAGAATCTGTTCCGGGGAACTTTGGGGCTTAACATTTAAAAAATCTCAGCTTCAGCTCATTTTGAAAGCTTTCAGTTATCCTAATACGTCTATGTTTGATTATAGGGTCAATAGAGTATAAAGCCATACCACACAGGGGTTACATGAGTTTGCATATTATTTCAGTTCTCTGTTTTTATAGAAAGGATGCAGAAGGAGACTTCCTGTCTGCATGTAGAATAAATGCCGGTAGTACTAATTGTTCACGTGTTCAGTGTTTGGCTATAGTGAACTGCACACAGCATAATGGGGAAATGATACCATGTCATGCAAGACTGGGCTACCAGTAGATTACTAGCTGGTGTTTGACTGCAGCACGTACCATCCTAAGAATGTTATTGGATAAGCTCAAAGGGTCTTAAAATTAGTGCTTTCATCTCAGACCTGGATCCCACTGCAGCATATAACTTTATCTAATTGACAACACCATCTACAATACAATTTAGTCATCAGTGTGAATCGGCAATTTTAATTTCTTCTGAAATTCTACAGTTCTCTATTGCAAAGTTAGTTTGCCATAGATACCTGAAAACCATAGGGTGCAAATTTTTAACCATATATTTTGACTAGAGAAATAATTAAAAAATAGCTCTGGCTAAATAATTTAAAGGGATAGTAATGTTTCATAATAAAAGCAGCTCTAATTAATCATTATAGTATTTGGACTTTGGAGAGTGTTATTTCAGTTCTGTCAGAGTTGTAGTTCAAGAGTAATTCAATGACAAAGTATCCCCCTCCCACCCCTTTTACTGATGTAACACTGCTCAGCCAGATCAGAAAGGAGGTGCCCAGGCAGACTGCAGAGAGGGACAATCTTCAATTAAGATAAGGGAAAAACCTGAAAAGCTTGTCAAGGGGGACAGGGCCTTAATTGTTCTCATAGGAAGAAGACTGTGCCCTTCTGTTATCTGTCTGGTCTATGGACTGCATTCCACATCTGAGAAGAGGTGGTGCTGTTGCTACACCAACCTATGGAGATTTATGGTCCTGGGACCATAAATCTCCATAGTATCGTGTAGCAACAGCGCCACTGTCCAATTTCAGGCCACTGCGTTATTGCACCTAAAAAATTCAACTTTGAAAATTAATAACTTTTGAATGAAACACCTTTCAGCAGTGTGAGTACTCTTGTTTTGCTCAGGGGGATAAACCCTACATCATATATTTTTTTTTTACATCTTAAGTATTATTATCCCTTTAAAGCCCTATCGCCCTGTATAAAGTCCCCCCCCCCCCCAATAATTAGGCATATCGCGATTAGCTTCTTAACAGTGATATTATCGGGTGCAAGTATCACGATCTGAGGCAATCCTTTTTCTGAGACTGACGGCCAGACTTCTTGCTTTAGAGCCGTCGGCACGCCTGCACCTTCAGTCCCTTCCATTACCTTAAGGTACCATGCAGTGCCTCCTAGAGGAGACCGGTATGGACAGCACAGGCATGCAGATGTCTCTAAGACAAGATGTCTGCGTGCAAGCCTGGCCGCCGGTCTCAGAATGTCACGGAACCCAAGGAGGAAGCAGGAGACTGTACAGTAATTAGAAACAACATCTTTATTGCACAATAATATAGTATGAAAAATCAATTTACACACTGGCAGAGAGAGCGACAGCTAAACAGGGAGCAATAACTACAACCAGAAATTGTAGACTGCACCTGCAAGTCTAAGCAATGGATACGTGCAATAGCTCAGATGCTGGGGCTAGGACCCAGAAGTAGATAGTATACTGGTGAGTAAGGCTGGGGCTAGGACCCAGAAATAGATAGTATGCTGATATTGTAACGCTGGGGCTAGGACCCAGAAACAGTATACTGATGTGGAATCAAGCGATAAAGGCAACCAATGAATACATGGACTGACTTAGGCATACAGTCAGTATCAGAAGATTTAGGCAACCAAGGTGGAGAACCAGAGGAAGTCAGCCAGAGCCGATGGTCAATACCAAGCGGGTAGTCAGACAAGCCAGTGGTCGGTATCAGAGCAGGTAGTCAGCCAGAGTCGATGGTCAAATCCAAGCGGGCAGTCAGACAAGCCAGGGGTCAGTACCAGAGCGGGTAGTCAGCCAGAGCCGAAGGTCCAATAACAAGTGGGTAGTCAGACAAGCCACAACACTGGACACTGGGAAATCTAGGAAGACAAGCCAAGGATCATATACGGAGCTCAAACAAACTGCAACTGCACTGGAACACCACGAAAGGGCTACTGATGTGGTGACCAGGCAGTTTATATGTGGATTCCCCCACCCCCAGGAGGTGGAGCACTAAATGGTCTGTCCCTTTAAGAGTTGGGACGTGATGTCACTGTAGGATTCCCCAGTGACTCGCGCCCGACTCTCAATAGCAAGGGACTAAATTCAGATGCAGCAGGAGCCACAAGTGGCAACAGCAAGGTAGCCGGTCGCCCAGAGGAACAACAGAGTTTAAATGGTCTTCCGACGCATTTCGGGCAGTATTGTCCCCTTCCTCAGGAAACTCCAAGATTTACAAATCGGGCGACAAAGAGGCAACTCCGATATTTAAATGGCCATCAGCCAATCACATTGTAAGTAAGAGTCAAACATGATAGGAACACTGATGAGAACGTGTCACGGTTTCAGTACACTCAGACAATTAGATTAGGTAAAAAGTAATTTATTAATAGCGAAATAGAAAGACCCTAACACAGGTCTAAGCAGGACATAACAACAGGGAATGTTGACTGAAAATAACAATACAGACAGGACACTGGAGAAATAATAGATACAATTGGCAACAGACTGTAGCGCAGGGACTGGACAGTGGAGCAGTACTGCCCCAGAAACTGCGGGGCAACGTATCCGGATGACAGGGGAACCAAGAGCCAACCGGCCTTGCCTGATAACTCCTTAACACAGAGACAGCAGGAGCAATGATCGAAGGTTCTGCCGAAAGGCAACCGACAGCCACGGGTAGCGCAACCTGAGACAAGAGTGGCAAGGCTTATGGTGACCCGGAGGCAACAATGGCTAGGCTGATAGCGTAGGCTGAGACAACCGTGGACCGACTTAAGTGTAACCGGAGGCAACAGTGGTAGGCTATAGTGTAACCGGAGGCAACAGTGGTTAGGCTTATAGTGTAACCGGAGGCAACAGTGGTTAGGCTTATGCTGAAACCGGAGGCAACAGTGGCAGTGAGCAGCACTACACAGCTCAGATTCACCGAGAGTGAATTCAGCCAAAACCTGGATCGGTACACAGAGAACGGGAGACAGCCAAAGCCTGGATCGGTACACAGAGTGGTAGTAAGCCAAAACCTGAATCGGTACATCGAGAGCGGTCGTCAACCAAAGCCTGGATCGGTACACAGAGAGTGGTCGTCAGCCAAAGCCAGGGTCGGTGCACAGCCATCAGGAACAAGCAGGATACTGGAGCGTAGTCAGGCAAGTCGAGTCGGTACAGAGCGATCAGGAACAGGCAGGATACTGGAGTATAGTCAGGCAAGCTGAGTTGGTACACAGCGATCAGGAACAGGCAGGATACTGGAGCGTAGTCACAGACATCTGGTCGGAAACACCACGAAAGGGCTAAGACCTAATGACAGGAGGAAGTACATAAAGGTCAGCCCTGGGCGGAGCTGAAACACTGAGCCAATAAGAGTAGCAGAGTACAACCTGGAAGTCACAATGTCGCTCAGACCGAATCACGGTACCGTGATTGAACGTTAATAATTAGTGAACACCCATTTGGGAGATCTACACTCCCATCTCTACACCCATAACTGGTGAGTGCTTCCACTAGTTATATATATATATATATATATATATATATATATATATATCTCCACTTTATCACCTCTTTATCACCCCTGAGTGCATCTTTGCCCTGGAGTTTGCTAGAAAGCATTAGAGTGCCCCAGCTGTGACATGGAAAAAATGTTTTGTTGTCATATGAGACCAAGACGGAGCTTTTTGGCCAAAACTCAAAGCGCTATGTGTGGAGAAAACGTAACACTGCCCATGCGCCTACTGTGAAGTATGTTGATGGCAACTTCATGCTGTGGGGGTGCTTCTCATCAGCATGGACTGTGCAAGGAAGGATGGATGGGTCAAAATACAAGGAAAATACTGCAAGAGAACTTGCTTCAGTCCACTAAAAAACTGAAACTTGGGAGGATATTCACCTTTAAGAAGGACAATGATCCCAAACACAAGGCCAAAGCGACATAGGAGTGGATCAAGGACAAAAAAGTTAATGTCCTACAGTAAACCAGTCAAATTCCTGATCTCAATCCCACTGAAAATCTGAGACTCTATTTGAATATTGAGGTCCACAAGTGACAACCAAAGAGCCTGGAGCAAATCTTCCAGGAAGAATGGAGAAAAAAATCACTCTGACGCTGTGTGCAAAGCTCGTATATACTTATCCCAAAAAGACTTAAAGGGATAGTAATGTTTCACAAAAAAAGCAGCTCAGATTAATCTTCATATTATTTGGGCCGTGGAGATTGGTATTTCAATACTGTCAGAGTTGTAGTTCAAGAGTAATTGAATGATAAATTATACCCCTCCCGCCACTTTTACTAATGTAACACTGCTCACCTCAGAGAAGCAAGACTGTTCGGATGGATCACAGAGAGGGACAATATTCAGTGAGCATAAGGGAAAAACCTGTCAAGGGGAGCAGGGTTTTCACTATACTCACAGTAAGACGATTGTCCCTTGCTGCAACTTGTCTGATCTGAGGGGAGAAGGCTTACACCAGGTAAAATGGGTGGGAGGGGGATACTTTATCATTCAATTACTCTTGAACTACAACTCGGACAGTATTGAAATAACACTCTCCATGGTCCAAATACTATGAAGATGAATTGGAGCTGCTTTTTTTGAGAAACATTAGTATCACAGTAAATATGGTATTGCAGCAAAAGGTGGCTCTATTAAATAAATTATACAAGCAACATATTTAAATTTTTAATTTTTCTTAAAAATATTTTCAAACAGATTACTAGTCAACTCGCATTAATTCATTTTGAGTTTTAGTGTTCTAAAATAAAATTTCATATAGAATGAAATTACAATTTACCATTTGTAATTCAGTAATATGAGAAAATTGGTCAATGGTCCGAATGCTCTTGCAAGAGAACAAATATATACATTCAGAGCTTGTTAGGGGATATCAGGAGTCTCCTGGTAACCCCCGCCCCCCGAAAATTCATCTCCAATCTGATCACAATAGGCGATCAGTACTGTGATCTGGAAGGCACTGCCTTCCATCCCTTGGTTCAAAAAACGCTAATTTTGTGACACAAAACCTATTTCGCAACAAAAAAAAATCCCATTTGGGCAAGAAAGTCTGTTTTGAGAAAAAAGATTAATTAAATCTATTTTGCCAAGCTCGTTAACAAATTGTGTATATAGAACTATTATTATTAGTAATTTGGTGTACAAAATATATGGCTGACCAACAGCATTCCATAGAATGAAGCAGGAAGAAAAAGTAGCTCACAGCTCTAACTCACCTTAGTGTATAGTACTATATATATATATATACACACATACATACATACAATAGTATGAAAGCCCATATACACGGGCTGAAGTGCACCCTGCTGCCCCAGAGCCAGGATCAGAGACAGGACGTGATCCGTCCAGAGCGGGACAGCGGGTTCGGTAAGTCTCTACTGTGCATGACTGCAGTCTTGTGCAGTAGAGACTCGTCAAACGTGCTGATCCTTAGTTGGGAGCTCCAGACGGCTCACAGCGAAGCTCCCTGTGTGCGAAACCACACATGCACAGTAGAGACTCTCTACTGAGCATGTGCGGTTACGGCTCACAGTGAGCAACACATTCTACCACTTTATGTAATAGGATATATAAAGTGGATTCATTTTTTATAAAGTGACCATTGAAAGAAGTGGTGTTACTGAAGTGTGCAGCAAGGAATGAGCGACAACAAACCTGCACTCCTCCAGTCTAACTGTGACTAGTGTGCCCTGTATTAGGCATGTATAATAACACTATTGATAAATTTGAGGTTTTAGTGACTACACAGAGATATAAGCTTGCCAACCCCACCACGATACCTCAAGTCTGACAAGTACCTACTCTAAACACCTGAAATACCTATCTAAATTGAAAATAAAAAATGAAAATGAAAAATAGCCCCTGAGGAGTTCTTACAATAAACGCGTAAGAGACACGTAGGAGGGGGACCCTTTTATTTAGTTTCTTTTTGAATGCTTGGAGGTCCCTATGTATGCAATTAAAAACAAATGACAAACCATATTTTAAAAAGGTGTAAAAGGAGGACTTGCCATGTGTGCCTGCATTGAGTGGATACCTATGCAAAAGAACCGAAATTCAATCAGCCTTTAAAGGTAACATGTTACCACCCCCGCAGGCCACACGAGGAATAATCAGTTGCAAGCAGACAGGGTATATGAAAGCCTTAACAGACCTCTTAAAGGGATAATGTTTCACAAAAACACAACTCTAATTAATCTTCATAGTATTTGAGCCATAGAGAGTGTTATTTAATTACTGTGTGCATTGTAGTTCAAGAGTAATTGAATGATAAAGTATCCCCCTCCCGCCCCTTTTACCTAGTGTAAGCCCCCACTCCTCAGATGTGGAATCCAGTCCACAGACCAGACAGCTCACATCAAGGGTCAATATTCTTACTGTGAGAACAATGAAAGCCCGGCCCCCATTGACAGGTTTTCAGCTTTTTCCCTTATCTTGACGATTGCCCCTCTCTGCAATCTACCTGCTGGATACTTTATCATTCAATTACTCTTGAACTACAACTCTGACAGAATTGAAATAACACTCTCCATGGCCCAAATACTATGATGATTAATTAGATATGCGTTTTATTATGAAACATTACTATCCCTTTAAAGGCCTAGAATATAAAGAAAATAATTAGTGCAATGAAACATTTATATGTAATATTAGTGGAAGTGAAAAGCTGCTAGAATGAGCAAAGGAGATATGTTTGTTTTGTTTTTTGCTCCTGAGGAAGTGGCACGAAACGCGTTGAGAAATCTATTGTTTTTTTAAATCGATTTGAATTTTTTTTATTGCCCATATACTATTTTGCAATTGTATACTAACATTTTGGATTGTACTTTAGAGCAAAGTAAGAGTGGACATATGTTAATAAAAGCTCTTATAATTTAAGTCACCTCCCCTATATATGTTGGTTATTTGATTTTTTTTTTTTTTTAGTCCTGAAGTTGGTTCCAGTTCACAAAGGTATTAAGGGGTTATTGTGGTCGACGCTTTGAGTTTGATATCCTCAAGACAAGACCGCAGAGTACCCTAGATGCCTAAAGGTGATTGGAGGCCTGAGGAGACCGGAGGACAAGAACAGAGATCCCGAGGTATATTCTGGGAAGGCGGCATATTCTTAAAGGCGGAATTAAGGCCTCAATAAAATGTGAGTACCTGATTGTAACCAGCACAAGGGTGAAAGGTGCCTGAACAAGATTGTGTTTATAAAACTACTGCACTCAGAGGATTTTCTGCGCCTGCTGTTTTTGAATATTTTTTCTGTAGATGATGATTTAGCGGGGGATCCAAACCTGCATCAGGCGAGCAGTGAAGTTAACTTCTGTTGACTTTTGAGTTTACACAGGTGTATGTATACATGTTCGAAAAGTATGGACTTTTAATATTTTTAAGTTTGTTTTTTTCTTTATATATATATTTATATATATATATATATATATATATATACTAGTTGAACAGCCCGTTACACGGGCCACAGTGCCTCTGGCAGCCGGTCGTGGGGCAGTCACGCGTAGCAGAGACTGCCCGCGCCACTGCTGATACAGAGCTGGACGCTCCTTCGGAGCGCCCAGCTCTGTATCAGCCGCGGCGCGGGCAGTCTGTACTGCGCATGACTGCCGCACGCGCAGCAGTTTCTACTGCGCATGTCGGGCGTTACACACAACTTAGCGAATTATTATATAGGATATATATATATATATATATATATATATATATATATATATAGATCTTAAGAGATTCAAATTAGTGAAAATTTAAGTGAACTTGAGTTGGACGTATACAATTAAGAGGCACGTTTCTATTGTACCTGAAAATATTCAGGCATATATAGGTGGGCTGGTGTTGTCACCAGTAGGCATAATTTTGGTGATAGTAAGAACTTGCCCTTATAGATTGGCCTACTGTGGATTTATTTCCACTGTTACCTATATCAGGGCTTAAAATTTGAAGTCCTTTGCTACTAGCCAGACCTGAAAAGTTACTCGCCACTGTAAGCCATAACATACCCACCAGGGCTGAATTTCTACTCGCCAGGGCTAAATTTTCACTCGCCATTAGCTAGTGGCGAGTGGAAATTTTGAGCCCTGACCTATATTATATATTCAGTTTCATATTTTGGTTGGCCTGTCCAACAAGGGGCCTGCCCAACATATTGGTAATATAAGAGATTATCACAGACTATGGCTATTTACAGGTATTCATAGGTAATTCAAGGTATTTTAAGTTTCTAAAAGTATTGTTTTGCTGTTTACTCAACAAAAGAGGCAGGCAATTGTTCATTATCATAAGTACATTACAGAACTAGAACTGATTCATTTATGCTTTTACCTAGGAGTGGGCAACACAAAGCCACAAAAAACATAATTTTTCCTGGGCCAATTAGGAAGTACCACCCTGGGCTGAACCATTTCATTTGTGATATATTGGAAAGCATGTAATCTTTGGGTATGACTTCCACCCACAATTTATGAATTGATTCACACTATAATACAGTCCCTTTTTAGTGTGACTTCTGAATAATCACAGCATAAACCATTAAGGGACTTATTAAAATTAAAGCATGGGATGTATTTAAATGTATTATAAAAGCAAATAGGAGAGGCTTAAATAGTTAGTGTAAATGGCAGTGCTCTTGTTGGAAAAATGTTACACATAAGGAAGCCATCATGCCTGGCATTTAGTAATTTAGTCATCTGTAAAATAGGGAAGTTAAAAATATAGATAAACTTGATAACCCACTGAATGCCAGAAGGCGAATCAGTCTGCCACAATCTGTAGTAATCTTTGTGAAAACAAATCTGTCATTCAGTAAGGTGGACAAGCCACGTTCCTGCAGTAATCAAATTATTATTTCTATTCTAAAGTTATGTGTTTTTGTTTCCGCATGTCAGTTTGGGTTACCTAAATGTTCTGAGTTAAGTATATCGCCGTGTGGGGTATTTGTCTCCTCTAGTGCAGCTACATTTCTAAGAAGTGGACCGCTTTAGCTTCTTGAAAACAACCCTTTGTCTTTAATCCTTCAGTTTCATATCATATCCACTTGTTCTAGCATTCTTCAGTATCTGAAATGTGCACTGTTTCTGAACATTTTCAGATACAACAAAGTTCCAATGGAAAAAAAAGATATTTAAAAATGGAATGTCACATCTGTTTCTAGTTCTGATCCTCACCTTAAGCTGGAGATGTGAGGAGTAAGACATGGGATTATTCCTCCCATACCCAACAGGACAGGCACCTGACACAGTGATGTGCTGAGTGATGGCACATCTTACCTCTTTATTTGATAAGACTTCTTAGAGCCACTATTGTCTAGTGAAGAGCTCCATTCCACTGTAGGGCTCCAGCAGCAGTACCTGGCATGTTTTCTGTGATCACGCACCACGTGATGGTCACTGAAGTCTGCTCCTGCCCTTTCCCATCCTGTCATGTGTGCTTGATTGACAGGTCTCTCGGTGTTGTATGGTATTGAATGAAGAGAGCTGTAAGGGCAGCATATTCAGAGTTGATGTAAATTAATTGGCTGGCCTGTGTCTGCTAATTAAGCCCCAGGCACACAATTTAGTTAATAAAAATGTAATGAAGAAACACTCTCTGCAGTTAGGCCCTGCCAAGAAGAACAACAATTGGCTGAGCTGGTGGGCCCCCTCAAGTCACCAGGCCCTAGGCAGGAGCCTAGGTTGCCTTGCCCTTGATCTGGTTCTGATTCCACTATGTGAAATCATCCCCCCCGCTCCCCTCTAAGGACATGTGACAACTTGAAGTTTTAAGAATAATAATGAACCCTCCCTGCCACCAGCTTAGCATATTCTGCAGGATAGAATCTCCTCAGATGCAGCTTGATGTCCTGGTTGTGATTATCCTCAACCACACTGCTGTGTGTAGTCAGCATACCACACAGTGTGCAATGGGTGAGGTGAGGAAGGTAACAATGAAAGAGTGGGATAGCCAGAAGATTTTGCTACATCTTTTTGTGCCCCAGCCCCTAGAATCAGAAGTTTATGACGAACCAGGTGTCTCGCATGCCATCAAACTTTCAGGCTCTGGCTGGTTTTCTCCATTCTCCCTCCTTTTTGATCTCCACTTCACCTCTCATTGCCTTTGGGGAGAGAGAGAGGATACAGCAATCGCAGTGCCCGATTTCTTTTTGGGGGGGTTGGCTTTAACTTGCTTCTCATAAATGTTATGGTGTTTGTATTTCAAGGTACGTTCCCTCTTTTACCCTTTTTACTGATTTCTCACAAATCATGCACAGTGCCATCACTGATGACTGCACTGTGTCTGCCAAAAGAGAAAAATAGTCCCACACCCAGGGAGGGGAGAGGTGGAGAAGAATGGCCTTGTTCTTCTTCTCACAATCCTTCTCCTAGTTAAGCTCTAGGTGCTTGAGAACGATGCTAGAGAGCGGTGCTCGTGAGTGGAGACAGTTCCCCTACTTCTTTGCTGTGGCCAAGGCCGAGTTAAAGGTGCTGGCCGCGAAGCCAGATGTCCAATGCCGGTTGAGCCGGAACCCTGACCAGGATAGATGCGGAACTGGAGAATAGGAAGGACCCACGATGCAGATCAGGTGGACCTAGAACAGGTTCCAGGTAAACTGGATGAGGACAAAGGGAGCTAGGCAAGACTCCCTTAACAAAGGCCCAAGTATGAGCTCACAGCAGGGCTATAGCCCTAGTGGTGGGCTGATGCAGGGTAAGACTGCGGACAATGAGCCCCAAGGATGGGCTCACAACAGTGCTGAGCTGTTCCCAACAAAAGCCCTAGTGATGGGCAAAGGCAGAGTAAGACTGCAGACAATAGAACCCCACACAGGCAATGCAGAGCACGACTGCTACTAGAAGCCCCCAAAGATGGCTATACAAGAGACCAGATTGATCCCAACGAGGGATACTACTAAGGAGCAGAAAACGCCACCTGAGGCTAAGCTGCGGGATGTGACCGCACCAGAACTGGCAACCCCTGGGACCTGCTAACCATGGCCCTATTAGGTCATCTGGCCACAACAGATCTTGCCCAGTAGTACAGAAACCGCCATCAGAAATAATGGAGAGGAGGGCAAGGGTGATCCAGACACGAAGAGAGGCACTGGAGAGCCATAAGGCTCTAAACCCAAGCTCCGCCCGTCAGTGTTAGCTGACTAGCGAGCAAGGAGCCAGGTAACAGAGCACCTTATGCCGCCAGCTGTACCAAGCAGGTAATAGCAGCAGGCACACGCTGCATCAAGGATCGCCCTGCCAGGCGGGAGTACGGCAAGACACTGGGAGGTGGAGCACTGTGAGAGCGCATAACTGAAGTTAGACAGGCCAAACACCGGGAGTAACAGTCACAACGGAGGTAATGTAAGCCAAAAATCATAAACCATAGCCAAGGTACCAGGGGCATCTGTAATATTGGAGGAGTAACAGCAAGGTCAATAACGAGCCGGGGTCAGAAACGAGAGTAGTCCAAAACACAAAGTCAAGATCAGGATCAGGAACCAAAACACAGAAAAAGCTCAATAATCAGGCGCTTGGTGCTCGGTAGAGCATCCTTAAAAACAGCCCTGCTCCAATAGGCAACCAGGAGGAAAACGCTGGTAGAAAAGGTGGGAATGAGCAAGGGCAGCATGACACTTCTTCTCCACCACAACTCCCTTCATTGACTGGGGCAGAAGATTATGTTGCTGATGCTGCCTAAGAATCAGCACTACAGCTAGGACCAGGAGGATTATTGCTGCAAGTGGAATCTGTCCTAGTTCTGCATCACTACTGCTGGATCCCAATCCCACTGTGTCCGCTGTGGGTGGTGGCAAACTAGCTGACACGGTTTTCAGGCAAAGAAGGACAGACACAAATATAAAATATAAATCCACCTTTATTAATAAGTACAGTAATAATAGTATAGCCCACACAACCCCAGAACACAGGATGATAGGACCAAGGTTCCTACCTGGATCTGCACACTGTGCTGTGCACTGCAATACTGTGAGATACCGGAGACTAGGACCAAGGTGCAGGTGGAACACCAGAGGGAACTGTAACTGAGGCACAAGTCTCCACCCTGGGTCACGCGACCAGAGGCAACAGGGAGCTACAGCAGGCCTGCCCATCAATCTCAGTGTTTCATGGTTCAGGCAAGTTCGGAGAGTACAGAGCAAGTAGTCAGCCAGAGTCACAGGTCAGGCAAGCCAGGGACTATACAGAGCGAAAGGCAGCAAGAGCCAGAGGTCAGACAAACCAGGGACTACACAGAGCGAGTCAGTCAGTCAGAGCCACAGGTCAGAACCGAGGTGGGTAGTCAGACAAGCCGGAGTCATACATGGAGTGGATTCTCAGGACAGCATGGGTCACAACGGAGAGCAATAGACAATATCAGAAACACCACATAAGGGCAATGACTTCCAGGCCCAGGGAGGTTTATAAGGGAGCAGGAGGAGGCAGGACGCAATTAGGCCACACAGAATAGGCCCATAAACAGGCGTCCTAGCCAGTGCCTGTTTGATGATGTCAGCAATGTGGAAGTGGCCGCAACTATGCCGGCTGACACACCACAGGGGAAGGAAGCACAGGATAACTAGGTCTCTAAGGTAGATTGTGATACTAGCCTGCTCATCATAATCCTGCTGCCATTTCAACTCAGCAGCAGCAGCAGGAATTACAGCAGCATAAAACTCTGCAATGTCACTGCTACTAGTGGTTGTGATGCCCATCCCCATTTGTGTCCTGGTCTCTCATTCATTCTCGTTTTGGGCTACAAAGGACATTAATGGCTCTTTCAACTCAACTGCTCCACCATCACCCTCATCAGCACCACCACCAGCCCTCCTTGCTGCAGGGTTAGGAGGATGTTGTGGGCTCCCTTGAACTAGTCTGGCGGCCTGGCATCAAGTTCCCTTCCCCTTCAGCCTCAGCAGAAGGATCTACTGAGGTCACACTAGACCCACCACCAGCTTTTCACTAACATCACCTTCTGCTGTGCCTGCTTTGACACTATTTTCCCCCAGATACCAAGGGGCGATTTAGGGTAGTCTAGGCATCATTGTATCTGGGATATCAGGTCTTACAGTCCCTTCAGTACTAGTGGGGGTCAATTCCTCCTCCTCCTCAGATTCACTGAAAGTATAACAGTCCTGGAAACATCATATTTTTGGAGCGAAAATGCAAAGTACATGTAAGTAAAGAGGCTGGAAGTTTGTAGCCATTGAAAAAAAAATATCGAAAACATTTTGGGAATAGGCGACAACTGAGAAGATTTTAAGGGCTTTACTAAAAATGGATTTTTCTGCAAAAAAAGTGGACAACCATGTGGTTTTTGCAGGAACACAATGGAACTTTTCACCCACCCCTACTTCGGGGTATTTAGCTTGAAGCAGTTAGTCAGTGTGTACTGATTTTGGCTGGCTGTGGATGATAGGAGTAGAATACCTCCCAACATTTCAAATGGCCAAAGAGGGACACTTGTGGTTTAGATAGTGTTGTTGGGTGTGTGGCTGGTGGACGGAGAGTTACCAATAATTATTAGGTTATTTCATGGCCTATTGACACAGAATAAATGAACTGAATAAATGATTAAGAGCAACACCAAAGTATTTTATTTACACAGACTAATTTATAAACACATTTACTGTAGTCTAAACAAACATTAATGTGTGGATTTTATTGTTGTGGAGCAACGTGATGCACACCACACAGTCTGATATCCTAAAAAGAGGGACACCAGGGTGGGAAGAAAGAACAGAGGGATTTGGGACTCAAAGAGGGACTGTCCCTCCTAAAAAGGGACCCTTGGGAGGTATGTTGTAGTCCAACAGTATTTGGAGGGCCTCATGTTGCATATCTGATAATGGGTGGAGGAAAGAAGTGTCACTCACATTTCTCACAACTCCCTTCTCCACCTCCTCACACTTTCACCCCTCCTCCTCTCTCTCTCTCCCTGCATGCACCCTTTCCCCACCTCCTCACCCTTTCTCCCCCACCTTCTTTCTCATCCATTTATTCTCCCCCTGAGACAGACTTTCCCACACATAAAGGCACATTTACATACACATACTGTCACCGCTGATCACCCGATGATCGCACCTTTATCTCCACCCAGTGCTCTCCTATTGGTCCCTCCATGCATATGTCCCTGTCTTCTGGAAATGTAGATGCTCGTTCTTTGAGCCTCAATTGTGTATCTACTTATCATTGTCAGAATCATTGGTAATTGATCTCGGCCCATATGACTACCCATTGGCCTCCTGTTCTGTCTGCATCCAGGTTGTGATCTCAGCCTGGCTGACTACTCATTTGCTTCCTGCTTTGTCTGCACCCTGCTTGTGACCTCCTCTCATATGACTACCCACTTCACTCCAGTTCTGACACTGTTTTTTTTTCTGGCTACTCTTGTTATTAGATCTCCTGGTCCACTTGTTCCTATCTCCTACCTCACATCCTTATTGCTACCAGACTTCTACTCCTGGATTGCCTTCAGCTCAAGGCTTCCCCTGGTCTGAGCTCTGTCCTCTTTTTTCCTGCAGCCATGTTGGCTCCAGTTAGATTGGTATCCAGATTGTTCTTCAGCCTCCCTCTGCTTGCGGCAGAGGGGATTTTCTCCAGAGACTTAATCAACGTTGATCTCCAGTAGAGGAAGGAAGAATTTACCTAGTCTGCATCTCTGCCTCAGTCTCGGCTGGTTTTCTGCTTATCCTCCTCTGGAGTCATCTACTTTCTGTGGTGTTTGGTGTATTCATCCTGTCATCTAGCCTTGCAGCAGGTGTCTTTAAACCCAGCTTAGGCCACATCAAGAGCACACTCATCCACTGCCACCAATCTCAAGCAACGCATCCCATTCAGTAAACCCTAGCCTCATAGTAGTACCCCTACCATAGGTGCCTCTGGTGGTCAGAAGTCCTCCACCAGTGGAGCTTGACACATACACTAAGAGACACTCTAATAGCAGCATACAAAGAAAGATGCACACAGACAGACCGATCCAGACAAATCCAAACTGACAAACAGACACACTCACGGACAGACTGACACATACAGAAGGATACACACAAAGATGGAATCACACATACAGAAACAGAGAAACAGGTATATACACACAAAATGGACAGACAAACTGTCCCGGTTCCCAGGAATAAACCAGGAGTCAGTACGGTAAAGTAAAACAATCTTTTATTAGAATAATCACAGTAATGCACGTAAACAGATAACACACAGAGGCTGATCAAAGAGGCAAGCACTGTATCAGAAATATTCTGCCAATAGGTCCACCACACTGTCTGAGACTAGGCCTCAGCCCACTGGAGCCTTGTGGTAATTCGGAACGCCCAAAGGACTAGCACTGACTCAGCCTGCAGTCAGTCTAGGAGAGAAGTCTCCAATATATATGCAACCAAGGAGACTTCTGACTCACGCCTGCAGTCAGTAAGCTAGGAGTCTGATAGAGCCCCAGGTCCTCACTAGGATGGGTGTCTGTAGAGCGGGGGCCAATACAAGGAGGAAACAGACAAAGCCCCCTGGTCAGCACCAGAAAGGATAGTCCGACAAGCAGGGTCATACACAGAACGGGTAGTCAGCCAGAGCCAAAGGTTTTCACCAGATAGGATATCCACTAGAGTGTTTGTATGCTGGATGCACAGTGGACAGAGCCCCAGGTAAACACCAAAGTGGGTAGTCAGACAAGCCAGGTTCATACACGGAGCTGGTAGTCAGCCAGAGCCACAGGTTTGCACCAGAAAGGATGTCTAAGCCAAATCGGAATGCACAAGGAGAATGGTCAGACAGAGCCACAGGTCAACATCAGGATGGATGGTCAGACAGGCCGGGTCATACACAGTACAAGTAGTCAGCCAGAGCCACAGGTCCGCACCAGATTGCATGTCCATTACACAATGGGAGCACGCAAAAGAGTAGTCAGACAGAGCCACAGGTCAGCACCAGAATGGATGGTCAGACAAGCCAGGTCATACACAGAGCCCAAGGAAAACAGAACTGTATTGTACAACAACGCAAGGGCAACTGAGTCTGGACTCAGTCTGCCCTTTAAACCCCTCCTCAGGAAGTAGGTAGGAGGAGCAGCTCAGAGGGAGGAAGGAGGAGACTACAGGAATCAAACACATAAAATAGAGGCCTGCTGCATGCTTGAAGCCTCGCGCCTGCAGATTACGCATTTAGCTTTGATGTGTCCAATCATGCGTCATTCCGGCGACATCCGTGCGGCATGGATGCCCACTGACGCCGAAGTGTCACTTCGAGCGTCACCTGAAGCAGCGGAGCTGGAACCAAGGTAATCTGTAACACAAGCACAGAAAGACACACAAATGGACACACATACACAAATGAACACATATACACACAGAAAGACACATACACAAACTGACACAGAGACCCAACCACAGAGAGGCAGACGCGTGCGCACACACACACTTTAGTCTCTCTGCTTTTCAAATACCCTATTTTATCTACTTTTTTCCTACTCTGTCACCTATGTATACACAAGTACAGTGACTACATATATTTGTGTATGTACAGAAATATTTCTCTGCAATGACAGATTTACAAAGTATTTTATGTAAACACTTGTATACACAGAAATGAGTGGGTGACAGGTTAGAAGAGGAAATATCCAGAATTCATGTAAAGCTTGCATGTATATAGTTAAATGCATGCATTCAGCTGAAACTCTACACTCAGAGCAAAACTGTTGACAGCGTGGCCCTCAACTATATTTGAGTTTGACTTGTCTGCTATAGATTGATAATCCTACTTAACTCTACTTCCTGAATTCAAACAGGAGCTGCATCATCACTTTCATGCAGACAATTGCTGCTGTCTATAAGTAAATATCTATCACTTTTTTATATGGTGCCACACGTGTACACAGCTCTTTACAGTACTATGTTATAATAAATACAATAACAAATATTAAAATACGTGTCACAATCATAGAAATAATAGGAAAGAGGCCCCTGTCCCAAGAAGCTTACAATCTAAATGGACACACATGCACACTCATTAGCCATCATTGTAAAAACCAAAATAGTTACTTTTTCAAGTCATTTTCTAGAAGCTTTTAAAAGAGCTAAAAGGATTTATGAGAAAAAGTAATTTAATGTGAAAGGGTGATCACACGTTAGCCTGATGCTCTTAACCATGTCCTGTATTTTTGTATTGTACTATTATGATTTCTGTAGAGCGCTGTGTACATTAATGACGCTATATAAATAAAGATGTATACACACATACATACAGTATCTCACATAAGTGAGTACACCCCTCACATTTTTGTAAATATTTTTATTTTATCTTTCATGTGACAACACTGAAGAAATGACACTCTGTTACAATGTAAAGTAGTGAGTGTACAGCCTGTATAACAGTGTAAATTTGCTGTCCCCCTCAAAATAACTCAAAACACAGCCGTTAATGTCTAAATCTTGGCAACAAAAGTGAGTGCACTACTATCACAGTGCCTGTGATCCTCCTGTCATTCTCATCTGTGGCATACTTTGATTTGCTGAGTTGGTTTGGCCCGCCCCCTGGTGACCTTTTTATACCTGACTTCCACATCTGTCAGATGCCCTTTCATGGTGTTTCTGAGCCAGTCTTGCTGTTGCTGTGTTCCTGCATCTGGATTCCTGTGTACCGACTTTGGCCTGTCCTGACTACGCTCCTGTGTTCCTGATCATGTTTGACCCGGCTTGTCTGAGAAACCCCTACGTGCTACGACCCGGCTTGTCTGAGAAACTCCTACATGCTACGACCCGGCTTGTCTGAGAACCTCCTACGTGCTACGACCCGACTGGCTGACTTCCTGCTTCGTGATCGACCACGGCCTGTTCCAGCGACCTGCGTTTGCCTGTTGTCTCCGCCGCGACATTCTGACTCCTGCTGTGCTGTGCTGACATAGTGTGACCATTACACTCTGGTGTAACCCATCTCCTAGTGCAGAGTTCCTTGCTGACTTGCATAAGCTGTGCTCCTTGTACCGAGCCTCCATACGCTTGCAGAGCTTAGTTACCATACCAAGCCTGGGAGATTTAAACGTATCCTTTAACCCTTGCAATGTCGCTTCGCTCTTGCCGAACCTCCATTCTATTCTTAGAGCCTCTACCTTATAAGTCTACTTCTGCTGAGTTGGCCGCTACTTGGACGGCGACTCCGATTCACTACTGCAGAGTAGTCTAGTCCTGTCGGTCCGGTTGGGCGCCATAGGCTCTCGGTATCACGTTAATTACCGGAGGTATCCATTGTGGCTATTTGTTCTGAGTGGTAGGAAGGTTAGGCTCCAAGCTCTTGCAGGATCCGAAGGTCTACGCCCGTGGGGGCTATTGGCTCGTGTTGTGCTCACTTTGGTCTCCGGTTATACGCCCGTGGGGGCTAAAACGCCAGCTTTGCATCTCAGGCTAGTCTCCGATTATGCCCGTGGGGGCTACATACTCTTGCACTTGCAGTCTCAGTGGACTCTTTGGGAACGCCCGCGGGGGCTAGGTTTGGGTCACTGTTCTGCTAAACTCATGCTGGTCACTGAACACCAACTATCCTCCATTGCATGAACTCTGTGTTGTGCACATTTGCTCAGTTTATCACTACACCATTCGGGCGTGCCAAACCCCACAGCTGAGACAGACTGATTGTTCTCATTAACCCTTTAGGGACCAGTTCACTATTATCTGTACCATTTTGAGTGTGCCTTCTATTCATTATAGTGAATCTATGTGTACTGTGTATTCACTTGAAATTGCTGCTATCACCTGTAGAGGGCTATCATTTGTACTTATTTTCATTCAATAAACGTTGTTTATTTTACCTACTGGTCTGAGTGTTAAAACAAACCGTTACAACTACTAAGTGGAAATGTCCAAATTGGGCCCAATTACCCATTTTCCCTCCCCGGTGTCATGTGACCCATTAGTGTTACAAGGTCTCGGGCGTGAATGGGGAGCAGGTGTGTTAAATTTGGTGTTATCGCTCTCACACTCTCTCATACTGGTCATTGGAAGTTCAACATGGCACCTCATGGCAAAGAACTCTCTGAGGATCTGAAAAAAAAGTATTGTTGCTCTACATACAGGTGGGCTAGGGTAGAAGAAGATTGTCAAGACCCTGAAACTGAGGTGCAGCATGGTGGGCAAGACCATACAGCGGTTTCACAGGACAGGTTCCACTCAGAACAGGCCTCGCCATGGTCGGTCAAAGAAGTTGAATGCACGTGCTCAGCGTTATACCCAGAGGTTGTCTTTGGGAAATAGACATTTGAGTGCTGCCAACATTGCTACAGAGGTTGAAGGGGTGGGGGGTCAGCCTGTCAGTGTGCTCAGACCATACGCCACACACTGAATCAAATTGGTCTGCATGGCTGTCTTCCCAGAAGGAAGCCTCTTCTAAAGATGATGAACAAGAAATCCCGCAAACAGTTTGCTGAAGACAAGCAGACTAAGGACATGAATTACAGGAACCATGTCTTGTGGTCCAATGAGACCAAGATAAACTTATTTGGTTCAGATGGTGTCAAGCGTGTGTGTCGGCAACCAGGTGAGGAGTACAAAGACAAGTGTGTCTTGCCTACAGTCAAGCATGGTGGTGGGAGTGTCATGGTTTGGGCCAGCATGAGTGCTGCTGGCACCGGGGAGCTACAGTTCACCGAGGGAATCATGAATGCCAACATGTACTGTGACATACTGAAGGACAGGAGAATCCCCTCCCTTCGGAGGAGTATTCCAACATGATAACGACCCCAAACACCCCTCCAAGACGACCACTGCCTTGCTAAAGAAGCTGAGGGTAAAAGTGATGGACTGGCCAAGCATGTCTCCAGACCTAAACCCTATTGAGCATCTGTGGGGCATCCTCAAACGGAGGGTGGGGGAGTGCAAGGTCTCTAACATCCACCAGCTCCATGATGTCGTTATGGAGGAGTGGAAGAGGACTCCAGTGGCAGAAGCTCTGGTGTACTCCATGCCCAAGAGGGTTAAGGCAGTGCTGGAAAATAATGGTGGTCACACAAAATATTGACACTTTGGGCCCAATTTGGACATTTCCACTTAGGGGTGTACTCACTTTTGTTGCCAAGGTTTAGACATTAATGGCTGTGTGTTGAGTTATTTTGAGGGGGACAGCAAATTTACACTGTTATACAGGCAGTACACTCACTACTGTACATTATAGCAGAGTGTCATTTCTTCAGTGTTATCATATGAAAGATAAAATAAAAATATTTACAAAAATGTGAGGGGTGTACTCACTTATGTAAGATTATGTACATACATACATACAAGGGTGAAATGTATTTATTGAAATTTCTTCTGTGTCCCTCCACAGCAATACAATTGGGTATTGTCGCCTTTCTCCAACTGGGTAGAACCAAAGAACGGCACAAAAGGAATCCCCTCAGAATGAGTAAGCAGTCAAAGCTGAAAAATAGAGCATAAACAATAGGGTCTGCAGTGGAGGGACACAGAAGAAAATGAAATATTGCAAGTAAACTTCACCCTTTCTTCTGTCTCCCTACCCACAGCAATACATGTGAGACAAAGCAGTACCAAACAAAAAGGGGCGAGGGGGGTAGCCACATAAAGTGCATGCTTTTCAGAAAAGGATAAGAAGAAGAAAGAAACCATATATCACCAAATAACCCAGGAGGAAAAAAGGAACAATACTACCAGACATGAAGCAACCACTACCTGGAGCACATTCCTGCCAATCTGCAGAAGCCTGACCTTCCAAATGATAATGCTTGCTGAATGTGGAAATGAGGACCAAGTGACTACCTAGCAGATGTCTTCTGGAGACACTGTTGCTTTACAAGCCCAAGAGGTTGAAACAAATCTTGTAGATTGCACCTTAATAGTCTTAGGAGGAGATACACTTGCATACAAATATGGTATCTTTATACACTCAGTAGGCTATGGAAGTTTTTGATGATGCAGTACCCTTGAATTTCCGTTGCAAGTGAACAAACAAGGAGTCTGCTTTTCTAAAATCCCTGGCCCCTGGAGATAACAGGACATGCACCTCACCAGATCCAGATTATGAAATAGTGTTTCTTTTTCTCCTTTTGGCTTTGAGCAAAAGGATGGGAGAACAATAACTTGATTTAAATGGAAGGATTAAACAACCTTGGATTTAAAAGATGGGTTCCTCCTAAGAACCACTTTTGATGGATAACCAAGAATAGGGACTTAGAAGAAAAAGCATGGGTCTCACTCTCTTGGCAGAGGTAATAGTCATTAGAAAAGGTTAGAACCTTGAAACTAGAATGTTCAAGAGGCTATGCGCATTGAAAGGATGGTACTGCCCTGTGAGGACCTCAAGGTCCTCGGATGTGATGAATGTATGTTGATTGCAACATGTCCTGCATTGGACACACACAGCAGTGGATGAAGCGGCTGCCAGTTGAAGCATGGGGATCGCTGCCTCTGGAGGGGGTTGGGGGAGACGGCTATGGTCTTTACACCTGTAGCTCATTGAAATGCTCCCATATATAGTGGGAGCTGCAGAATTAACACATTTAACCCTTTCACTGTCACAAAGTTATCCACCACATTGCAAATCAATGTGTTGCAATGCTGCCTCCTGAGGGGATGGGGAGTGAGGGTCAATACAGCTACCTACGGAGGGGATGGGGAGTGAGGGTCATTACAGCTAACTCCGGAGGGGATGGGGAGTGAGGGTCATTACAGCCCCTTTTAAAAAGGTATCATCTAATTTTTTTATAAATAAGTAGAAACAAAGTTTTCTACAATTGCCCAGTATCTGTGCTCTTCAGAATACATACTTTCATACTCACCAAGGCTCTAAGGCCTGCACTGGTCCGGAGCTACTCCCCTCAGCCTTGGCTACAGGCTCTGACAGACCTGACGACACAGGAAGGGAGTGCTGCAACGTACCGGCTAGAGCCAAACAGCCAGCTTGATTATAGTTCTTTCCATAAAATAATTCCTTTATTAGTATAAAACTAAAACCTAAAAAGCCCACATACATAGTTAATTACGGTGAACACTGATTATCATGCCTGTGTCTCTGGCTGACGAATGGTCAGTTTGAAAGTATCCATTTGGCTTTGATTGGTGAGAGCAAGAGAATACTTTAGGGAATGTTCCAATATATATGGATGGTATCATACTTAGAACTTGATTTATGATTAAGTGAGACTATCACACTTATGTCTACAAGTGTTATTTATCCTGTGATTTGAAGATGTTTTTAGTTTTGTACTAATAAAAAAATGATTTTATGGAAAGAACTGTGATCGAGTTGGCTGTTTTGGATCTAGGCGGTCCATCTCCCTTCCGGTCTTGTCTCATCTAATTTTTTTAGTGTACATTCATTCCTTGAATATATCTGCACAGTTCTCATTTTTTTCTACATTGCGGGAGCTGTAGGATTACCAAATTTAACCCTAATCTAATCTTTCACTGTACATTTGTTTCTTCATGGAATATGTCTGAGGAGGACTGATTTTTTTCATTATATATTTTGTAGGATTACCAAATGTAACCCTTTCAGTATCAGAAAGGTATCTAACATATTGCAAAGCGATGTGTTGCATACCCCTGTGCCACTCAAAGGGTTAAAGGGATAGTAATACTTTATTATTACTATCCCCCATATTGTAGATATTTGCAAAATAATTTAATAGCTCCCAGGATCATCTCTCAAACCTTTATGGTTTGAGAGATAACCGAAGATAAAGATCTCCTCTCCCTCCCCCTTCCATGAAGTCAGCGTTGTACTGACTGCAGGGATATCCGATCTGACTTTCATCAGGCAGCTCTGCAGCAGAGCCGCGATCGTGTTAGTGAAAAATAATGAATTCACTGAAACGGTCTTCTACATGTGCTTGCAAACCAATCACATGTAGAAGACCATTTCAGTGAAATAATTCTTTTTCACTAACGCGATCTCGGCTCAGCTGCAGAGCCGCAAGCCTATCATACGACAGACTTCCCCTGCAGTCAACACAACGCTGACTTCAGGAAAGGGGAGGGAGGGGGGAATTTTGCCTTCGGTTATCTCTCAGACCATAAAGATTTGAGAGATGAATCTGGAGGCAATTGAATTATTTAGCAAATATCTACAATATGGGGGATAGTAATAATAAAGTATTACTATCCCTTTAATGTATGGGCAATGCCATGCCAAGACTGCTAGTAACATATAAAATGTTAGGTGTTCTCCAGACGTTCCAGACTGAGTGTTAGGGGTGCCTCAAGTATGAAAAGGCTGAGAACCACTGGTCTAGACACTGAGTGAAAATACCATCTCTACTTCTATAAATATCTGGGAAATGTCTTCATCAAAGCTCCTGGTGAGAACTCATGTGCTGGGAATTAGTGTATCTAAATTATGTAAATTGCTATAAAGGGGTGGGAATGAGAGGAAGAAAGGTGTGGTTTCACTTTAGAATGAGCTGGAATTGGGCATAACAGGATGGGATGTGGGCAGAACAGATGGGAAGTAGGTGAAGTTTCTAAATACATGTTAAATCTGCTATGTGAGCTGGGGCACTCTCATTGGCAAGAGAGTGCACCAGGTTGCATGCTGGATTCCTCCGTCAGTGGAGGTGGTACTAACAGGGAACAACTGGGAGGGGAAGAGGCGAAGATTGACAAGCTAACGTACAGAGTTGCACCACAGCCTGCCCTGAAGTGATGTCAAGCGGTAACATTTTATAGGCTAATTTGTCTGTGAATAGAGCATTAAAAAAATGTAATACTTATTGAGAAGCTACAATCGAATAAGGACTTTAAAAGAGGTGAGAGTTCCCTTTTAAACAAACATATCACCAAAAAATGACAGGCTCAAATGCATTGAAATGTTATGCACTGATTGACAACATTCCTCCCCCCCCCCCCTTTGGCAAGAAAGATCTAAAATCTTTCAAAATAAAAGGTGAAAGTGGTCACTATTGGTCACATTTTATCAGGCCAGATCCATAAACATTGCTAATTGTTTAGAGATAAGAATCCACCCAGTTCAATTCACTGAAATGCTTATCTCTTAGTTGTTTACCTAAATCCTGCCTTACATTGTCCTTATCACCTGTATAAACAGAGATGTCAAGTGGTCATCAGAGCCGCCTCCAGGTGAATAGGAAAACCACATTTATAATAATTTGGGGGGGTTTATGCACCTAATAAATAGTTTAAATGCTGGCTAGGAGTACATAATATTTAAAATGGAATCAACCTTATTCATTTTAGGTGATACTATCCCTTTCAATAGGGTTTTTTAAATTAAACCTTCAAGGGCTTCAAAGTCCAATTTTAATTAATCAGAATCTGGGGAGTTTTTAAAGGGATAGTAATACTTAATAATTACTAACGCCTATATTAAAGTCTTATTAAAAATAAGTGTCATCTCTCAAACCTTTATGGTTTGAGAGATGATCGCTCCTAAAGTTGCTCTTTCCCTCCCCCTTCCCCGAAATCAGGGTTGTAGCTGACTGAAGGGAAATCCGGCCTTAGATCATCAGGCGGCTCTGCAGCAGAGCCGCAATCGCATTAATAAAAAAAAAATATTTCACTAAAACGGTCTTCTACGTCTGCTTTCAAACCAAGCACACATAGAAGACCATTTCAATGAAAGTTTTCTTTTTTATTAAAGCGATCTTGGCTGTGCTGCAGAGCTGCCTGAAAGTCACATGACTGGCTTCCTGCAGTCAGCTAGAACGCTGACTACGGGGAAAGGGGGGGGGAGAGGTCAAATTTAGGAGTGATCATCTCTCAGACCATAAAGGTTTGAGAGATGATACTGGGGGCACTACATTTATTTTTAATAGGACTTTAATATAGGGATTAGTAATACTTAAGTATTACAATCCCTTTAAATTTGTTCCCTATGGTGCAGTTGGGTTACTCCGGAATTACCCCACTTTTTTAGTACATCAACCTTGGTGTGTTAATGTGCAAACAAACATGGGGGTTTTAAGGGTATATGATCACCTAAAATGAATAGAGTTAATTCTATTAGCCTGCATTTGTTTAAAAAAAAAACAAACTTATTATAAAGTTGCTTTTCCTATTCTAGTGGCGGCAACTGGGTATGACCATTTGACCCATCCTTGCTTATGCAACTGATATAAAGGCAATATAAGGCATGACGGAGGTAAACAAATGTATAAGAGAGAAAAGAGTTTTGGTGAACTGAACAGGGTGGGTTCTAATTCAAAAGCAATTATCTCTGTTTATGTTTTTGGGTTTTTTTTCAATTTTTCTAACTGATAATTGTAGCCATGTTTAACCACTTTTTACCTTTATTCTGAAATATTTTAGAACACTCTCACAAAAGAAGAAAATGTATATATTAATAGATATATACACTTTTGTTTTTTGTGACAATGTCCCTTTAAAGCAGAACTATCACGCTTACATAAGTTATCCCCAATGAATTATTAGTAGTTTGTTAATCATGGAAATATTGTAATAAAGTTTCTTAAGTGCCGGCATGAGTTAGAATCAACATCGTATGAAACTCACATCAGTAGGACAGCACAGACAATTTGGCAAAGAGTGATCTGTGCTCCTGAGCTGTCCGTTCCTGTCTCGTCAGTGATAGGTTATTTGCTAAAGTGGGAGTTGCATTGTACTGTACGGTACAGGCAGGGATGGACAGCGCAGACACACATATCACTCTTCACCAAGATGTCTGCTCTGTCCTACTGATGTAAGTTTCATACTGGCACTTAAGAAACTTTATTACGCTATTTCCATGATTAACAAACTACTATTAATTAATCGGGGATAACTTATGTAAGCGTGATAGTTCTGCTTTAAATTTTATTAAACAGGACAGCAGGAACAACAAATGATCAGGGAATTTTTTTCTATCTCCTTGTTTCCCCTGAAGTACTCAGAAGTCTCTGTCCCCGTTTGCTAATCCTATCATCTGATTGGGTTCTCCAGCCAGACATCCTAGCTCCCTCCTCCCTGCTCCTAGAGAAGAGGACATGGATCATTTCTCCGTGCACATAAGAGGTCCTTTGAGAGGATGTCCATCATAGGCCTCTGTTATGGTTGCCGAGAGGAACAACCCTCCACTGATCATCCAGGCTCCTGAACTCTCAATTCCTGTTAAGACATTAAGAGAACTAATACCTCCTAATAATATGCCCCACTTATCAAACTATGGCCATAAAATCCTAATTGCCCCTATGCATATTGCCATTACACCTTTGTTCAAAAGATATCATATTCAACCAGTCGTGGACAAAGGATAACATCTTCAGTCACATGGAGTACACAGGGGATACCCTGTTACACATGTATTTACTGCTGCACACTGACATTGTGAATAAAAAAAATACATAAAAAGTGCTGCCCATTATGCTGCTATTGTCTTTATCAGACGGTGAAGTGAAAGTAACCAGCAATACATTACAGCGGACGTCTAATGAAATAAAACCTATATAGATAAACCTGACTGTTGTATGAAGCACTTCTTCTATTAAACAGAAAACTGTGCTTCATGATAACATCTATAAAAAAAAAAGTCTCTGTTTTCTGAGGCCTATAATCTAGTCTTACATATTCCCTCACTTACAGTACCATAGAAATCTTGATAGGCATCTGAGAAGTGATAGCATTTTATTGTCTGTAAACAACCTAAGATATCAGTACATTAACTGATATTAGATTTTATCTTAGACATGACAAACAAAATTAACCTAATGGTGTCTGAATAGACAGTCTACACATGCATTTAAAAAAATCAAGTTTAGGATTATACTTTAGGGACCTAATAAAATAATACATTTTTATGTGATCTGGTTATAAATTTAAGATATTGAAAGGTGTATCAACACATTTAATTTTAAGTGTTAGTGTTCTTTAAATGGGAATGATATCCTTGGAATAAGAAGGACTCGCCTAGGTGAGTGTCCTTTAAATAGCCATAATATATAGTAATGTGCAAACGTTTTAAGCAGGTTTGAAAAAATGATGTAAAGTAAGACTGCTTTAAAAAATAGACACGTTAATAGTTTATTTTTATCAATTAACAAAATGATAGTGGGTGAACAGGTCAAATCTAAATCAAATCAATATTTGGTGTGACCACCCTTTTCCTTCAAACCAGTATCAAATCTTCTAGGTACACTTGCACACAGTTTCTTAAGGAATTCGGAAGGTAGGTTGTTCCAAGCATCTTGGAGAACTAACCACGGTTCTTCTGAGCATTTAGGAACCTCAGTCACTTCTCTCTCCATGTAATCCCACACAGACTTGATGATGTTGATATCAGGGCTCTGTGGAGGACATACCATCACTTCCAGGACTCCTTGTTCTTCTTTATACTGAAGATAGTTCTGAATGATTTTGGCTTTATTTTTGGGGTCAATGTCATGCTGCAGAATAAATTTGGGGCCAATCAGATGCCTCCCTGATGGTACTGCATGATGGAGAAGTATCTGCCTGTACTTCTCAGCATTGAGGAGACCATTAATTCTGACCAAATCCCCAACTCCATTTGCAGAAATGCAGCCCTAAACTTGCAAGGAACTCCACCATGCTTCACTGTCACCTGCCTTATACTTGTACCGCTCTCCAGCCCTTCAGCAAACAAACTGCCTTCAGCTACAGCCAAATATTTCAAATTTTGACTCATCAGTCCAGAACACCTGCTGCCATTTTTCTGCATGATAGTTCCTGTGTTTTTTTCCATAGTTGAGTCGCTTGGCCTTGTTTCCACGTTGAAGGTATGGCTTTTTTGTCTGCAAGTCTTCCATGAAGATTACTTCTGACCAGACTTCTCTGGAGTAAATGGGTGTTCCAGGGTCCCACTGTTTTCTGCCAATTCTGGGCCGATGGCACTGCTGGACGTCTTCCGATTGCAAAGGTAAGTAAGCATGATGTGTCTTTCATCTGATGCACTGTTTCCTTGGTTGACCACTGCAACTACAGACCTCAACATTGTCCGTTTCTATGTGCTTCTTCAAAAGAGCTTGGACAGCACATCTGGAACCCCTGTTTGCCTGAGAGAGACCTTGCTGATGCAGTTCAACTACCTTGTGTTTTATTGTTGTGCTCAGTCTTGCCATGGTGTATGACTTTTAATATTATACTGTCTTCAGCAACCTCACCTTGTTAGCTAAGTTTGGCTGTTCCTCACCCAGTTTTATTCCTCCTACATAGCTGTTTCTGTTTCAATGAATGACTATGTTTCAACCTACATTTTAAATTGATGATCATTAGCACATGTTTAGTATAATTATTTAATCATACACCTGACTATATACCGACAAAATCCCTGAATTTTTGCAAGTGTACCTAGAAGAACTGATGCTGTTTTGAAGGCAAAGGATGGTCACACCAAATATTGATTTGATTTAGATTTTTCTTCTGTTTCCTCACTTTGCATTTTGTTGATTGATAAAAAATATACTATTAAGATGTCTATTTTTTAAAGCATTCTTACTTTACAGCATTTTTTCACACCTGCCTAAAATATTTGCACATTGCTGTATGTGTATGAATGAATTATTTGTATAAATACATACATTGACACACACATAAATCCTTGAAGACAAATCACATTCACAGGACTTCTGAAAGGATAATCAGGTGCATATTTATTGTATTAATGTTTTGGCATTGCTTTGGACCTTTACTAAGGATTTTTATGTATACTTTATATTTTCAAGTACCCATGCCAGTGACTGTATAATTACTGAGTGCACAGATTTTGATACGTACATATATTTTATATAAATAATGGTGTGTTGGTAAATATCTACATACATATATATGTATCTATATCTTTCACTCTCTCGTTTTATCCTATGTTGTGGTCTACTGTTAGTTGGTTTCAGTTTACAATCTAAGACAGCTGATACAAATCATTCAGGTTTATTGAAACATACTGTTGTTTGACAAGGTGTGCTCTAGAGGCGGACCACAACAAAGATCACCATTTACAATAAACTTCAGATATAATGTAAAAATTAAATATATAAATCTACCTGGCTGATACATCTACCTAGGTAAGTTCTTCTATTAACATGGTATGAGTCACTTAATCCTAGGGTAGAGTTCCTATTAAACTAATTAAGAACCATTTATTTCAATAGTATGGGTTCTTTTTAAAGGGGAAATATATTCTACAAATAAGTTGCTCTTAATTTGTTTAACACATTGACTTAAGTAAGTAGGTTTCCCGCGGGGAGCCCTGAAATCCATGACGTACATGTACATCGTGGGTCCTTTAGGGACATTCACCCATGACGTACATATACGTCCTTGGTCGTAAAGGGGTTAAGGACTGTGTGGTCTGAGGTTGGCTGTCTCTAGTGGACTATGGCACTTTTTTTTTTTTTACAGGGATGCATTCTGGGATTGCAGATCAGCGTGCAGCCGCACTACAATCTCAGAATTCCATTATGTGCCAGGACCGTCACCGGTCCTTAACGCACAAACAACGATGGCCGTCCTGGCACGTCATTGGTCGATAAGGGGTTAACATATGCAAATTATAACATATAACAGAAATAACTGGCTGCTGTTTCAATGACACCTACCTAGGAAAGAGCTACTTATTCTTAAAGTGTAGTTCCCCATTAAAGGGATAGTAATGTTTCATAATAAAAGCAGCTCTAATAATCTTCATAGTATTTGGGCTTTGGAGAGTGTTATTTCAATTCTGTCAGAGTTGTAGTTCAAGAGTAATTGAATGATAAGTTATCCCCCTCCCACTGATGTAACTACTTTGTGTATTTATGTTACAACCTCAGAGTAAATTAGCTCTGTCTTTACATTAAAGTAGAATCATACTCTTGTGTTTTACTTACATTAAACATTAACTAGGAAAAAAAGATAACACCTTGTTGATAGAAGTTTGGGTTACATTTCAGAGAATCTTAAATACAATGGACCTTATGTATAAAAGCAGACTGGAGCAATTCTTGGGAAACCAATTGAATCATAGGAGACAAAGAAAAGTTCCCAAAATTCTGTTGGATTTAAATGGGGCTTTGAAACCCTTGAGTACTAGAGAGGTCTCAATTGACAGGCCTCTCTAGCATTCAAGGGGTTAATAGCCCCATTTAAATCAATGGGAAATGTTCACTGTCCCCTATCGTGCACTTGGTATGCTCTGGGATTGGTGCACTTTGCCTATATACGTCAGGCTCAGTGTTTATGTATTTACTCTATACTATATATAGCTACGGCCGATAAAAAAATTATGAAAGTTGGAGAACAATAGCAGCTAGTTTAGTTTCTTCATTTAACCTCTTGGATGCTAGAGACTTTCCAATGGCAGATAACGCTAGCACCCAAGAGTAAAAATAACGCTAATATGAAAATTGTTCTCATGTGAATGTGGTTGACACATTATTTTTTTAATATATTTTTAGTTGTAGTAGGGTGCTGCCACTGGCACTCACTAACCTTCTGACAAAGTCGTTACTATAGATATGTTGCCCTCTAGTTGGTGACTCTTAAGAGTGCAACATCAGAATGTCGCCCGCATCAAAAGGGCGACATCAGAATGTTGCACACATCAAAAGGGCGTCATTCTGATGATGAACACTTAAAGGGATAGTAATGTTTCACAATAAAAGCAGCTCCAATTAATCTTCATAGTCATACCTGGGAACTTTCCAAATGAACTGACCCTGAGATCTTTGGAATATTAACCCTTAAAGCGTCCCATATTGTAGATTTTATGCAATACGTACCTGCTTGCACTAATTCAGAGGTTCTTCAGTCGGTCCGCAAGGAAAATTTAACATGTCACAACATAGAGATCTCACTGCCCAAACACAAATAAGACAAGCAGGACATTTCCTGCTGCTTTTCTGGTAAAAATGGCACCAATTTGGAGACTAAAGACACATTTAATGGTGGCAAATCATATAGGAGGTAACACAGACCTCTCTCACCCTGAGAATTTTGCCCTTCACCCTGAGACCCTGAGATTTAGGTCTAAACCCTGAGTCTCAGGGTCAAGCCCTGAGAGTTCACAGGTATGTTCATAGTATTTGGACTTTGGAGAGTGTTATTTCAATTCTGTCAGAGTTGTAGTTCAAGAGTAATTGAATGATAAAATTTCCCCCTCCCGCCCCTTTTACCTAGTGTAATCCACCTCCCCTCACATGTGGAATCTGGTCCTGGGACCAGACAAGTCACAGCAAGGGACAATCTTCAGTGAGCACAAGGAAAAACATGAAAAACCTGCAAAGGGGGCAGGGTTTTCCTTTTGCTGATCCTGGGGATAGCTCTTTAGCTATTCCACAGTGAGAAGCTAAATAGAAAGTATCCAACAAATTTAAAACTCTCTACCATTCAGTAGGTTAAAGGGGAACTCTCACCTCCAGTAAACTGCTTCTTATATGAATCTTCAATGGCAATACATTTTCAATGCGTGTTTTTTTTTTTTTTTTAATGCAGTATTGACGGAGATATCTGCTTTTTAATAGAAGAGCAAGACGTCACATCAGGACAGGCTCTATACCACAGCCTGTCAATCTCAGCTTCCTCCCCTACCCAGTTGTTCCCAGTTCCCACCTCCTCCTCTGATGGAAGAATCCAGCATTTGAACTGGAGCGCTCTCTCACCAATGAGAGTGTTCCATGGGCCATATGTTCAGACAAGTAGTGAAATAGCTTTTGTCGTTTGTAATGACTTTTCAAAGTACAATGTCGTTGGGATCATTAATATTTTCAGAGTGTCGGTTGTGATTGGAAATATGTCCTTTGTCCTGACTGAAACTTTCGTATGTAATGACAAAAATGTATTACGTAAAGACAAAATTCTCATATTCATAACTTCATATTCCCTCCACTTTTTTCTTAACGTACAAATTTGGTCTTTTGCAAGACTTTTTTTATGACAAATTTTCTTTTCCTCTATACGACACTGGAGAATAGTTTAGCCCCACCCTTCTCCCACCCCTTTGCCCGGCAATTCTGGAGTTGTGTCGTACACAACGGTCATTACGAATTTTTTGTCATATTCTCTATAGAAAATATGTCGTTCATGCACACAATTACTTAATTTTGTCGTTCATACAACATTTTTTTGTCGTTATCCCTTTGAACAAACGGTCACATGGAGGATTCCTCTTTTGGAGGAGGAAATGAGAATGGGGAACAACTGGGGAGGGGAGGAGGCTGAGATTGACAGGTTGCGGTAGAGAGCTGTCTGGTACAGAGCAGTGCTGCAGCCTGTCCTGAAGTGACATCGCTCACTTCCATTAAAAAGCCAAAATCTCTGTCAATATTGCATTCAAAATAAATAAATAAAGATAATGTCATTGGAGAGTCACATAAAAAGCAGTTTACTAGAGGTGACAGTTCCCCTTTAACCCCTTAAGGACCAGCGGTCCCAGGGTGTGTGGTCCTGTAAGGACCAGATGGGGAAGTTTGACGTGCCGCCCCACGTGACTGATTAAGTGTGCCGGCACGCCGAACGAGGGACTGAAAGAGATCGCTCCAGTCTTGGAGCGATCAACTTCAGTCCCCAGTATTACTCACCGCGCTCCTGCAGGAGCACGGTGAGTAAAAGTACGTGATGTACCAGGACCGTCACTGGTCCTTAAGTGCCGGACCAGCATAACGGTCCGGGTACATTAATGGTCCTTTAGGGGTTAAAAGACGCATTTAAATCAATGAGAATTTTTATTTCTTGCCCATGTTGCAATTGGTTTGCCATTGAGTTGCTCCGTTTTCCCCTCATAAATAAAGCCCTCTGTAGCATTCAATGGGTTTAAAGACCCATTTAACATCTTGATTACTAGAGAGGTCTACAACCCATTGCGAGACCTCTCTAGCATTCAAGGGGAATTAAATCAAAGAGATGTTTAATTTGCCCTCACGATGCAGTTGGTTTGCTCCTGAATTGCTCCATTTCTTCTTACATCATTCAGGAGACGTGCAAGGTTTTTGTTTGGCCTTGTTTACATTCTCTCCGTTCCTTGTACGAGCAACACCTGTGGATCCCATGTTATTTGGTTAATCAGTTATAGGCATGGACTGCGATGGAAATCTGGAGAGTGCACTGGAAAAACCAGTTTTCATTTTCTGGTGTGACCACGCAAGGCTTCATCTTTAGCAGAAGGATCAGTATCAGTCATTAAAGATTAAGTCTAGGAGACGCCTGGTTTGAAAAAGCCAATCTTTAAAAGGGCAGAACAGCAGTTTGGACTCCCATTGTACAAGTATGTGTGGTTAGTACAAAGAACTTGTCACTCCTGAGCAAAAATGAGGCAGCAAGGATGCAAAGTGGTCAAGTAACTGTGTGGGAGGACCGGGTAGTCTGTATCTGAGGATACATACAAGGGGAGTGGGGAAGGAACAGATGAAGTGCATGAGCTTTCTAATTAAGAATGTTTCTAACACCAGACCTCTCTACATTTCATCTGTTGTTTCCAAATACACTCCCACTCACCATGTTTGTTCTGTACAGGATTGTCTTCTCTCTGCAACTCTTATTACATCCTCCCATTCCCACCTACAGGACTTCTCCTGTGCTGGACCTGAGCTCTGCAATTCCTTTCCCCATTCCATCAGACTTTCCCCCAGCCTTCAGATGTTCCCTAAAAACTCCCCTCTTCAGGGTAACCTATCAACTACCCCATAACTGTTATGGGCAAGGCCAAATCAGCAGTCTGTCCAACCCCTACTCACTCTTTCCCTTCTACAATGACTCTCCCACCTACAACCCCATCATAACCTCATTGTTCAAACAGTGTCTCATTCTCCCAGAGAGACCGACTACTTGACTAGACCACTGCACTGAAAAGCACTTCTTTCTCCCACCCACTGACAGACAGTTCATGTGGTAGGAGGCACTTACACCTCATAGCACTTACTGCTTCTGTGTCCCACCTACCTTCCCCTAGACCAGTTGTTCTCAACCTTTCTAGTGCCGCGACCCTTTGATAAAATTTCCCAAGTTGTGGTGACCCCTAACAGTTAAATTATTTTCATTGCTCCTTCATCGCTGTTAATTTTGCTACTGTTATGAATCGAAATATAAATATCTGATGGTTTTAGGCGACCCCTGGCAAATCGTCATTCGACCCCCAAAGGGGTCCCGACCCACAGGTTGAGAACCACTGCCCTAGACTGTAATCTCTCATAAGCACGGCCCTCTTATCCTTTTGTTTTCTATGTTCCATTTGTACTGTCTGATGTCTTTGTATGTCCGTTCTTAATTTACAGCTCTGCAGAATAAGATGGCCCTATATAAATAAGGATAATAATAATAAATAAGAACCACTTAAGAATATTATAATAAAGGAGGATATGAGTGGGTTCTTTACAGCAAAGACACTGGAATGCCCTGCTTAACCCCTTAATGACAGGTGACGTACCAGGACCGTCACAGTTTTTTTTCCCCTTAAGGACTGGTGACAGTTTTTGCACGTCTTGTACATTGCTCTTAGAGCTCCTTCGGGAGCACTGTAAGCACAAACGGGGTCTGAAATTCACTGCTCCAAGACCAGAGCAGTCTCTCTCAGACCCCCGCTCAGCGTGCCGGTACACATAATCAGTCACACGTGCCAGTGTGCCAACAATGAACAAAGCGGTCCTCAAACGGATAGTTATATTTCACAAAAACAGCAGTTCCAATTAATCTTCATAGTATTTGGACCTTGGAGAGTGTTATTTCAATACTGTCAGAGTTGTAGTTCAAGAGTAACTGAATGATAGTTTCCTCTTCCTGTCCCTTTTACCTAGTGTAAGCCACCACTCCTGAGATGTGGAATCTGGTTCATAGACCAGACAGCTCTCAGCAAGGGACAATCTTCTAACTATGAGAACAATGCAAACCCTGCCTCTACTGACAAGTTTTTCAGGTTTTTCCCTTATCTTAATTGAAGATTGTCCCTCTCTGCAGTCTACCTGGGCACCTCCCTTCTGATCTGGCTGAGCAGTGTTACATCAGTAAAAGGGGCGGGAGGTGGATACCTTATCATTCAATTACTCTTGAACTACAAGAACTACAGAATTGAAATAACACTTTCCAAGGCCCAAATACTATGATGATTAATTTGATCTGCTTTTATTATGAAACATTACTATCCCTTTAAGGGAAGGTAACTTCCCCGGCCCACTGGGGTTAAGGATATGGTGATGGTAGATACAATAGAGAGTAACATAGATCCATTTCTAACAGGAGAGGGGGTGTACAGGGTTATGCAATATGTTATAAGATTAAATATGAGGTTAAGCTGGTAAATAGCCATTTTGCAGTCAGGAAGGATTTTTAATGTTTCATTTTCTGGGGTGTACTGTGGCAAAGGCGGAACTTAATGACATCTTTTTTTCAACCTGTGTAATTATGTAGGTAAAGACATCAAATCCACAATCACTTTGATGTGATTTTTCACACTAGCAGCCTAGCAACCTCCAATGAATGGCCAGCCCATGTAGACACCAGGCAATAATACTGGATGGAGCTCAAATGGACCGGACACAAGACACGGCCCTACTGTATTATGATCAGCTGCAACAGTCCTCTGGCCATGTGAAAAAAAGGCCTTAGAGTCAATATTCTGCTACTAACAACTATGGCTGACCTAATACAGGGACGTAATCATGTAGGAAAATGCATTTGGTAACAAAAATTCTGTCACTTCATAAGGGCATAACTCGTAGACTGCAAGAAAACTCTTATATACTCTATGGGGGAAGAGCATGTAGGATTTCTGGTCTGATCAGTTTTATTTTAATACATTACAGAATTCCTGGAGGAAAAGTGTCTGTACATTGAGTCTTTACCTATTGGGCGCACAGATGGAAATACGGACTGATCTGCTTTTTACTCTGAGGCTGGTGATGGCGTCCAAAAAAAGAGGCATTTATCTTTTATTAAAATAGACTGGGGTCGAAGGTTGTGCACAAATTATTTAACCCTTTGAGTGCCAGAGGGGTATGCCACGCCAACCCTCTGGCACTCAAAGTGTTAAAAGCTGAACTATCACCAAAAATAAAAATTGTCCCATGGGTTTTAACCTTTTAAACAACATTAACGCTGTGTGTCTTTTTTTTACAAATCCCCTAATAGTGGAGATATTTACCTGTCAACATCGGGCACTTGCGCTTTCTACGGGACCCTGTATGTCCCGCATGACTTCTGAGGACTTCCCAGCTGCCCCAGGGAGCCCGTTCACGCTCCCCTTCATAGCTGTTTTTTCGTGGGCTAACGTTACAGCAAACTCTGTTTACAATGCAATTGAGGTTGTATATACTTGTATATACATGAAGGGGAGTGTGAACACACTCCCTGGGGCAGCTGGAAAGTCCTCAGATGGTACAGTGTCCCGTATGTGCCCGATGTTGACGGGCAAATATCTCCGCTTCTAGGGGATTTGTAAAAAGAAAAAAAAAAAAAAGACATACAGCGTTAATGTTGCTTTAAAGGTTAAAAGCCATGGGACAATTTTTATTTTTTGTAATTGTCATGCCTAGGCATGAGTTTGCCCTCTGGGTTGTATAATTTGTTTGTTTGTTTGCTGACTTGTATGTTATTCAATGTGCACCAGTCCTAGGCCATAGAATTAGCTGAGTAGATAACATCACCAGAGCAGGATGTACGGGTCATAAAAGGTATTGGACCATCTGCTCTGGGGAGTATTATCCAGGGGACACCCAAATAACCTGAAATAGGGAGAACATGTATATATCATGTAAAATGGTTCAGTAAAACTATATATTTAAAATGCCCAGGTTTTATCCTTTTGATGGGTACCAAACATGCCAGGGGGAGGTGTTCCTGCTATGAGTTACAAGAATAGCCACTTTGCAACACCCAGCATGTTTGGTGTCCAGATATTCACACAGATATGAGGAATATGATTATTATAACATTATAGAGGTGTGCTGTGGGTTGCATGATTTGGGAAGCCTTATGATTTTTCAGGTAGAACTCTGCAGTAACATCCCTGACAGGTTTGATTGAGTGGGCTGTAAACGGTCAGGCCAGACCCCTGACCCTCCCAGGTAACACCCAGGGGGTCTGGCCTCTTAGAAGCAACTGTGGACTCCTAATTAATATGGGTTTTGGATAAAAACAGGGAATTTCTTTGTAACAACTGAAGGGAGAAATACCATCTGAAGTTCCCAAGGACTCTTAAAATACCACCAATTGTATTTAAGGATTTCTTGTGTTTCTCCCATTTTATTTTATGGACTGTTTTGCCAATGTGTAATCTTTATTTCTGTATGTCCTTTATTCCTGTGTTTTTGTAACCAGCACTGTGAAGCCTTTTTTCAGATTAAATGTTCAATTAATCAGCTCTTGTCTCTGTTCTCTAATATGAACTCACTACTCTGAAGGAAGCTCAGGTAACACAAGTTACTAAAGGGTTAATTATATATGTCTGATTATTAAGGTGATTTTATACTGTAATTATGATGTGTTTAGGGTAACCTAAGATGCCCAGATATAAAGTCTTGGTGGTGGCAGCAAATTGTAGTGCTGGGGTGATAGTGCAGGAGGGATTTCAGGGGTTAATTTGGTGGTTGCTAGGAATAGTAACAGGTAACCAGGGGTCTGGTATTGTTAACCCTTTCACTCCCACACTCTCCCCACTGTCTCAGCCGGGCCTATAGCCTTCTCTTGTGACAGTGATAGTTCCGCTTTAATACAGATACACACAAAAACTATAGGAATTCCCCACCAGAACCCACCTAACCCATGGTTACTTCACAAATAAGGTTCACCGTCTCTAACCCTTAGCATTTTATCCACAAAAAAGGACAAAGTTTGGTGCACACCAACAACGACACAAGGGGTAAAGAAGACGAAGCAATGCATTAGAGATGACTCTTGTGCTCAAGGGGTTCACCCTTTGAGTACCAGTGGGGTACACAACGCATTGCTCTGCAACACGCTTCTTACCCTCTCTGGCATTCAAAGGGTTAAAGGCCCCATTTCTATCAATAGGGATGATTTACATTTTTTTGTCCCATATGATGCTGTTGGTTTACTCCAGAATTGCTTCTCTTTTTCTTTTGTGGATAAGGCCCTTATAGTCTGTGCCTTAGCAAATGAGAGATTTCCTGGTTTGTGCCCCTGTTCCTTTCTTCATATACCTCTGCTCATGGCTTGCGTAGCGTGCTGCAGCTAAGGGGGTCCTTCAAGGGTTAGTAATGTTTCACAAAAAAAGCAGCTCCAATTAATATTCACAGTATTTGGGTCATGGAGAGTGCTATTTCAATACTGTCAGAGTTGTAGTTCAAGAGTAATTGAATGATAAAGTATCACCCTCCAGCTCCTTCTACTGATGTAACACTGCTCACCTCAGAGCAGCAAGGTGGTATCCAGATGGATTGCTAAGAGGGACAATCTTCAATTAACATAAGGGGAAAAACCTGAAAAACCTGTCAATGGGGGCAGGGCTTCCATTGTTCTCACAGTAAGAAGATTGTCCCTTGTTGTGAGCTGTCTGGTCTGTGGACCAGATTCGACATCTGAGGGGAGGTGGCTTACACTAGGTAAAAGGGGCGGGAGGAGGACACTTTATCATTCAATTACTCTTGAACCACAACTCTGACAGAAATGCTCAAATGCTATGAAGATTTATTGCAGCAGCTGTTTTTATGAAACATTACTATCCCTTTCATGTAGGAGAGCTTAGAGACAGAAGACAGGAGTCTTACCACATATACTGTACAGTGGAATGTTATAGAGAAGAAGGTTCCGCCCCAGGCTGGGGTGTGGTATGATATTTCCATTCCCGGTTCTGAATACCTGTTGAAAGCGTTAAGTTGGCGTACAGTAAATATTTTAAAGTGTGGGTAATCAACTGTATTTATTTGTGCTTACCTTATATTTCCATAAACTAAAGCACTGTGTTTTCCGACTACTTTTACAAAGATAGAATATATTAACAAATTCCATGTAGAAGAGATCCATATGGTTGAAGGAGAGTGATATTTAATTATGGAATAAAAATAATAATAATTATTATTGTAGGGCTTTTCTTGCTGAGAAAAATAAGGGCATGCCAGCTGTTGGGTGAAGCTCCATTCAAACATTATTACTGCTCAAACTGTCACAAGAGGTGGCGCTTTCACTATTGCATTCTATGGAGATAAGTCTAAGACTCAAAGCTCTCCCACAGAAAGGAATGATAAAAATTCCATGTGGATAACAGAATTTGGGGAATTTGTATTTTTTTTCTATGGGACAGTTTGCTTTTGCCAGTTCTTCTTAGTACATGAGCATCACTGGAGAATATACAAATTCGGCATCACAGCCTCCAGTTCTGTCAGGTACTCTTCAAGGTATGCACAGTGTTCCCCAATGTTAGTACTCGAGGCACATCAAAATATCAGGTTTTCAAGATAACGCTGATAGACTTGTGGAAACCGCCGCACATGCTAATCAGTAGTTTACGGGTGCTTCAAATTCATCTTGAAATTCACAATATTGCATGTTGTTTGAATCAAGCACACCTTGTATTAAAACTCCACTTTATTTATAATATTAAAATCAATCTCATGCCGGTATCATAGCCTGACGTTTCAGACCCTCTTGGGACTTTTTGTCCTTGAGAAGAGTCCCAAGAGGGTCTGAAACGTCGGGCTATGATACCGGCATGAGATTCATTTTAATATTATAAATAAAGTGGAGTTTTAATACAAGGTGTGCTTGATTCAAACAACATGCAATATTGAGGTTTTCAAGATATCCTTGCCATATCACAGGTGAGTAATCAGTCATTATGATTGAGCTGCCTTAATTAGGATTATACTGAAACAAGACCTGCTGGCACACCCTGAAGACTGGAGCTGAAAATCACTCCACAAGAGCGTGCGATTGCTTTACTACAAAATGGTACACACATACTCTGCCTTTGTTATTTGATGTTGAAAATTGGAGTAAAGTTATGCAATTTCCTCTATGCTTGTTAAATGCACAATGTTAAAAATGGCACTAAGGAGAGACCAATCTGAAACACTCATACATGCATATTCCTCTCCCATTAGCACAAGCGGTGTGAAAGGGATAGTTTTTGGCATAAATAGCTTAGTGGACTGGTGTTAGTCAACAGTAGAAATGGGAAATCCGGTCCAGCTAATGTTATAGAGCTGAAACTCATTAGTACATACTCCCTACTACGTTTCGGGGGAAGATAACCCTCCCTTCATCAGGCGTATGATAGAGGAAGGAAGGAAAGCCTGCTTCCCCAGAACATAGTGTATTTATAACAAAGTCTGGAATGCAAGTCCATCTATTCTCTTCTATGGTGACTGGTGGTGTCTTCCAAGTACCTTTTGGAATCAGGACCAGTGGACGTTATAAGGCCTAAGCATCTGGGTGAGTGCCCTTGTATGCATCTTCCTTCAAACAACTGTTGGAAGCCATACCCTAGTCTGATCCCTTCTTTCCACAGTACACAGCATGTGAGTCACTATAAGGGCTCTTTCAAGTGGGCAATATAACTGCAGAACCCCTTGCTACAGTTCTGTCACCCATGTTGTAAACACGCCTTCTCCTGTTTTCTACATTCTACGTCAACATGGGGGGGGCATGTCTGATGGCCGATCCACCTGTGCTGTAGCCAATGTTATTGACTGGCGCATATGTGGTTTGGTCATTCATATGAAATTGCAATGAGTATCTCTAATTCCAGCATCACTTGTGTGAAAGGCACATGCAGCTTTTCCTTTCTGTATCATTATTGCATTTCTGTGTGAACCAAGTAAAAATGCAGCTTTCTAGATTCACACCGGGTGATGCTCTAATGTGTGAAAGTCATCATATCCCTATATAGTACATTTCATAACAGGCAACATCTCTGTGATTGTGTCACCCATGTAAAACAGGCCTAAGGGAGTCACCTGTCTTATGCATATTAATTGTATAGCACATTTTTTTTCTTTTGCACAGTCCCTTTATGTGCTCTGCAAATTAAACATAATCTTTCAATATTCTGTGCTGGAAAAAAAGGAGGAGGAAGCGGGAAGGAAGTTTGTCCCTGCTCAGACCCTGCATTATTGATTCAAAGATCTGGGACTGAGACACAGATGTCACTTAAAATGTTAGCACTATACAGAGGCATCAGGAGATTTACAAAGTAAATCATTTAACAAGCCACTCCTCTGAAGCAGGCCAGATGTGCTTAAGCGTTAGGTGTGAACAGCAGGTCCATCTTTAGGTCTTTTTTGGGACCCATTCAAATAGGACATAGCGATATAAGGGGTGCCCCAGACTCACAATGTCTTTTCAGTATAGAGAGTGAGATTGATGTTTAACCCACCGCCTACTCCCTTAAAGGGACAGTAATGTTTCACAAAAACAGCAGCTCCAATTCATCTTCATAGTATTTGGGCCATGGAGAGTGTTATTTCAATAATTTCAGCGTTGTAGTTCAAGAGTCATTGAATGATAAAGTATCACACTCCTGCTCCTTTTACCTGGTGTAAGCTGCCTCCCCCAAGATGTGGAATCTGGCCTCTTGACTGGACAGATCACAGCAAGTAATCTTCTTACTGTGAGAACAATGAAAACCCTGCCTCCCTTGACAGGTTTCTCCTTATGCTCACTGAAGATTATCCCTCTCTGCGATCCATCCAGACAGTCTTGCTGCTCTGAGGTGAGCAGTGTTACATCAGTTAAAGGGGCGGGAGGGGGATACTTTATCATTCAATTACTCTCGAACAACAACTCCAACAGTATTGAAATAATGACCCAAATACTATGAAGATTAATTGGAGCTGCAGTTTTTGTGAAACATTACTATCCCTTTAAGGACCAGGCAAGGTGTGCGAAGTATTGCTTTGCAATGTGTTTACTTTAAGGGGTTAAGTATGATTTCAGTTATAATCTTACATAATTATCAGTCATCAGCAGTTTGGGAAGCCCTTGCTATTTTAAACCTATTTTTTAAGTGCAAACTTCAAGGTCATCTCAATAAAAAATATTAAATATAATCCAAGAGAGTATCACACACCAACACTTTCTTTTCTATCTCAAGTTCCAGTAGTGTGGAGGTAGACACAGGGAAACATAATACAAGCTAAAAGCATGTCAGAATTTCCTGACTAGTGAGATTTCCCTCACATTAATAAATGTAACCCTTTGAGTGCCAGAGGGGTACGCAATGATTTGCAAAGCAATGCGTTGCGTACCCCTCTGGCACTCAAATGGTTAAGGTTAAAGGGATAGTAACACTTTTATATTAATATTCCCCATATTGTAGATATTTGAAAAATAATTTAATAGCCCCCAGGTTCATCTCTCAAACCTTTATGGTTTGAGAGATAACCAAACGCAAAGTTCCCCCCTACCTCCCCCTTCCCTGAAGTCAGCGTTGTACTGACTGCAGGGGAGGTCTGTCCTACGACAGGCTTGCGGCTCTGTAGCTGAGCCGAGATTGCAGTAGTGAAAAAGAATTATTTCACTGAAACTGTCTTCTACATGTGCTTGGTTTGCTTTCAGTTATCTCTCAAACCATAAAGGTTTGAGAGGTGAACCTGGGGGCAATTAAATTCTTTTTCAAATATCTACAATATGGGGAATAGTAATATTAAAGTATTACTATCCCTTTAAGTAAAATGCACCATATTGTCCTTCATAGACTAGTCAGGTGAACCTCTGTATATATTTTGCATTATGCTTGCAGTTTCCTGCATACAGAAATTTCTATTGCAAACTTCCTCTAAATTATATATTCCCACAGCAAAACAATAGTCTTCAGTAGACCTGTGGCTTCTAAGGTTGTTAGTCCTTCAGACTTAAACTCATTGAAAAGCTAGCAGTGGGCTATAACAGAGATCAGTGCACTTGAAACTGTAAATAAAACGGAATTAATTAATGAATATGTTTGTTTATATAGCGCCACAAGTGTACTGAGTACTTTACAATTTAAAGGGATAGTAATACTTCATTTTAACTTTATTTTATTTTGTAGGCATTAAAAAAACATGAAGAATGATATGTCTTATCTCTCAAACCTTTATGGTTTATGAGATATTCACAAGCAAAGTTCCCCTCCCCGCCCCTTTTACCTAGTGTAAGCAATCTCTTCTCAGATGTGAGTCTGGTTGTATGACAGTACAGATAACAGAAGGGGACAATTTTCTTTGTATGAAAACAATGAAAGCCCTTCCCCCCTTGACAAGTTTTTCAGCTTTTTCCATTATCTTAATTGAAGATTGTCCCTCTCTGCAGTCTACCTGGGCACCTCCCTTCTGATCTGGTTGAACAGGGGGGGATACTTTGTTTGTGAATATCTCTTAAACCATAAAGGTTTCAGAGATAAGACTTATATCATTCTTCATGTTTTTTAATGCCTACAAAATAAAATAAAGTTAAAATGAAGTATTACTATCCCTTTAAGGGTTTAAACAATACAGGGTAACAAGTGATTTACAAAGTGAAACACTGGAAGTGAGGTCCCTGTCTGAAAGCTTACACTCTAAAATGGTAATGGGAGACAAACAGAGTACATAAGAGTCAAGTGCTGAATACAGTGTTAGAGTTCTGGTCAGGATAGGGGACACAAATAAAGTAAATTATTTATAAAGAACCTAAATCGTGCCTTTTACCATGTTTAAGTTTTATTCATGAGGTGTAGTTTCAATCGTGACTTGAAGACCATAAAAGAGGTGCAGTGGCGCAGGGTGGGAGGAAGAACATTCCATAGATAAGGAGCAATGAGAGAAAAAGGTTTGATATATGAGAGGCCTGTAAACAAAAAAAGGAGGTGAAAGAAGACTGTCATTGGCTGACTGTAAGTGGCGGAATGGGGTATAGCGAGAGATCAGAATGGAAATGTAGGAAGGGGCAGAGGAGAGAAGGGTCTTGAAAGAGAGAAGCAGAATTTTGCTTGCAGGACCACAGGACCTCAATCTTGGCTGACTGTATATGGTAAAATGAACCCTATAAGGACCAGTGGAGTGCGTAACACATTGCTTTGCACCCTCTTCTAATCCATTTAGGGTTAAGTAGGCTCATGCACTCTGCTTGCTTCAGTATGAAATAACTGTGAGAAACAGTCATGGCTGCCTCCACGGATAAGACATCCAGACTGACTGAAGAAATCACCATTTGAACAAAGGCTCCAAGGCAAATGCATAGGGCCATTAGGATCTTCTGTCTATAGTAGGGGAGGGGGGGTGTTAGTAGGGGGTATACATTTGCCTGTAAGAGCCACAGATATAGAAATACACCTTACTTATTTGTGTAGGTAGGTAGGAGAGCTGAAAAAAAAAAAAACATTATTTTGGCTACAGGAAGTGAAAAAAAAAGGATTTTCGTAAGTTAATAGCTGATGAGTCTTAAAAAAAAAAAAAGATATCAATCAAGTTAAGCTCTTATTATCACCCTTGTTAATCCAGAGGAATGGAAAAAAAACCCTCTAAAATATCCATTTCCAGTTAAAGGGATAGTAATGTTTCACAAAAACAGCAGCTCCAATTAATCTTCATAGTATTTGAGCCATAGAGAGTGTTATTTCAATTCTGTCAGAGTTGTAGTTCAAGAGTAATTGAATGATAAAGTATCCCCCTCCCACTCCTTTTACCTAGTGTAAGCCACCTCCCCCCGGTCCTTAAAGGGACAGTAATGTTTCACAAAAAAAGCAGCTCCAATTAATCTTCATTGTATTTGGGTCATGGATAGAGTTATTTCAATACTGTCAGAGTTGTAGTTCAAGAGTAACTGAATGATAAAGTATCCCCTTCCCACACCTGGTCCACAGACCAGACAGCTCACAGCATGGGATAATCTTCTTACTGTGAGAACAATGAAAACCCTGCCCCCATAGACAGGTTTTTCTCTTATGTTAATTGACGATTGTCCCTCTCTGCGATCCACTTGGACACCACCCTGCTGCTCTGAGGTGAGCAGTGTTACATCAGTAAAAAGGGTGGGAGGGGGATACTTTATCATTCAATTACCCTTGTACTACAACTCTGACAGTATTGAAATAACGGTCTCCATGGCCCAAATACTATGAAGATTAATTGGAGTTGCTTTTATTGTGAAACATTATTATCCCTTTAAATCCCAAGTGGGTAAAAATATCCTTCCTGGCTCCAAAATGTAGTTAGACGTTTCCCTGGATTAACATCATATCTACTTTCTAAACAAATGTCTTAATTCTCAATATTGTTCTGAGCTAGGAAAACATCCAGTACCTGCTAAGTATACAGTTCCTCGGAGAGTTTTTTGCACTGACCTTGAAAATATTTCTAAATTTTCATCCCTTTGATGTGTCTTCTCCAGTGTAAACAAACCGAGTTTGGCTCGTCTCACTTTACAACTAAGATCTAGGGATTAGTGAAAAGTACCTCTAGTTTCCCATAGGATTTTTTTTTGTAAAACCTGCAAATTGCAGCTTTTTATATGGAAATTCCAGTGCAAAAAAAGATTAAAATGTCCACCTTTTCAATAACCCCAAAAAACGTTCTGCAAGAACTTTGTCAGTTTCCACCTCTGCCCAGGACATTACATGTTATTGTCATTCTACAGATGTGCCTTTCTTGAAATATCACTTTAGCAGTACGTTAACCCCTTAACGACCGTGTGCCATACTATGACCGTCACGCTGCTTTTGCGTTAAGGACCGGTGACAGTCATAGCATGTCACGTACATTTAATTTACAGCGGGAGCACTGTAATTAAAAAACAAGGAGTGAGATTGACTGCTCCAAGACTGGAGCGGTCTCTCTCAGTCCCCAGTGCGGCGTGCCGGTACGCGTCACAGGTCACGTGTGCCGGCACATTGAAATCTTCAAAGCGGTCCTTAAGGGAAGGACACCAAGGGGTTAAAGGGATAGTAATGTTTCAAAATAAAAGCAGCTCTAATTAATCATCATAGTATTTGGACCTTGGAGAGTGTTATTTCAATTCTGTCAGAGTTGTAGTTCAAGAGTAATTCAATGACAAAGTATCCCCCTCCCGCCCCTTTTACTGATGTAACATTGCTCAGCCACAGCAGAAGGGAGGTGCCCAGGTAGATTGCAGAGAGGGACAATCTTCAATTAAGATAAGGGAAAAATCTGAAAGCTTGTCAAGGGGGGCAGGGCTTTCATTGTTTTCATTGTAAGAAGACTGTCCCCTTCTGTTATCTGTCTGGTCTATGGACTGCATTCCACATCTAAGAAGAGATTGTTTACAGTAGGTAAAAGGGGCGGGAGGGGGAACTTTGCCTGTGAATATCTCATAAACCATAAAGGTTTGAGAGATAAGACTTATATCATTCTTCATACTTTTTTAATGCCTACAAAATAAAATAAAGTTAAAACGAAGTATTACTATCCCTTTAATAGACTGAGTTGGGAGTTGCTCAGGTTGTATCTGTTTGTATATACCAAACGCACATAATAATGGGTCAGGTTTTAAAACAATCACAAGGGTTGGTATTCTACTAATATCCAACCCTGCCTCCAGTACTTCCTACCCCAGCTTCCTTCTGTTCAATGAGCAGCAAATCCCTTTTAAGATTGGCCACATCCCTCAGTGTTACAACTTGCCTATCCACATCTCTAATTTGAACTTTCAAAATGGATACCTACTCACTTCTACCACAGAGGAGTGAGCCCTGGAAACCTTACTCCAGTTGTGTAAAAATATGTCAGCTTGTACAATGAGTTAAAGTGCCAATCCTACTCAAAGTCATAATCTACTCACAGATTTATAATTATTGTTAATTAATAAACAGTTCCCCTTTGTCTGAATTCCATTGTTCATATTCAAAGAACTTTCTCCATTGCTGCAAGACTCACATTTAAAACCCCTTAAAGGGATAGTATTACTTCAAAATTACTATCCCTCATATTGTAGCCCTTAATAAACTGAGTTAAATGACACCAGCGGCATCTCTCAAACCTTTATGGTTTAAGAGATAGCCGCTTTCAGTTTCCATTCCCCTGCTGTCAGCGTTCTTCTGCCAGCAAGAGAATCCGGTCCCGGGACAGGCGGAGGCTCTTAAACAGAGCCGATATCCCGTTATGGAAGGAACAATGATTCATTGAAAGTCTTCTACGTGTGCTTGGTTACCAAGTACACATAGAAGATGGTTTCAATTAATAATTTTTCCTTCCATAACGAGATATCGGCTCTGTTTAAGAGCCTCCGCTTCATTCAGAGACCGGATTCTCCTGCTGGCAGCAGAACGCTGACAGCAGGGGAATGGAAACTTTGAAAGCGGCTATCTCTTAAACCATAAAGGTTTGAGAGATGCCGCTGGTGTCATTTAACTCAGTTTATTAAGGGCTACAATATGAGGGATAGTACATTTTGAAGTAATACTATCTATCCCTTTAAGGACCGGCGATGTTTCTGGCACGTGTTCATAGCACTCCTGCATGAATGATGTGAGCACAATGGGAATTTGAAACTGATTGGTCCAGACCGGAGCAGTCAGTTTCACACTCTCGTTCTCCGAGTCTGTACACGTGACCAGGCCAGTGGTCAGTCACATGTGCCGGCATGCAGAAATCACATCTATGCGGTGATCCAAATGCAGGATCGTTGGCCGTTAAGAGAGTTAGGTATCCACTCTCTTTCTGCTTTATAAAGCAGAAGGCCATTAATTAAACCTCAGAAATTATAAACAAACACACTTACCTGCACTCAAAACACCAGCAAAGGAAGAAAAAAAAAACCCTCCTTTACCACACTATTAGAACGCAGAACAGGAAATAGTTATGGTCTTTAATGCACATAGACATGTGCCTCAATTTAGTTGTTGTTGTGTTTTTTTCATTATTATTATTTAACTAGTTGAATAGCCACAGTGCCACCCAGCAACAGCCGCAGGTGCAGTCATACGCAGTAGAGACTGCCTGCGCCATGGCTGATAATGGAGCGGGGTGCTCCGAATTCAGACCGTAGTCTTCTCTGCACACCAACTACTGTCTGAATTCGGAACACCCCGCTCCGTTATCAGCCGTGGCACGGGTAGTCTGTACTGCGCATGACTGCAGCGTGCGCAGCCGACTGTACTGGGCATGACAGCTTCTGACAAACATACATTTAGCGAATTATTATATAGGATTATCTCCAAAAGACTGAAGCTCACTGGTTAGGTCACAGAATTCACTTTCTCTCTGGTTTATAGCGCAGAAGGCCACCAATTACACTCCAGCAACCAAAATCACAACCAGCCATGCAGTCGCTTGCACACAAAATACTTGCAAGGGGAAGGAAAAAAACTTTTGCCGTTAACGCTTCTTTTATCACACTATTAATATTTTGATTATGGCTAGGATTTGAGCACAGATTTTTCTTTTTGATCAAACCAAGAGACACAACATCCAAGAGGTATAATCTACCTTTAAGATTGTTTTCTTTCCATAGTTTAAGTTCAATCAACATCATATGGAAACTATTACCTATTTATCAGTGAGTGTACAAACATGCCCTTTCACAGAACATGTTTTAAGTATTACTGTTTGTTTAACTCTTTATGTGTCAGGACAAAGTATTGCTTACCCATCTGTGAATCGCTATAGGGCAAGATTTATCCATCGGCAGGCAGATTGGAATATAAGATATGCTTTTCTTCACAATGCTTCGCTCACTTGTAACATAGTAACATGGATAATGAGGCTGAAAAAATGCATCCATCAAGATATTTCCGTGTCATATCACCCTTGTGGATATGGAGGAAGGCTAACAAAAAACCTTACTGAAGCCATTTCCAATAAATGCACAAGAATAAAAATTCCTTCCAGTCTCCAAAAGGTAGTTTGATATTTTCCTGGATCAACATCCTATCTGCTTTGAAACCAAATGTTGTAATTCTCAACATTTTCTGAGCTACAAAGGTATCCATTACTATTTTGAAATGACTGTTATATCTGTAAACACAGCATCCCAAGGCAAACAATGCCATACTTTTACTGCCCTTATGGTAAAAATTCCCTGCCTTTCTTTTAGTCAAAAGCACCTCTCCTCTAATCTTAATAGATGTTCTCTTTTTTTCTTTTGCTCACCTCTTTGAGTGACAAGTTCATCAGAAGTTCTTTGTAGTGGCCTATTATTATTATAATTATTCTTTATTTATATAGCGTCAACTAATTCCGCAGAGCTGTACAATTGGGAACAGGCATAAAGAGGTATTAAATATTACAATCAAACGTGGAGACAGAAGGATCAGAGGGCCCTGCTCACTAGAGCTTACAGTCTAGAGGAAGGTAGGTTTGACACAGAAGCAGTAAGTGCTATTGGGTGTAAGTGCCTCCTACCACAAGAACTGCCAATCAGTGCATGGGAGAGAGAAGTGCTGTTGAGTGCAGTGGGCCAGGGAAGTGGTGGTTCTGGGTGATAATGGTTATGGAGCTAGTTGATAGGCTTCCCTGAAGAGGTGAGTTTTCAGGGAACATCTGAAGTTCTGAAGGCTGGGGGAGAGTCTGACTGGGCGGGGGAGGGAATTCCAGAGCTCAGGTATAGCAATGGAGAAGTCCTGTAGGCAGGAGTGGAAGGATATAATAAGAGCTGTGGAGAGGAGAAGCTCGTGTGCAGAGTGAAGATGGCGAGCGGGAGTGTATTTGGAAATGAGAGATGAAATATAGGGGGTGCGGTGTTGAGGGCTCTATAAGTTAGCACCAGAATTTTGAATTATTTCTGTAAGATAATGGGAGCCAGTGTAGGGATTGCAGAGGAGGTTTGGTGTTAGAGAAGAGAGGAGTGAGGTAGATTAGTCTATAACAGTGGTTCTCAAATGCGGCCACCCACCACTGACGTGTTCTCTTGCGGCCACCATGACAAATGCTGTATTAGTGGCCGCATGAGGCCACGAGCCCCGCGCTGGCCTCAGAGACATGTCCTCCATAAAAAAAATTACAGTATGTAGCAAGGTACAGACGACATTAGATGTGCCCTGCTGTCCAGCACTGCAGCCAATGAGAGAGAAGTGTTTTGACAGGATTCTCCTCTCTCATTGGCTGTGCATGTAATGTGACATTGTTGCAAATGGATGGCGATTGGCAGTGACAAAACAACGTCACTGCAGCAGAAGGAGCAAGTGCAGGGTGCAAACTGCGAAAGACTGATTCCCCAAGCCAGCAGCAGGGCCAACGCCGCATGTCGCATCTGGGAGCCAAATCTTGCATCTCTGTGCTGCTGAAGAGAGAGAGAGAGAGGCTGGCACAGGGGAGACTGGGAGCTTAGTACCAAGGAGGATCTTAAAGGCTGTGACTGGAGAGCAGCTGGCACTGTATCTGTGAGTCACTCTTGTAATGGTCCGAGAAGATATGGGGACCTGGCACTGGGGTTTGTAGAAAGATATTGGGAGCATATAACTTCCCTTGTCTGGAGAAATCAACAGCTGCTCCAGGACAGGACTTAGTAACAGGGAACTTCCCTGCACAGGGTGCCCAGTGCCCTGCTTGTGGAATTTGCCCCTTCTCCAGCACTGGTGGCATTTACTACCCTTTGTCTTGAAGACATTTACCCTTTAATGTGCTTGTGGTATTTAGCACTGCTGGTACCCTCTGTCCCGTAAGGGGAGGAAGTTCAGGTGCTAGGCCATGCTGTGCTGGTGAGGGGGTACAGGACACACCTCCCATAACCCCTGGGGGTTCCTCATTTGGGGACAAGAAACACAATGATCAATGAAATGTCCAGCTTTCTGTACATCGGGGACGTGCCCCTCTACGCGGAGGAATCAGTCAACGGATTTATCAGCACCCTGGGGTAAGGAATTCTGCTAATTTGGTTGGCCATCTTATTGCCCCATCCCCTTTACTACTACTGGTGACTGGAAGCCTGGGGTGTGTCAGGGGTAGGGAGTTGATACTCATGACAGGGAGCCTCCTAGCGCGCAGGTCTTAGACTTCAGTACAGTGCAGAATGAAGTAGGAAGTGATCACAAATTCTACAGAAAGCCCAGAGAGAGGAGAGCCTCCCTGCTCAGATCTGACTGCCTCTGTATACAGGCCTGGCTGTCCCCCCTCAGATTCTGTCAGAGTTGTAGCTCAAGAGTAATTGAATGATAAAGTATCCTCCTCCCTCCCTTTTTACTGATATAACACTGCTCACCTCAGAGCAGCAGGGAGTGTCCAGGTAGATTTCAGAGAGGGACAATCTTCAATTAAGATAAGGGAAAAGCTGAAAAAACTGTCAAGGGGGGCATGGATTTCATTGTTCTCACAGTAAGAATTTTGACCCTTGATGTGAGCTGTCTGCACCGTACGGTGCACAAGGGACTGACAAGGGACTGACAGTGCAGGCGCACGGACGTCACTGTGAAGAGACGTCCGTGCTTCCTGCTCTTTTAAAACGCCGAAATCTTGAGAACGGGGTAAGATTTCTGGCGACTAGCGCTACTAAGCAGCTAGTCGCCAGGTGAGCAGTAAGGGGAGATTTAGTTATTGCGGGGTGAAAGTTCCCCTTTAATTAGTGTGAGAGTTGTAGTTCAAGAGTAATTGAATGATAAAGTTTCCCCCTCCTAACCCTTTTACCTGGTGTAAGCCCCTACTCCTCAAATGTGGAATCCAGTCCATAGAGCATATATAACGCCCTTTACACCTATGTGACACCAACTTAGTGATACTGCATTGGATCTATTGCCTGTGGTGAAAGGTAACATATTGAACTGTGGTGCCTTTCACATGGAATACTACTGCATAGTGGGATTGCAGAATGCTACAACTTTATTGGATTCACTTAAAGGGATAGTAATGTTTCAAAATAAAAGCGGCTCCAAGACCATTTCTACTCCACTTTTCAGAAAAGTCAACTAACTGGAGATAGCACTTAGCAAAAATGTTGCTAAATGTTTATACATATACTTATGCCACTTTGAGACAATTTTACAGACACTTTTTTATAACTCCAGTTTTATACATCTCCTGTATCTTCTGGTGCACAAATGGGCTGAGCATTAGAGAAGACCCTCCTGGGTAGCAGTTGGCGGAAAATAGGTGAGAGGTGCCTGAATATACAATACATGGAGAACAGAGTTGTCACGGGGAGCTGCAACCATTTTGTACCTTTGAGAAAGAGGCATACGGCTAGATTTTAGGCTTCAGAAAGCAGAGAATTTTAAAGAGACAACATAAAGTACAAAGTATTTGTGTGTATAATACCTGATCATTTTAGGAGTGTTTCTTTAACATAGGAGAAATGAAGTCATATATATATATATATATATATATATATATATATATATATATATATAAAGAGCCCGTGTACACGGGCCACAGTTCTACCCAGCAACGACCGCAATGCAGTCAAGCACAGTAGAGACTGCCTGCACCTCTGCGCAGAGAAGACTATGGTCTTAATTCAGAGCCCCGCTCCGTTATCAGCCACGGAGATATATATATATATATATATATATATATATATATATATATATATATATTACATAGTATTTATTTTTCATTAATTTTATCTCATCGGTTATGTGCTTCTTAACTGTTTTAATGCCAGAGGCATTCACAACACAATGCTTTGCAATGTGAACCCCTCCGGCTTCCAAAGAGTTAAAGGAGAACTAATAATAACACTAATAACATCCCCTTAACTTCTTAAGTCCAGAAAATCCAAATGGCCCCCACTAATTTTGCCCTTGGTTAACCCTTTGAGTGCCAGATTGGTAAGCAAGTCATTGCGTTGAGTACCACTCTGGCACATAAAGGGTTAAGAGATAACATCTTCAGTCAATCCTGGGTTTCACGTCTATAGAGGAGCACACAACCGCAAACTCTGGTCACTGCATTTGATAATCTTAACCCTTTAAAGACCAGAGAGGTATGCAATGAATGTTCATGCACTATTTCTGCTTCAGTTTATAAAAAAAAAAAGCAAACAGTAACTGTGTCCGCCTCAACGAACAAGATATGCAGTACTGAATAAAGGTGTTATCCGCAGGGGCCGTTAGGAATTTCTGGAAATAGTAGGGTAAGGGAATGTTGTCATTAAGGGTGTAAATTCTCTTTTGACACAACACAAATTATTCCTTTTAATGCTATATTGCAAATCCATATGATCCTTAAAGTGCTAAATTAGGAAACAATCGATTCATAATAATAAAATATAAACTAATAAGTTCTATGTGGGTTACTCATTTCCAGATAGCAGCCCCAGACAGGGAGGAAATCCACGCCCACTGTTTTGACGTCACCATACCTGGCAACAGTGGCAGGACGGAGTCTCCCTGCCTGGAATGAGCCTGGGATAGAGCCGGGGAGTGGGATCGGGTTGTGATTGGTCGGTGAGAGTCACGTGAATCATCTGGGCTCGGAGCTGGCGTACTAGTCGTCGTGGAGGTTGGTCGGCGGGTGTCAGTGGACGGTACGGAGGGAATAGGGACCCGCCGAGGGGAGGGCTAGGAAAGAGAGTCCAGTGGATTGCATGGGCTGTGGTTGCCGCTTGGAAGTGACAGGAGTAAGGTGGCGCAGAAGGCCGAAGAGTGACAAACCCTCCCTGTCTGGGGACTGGTGGTAGCCGAGCAGCATGGGTAAGTGTCTGGACACCGCCGGGTACATCAGCAGCCTGGGCCCTGTGGGTCACTCAGGAGGAGGGGAAGGGGTCATTTATACACACACCCTTAGGAGGGAGGGGCTGCCAACTGGACAGGCCGGGCAGTGGGCAAAGTACACCCCTGCAATGTATCAAAGGGTCCCCTATGTCTGGGAGCTTCACACCCCACACTCGGGGTTCTGGTGTTGGGAAATGCCGGTTTGAATGCAAAGTTGTAACAGTGGGAGGCTTGACAGATATGTGCAGCAGGGGGGCACTCTACTGAGAACTTGTAAAGGTGTGAGCTGGGGGCTCTCTACTGAAATTGTGTACAGGTGTGATTTGGGGGGTCTTTACTGGGACTGTGTACAGGTGACAGTTGAGGGCACTCTACTGTAACTACAGGTGTGAGTTGGGGGGCATTTTACTTGGACTGTACAAGTATGAGTTGGGGGGCATTTTACTTGGACTGTACAAGTGTGAGTTGGGGGCTTTTTACTTGGACAGAGTACAAGTGTGAGTTGGGGGGGGGGCTTTTTACTTGGACAGAGTACAAGTGTGAGTTGGGGGGGGCTTTTTACTTGGACAGAGTACAAGTGTGAGTTGGGGGGGCTTTTTACTTGGACAGAGTACAAGTGTGAGTTGGGGGGGCTTTTTACTTGGACAGAGTACAAGTGTGAGTTGGGGGGGGGCTTTTTACTTGGACAGAGTACAAGTGTGAGTTGGGGGGGGCTTTTTACTTGGACAGAGTATAAGTGTGAGTTGGGGGGGCTTTTTACTTGGACAGGGTACAAGTGTGAGTTGGGGGGGGCTTTTTACTTGGACAGGGTACAAGTGTGAGTTGGGGGGGGCTTTTTACTTGGACAGGGTACAAGTGTGAGTTGGGGGGGCTTTTTACTTGGACAGGGTACAAGTGTGAGTTGGGGGGGCTTTTTACTTGGACAGGGTACAAGTGTGAGTTGGGGGGGCTTTTTACTTGGACAGGGTACAAGTGTGAGTTGGGGGGGCTTTTTACTTGGACAGAGTACAAGTGTGAGTTGGGGGGGCTTTTTACTTGGACAGAGTACAAGTGTGAGTTGGGGGGGGCTTTTTACTTGGACAGAGTATAAGTGTGAGTTGGGGGGGCTTTTTACTTGGACAGGGTACAAGTGTGAGTTGGGGGGGGCTTTTTACTTGGACAGGGTACAAGTGTGAGTTGGGGGGGCTTTTTACTTGGACAGGGTACAAGTGTGAGTTGGGGGGGCTTTTTACTTGGACAGGGTACAAGTGTGAGTTGGGGGGGCTTTTTACTTGGACAGGGTACAAGTGTGAGTTGGGGGGGCTTTTTACTTGGACAGGGTACAAGTGTGAGTTGGGGGGGCTTTTTTACTTGGACAGGGTACAAGTGTGAGTTGGGGGGGCTTTTTTACTTGGACAGGGTACAAGTGTGAGTTGGGGGGGCTTTTTACTTGGACAGGGTACAAGTGTGAGTTGGGGGGGCTTTTTACTTGGACAGGGTACAAGTGTGAGTTGGGGGGGCTTTTTACTTGGACAGGGTACAAGTGTGTTGGGGGGGCTTTTTACTTGGACAGGGTACAAGTGTGAGTTGGGGGGCTCTCTTCTGGGACTGTAAGCTGGGGTGGGGTCTATCCTGGGATTGTGTACATGTGTGAGGTGGGGTTGGATATTTACACTGGGACTGTGTACAGATGTGAGAGGGGGTATACTGATACTTGACAGATGTTATTTGGATCTGAGCTGGGGTCTCTATACTGGGACTGTAAACTGTGTTGTGGTCTGTACTGGGATTGTGTACATGTGTGAGCTGAGGTGGGATATCTACAACGAGATTTGCACAGACGTAACAGCTCTATAATGGAACTGTGTAGAAATGTGAAAAAGGAGTCTCCATACTGGGACTTTATACAGATGTGAGCAGGGGTAGTACCCTATTCTGGAACTATATACAGCTGTGAGCAGGGGTGGCCTCTATACTGGTACTTCATGGATGTGAACAGAGTAGTATTTATACTGAGAGTGTATACATATGTGAGCACTAGTTAGTCTAGTCTGGGACTGTGCAGATTTCAGAAGAGGCACTTTATACTGAGACTGTGCAGATATGAATGGGATCTCTATACTGGGACTGGGTACAGATGTGAGCCGAGAGCTCTGTAATGATACTGTGTACACAGATTGAGCAAGGGCTCTGTATCCTGGGACTATACACTGGTGTGAGCACGGGCTCTCTGTAGTCTGGGACTGTACACTGGTGTGAACACGGGTTCTCTGCAGTCTGGGACTGTACACTGGTGTGAGCACGGGCTGTCTGCAGGCTGGGACTGTACACTGATGTGAGCACGGGCTCTCTGCAGTCTGGGACTGTACACTGATGTGAGCACGGGCTCTCTGCAGTCTGGGACTGTACACTGATGTGAGCACGGGCTCTCTGCAGTCTGGGACTGTACACTGATGTGAGCACGGGCTCTCTGCAGTCTGGGACTGTACACTGGTGTGAGCACGGGCTCTCTGCAGTCTGGGACTGTACACTGGTGTGAGCACGGGCTCTCTGCAGTCTGGGACTGTACACTGGTGTGAGCACGGGCTCTCTGCAGTCTGGGACTGTACACTGGTGTGAGCACGGGCTCTCTGCAGTCTGGCACTGTACACTGGTGTGAGCACGGGCTGTCTGCAGTCTGGGACTGTACACTGGTGTGAGCACGGGCTCTCTGCAGTCTGGCACTGTACACTGGTGTGAGCACGGGCTCTCTGCAGTCTGGCACTGTACACTGGTGTGAGCACGGGCTCTCTGCAGTCTGGCACTGTACACTGGTGTGAGCACGGGCTCTCTGCAGTCTGGGACTGTACACTGGTGTGAGCACGGGCTCTCTGCAGTCTGGGACTGTACACTGGTGTGAGCACGGGCTCTCTGCAGTCTGGGACTGTACACTGGTGTGAGCACGGGCTCTCTGCAGTCTGGCACTGTACACTGGTGTGAGCACGGGCTCTCTGCAGTCTGGCACTGTACACTGGTGTGAGCACGGGCTCTCTGCAGTCTGGGACTGTACACTGGTGTGAGCACGGGCTCTCTGCAGTCTGGGACTGTACACTGGTGTGAGCACGGGCTCTCTGCAGTCTGGGACTGTACACTGGTGTGAGCACGGGCTCTCTGCAGTCTGGCACTGTACACTGGTGTGAGCACGGGCTCTCTGCAGTCTGGCACTGTACACTGGTGTGAGCACGGGCTCTCTGCAGTCTGGCACTGTACACTGGTGTGAGCACGGGCTCTCTGTAGTCTGGGACTGTACACTGGTGTGAGCACGGGCTCTGTAGTCTAGGACTGTACACTGGTGTGAGCACGGGCTCTGTAGTCTGGGACTAAGTTGCAGATCCCCAGTCTAGGTGTGAGCAGAAGTCAGATCATATCTGTGAACTCCATGTATGTGTACTTTTTATATACATAGCACCTTAGTGTCATAGAACCCCTAGGAAGGAATTTAACCCTTTGAGTGCCAGAGGGGGTTTGCAATGCATTGTTGTACCCCTCTGGCACTCAAAGGTTTAAAACAGGGACTGTAGAAAGAGATGGGAGATTAATCTACTGCTTTACAGTGCTTTGGAGATTTCTAGCATCCAAGGGGTTAATAAATACTGTTGTCCAATGGCCAACATTTCTCATCCTTACTACAGGATATTTGTGAAATCACTTTTTCTGGAAGGCAAAATATCTTATGTTTTACAAATAAGTCTGAGTAATATTTTGTCACATTGAGGGAACTGTAACTCTCCCGAGCAGGGTCCTCTCCACATCTGATTGTAATATCTAATACCTCTGTATGTCTACTCCCTACTGTAAAGCGCTGCGGAATTTGTTGGCGCTATATAAATAAAGATTAATAACAATAAAATAATAATAACCGTAAGAATGTGCACCACATTACTTTGCTGGTGCGGTGAGCTGCAGAGAGGCACCTGATGAATGTATTTGGCCGCTGTCACACCCACCTGCACTGTCAGTAGGAAGGATGTTGCCGCTGGCAGCTTCAGTTCTTGCAGGAAGTGGAACAAGAATTCCTAATTGTGCAATCATGGCTGTTTAGAATGCTGAGACTCTGAATAAACTAGGAAAACACTGATCTTTAACATATGTTTTTTCTTTTCCTTCTCTCTCTCTCACACACACTCTCTCTATGTAAGTTGTTTGTTAAACGGTTAGTAATGGCTTAAAAGAACAAAAAGTAATATTGTGGATAAGGCATAAAGAAATAGATCAGTGCAAGTCCTATCTCTCAAACTTTTATGTTTTGGAAGAGAAAACGTTTTAAAGTTCTCCTTTCCCTAATATCAATGTATAGCTGACAGTGGGGGATCCTGGTCCGGGGACCATCAGGTGGCTCTTCAGCAGAGCAGAGATACCGTAATCTAAAAAGAACTACTTAATTGGAACAGTCTACAAAGTGTACTTGAAAACCAGGCACACTTTGTAGACCATTCCAATGAAGAATTTCTTTTTAGATTTCGGTATCTTGGCTCTGCTGAAGAGCCGCTTCGAGTCGGCTGACTCAAATCTCCTGCTGTCGGCTTTACAACTGACAGCAGGGCGAGGGGAACTTTAAACAATCTATCTCTGAAACCATAAAGGTTTGGGAGATAGGACTTGCACCGATCAATTTCTTTTTGCATTATCTACAATATTACTTTTTATTCTTTTAAGTCACTGCTATCCCTTTATGGTAGAGGAGTATTTTATAGCCTGACACCATCGTCTTCTGTTTTTCAGCTATGCATTTTATTCATTTACTGTAATTGAGGTGAAATACACCTCATTAGATAATTTAGTATAAGCAGGTAAATTAACTGGTGTACTGATTAACTGTATTCATTTAGTCCTGGTGATGTCAAAGTTGTTTAAAATAAATAAAAAAAAAAAAAAAACATAAACTCCGAAAATAATTTTCTGTAAACTGGTATTTCACCACAGATGCACCCAGCTTTTAACTTCAGGTGTCAGGCAGGTGTACAGTGCATTGCATCACAATATGTTGAACATTCGTCTGGCAGACAGTGTTTAAAGATGGGTGTGTGGGTGACAAAATACCTGAAGATCTTCGTAAAACTTTTTGCAGTAGAGAAACCAAAGTAAAAAATAAGATAAGGAACAAGTCTGTGCAATATTAGGATAACAAGTACAAGTCTGAGCAACAAGTGAGACCGGAAGCAATGGTGGAATGTGCTAGCTGGCAAGAAGAGGCCAGTTTACCTGAGATCTGCATAGATGGTTTCATTCTAGAAGCTTTGTCTAACACCTTTGCCTCGGTTTATTTACCAAACAGTTTCCTTTCATTTCACTGCCTCTTGGTGCGTGTTTCCTTAGCACACAGCTGCCTTTAGTGTTGCTGCTTCAACAATACCCCACCTCCAGTTTGCTTTAACCCTTTGAGTGCCAGAGAGGTACGCAATGCGTTGCGTACCTCTCTGGCACTCAGAGGGTTAAAGAAGCATTTTTAATTTAAAAAAACAAACAAACAAAAACAACAATGTATGAATTTTCTTTTTGTATGCCGTTTGGGAAATCCCTTTACTAGGTTATTCATTCACACGTTATTACAACTATTTCCTTTACAATAACCTGCAGTTCTCTATTTTGCCCACCAAATTGTGTTGTTCCTGTTACTTGAAGTGTAGAGATGTAGTTTTGGTACTCAAACTCTTCCAGTTTGCGTAAAATTAAAAAAAAAATGCTTTTTTAGACATCAGTTGAAGCTGTTGCTAAAAGTTTGAGTAAAAGAGTTCAAAAAAACCAAACTAAAAATGTGCTGGAATGACTTTTGAATGAAGAAGTTCCCAACAATAAATTACAGCTTTGTGGATCAAGGTAGACAATCCTAATGGCTGATGTATGGTAATTGCAGTAGCCACGCAGTACTAGTGACATTTTCATACGTAAATTAATATCGTCAGTGACTTTGTATGGTAAGCCTTTTCAGTGAGGCGTCATATGTTAATGAAGTGTTCAGTGATGTTTCACATGCTAATTAAGGTTTATGCAGTACCTGTTAATGTTCACTTTCTCTTTTCCCAGAAATAATGTGAATATCTCCTAAACTATACATTTAATGGTCTTTTGGCTAACATGACATGTAGGAGGTTTTAAATGCAGTTTTCAAATATTCAAACTTGAATTAAGGTGAAAGTGAACTTGAAGTCATACTGGATATCATGTCCACATAGGGAGATCTGACTATTTGATGCAGGACTATAGAACCCCAGATTCTACCCAATAAGTCTTCTTTAGTATTTTAGTGGGAGGAGTTTGAGGTCCTGAAGTGTAGCATATAGAATCATGTCCACCTCCATTGACATGTTATGTACTACTAATTAAATATTAATTTGGGGAGACACTCCAAGCCGAATTGTGTTATAGTGGAATTTAGTATTTTCTGCCCAGATGAAGGTAAATGGGGAGTTTATTATTGGGTTTTAATGTTCCTAACATGAGTGCCTAACTTGTACCCTCTGCTGGAAAGCAACCTAGAAGTATATGGGCCTCAGCCACAGATTTCTCGGTTGTGTGTGCAGCTCCAAAGATTAGCGGCTCCAGTGTAGAAAGGATTAAATACTCAAACCAATGTACAAAGTCACTGAATAAAGAAGACTGTATTTGTCTCCAAATAGTGTGTAACTATAATCTGTAAAATATGAAGACAAATGTGCAGGTCCAGTGGAGTCTCCACAACCATGATTAAGCATTTAACATGCGAAACATGTCGATCTGACCAGTAATGCTGCTGTTCTAACCGAACCCTGTTTGTTGCCTTTCATTTGAGATGTGGTCAAATGAAGAATTTGTTATTAACTGAAAATAAAGGTGCAATTTTTTGATTTTATTCATTCTGGACATTTATGATTCACGATAGTGCGGTTCAATATTTGCATTGTGTGTGCAGCCCCCATAGACCCACTGAGCCTGGATTTCAGTCACAAGACAGAGGGTATATAGGGACATGCATTGCGCAGGTCAGGAATTCGTCCTGTGTGGAATGCATCATCAAACATCCTGGGGGCCTTCAGACCCTTGTTTTGCTCCATCTGCTTGATCAGTAGGTATGCTCAAAGGGAGCAGATCTGTGGATGGGACACTATCACCTTTCAAGTGATAGTTGCCCTTTAACTCTTTGAGTGCCAGAGGGGTATGCAATGCATTGCACTCAATAGGTTAAATATATCCCTGATTAACCCTTTGAGTGCCAGTGAGGTATCCAGTGCAATGTGTTGGATAACACTCTAGAACTTAAAGGGTTAAGTATTGTTAGCTCGATAGCAACATCCTTCCTTGTGCTACATGACAGCGTTTTCATTTACCATACTTCAAAGAGTCTTCGTGATGTAGGTCAGTGGTTCTCGACCTTTGACACAGACACAACCCCTAGCTAATCTTTGCTAAAATAGCAATTTCTGTTCAGCATTTAGGATATTGTGCAGAGTCCTGCTCTCGTGGGCAGTTTGGGCAGTTACTATCACTACAACCAAAATAAAACCACATGAAATATTAGATATGATTGTGTCATTAGGCCGCTCACACAGTCAGAGCACACACTGCAGGGAGAAGCAGTACTCTGCAACTTTCTAGCAAATAATTTTACTTTTGTGTTTTAAGGGTTAATAATATCATTATAAATTAAGATCAGATTATTCCTTAACCCTTTGAGTGCCAGAGAGGTATGCAACGCATTGTGCTGCAATGCGTTCCGTAGCCATCTGGCACTCAATGAATGGATTAAACATTTTCACAATGCTCCGAACCATTGTCAATGTTTATATCGATATAAGTTTTTTTTTTTTTTTTTTTTATATTTTAAAGGGATGGTAGGTAATGTTTCAAAATAAAAGCAGCTCCAATTAATCTTCGTAGTATTTAGGCCATGGAGGGTCTTATTTCAATACTGTCAGAGTTGTAGTTCAAGGGTAATTGAATGATAAAGTATCCCTCTCCTGCCCCTTTTACCTAGTGTAACACTGCTCATCTCAGAGCGGCAAAACTGTCTAGATGGATCGCAGAGAGGGACAATCTTCAGTGAGCATAAGGAAAAACCTGTCATGGGGGGTAGGTTTTTCCTTATGATCACAGTAAGAAGATTGTTCCTTGCTGTGAGCTGTCTGGTCCAAGGACCAGATTCCACATCTGAGGGGAGATGGCTTACACTAGATAAAAGTGGTGGGAGGGGGATGCTTTATCATTCAATTACTCCTGAACTACAACTATGACAGTATTGAAATAACACTCTCCATGGCCCAAATACTATGAAGATTAATTGGAGCTGCTTTTATTGTGAAACATTACTATCCTTTTAAAGTTTTTCCCTCCTGCCCGCTTTTTCTGAAATCACTTTTCTTCTTTCAGTTGAGAAACCTGGTCTGGACGGATCACTATGAGAGACATTATTGTGTGACCATAAGGAAAATCCTGCTCCCTTTCATCAAGGGGGGGGGGGGGCAGGGTTTTTTACAGACACAGACTATACTGTCCCTCGTTGCGATCTGTACAGACTTCAGATCCGAGGGAAGAATAGTGATGTGAAGGGGCGGAAGGGGCAAATTTTAAAATATAATTACAAAAAACTATACCAGTATAAACCGTGCTAGTGGTACAGAGCATTATGAAAAAGTTTAAGTAATTAGCTTGACATTACTAACCCTTCCAGTAGAATCCCACAAATATTACTTCTGTCATACAGTGTTCACGCCTGTGAACATCATGTCTATAGTGATCACCGTTCATAACTGTGGAAGTGTCCAAATTATGTGTTTTGTGACGTTAGAGAGTTTGTGTTATTTTAGTTTTATTAGTTTATGCGGATGAGCTAGTATATCTCAAACCATTATTATTTTGTAAATTATAACAGGCGATTTAAAATGTAATTCTGGTTTTTATTGTCCTCTTTCTGAAGTTATTCTGTGTAACTGTTTTCTGAATTCATCCATGCGGTTTGGTGACACAGTGGGACGTATTTAGTGTGTGCTTGTGTGTGTGTTTTGGGGAGGTCATGCCTGTGGTTGATTTTGAGCAAACTTTTTTTTCCTCCTATTTGCTAAAGTTGCAATTAGAAAAAATGTACTTTGTTCATATGTGCCAAGGATGTTAAAATAGGCCTGTGGCTTTCGTTGAATAGCTGGTATTTGGAAACTTGTAAATTTTTAAGTCACTTTTGGCATTTTTTTTCTTCCTCTTTTCTTAGTTATGTTTATACATGATGTCACATGGAAATTGTTAGCAATTATTTAACTAAAAATTACAAACATTCAAGTGTTTTTAAGCATGTTTAATTTTTTAACCCCTTAAGGACCAGCATTCCAGGGAAGTTACCTTCCCTTAACCCCTTCAGTGCCAGAGGCTCGGGCCATTTTCTGAACCCTGCAGGCCAGACACTTTTTCAACATTTTTGCTATCCTTCCGTTTAGGCTTGATTTCCTCTGGGGATTTTTAGTTAAATATGGAAAACTATATATTGTTTTTTTCAGAACGAATTGAGCTTTCTCGTGATACCTTACATGAAGAGAATTTTACATCGTGCAAAAAGCTATGATGTCATAATGACAAAAAAAAGTGAAAATTTACTCATTTTGCTAAAATCACATACTATGTATCAAAAACATTTACCTTGATTGAAAAAGTTTCAATTATTTGAAAAAGCCCAGAGTCCCCCGAGTAAAAAAATACCAAATTTGTATAGTTTTACCTAAGTCCAAGGCTAGCGCAGAGCCCTAATCACCAGCAGCGCAAAATGACATTTTCAACTTTATAAACTAAAATGCACATTCTAGGGTTTTTGTGGTAAAACTACCCTAAAACAGTGGAATAACTACATAAAACTATATATTTCTGAAAAGTAGACAACCTGCCGCATCTAATGAGGGGTAACTTGCCTTCTTGCCCCAAGCCTGTGGTACCCAAATGCTTCCAGAAGGTGGCACTATAGGAAAAAAATGGCATTTTCTTACATTTCTGCCCCTTCAACTGTACTGAAATCTGTGAAAACCATGGAATTTACAACTGTATTCATTAGCTAGTGCTCTTGGGAGAAAAATTACACCCCATTGGTTTGGGTTCACCTACCACAGGGGATGCTAGAAGTGCAAAAAGACACCTACTACAACCTCTAAATTTTCTAACATTTTCTCAAACATTACTTGTCTATACAAAAATGGTTATAACAACTAGAGAATTAAAGAAAGGCTACACAAACCATACCATTTTGGAAAGAAGACAACCTGCCGCATCTAATGAGGGGTGAATTGCCTTCTTACCCCAAGCCTGTTGTGCCCAAATGCTTCCAGAAGGTGGCACTATAGGAAAAAAATGGCATTTTCTTACATTTCTGCCACTTCAACAGTACTGAAATCTGGGAAAACCATGGAATTTACAACTATATTGATTAGCTAGTGCTCTTGGGAGAAAAATAACACCCCATTGGTATGGGTTCACCTACCACAGGGGATGCTAGAAGTGCAAAAAGACACCTACTACAACCTCTAAATTTTCTAACATTTTTTCAAACATTACTTGTCTATACAAAAATGGTTATAACAACTAGAGAAGTAAAGAAAGGCTACACAAACCATACCATTTTGGAAAGAAGACAACCTGCCGCATCTAATGAGGGGTGAATTGCCTTCTTACCCAAAGCCTGTTGTGCCCAAATGCTTCCAGAAGGTGGCACTATAGGAAAAAAATGGCATTTTCTTACATTTCTGCCCCTTCATCTGTATGGAAATCTGTGAAAACCATGGAATTTCCAACTGTATTCATTAGCTAGTGCTCTTAGGAGAAAAATGACACCTCATTGGTATGAGTTCCCCTACCTTAGTGGGCGCTACAAGTACCAAACTACACCTATTGCAACCACTAATTTTTCTAACATTTTCTCAAACATTACTTGTCTGTACAAAAATGGTTATAACAACTAGAGAAGTGAAGAAAGGCTACACAAACCATACCATTTTTGAAAGAAGACAACCTGCCGCATCTAATGAGGGGTGAATTGCCTTCTTACCCCAAGCCTGTTGTGCCCAAATGCTTCCAGAAGGTGGCACTTGGGGAAGAAAATGGCATTTTCTTACATTTCTGCCCCTTCATCTGTATGGAAATCTGTGAAAACCATGGAATTTCCAACTCTATTCATTAGCTAGTGCTCTTAGGAGAAAAATGACACCTCATTGGTATGAGTTCCCCTACCTTAGTGGGCGCTACAAGTACCAAACTACACCTATTGCAACCACTTATTTTTCTAACATTTTCTCAAACATTACTTGTCTGTACAAAAATGGTTATAACAACTAGAGAAGTGAAGAAAGGCTACACAAACCATACCATTTTTGAAAGAAGACAACCTGGCGCATCTAATGAGGGGTGAATTGCCTTCTTACCCCAAGCCTGTTGTGCCCAAATGCTTCCAGAAGGTGGCACTATAGGAAAAAAAATGGCATTTTCTTACATTTCTGCCCCTTCATCTGTATGGAAATCTGTGAAAACCATGGAATTTCCAACTGTATTCATTAGCTAGTGCTCTTAGGAGAAAAATGACACCCCACTGGAATGAATCGACATACCTTAGGGGTGCCAGAAAAGCATAACTACACCTACCTGTTTGCTTCTTCGAAAATGGCTGCTTGTACTAAAATGTTCATAACTGTTAGAGAAATGACGGAAAGGTATAAAAGGTATACCATTTTGGAAAGTAGACATTCTCCCGCATCAAATGAGGGGTCACTTGCCTTTCTACCCCTGGGCTGAAGTGCACAAATATTTCCAAAAGGTGGCGCTATGGGAATAAATACATGTTTTTTTTACATTTCCACCACTTCAAAGATACTAAAATCTTTGAAAACCATAACATTTCCTGCTGTATTCAGTACCTGCTACCAACATGAGAAAAATGGTAGCCCATTTGTGTGGCTTAACATACAATATGTGGGTGCTAGGAACACGTACGTAAACCTGACACTTTTGTTTCTTAAATTATCTGCTTGCACTAAAATGGTTATAACCATAATAGATATGCAGGAAAGGTAGAAAACAATGCCATTTTGGAAAGAAAACAACCTGACGCATCTAATGAGGGGTCACTTGCCTTCATACCCAAAGGCTGGCATGCACAAATGCTTCCAGGAGGTGGCGCTAATGAAAAAAAAGGCATTTTCTTACATTTCTGCCCCTTCAAATGTATGGAGCTCTGTGAAAACCATGGAATTTTCAACTGCATTCGTTAGCTAAAGCTCTTAGGAGTCAAACGACACCCCATTGGTATGAGCTGAACTACCTTAGGGAGTGCTAGAAGTAGAAAACTACACCTACTACAAACTGATGTTTCTAACATTTTCTCAAACCTGACTTGCCTCTACGAAAATGGCTATAACACCTTCAGAAGTGAAGAAAAGGTAGATAAACTATACCATTTTGGAAAGAAGACAACATGCCGCATCTAATGAGGGGTCACTTGCCTTTTTACCCCTAAGTTAGTTGGCACAACTATTTCCAGAATGTGGTGCTACAGGAAAACAAACAAACATTTCTTTTACACTTCAGTCACTTCAAAGATACTAAAATGGTTCAATGGCGTGGGATTTCCTAGGAGGACTTCTTGCCAGCCTAAGAAAAATGGTACTCAACTGCTGTGGGTTGACATACCAATTTGAGTGACAGGAGTGTAGCTACCAGTGAAATAGGAATGGGAAAGCAAACAGTGTATGTGTGATTTTATGGCTAACAGATGAAAGAAGCTAGGGCGTCAGCCAGTGTACGCGCGGACCTGTGACTACCAGTGTAACAGTGTGGGAGGGTGAGGGATTAGGCAGTGTGTGTGGGTATGAGCAGAGGAGCAAGGATGGTGGAGATGGTGGGGCAGTGTCTGAGAGTGTGTATGGGAGATCTGTGACTACCAGTGTGCACTGTATGTCCCCCTCATACAAAGTTTGATTCCCAGCCTGAATCTAGTGCATACTGGTACTTTGAGTCTACCAATAGGCAGTGGAAACAGGCTGGGGGTCAGGCTGGGGAATGGGACTGCCAGTTGGCTGTGGAACCAGGCAGGGGAATACGGTACATGTGTATGTGTGGGGGGGAATCGGAGGCATTTTTTGTGCATGCCACAAGGGTGCCCAATGCACTGCAAAGCAATGCGTTGGACCCTCTGTTGCACACAAAGAGTTGTTTTTTTTTAATTATTATTTTGTATTCATACCTCGTTGGGGAGGCGGTGTCAGGAACATTCCTGGTGTCCCCCATCCAGGTCTAAAAACAGAATAATAAAAAAAAAAAAAAAGTGTGTGTGTGTGTGTTACAGGGGGTCCAACGTATTGCAAAGCACTGCGTCGGACCCCCCCTGTGGCACGTGCATTTTTTGGGGCTTTTCCCCCAATATTTTTGTGTAAACCTCGTTGGGGGCATCAGAACCCATACAATGAGGTCTAAATAAAAAATAAAAGGGGAAAACAAAATAATCCTTTGGGTGCCACAGGGGTGTCCAGTGGATTGCAAAGCAATGCATTGGGCCCCTGTAGCACACAAAGGGTTAATTTTTTTTCGTTACTTTGTATTCAGATGGCCACCAAACAAGCTCTGATCACAAAGTAATGATAAAAAGTCCTGTGTGTGTGCCACAGGAAGGGGGTCTGCATTGAACCCCTATCCCAGTGGCACACACAGGGTTAAATTTTTTTTAATTTATTTTTTTTATTATATACCTCATTGAGGGGCATCAGGACCCCCTGATCCCTCCCCAATGAGGTCTTAGTAAAAAAAAATATATATGTCCACAAACGGAGTGACCCTGTGAGTGCCACAAGGATCTCCAGCGCATTGCAAAGCAATGCATTGGATCCTTGTGGCACTCAGAGGGTTAATTTTTTTTCTATCATTACTTGGTAATCAGAGCTTGTTGGGGGGCCATCAGGACCAATCCTGATGACCCCCCCAACAATCTCTAATAACAAAGTAATGATAAAAGCCCTGTGTGTGCCACAGAAGGGGGGCTGCATTGCCCCCCCCCGTGGCACACACAGGGTTAATTTTTTTTTTTTTATTTACTTTTTTTTTATTATAGACCTCATTGAGGGGTATACAAACCCCCCTGATCCCCCCAATGAGGTCTTACAAAAAAAAAAAAAAAGTTATCAAAAAAAGTGTCCCTGTGAGTGCCACCGGGGTCTCCAGCGTATTGCAAAGCAATGCATTGGACCGTTGTGGCACTCAGAGGGTTAATTTTTTTTTAATCAATACTTTGTAATCAGAGCTTGTTGGGGGGCCATCAGGAGCAATCCTGATGGCCCCCCAACAATCTCTGGTAACAAAATAATGATAAAAGCCCTGTGTGTGCCACAGGAGGGGGGGGGGTGCATTGGACCCCCACCTGTGGCACACACAGGGTTAATTTTTTTTTTTTTTTTTTTTTTTTCTAATTATAGACCTCATTGAGGGGCATCAGGATCCCCCCAATGAGGTCTTAAAAAAAAAAAAAAAAAAATCCCCCCCAAAGAATAGACCCTGTGAGTGCAACAGGGGTCTCCAGCACATTGCAAAGCAATGTGCTGGGACCCTGTGGCACTCACAGGGTTACATTAATTTTATTTTATTTTATTTATTTTTTTTTTTTTTAGACATTTCAGACCTCGTGGGGGACATCAGGACCCCTCCTGGTGTCTCCCCAGTCATTGATCTCCCAGCCGATAGGCTGGGAGATCAATGATGCGACCGCAGGAGAGCAAGAGCTCTCCTGCCCTTCACTCCTACCACCGGTAGGAGTGAACAGGATCGGGGAAACTTCCCTAACGTCATCGGTGACCATGTCACCGATGACGTTTGGAGGATTCCCCCGGTCCAGCCCACTCCTACCCGGAAGTTCGGGTAGGAGAGAGGGGGAAGGAGAAACTTTGTTTCTCCTTTGTCTTTATTGATCTCCCAGCCCGATCGGCTGGGAGATCAATAACTGGGGAGGCATGAGGAGTGATCCTCATGCCTCCCCATGAGTGCCAGGGGCTTTTTTTCTTTTTAATGCGGCCACTGCATGCCGGTTATACCGGCTCATGCAGTGACCGCATTTCACTCTTACGCCGTACGAGCATGGCACAGCAGGTACAGCTGTGTCCACTCGTACGGCGTAAGTAGCTGGCACTCTAGGGGTTAAAGTGATACTGATGTTTCACAAAAACAGCAGCTCCAATTAATCTTCATAGCAATTGAGCCATAGAGAGTTATTTCACTACTGTGAGCGTTGTATTTCAAGAGTAATTGAATGATAAAGTTTTCCCCTCCCGCCTTTTTAACCTAGTGTAAGCCCCCACTCCTCAGATGTGGAATCCAGTCCATAGACCAGACAGCTCACATCAAGGGTCAATATTCTACTGTGAGAGCAATGAAAGCCCTGCCCCCCTTGACAAGTTTTTCAGCTTTTTCCCTTATCTAAATTAAAGATTGCCCCTCTCTGCAGTCTACCTGGGCACCTCCCTTCTGCTTTGGCTGAGCAGTGTTACATCAGTAAAAGGGGCTGGAGGGGGATACTTTATCATTCAATTACTCCTGAACTACAACTCTGACAGAATTGAAATAACACTCTCCAAGGCCCAAATACTATGATGAGTAACTAGAGCTGCTTTTATTATGAAACATTACTATCCCTTTAAGGACCGCTTTGATCTTTGCAGACGTGCTGGTATATGTGACCTGTTACTAATACCGGCGTGCCGCTTTGGGGCCTAAGAGAGACAGCTCCAGTCTTGGAGCGATCAATATTAGGCCCCACTTTTACTTGCAGCAATCCCAGGAGAGTGCTGTAAGTAAAAAGTACGTGACGTGCTATGACAGTCACCAGTCCTTAAGGTCATAGTACTTCATCTGGTCCTTAAGGTGTTAAAGGGATGGTATTGTCCCACAAAAATATTTTGCAGATTGTAGTCCTTAAAAAGTTGGCCAAAGAGCGAAAAACTGTATCTCTCAAACCGCTATGGTTTGAGAGATGCATGCATTTAAAGTCTGTGATTTCCTGCTGTAAAGCTGTCAGCAGGAGATCCATGTCGGCCGACACAGAGGCTCTGCAGCAAAGCCGGATTTGCTTTATTACAGCTGACAGCAGGAAATCACGAACTTTAAATGCAGATATCTCTCAAACCTTAGTGGTTTGAGAGATATGTTTTTTTGCTCTTTGGTCAACTTTTTAAGGACTACAGTTTACAAAATATTTTTTGTGGGACATTACCATCCCTTTAAATTGAAAGATCAGAAAAGTTAAGTGTCAAATTGTCAGTAAATGAGCTGTTAAAATCGCCAGTGGCTCCACTTCCCCATAGAATCCAACAAAATTATCTGTCTGGACATCAGCTGCGAGATAAGGGTCCATATTGGCAGTATGGTGGGGAACTGCACCCAACTCCATCTCATGTTATGCACTATAAGCAGTCTTCACTTTCTTATTCCTGTGGGTATATCTCAAATAAACCTACATCACCATGCCTACCCCGGTTTGCAATGTCTGTGTCCACTTCACCAATAGCTAATTTGCATATTGAAATCTGCTTTAATGAGAAATTTTAATATCCTTGAAAGTGTGTTCTTATTTTAATATCTCTATTCACCATATCCACCAAACTCCAATAGTTGGGGAAGCTGTTGGTGATTACAGGGGAGAGAGGGGATTCCAGCACATTGCAATGCATGACATACATTTCTAGCATTCAAAGTATTAACTTGACCCCCATACTGGTAAGTGAATTAAAGGGATACTAATGTTTCACAAAAACAGCAGCTCCAATTAATCTTCATAGTACTTGGGCCATGAAGCGTGGTGGTTCAATACTTTCAGAGTTGTAGTTCAGCAACTGCGGGGGCTCCCATTGCCATAGCAATCTGGATGCCGTGTCTAAGAAGTGGTTGTTCTGCATTGTCTTTAACCCTTTGAGTGCCAGAGGGGTATTGCAATGTGTTGGATACCCCTGTGGCACTGAAATAGTTAAATGGACTGAGCTGAAATATCTCAGCTTTTCTGAATAGAATAGTGAATGGTAATCTCGGTAATTAACAGTATTATCTCTTCACAAGGAATTAACTAAAATGTATCTATATAGGATAGTCTACACAGGCATTACAGTGTAAGTCTAGGATTAGCATTTAGAGACTTACTATGAAATAACTGAATTTTACAGATAATAAATGGACATATACAATACTTCAAATTACACGAGCCAGTTTGATTTTTAGATGTTGGTGTCACTTTAAGGACAAGAATGGAGTGCATTGGATTGCTTTGCAATGTGTTACAGGCCACTGTGTTCATACCTGTCTGCGATTGTTATGTCTGACTCCATGGACCTAACATCCAAGACTGATGGTGACATTTAGGAGGCAGTGAAGGGGTGCTTATGTACATATATAAGATCTCCCTGAAATTTGGGAGCAGAAGTTCAAGTGACCTTTTAGGAGTCCTGGATCTCAAGCTCCTTGGACTTTTCCACCCCTGCCAGTAGAATTTTTTTTGCCATAGTAACATAAGTGGGGTGGTTGGCGAGCTCTATGTTGTGTTTAACCGCCAGGGTGGTACGCAGCACATTGCTTTGTGTGCCCCTCTGGCACTCTAAGGGTTAAAATAGCATATTTTTACCTATAGATATGGGCTTTGTTTGCAAAACATATATAAACTACATTCCTCGCTCTCTTTATGAACCACTGGAAAATAACAAGGGCCCCACCCCTATTTTCTCAAGGATCCTGCAATTTCACAATCTTCACGTGCGCTAAGTGCTAAGCACAACTAAAGTAGCCATATTAGTGCCGTGCTGATGTAACAGGCTCTCCTGGAATTTGTGGGCTGGCACTGTATTGGAAATGGGGTGTGACAGCGTATGGTTCTGTTCCTTTATTATGGCTTAACAATTAATTTGACTCGTCTATAGAATCTCACTTTAAAGGGACATACCTGGGGGGGGAAAAAAACTCGAAACCAACTTGCTGATATGAAAGAGCATATTGTAATATTAGAATGTACTTGAAAATGTATTCATGCCTTGGTCTTACGATATATATGGTTTCCCATGTCCTGCATTTCTCTAGCCAGTAGCTGGTTGGGGTTGGTGGGAGTTGTAGTTCTCAGCAGCTGGGCCTGAAGGTCTGACAGCTCACTACTTTGAAACTCATAGAAGGCAGTAGTAAAGTCACAGGCATATATATATGTATCTATATATAATATAACAATATGGGTTCACTATTGAATTGTCGCCCTCTGTTTGGCAACTATGAAAACACTGTTTCTGGCACTCAAAGGGTTACGACGCAGATGGAAGAGGTACATCTTTACATTTTGTTCACTTTGTTGGAACATGGAATATTTATTTCATCCATCATCTGTTAGTCTGTAGAGGTATCCTATGTCACCCTCTATTTGGGACCTTTAAACGTGCAACATCAGAATGTCGCTCTTTGATTCGGGTGACATTCTGATGTCTCCCCCTTTTAATTCAGGCGACATTTTTAACACAGCATTTTAATGGTCGCCTAATAAAGGGGGACCTTTCAATAGACTACCAACCATATGGAGAGCAGCACCAGTGGGTCTTTGCCAAGTAATGTATTAGGGTGGTCTAGCAATTGGTCTGGTCAATTATTTGGTACCAGTTGGAACTTTTATCAAGAATACTTGATAAAGTTACAACTGGGACTGAATGGTTTACCAGACAAATTGCTAGCTGGCCCTAATACTTTTCTTGGGAAAAAAAACCCATTGGTGTAGCTCTCCATATTGTTTGTTCATTACTCCTTGGAGAAGTGTACCTGGGTAGTAAATTACAGCCAGGGAGTGCCTCCACCACCTACAATTCATTATATGCATTTAAAAAAGAAAAAATAGTGAGCTCCTCCAGGTAGATATAAAAATAATACAATTTTAATATTTGCAACAAAGAAATTTATACTGTGTGTGTGTGTGTATAAATATTATATACAACAAATAAGATTAAAATATAATATAGACCAAATATGAGATGGAGTTTGAATATAGTCTATTTAGTCCAATAGCATGCTGTAATTGATGATTAGTATAATCCAAGATATAAATTGTATAATCTTCTCCCGTTTTTTAGACAGAGCTTATTAGAAGGCAGAGAGGTCTATCTACTGTGTCCCTCGGATTCCGGACCCTTAAAATCAATGTAATGTGGGCAGAACCTGCTTGTGCCCTGTATCTTTGATGGTAGATATTCATTGTTGGTAAACAAACATAGCACTGTTCTCCTGGTGGTTAAAGAGATAGTAAATACTTCGTTTTAACTTTATTTTATTTTGTAGGCATTAAAAAAACATGAAGAATGATATAAGTCTTATCCCTCAAATCTTTATGGTTTAAGAAATATTCACAAGCAAAGTTTCCCCTCCTGCCCCTTTTACCTAGTGTAAGCCATCTCTTCTCTGATGTGGAATCTAGTTGTAAGACCAGACAGATAACAGCAGGGGACAATCTTCTTTCAATGAGAACAATGAAAGCCCTACCCCCCTTGACAAGCTTTTCAGGTTTTTCCCTTATCTTAATTGAAGATTGTCCCTCTCTGCAATCTACCTGGGCACCTCCCTTCTGCTCTAGCTGAGTAGTGTTATATCAGTAAAAGGGGCAGGAGGGGGATACTTTGTCGTTGAATTACTCTTGAACTACAACTCTGACAGAATTGAAATAACACTCTCCAAGGTCCAAATACTATGATGATTAGAGCTGCTTTTATTATGAAACATTACTATCCTTTTAAGCAAATACACGGACAGTTCTACAGGGAGAGAGGCGAAGTATCAGATGAGTCTCAGGAAGATTAAAGTCTTGACTGTTGCGATTCGTCACCATGCCCAGCATTTTGGTTCACAAGTATCGCCTTCAGCTTTGAGATCAGAGGTAGATAGCTTAGATTATAGTGTTCTGTCGACATGTCTCTGTTTTTAATGGGGCTTTTAACCCCTTGAATGTTAGAGATTTCCAATGCATTGGACACCTCTCTTGCATTCAAAAGTATTAAAAGCCCCATTTTAAAATTTAATAAAACAGGGCATCCAATTTTTGACCGAAATAACTGAGTGGAGCAGTTTGGCACTGATTGATTACTATGTTTGATCTCATAGGAGATGAACTGCTTCAAATTGTAGTTCTCCTTAATTTCCAAAGACGTACATGTACTTCATGGGTCAATGTGCGATAAAGACCAATGATGTACATGTGCATCATGGATTTCAGGGCTTCCCGCTCTGAATCAGATCCAAAAAAAAAAAAAAAAAAAAGGAAAAAAAAGCTCCATGGTCTTAAGGGGTTAAGAAAACTGGAACAAAATACATTCTCAGATATTTTTGTTGAAGGCACCAGAGGTGTGGAAATATAAAATAAAAACAAAAAAAAACTACTTGTCCAAGGGACTAAAACGGAGCCCAGTCTACTTGTCCCTCATGACAATGTACGTGTCCAAACATGCGTGTATTTTCCTACACTGGTGCGTGGGGATGCCTAGAGGCAGTTTGCAGAGTTCATTGGCCCATACTAGTTATACTATATTTGTATAGTGCCAACTTATTCCTCAGTCCCCAGCGCTGTACAGTAGGGAATATACATAACAGTTCCTTAGACGACACAAATAAAACACTCGCCATAAAATATACAGACAACACTGCCCTTTGCTGTCATGGGAAAGGGGCTTTTATAGCTTTCATTTTGTTCCTGTCAAATCAGTCAGATGGGAAGCTGTCCAGTGGTGAATGCTGCCATGAATGAACAATGGCCAGGAAAAGAAAATAACGTCAACCTGATATAATATTCTTTTTTTTATTGTTTTAATATAAACTAGTTTTAAAGCCTGTGTACACGGGCCAACAGAGAGGACTTCAGTCTGAATTTGGAGCGCCCCACTCCGTATCAGTTGCGGTGCGGGCAGTCTCTACTGCGCATGACTGCATCGTGCACAGCCATCTTTACTGCGCTTGATGGCTTCTGACAAACATCCTAGCGAATTATTATATAGGATACTTTTTTTTTTCCCCCCCAGCAGGCAGTACCTGCCTACTATCTGACTGCACGTAGACAGTGTTTCAGCAACAAGCAATTCTGCTTTTAATTCCTCAGAGTATGTGTTTTGTTTTTTTTTTTGTTTTTTTTTTTTGTTTTTTTTTTTACTTTGAAATTAATATTAGTTTCACTTACATTCACTGTTTTAAGAAAAGTAATAAAAGTTATAGGATATGACTCATCATTCACATGCATTTTAATCTCTTGGAGACCAGAAGTAATTATGTATCAGGATTTAACCACCTCCATCAGTTTAAACCCTTTAAAGACCACAGGAATGTGCAACACAATGCTGAGCAGTGTTGTGTAACCCTATGGTGTTCAAGGGGTTAAAGAATGAAAAACAGATGGTGTGTGTGTGGGGGCATTACACAGCAATGCACGTTGGTACCCAAATGGTGAAAGTTGTCAGTAAAGTCTTAATATAAGTGAGTATAAGTATGATCTGTAGTGAGCACATTGTGTCCCAGCTACATCAGTAGCAGAACCATCAGCCAGTCATGATGGAAGTTGCAGAACTGTAACACTTAGTGAGCCTGCTTGCCTACCCTCTGAGGTAAAGTGATGGAAAATGCACTACCCTGTGAGCAGTCACTGTGTTGGAGAACAGGACCCGGCCTGGACAGTACAAACTCGTTGCAATCATCTAGAAAGCAGTCAAGCTCCGCACAACCTGGGACCTCCTCATCCAAAGGAATCCCAAAGTAGTTGTGAGCAGTGGTGAGTACGAACAGCAACCTCTTGTCCCTGCTGGCATCTTTACTTCTCCACTAAGCTTGCAATTAAAGAGATCTGACACTATCACACATGCATTACTACCCACTATTTCACAACATTAGTAGTACGTGATAGCTGCCACGATATTCACACGTTATGGGCTCTGCCTCCTCCACATCTCCCTGCCTCACCGGATGGAACCACTCTGACAGATCTCAGCCACTTCCGACTAATGTTTAATTCATACAGCGGGTCAGTCAATCACAAGACAGCCGACTCTTGCCCATCAAACAGGACGACCAATACCAGCACTGCTCAGCTTCATGTGATAAGTGTGTGTACGTCGTCGGTATGAATGGTATAAGGGATTGGTCCGCGGACAAGACGTGTGAGTTGGTTAATTTGGGCAGCTATGGGAAAGTATGGGAATTGTAGTTCGTACAGAGTGGTGTTTCTTATGTCAAGTCCTCTCTTGATGCAAATACTTTGCCTTTCTGTTACTGTTGCAAGTTTCAGTGCGTCTATTCCTGGCCCCTTTACAAAGATGTCATTGTAAACACACTGGGGTCGGGGTCTGATGTTGGCTGTCCTACAAAGGAACTGTTCACTCCGGTGGACGCACAAATACTGGCTTTTCAATTGCGGCTGTGCCGGTAAAATACCGGCTGGATGGCAACCCTACTTGCCAGAAGCAGGGCTAAATGTGGAAAAAAAAAAAAAAAATTGCCTGCCCGGCGCCCGGAACTACATGTCCCGGATGTCAGGCGATACAAATTCCACAACCCTAAGGAACAGTATTTTTTTTTTTCTTCAAAGAAAAGACATACATACACACATATATGTATATATATTTACAAGCTGCTTTTTTTAAATATGCTATAAATTTATATTATGGTCATAAGGTGGTGATGCTTGTACTACTTCCTATTTAAAGAGAGAGCCTATGACTCAAGTTCTCTCATAACGCATTATAAAGAAAAATACCTTTTAGACACCAGTTAGCTCTTGTGCCAACTGTTTGTCGCTCAAACATCGTAATCAGTTGGCAACAGAGCTAACTGGTGTCTAAAAGGTATTTTTCTTTATAATGCATTATGGGAAAGCTTGAGTCATAAAAGTATAATGCAATGTGACTTTATGTATTCTGCCCCTTCAGAGTAAACAATCAAAAGAAAGGGTTACTATTCCTTTAAAGCGGAACTACCACCAATAAACAACTTGAGATTAAATAATTCCCCATCTGGCGGCTAGCTGCTTAGTAGCACTAGTCGCCAGAATTATTAACTTGTTAAAGAGGATTATCAATTCTTGTCGGGCTGACAAGCAGGATGGAGCTCAGACATCTTCCCACAGTGACGTCTGCACGCCTGCGCTGTCAGTCCCTCCAAGACCCGAACGGCTCCTAGCAACGCCTCCTAGAGTCGGCTAGGACTGACAGAGCAGGAGTCCAGACGTCACTGTGGGAAGATGTCTGCGCTCTGTCCTGCCTGTCAGCCCGACAAGAATTGATAATCCTCTTTAACAAGGTAATAAGTCTGGCGACCATCGCTACTGAGCAGCTAGTCGCCAGATGGGGAATTATTTAAGATCAAGTTGTTTAGCGGTGGTAGTTCCGCTTTAATATAAGCTCCAACTCTCCACTGGGGCTGTGCATTGCAGTGGTCTGCGTTATCCACATCGTAAGGCCATATGTACCAATTAAAAGTGGAGTCATTCTGGGGCAAACTAGCTAAACCATAGGCACAAATTCAGTTTTGATTTAAAATGGGGCTTTTAACCCGTTGAATACCAGAGTGGTCTATAGCACATTGCGGAGTATTGCCCCCCTCTAATACTCAATAGGTTAAAAAGCCCTAATTCACCCTTTGATTGCCAAAGAGGTATCCAACACATTGTAAGATTGGGTATTTTTACTGGGTAGGAAATGTGCAGTCCGGATGGGCCAGCCGGTTCTTATCTGCAGGCAGAATTGGTTTCTGTTTGCTGTGATTGCTTTACTTTGCTGTGTGCAAGTGGTACGTTTTGCATTACACAACTGCTTGATTGCTGGGACCAGTTTGACTGACCTACAAGTTATCTGTCATTATAAATGTCAGCTCTACTCTACCCGTGCAGATAGATCAGTGTGTGTCCTCTGTAACGAGCAGATTGCCTGAAGGGATCCTTCACACAAGTTATTCTTTAATCCTGCACTAGATCGCCTTTCTAGAGACACACAAAGGATGGGTGTTGGCACTCCGTAATATCAGTCTGTAAAAATGTCACTTGATCTGTCACTTAAGCGTTTCCCTAATGCATCTCCTCTTTGTTATAATGTGTATTGGTACGTTATGTGTTAGAAGCCAGACAAAAGTTTTAGAAGTGTGCAGAGCCGTATTTTATTTTATTATTAATGGTGAATTATAGCCTGTCACCTATGCAAAAATGTGGCTTTGTTTATTGATCAAATCGATAATACTGGTATATAACAAACATCAATTCTTGAAGTGTACAGTACTGACAGGGTATTAGGTCTTACTGTGTGCTAGTTAATTAGGTAAAAAAAACAAAACAAAACAAACAAACAAACATATAAGGGTGTTTTTAATTTCAGGTAGACCAGACGTTGGACGCCCAGGATTTAGGAGCTAGCTGGGAGTGTTAGGAGCCATTAAATGCATCCAAGTACACAAGTGTATATTAAAACCCTTTGTGTTCCAGAGAGGTATTCAAAACTTTACCTTGCAATGTATTGGATACCTCTAGCACTCACAGGGTTAATCACTTTAACCCTTTGAGTGCCAGGGTTCATTTAAAAAATGAAGTGGGTTACATCAGTGACAGGCTACCTGATTCACAACCACTGGCTTCATATGTGGTCTTTGAGTCCAACAAAGAGCTACATGTTCTGCTTATAGATTCTAAATAGAGGTTGAAAAAAGTTGACAGACTTCTTGGATGCTTTGTTTTGTAAAGTGTTAGAGACGCCTACACGCAGAGGGTTAAAGTACAACAGTAAGGAATAAGTTTGTGTCTCTTTTTAGAGGTGATAATAAAGTGTGTGTGTGTGTGTGTGTGTTGCCCAGCACTGGGTTATATAGGCATAAATAAAATTTAACTGCAGGGTAGTACCTCTAATAATCTCCATCCTATGGACAGCTCTGGTCCCGGGACCATAAATCTCCATAGGATGGTGTAGCAACAACGCCACTGTATAATTTCAGGCCACTGTGATATTGCACCTAAAAAATTCAAATTTGAGCTGTAATAACTTTTGAATAAAACATCTTGGCAGTGGGAGTACTCTTGTTTTACTCAGGGGGATAAACCCTACAACATTTTTTTTTTTTTACATTTTAAGTATTACTATCCCTTTAAGGGATGGAAATGTTTACAATGGGGAAAAGAGAGATTAGAGGGTTTATTCTACTGAGTAAAGCAAGGGTACTGCATCTGTTGATAGAGACTTTGTTTTTCAAAACTTTTTCCATCTCAGACTTCAATACCTCCATGGCCAGAAACTTTATAGTGGCGCTGTTCTACAGCATCCTGTGGAGTTTTATTGTCAAATGACCATAGCTGTTCACATCTTAATTTCTTGCCTGGTTGCATTTTGGAATGGAGAACTGAAAGGTCGCAGACCTACATTAACTTCTCTATTCCAAAATCAGAGAAATTAAGATGAAGTTTTCTTCTGAATGGGGAATCCATTTAAACAAACAGGATTAACTTTTACGACCAGTGGGATATATTTGGTGGAAGGAAATGAGACTTTTCGCCCCCCCCACTACAACCAAGTATGGCTTATTGTGGTATCCATTCATATTTTGGGTGGGACTACAGGATCATCAATCGCATAAGCAATCTAAAAGCAGCTCTAATTAATCATCATCGTATTTGGAGAGTGTTATTTCAATTCTGTCAGAGTTGTAGTTCAAGAGTAATTCAATGACAAAGTATCCCCCTCCCGCCCCTTTTACTGATGTAACACTGTTCAGCCAGATCAGAAGGGAGGTGCCCACATAGATTGCAGAGAGGGACAATCTTCAATTAAAGGGGAACTACCACCCCGCAATAACTTTACCTTAAATCAGTCTTCATCTGGCGACTAGCTGCTTAGTAGCGCTAGTCGCCAGAAATATTACCCGGTTCAAAAGATTTTTGCCTTTTTCTGACGGTCACAGGAGCAGGAAGCACGGACATCTCGTCGCCGTGACGTCCGTGCTCCTGCGCTGTCAGTCCCTTTTGAGCTGACACTCAAAGGGTTAAAGCCTTACCTCCCTTAGCTCATGTCTGTTGTCGTAAACTGCACAAACCAAATTAAACCAGTGACGTCTGAACTACAGTTAAGGACAGAAGATGGTCCTGGACCGTCATGGAATTCCAGGCTCCCCGCGCGACTGCACGCCGTTCCGGGAGTCCAGAATCATCTGATAGTGAAAGAAAAAAAAAAATAATAATAATTATTATTTTATATATATATATATATATATATATATATATATATATATATATATATATATATATATATCTTAGTCCCTGGTCCTTAAGTAACCGCACCGTGCATGCGTGGCCGGTCCTTAAGAGGTTAAAAAAAGCAAGTTTAGCTTATTTTCGAGATCTGACATAAAATATATAATTTTTTTACAAATGCTAGCTGTGTCAGTTATATTTAAAGGTATATCAACATTTTTAATTTTTAAGCATTAGTATTCCTTTAATCCATTGAATTCCTCCAAGTTACTTATTACTGATCTAAGGACAACAATACATTACTATTCCCTTTTGTAGCAGTGTATTGAGAAGCCATATGACTCTCTCTTTCTACAAGTAAACTTAAACCGTATAATGTGGCACTTTAAAATCCTGTAAAACAAAATACACGACCAAATGAAAAGCTTATTTTTATTAACCATTTGAATATCCGATGAATGTTTAACATATTGCTTTGTAATGTCTCAAAAGGGTTAATCTGAGCACTAGTAATGACAGCATAATGGAGACTGCTTGTCTGGGGAAAAACTAACAGCGTGGATGGTATGACGGTCACGCATCACATTTTTTCTAGTTAAGAGTCTTATGAAATATTTCATGCCAGGTGTGTATTAAAAACAAAACAAAAATGACCCAATGCATTCCTGGCAGGCTGGGCTCTAGAAATATTTCATCTGGCTCTTAAATTTGGGATGCATTTTTGTGTATTGCTGTATACCTTCACATCTTCAGTGTTACCTAAAAATGCTGTCTGGCTTCAAAGATTTTCATATTTTTATCCCCTGACAAAGCCACTTGTTGGCAGTAAGCATTGGGTTGGACAGCTGTGAGACTTGTTTGTGCCTTATACCTGCTGGTCATTCTTCTATTGTTTCTATAGTCGAGTATTTTAAAGGAACACTAATGTCCCATAAAAATTATACTTGTTTTGTAGAGGTTTAAAAAAAATAAGTTATTTGGCACAAATCCCATCTCTCAAGTCTTTACGTTTTGAGAGAGATTTGTATGTAAAGTTCTTTCCCCCCCCCTTTCTCCTGACGTTAGCATCTAGCTGACAGCAGGAGATCCCAGTAACTCTGCAGCAGAGCCGAAATCTCTTTATTTAAAAAAATAATTACTTCATTGGAAAGGTCTACCAAGTGTGCCTGGTTTGCAAGCACACTTTGTAGACCGTTCCCACAATAATGCAATTTTGGCTCTGCTGAAGAGCCTCCTCGAGTCGTACGATGTTCTAAAGCTGACAGCAGGAAAAGTGAAACTTTACAAGCAACTATCTCTCAAACCATAGCGGTTTGAGAGATATAATTTGTGCCAAATAACTTATTTTTTAAACCTCTACAAAACAAGCATAATTTTTTTATAGGACATTATTGTCCGTTGACCATTTTATTACGATCACCATTTAGCACTGAGTTTCCACTTGTGTAGAACATGGATATTTACTTTAGTCATATCTGTGTACTTTATTATACGTTTTCTTTGTGGTTATTGCTTTGTATTGTATACTTTTTTGACTGTTCAAGAGATATATAATATGTATATGAATCAGCAGGATTATTTATTTTTGTTACCCAGCATAGCACTTGACAATGGTCATGACCTTTTGGCTATTTTTCATTTTAGCTGGTTTTCCTACTCTCATTGGTTCGGGCCTTACTTGTCTTCCTCCAAATGTTGGTTTTTAAATATACCAGTCATTTTTTTTATTTTTTTGTACTAATAAATATAATTGATTTTGTGTTACATTTGCGAGGGATGAGTGCCTCTTTAATGAGCTTTGCTTGTGGGGTTCTTTATACCGTATAGTATTTGTGTCCGCCTGAATGAACTTGACATCCGGAACCGAATGTAGATATTCTCTTTTAAACAAAGGCACAAGGCAGAATTTATAGGAGGCATTAGGATTTTCTTGCCATAGTAACTAAAATGGATTTTAAATAAATAAATAAAAAAAAAAAATATATATATATATATATTTATAGTAAAATTTTATGTATAATACGCACAATTTTGCCCCTCTTCACCTTATGTGAAGTGGGTGGGGAGGGTTCAAGTTATACACTAGAACATTTTATTACCCATGGCCGCCTCTTCCCCTCTATTGTCCAGATTCTGCAGCCTGACAGGGTCCCAGCGGGCGGCATTCTTGAATCCACCGCCCGCTTCCAGCATGGCCCTGGGATCTATGGTATTGCCCTGCGAGGACAGTCACTACCATTGGCTGGGCAGAGGAGGTCCTGACAGGGCCCTGCTGGAAGCGGGCGGCGGATGCAAGCATACCGCCCCCTGGGACCCTGTCAGGCTGCGGAATCTGGACTCCGGAGGGGCAGCGGTGGCAATGGGTAAGCGGGGAGGGAGGGAAGAAGGGAAACTTGCTATTTTTTTGTGTGTAACAGGGAAAACTAGGGTACGTATTATACATACACACTCTTGTTTTCCCCTAAATTCTTGTGTATAATATACAACTGCGTATTATACACAGGTGCTTATTATACCTGAGATTTTAAGATATATAAAGATACAGGGTAGGTTTCAGTCACTGTTTAGTTGAAATACAATTGACCTGGGTGCTCATCGAGAGAAGTAGTATTCATAGAATTGTTTGATGGTAGAAAACACTCACAGGAACGTTTGTTAAAGTGAAACGATTGACTTAACCACTTGTTTCACTTTGGCAAACGTTCCTGTGAGTTCCTTCCACCATCATACAAGTATATATGTATATATAATAACGAAGAGAGCGCCAATAATCAATGTGCAATTAGATATACATTTGTTGTAATAAAGAATATGTTTACTATAGTAAGAACAATTTTGAATATCCACAGTACATAATTAATGCTTATGTTATTGGAGGTTTTATCCCCCTGAATAAAGGGTTATTCACTGCTGAGAGGTGTTTTATTCAAAAGTTATCTATAGCTCACTATAATTTTTTTTTTTTTTTTTAAATGTGCATTATCAAAGTGTCCTGACATTGCATAGTGGTGCTGTTGCTACACCATCCTATGGCGATCTATGGTCAGCTGAATAGAGATGTCCATAGGAGGGTGTAGCAACAGCGCCACCGTACAATTTCAGGCAAGTACCTTTGTTTTACTATGGGATAAACACTATATAACTTTTTTTTTTTTTTTACTATTCCTTTAAATGGGGGTTATTAGGAGGTACAGCCTACTGCAATTTACTCATTAGCATGGATGGTTGAGGTGCTGGCGATGTGGACAGGATGCCATCTCTTACACATCACCAGCAATAGACAACCCTGAAGTCTGAGTGCATTCTCTCTGCTCCTCCTCTTGCACAGTGGGGAAGTGGGGAGAATATGATCATACTTCAGCACCACAAGCGATATCCCTCCCTAACCTTTTAAGTGCCATAGGGATGTGCATTTGCATACCCTTGTGGCACTGAAAGTCCTGGAATGAAGTCTCCAGAGCACAGAGCTCTAAACACTAGACAGAGAACTGCCTGTTGCGTACTGTGGCAGAAAGTGATGCCTATGCAGGGCTACAAGAAAATGGCCTCCAGACAGAGGTCTAAACACTAGAGAGGGATCTGGTCCTGATCTTGACATCAAACAGGAGCTGCATTGTAATTTTATTGTAGTGTAATACTAGTCTAAGGCTTTGGGTGTGATGTACATTATCTTGTAGTCCCTCACAGGCATCGCTTTCTGTTACAACAGTCAGTGCACAGTTCTCCCTCTAGTGTTTAGAACTCTGTGGTGTGCTGGAGAAAGAACAGGCTGTGCACTGATGTATAGTCACCCCACATGGCTGCATCACAGCCGGGGACAATACTCTACTGCTCTCACCTCCTCAGTGTCCCTGAATGACAGAATGCAAATGTGGTCACCCTAGTGTTCTTATCTTCCCACGTCTCCTCCACAGAATGTGATAGCAAGTGCTCCATGAGATGAAAATGCAATAGAATAACTGTGTGGACACCAGATGGCACTGTTGCTATTAGTGTAATACTAAAAACTAACCTTTTGAGTTAAACAAATGCCAGCTGTGGGAATGCCCTTCACTTCCAGAGAAGAAAAAGCCACAACACTCTATGTGTTTTCTTAATAAAAGTTTACTTCTCCTTATTTTCCTTATACACACTATACAATAGTACTATAAGAGGTGAACAATCCTGTAAATATTGAGCAAATAAACCTCAGACGGATGCCACATTAATAATGGTCATTAATCATGCACCACAGTCATCGCTAATGATAAAATGTGGGCAACACATGTTTGTGATATCGGTGTGCAATACGCACTACCCACCATAGTGAATAGTGTGAGAGAGGCCTGGTGCATTATCACCTCGGACTCACTGTGATGGCTATATGCAGGAGGACCTCACAGGCAAACTAACAGGGCCATAGGGGGGAAAATAATGATCCCCACACTTTGCTATATTTCTATCTACCAAAGAGAAGTGCTGCCAGCAGCTGTCAAGTCCATCTCCATTGACGGGACATCCAGGGCGTTAAGGAACGTTAATAGATTTAACCCTTTGAGTGCCAGAGGGGTACGCAACACATTGCTTTGCAATGTGTTGCGTACCCATCTGGCACTCAAACGGTTAATATTGAGAGAGAGATGCTACTAATGTTCCCCCCCCTCCCTCTCCTTTCACTGATGTCAGCCTCTAGCTGACAGCAGGAGATTCGAGTCGTGCGACCCAACGGCGGCTCTTCAGCAGAGCCGAGATACTGATATCTTAAAAAGAAATACTTCATCGGAACGGTCTACAAAGTGTGCTTGCAAACGAGGCACAATTTGTAGACCATGCCAATGAAGTATTTCTTTTTCGATAGAGGAATTTCGGCTCTGCTGAAGAGCCGCTGTTGGGTCGCACAACCCGAATCTCCTGCTGTCAGCTAGAGGCTGATGTCTGTGACAGGGGAGGGAGGGGGGAACTTTAGCAGCTTCTCTCTCAAACTATACATGTATGAGAGACAACGCATACATCATTGAATTTATAGTTTTAAAGTGGATCTATCATGTAAAATCCAACGTGGTTATATTGTTGTATTAGTTCTAAACATATACCAAAATAACTACAAATCATTTATAAACTGTCTCCTTTACTGCTGTTATGAGAATGTAGTTGTCCGTACAGTATGTGGAGAGCGATGCCATCTTGCAGGCATGAATGATGATCGGCAGCTTAATCCCTCCCTTGAAATGGAAATTTGCCGTGTAAGACAACCTCTGTCCCATGTTACGTGGTGTAGTTTAGAATCGCTGTCAATATTCAGTCCGCTTCGCTCTGGGGCTATTTTTTTCAAAATAGAAGCAAACTGGTACTTTTTATATATTGTGAGCGCATGAGTGCACTCTGGCTGTAGCACATTCCAGGTCACGGGATAACTTGGCATACATTAAGGGAGGAGAACACAGTACAAGGAGGGAGGTAATAGGAACCTCTGCGGTGCAGCTTGCCCTGCTAAGATCGCTCATCTGATGTTACCAGGTAAATATAGCAAGATATATAGCAAAAGAATAACAGATTTGTGCATCGTTTTTAAGGAACGTTCGAAATTCATGATGTGCCAGGGCCGTCATGGGTCCTTATGGCAAGTTCACCCATGACAGGACTGGCACGTCATGGCTTCTTAAGGGGTTAAAGGATTGAGTCAGTGGGAACTCATTGTCCTCTATTGTAAAGTTTTTTGTCCCATAATTTGTTTGCCTCACTGTCTGCCCCCCCGCCATTCGTTACTTACGTTTATTCTGTGGTAACCCTATGCACTTCAGGGAAACCCTGCATTCCACAGACGCCAGTGAGAGAACCACTAATATAGAGAGACAGATTACATTGATGATTTAAAGACACAGTAACACCAGAATATGAAATGGTTTCCTGTATGACATACTTGTATGCCTGAAATGCAGAACAGTGCTGAATGTAACCTTTCTTTCTTTCTGTCCGGTTTTATAGGAAGTCCTATGCATAAAACCAGTAATTTGTTTTTTTTTTTTTTTTTTTGGAAACATGAGTTCGTACTAATTTTAGAATCATAAGCCTTTGCTAGTGGAACATAGAAAACTACAATCCAGGACTGTTATTTGTCATATACTTTATTCAAATGTTAATTTTTGTATTTTGCATAAAGCTTTGTGGTCATGTTAGGGGATATCCACAAACTAAAGTTCTTTTGAAAGTGCAGGGCCTGCTGAAAGGGGAAAAAAGTATATGATGATTGGGCTACTCACAGAAAAACACATACAATTGTCATTTTACTATAAATTGTAACAAAAGTGTGAAGCTTAGTACAGCTGAGTGAAATAGCATAGCAGTAAAGGGTTTACCATAATTGAATTATAGGCTGAGATTTACTAAGCAAACAAAAGGTATAGCTACTAACTCATCATAATATATACATATCGTTAATAAAATTAGAATAAGGTAAATCACCCCCCCAGCTGGCATAGGACCAAACTTAAAATACAAAAGGAAGCCCCCTGCTTCCTTCAGCAATCATTTTTGGTCCTACCTCAGCTGGGGTAGGCGTGTGGCAGTTGGCTCCTACCTTCTTTTATTTTTATGCCGTTTGAGGTCCGCATTCTCTTGCTGCTCAGTCCGGTGGAAGGATTCCACGATGGTCTTGCTTCGCTATGGCTGGCAAGGCAAATGTGGATCCACTTGGCGTCTGGAGTCTCCCTTGGCGAGTAGTGATTTGGCGCCTAAGTAGACGCTTTCCAGTGACGTCATTTGCAGGCGTCTGACTGGGGGATAGTGGATACCGTTAGAAAGGGGCACCGGGGACAGCGTTAGCTTGAACATGGATTTGGCTCCCTTCCAACAGCATGCTTGCTACGGGGGAAAGGTAAGGGCTATGAGCCAACCCCCATTTGTCAATTTTCTTGATCCTAATGGGCTGGACCTACGCGTTCCAAGGTGAAACGCACGCCCAGGGCCTATGCTATTTAAAGAAACCATGCTGTGTTTTTTTTCCCTGGCTATAGAGGGGTTATGTTTTTATTTTATTTAAGCTAATTAAAGGTGACGTTTTTAGAAGTTTTATTGCCTCAAGATATGGTCTCCTCTGTGTACCTATCAAGGATAAGGATAAGGAGAAAAGGAAATATGGAGAAAGAAGACAAAAAAAATCCCCAGAAAGTATGCCTAGGTTGGGATAAAAACATTTCTACAGAAGATCCTTCCAAGTTATGTACAGAGTGTTTAAAGAAATTTGCTAATCCTGAGATACCATCCCAGTTCCAAGATTTCCTGTTTTGGATGAGGAATTCAAAGCCAGGACTCTTTCTCCTCCCTTCAAGCATCTTCAGTTTCTAAAAAGAGACCCGGAATTGAAGACCCTGGGGAAGGTACGTCATCCTGAAGTGGATGAATCCACCCTCTTTGAAGATCTTTCAGATTACTCTTCAGAAGAGGAAGGGGAGATACTAGAAGAAGATGAATGTACTTTTAGCCTTAATAAGATGAAAACCTTCTTTAAAAGTCTGCATAAAACCCTGTGTTTAACAGAAGAAACCAAAGAACAGGGCATGTTGGACGTGGCCTTCCTGGGCAAAAAGAAAGACACCAGTCTTTCCTGTACATCATGCAGTATTGGATCTGATAAAGACCGAGTGGATGAAGGGGATGAAAGGGTAACAGAATCCAGGAGATGTACCCTTTTAAAGAAGAAGACTCCTCAACATGAACAACATCTCCCAAGGTAGATGCGCCAATTGCCCAGTTAACAAAGAAGACCACTCTCCCCATAGAAGACGGGTCTTCACTAAGAGACCCTATGGACAGGAGATTGGAGGCCACCCTAAAGAAACAGTTTATAATTCTGGGACAAAACATAAAAGCGGCAACCGCTCTCACATGTGTGTTTAAGAACAATATGAATTTGGTTGTCTGATCTGGACATTGAAGATTCAATTTTTTCTTCTAGTTCAAAGTTGATGAAAGAAGTAGCCTTCATAAAGGATGCAGTTGGATACTCATGTGACGCATCTTGGGATATGATAAGGTTAGCTGCCCTCCCCTCCTTCCTTTCTATCACAGCTAGAAGAGCTCTGTGGATGAGACCGTGGGGAACTGACCCTTCCTCAAAAAATAGATTGGTATCTTTACCATTCTCTGGATCCACTCTTTTCGGGGGGCAATTAGAAGACATTATTAAAGTCACTGGGGGGAAGTTCTTTCTCCCACAGGATAGGAAACCAAGAAGTTCCCCATCAAGGGCATCTTTCAGAAACCGAAGATCCTTTCGCGAGTCAAGATGCTTTCAATCTTCAAGATCATATGAACAGAAAAAGGGTAATTTTGGCCAGTCCTCAAGAGGTTCAATTAAAAGATCTGGACCCAGAGGTAACCAATTCAAGAAAGTAGTCTCATGAAGTACAGAGGACCCTGCCTCTAATTCCAGTTGGAAGAACCTCACCACTCCAGACAAGTGGCTAATTCAAATATTAGAAGCAGGGTGTCTCTTGTATTTCGACCACATCCCTCGAAAAAATCTATTTCAGAACATCAAAGATGCCAAAAGATCCTATAAGAACAAAATAATTAAGGGGCTCGGTCCAAGACCTAGATCCAGAAGAACCTCAAAAACAGCGCATATGACAGAGACAGACAGGAAGATAATTCTAAGTGTAGTATTTATTACATATAAAAATTCTTTTAAAAGTAAATGATTGCACTTACAGGAGCCCTTCTTGGGCTAAAAGCATATAACAGGTCCTTCCCTTATAGCCAACGAGCTGTGTCCGCTCAAGCCTCTTGCCGACCCAGATGTAATCTCATAGATGGACAGATAGATGTGAATCCAATCGGGTTTGTGATGTCTATATGTAAACCAAAGTCTTTCTTGTAGTGAAAGAAAAATGGTGTTTCGCCGATGCTGGTTGTTGAAACCTCGTGTTGAGGCGAGTTCGTATCTTCGGCGTTGTGAATCAACTGACCATGGGGGCGGGGCGGGGGAACTCACAGGGGGGTGGATAGGACCTGTACCTGAATACCTGTAGTGGTGACCCGAACGTTTTCGCAGGCTTACTGTCTGCTTTCTCTAGGGCGTATGGGAAAAAAAAAATAAATAGTAATAGAATCAGTACCTCTTCAAAACAGATAGGGCTTCTACTCAGTAATATTTACAGTCCCAAAAGCATCCGGAGGGTTCAGAACAATTCTAGATTTAAAGACCTTGAATTCATCCATAAAGCCAAAACACTTCAAAATGGAGACATCATCATCAGTAATTCAGACTGTCTGCCCAGCAACTTCTTACAACGGTGGATCTCATGGAGGCATACTGGCACATAAAGATAGCTCCATGTCATTGCAGTATCCTGAGGTTCTGCTTCATGGAACAGCTTTGGCAGTTCAGAGCTCTCTGCCATTTGGTCTGTCTTCAGCTCCGAGAATCTTTTCAAAGATACTAGCGGTAGCTCTAGAACCTCTGAGGCGAAGGGGAATAACAATCCTCCCATATCTAGACGACCTTCTCATTGTGTCTCAATCAGTGACCCAATAAGAGTTGAACACCCAGATAACCTTTCAACATTTACAGAATTTGGGTTGGTTGGTGAACTACCAAACGAGCCAGATAGAGCCTTCTCAGCTTCTAAACTTCCTGGGTATGACCTTTAACACCAAGAAGAATTTAGTGACATTATCCTTTTCAAGGATGCAAGGGATCATCAACCTGGTAAGGACCTTCAGAGAACGCAAGGTACACACACGGCCCACGAATATATGAAAATATTAGAAGTAACGAACTCCTCCATTCACATTGTGCCGTCGGCCAGGATTCACATAAGATCTCTTCAGTACCTGTTCCTATCCCATTGAACAAAAAATCCAGCAAACACTTTTCAAAGGATTCGTCTAACTCCACGAGTAAAGTTCGATCTATTGTGGTGGATGGATCCAAGAAATCTGAAGAAGGGAACCTCTCTCTAGGATCTGTAGTGGCAAAGAATCTCGACAGACGAAAGTCGGTCAGGATGGGGAGGATGCTGGAACAACATCTCCCTTCAAGGGGTATGGTCTCAACAAGAAAAAACCCTCCACATAAATGTTCTAGAGCTCAGGGCGATATGTCTCTCCCTAGACTGTCTGAAAAAATGTATCAAGAATTAACCAGTACAGATCATATCCAACAGCATGGTTGCTTACTCTACATCAAAAACCAGGGAGGGACAGAAGCAAAGCCCTACATTTGGAATCAGAAAAGATACTGAATTGGTCCGAAAAGAACTTAGTGGCAATATCAGCTATCCACATAGTGGGAGTTCAAAACCTTCAAGCAGACTATCAAAGCAGGAAGAGGTTGGACCCAGGAGAGTGGTCACTCAACGAAGAAATTTACAATCAGATTGTCAACAGATGGGGAAATCCAGTGATAGACCTGATGGCAACCTGGGAGAACACAAAGTGTGACATCATCTTCTGCATGACAAGACATCCAAAAGCTTAGGCAGTGGATGCCATGACTCAGTCATGGAACTTTCCCCTATTATATACATTTCCTCAGACCCCAATTATTCTGAAGGTTCTAAGGAAGATCAGATCCAAATGTCATTCTCACAGCTCCAGAGTGACGGAGAAGAGCATGGTTCTCAGAATTAATCAACCTAGCAATAGAGGATCCATGGCCCCTTCCGAACAGGTCAGACCTGCTCTCTCAGGAACCGATCCTTTATCAAAATCCAGCTTTTTTTTGAGACTGATGGCTTGGAGGCTGAGAGGAACTCCTTAAGATCAAGAGGACTCTCAGAATCAGTCATAAATACCATTATAGATGAAAGAGAAAAAAGTCCACCTCCAAAATATATTGCAGAATTTGGAGAACCTTCTCAGGATGGTGCAAAAGTGAGAATGTGCATACATCCTTTATTAAGAAAACTCCTATCTTGAGTTTTTTACAACAAGGATTTGAAGAGGGTTTATGGCCATCAACTCTACAGGTGCATCTTTCCGCATTATTGGCAAAACAGTTTGCGGAGGAAGATTTGGTCAAGAGGTATCTAAGGGCCATAACCAAGGTCAAACCAAGAGTAAGAAGCGTGATTCCTCCCTGGGACCTAAATACGGTATTAGAACAATTATCTTGATCTCCTAGTTTTGAACCCCTAGAGGATATACCTCTGAAAATGCTTACCCTAAATACAGCTTTTCTCTCTGCAGTGACCTCCACGAAAAGAGTATCTGAAATCCAGTCGTTATCAGCAAAACCACCTTATATGGTTTTTCATCAGGATAAGATAGTTCTGAGAGCTAAGCCTGCTTTCAGACCAGAAGTGGTATCTGATTTCCATCTGAATCAAGACATCATATTACCATCCTTCTGTCCAAATCCAAAAGGAGATAAAGAGGAAAAACTACACAGACTGGATTTAGTCAGATGTGTTTCAGTGTATCTCAATAGAACCCAAGGGTTTAGAAAAGCGGATTCACTTTTCATACATTTCCAAGGAAAGTACAAAGGATCACCAACATCAAAGTCCTCTCTTTCAAGGTGGATAACTCGATGCATAAGAATGGTCTATCTGGAGGCAGGGAAAATTCGTCCAAAAATCCTTAAGGCACATTCTACCTGTGCAGTTGCTACCTCTTGGGCATCAAGAGCCTCTGCATCCCCGGAGGAAATATGCACGGCAGCAACCTGGTCTTCAATTTCCACTTTCAGCAAGCATTATCAGATTGATGTACATGCCTCAGCATAGGCAAAATTCGGGAGGAAGGTCCTTGAGGCAGCAGTCCGCTCAGGATCGGTAAGACTAGTTGATACTTCCTAACTTGCGTAGTATGACAGAATCATGTGGATGGGCAGGCACATGATTATTTTCAATTTCTCTAATATGGAGGGACACGGTATCTTATACTTACCCTTTTGTTTACTGCTTGGGTATGTCCATACCTGGAAACTCTCCGGATTTGCCCAGGAGACTCCGGTTTTGACAGAGCTTTACCGGGTCTCCGGGGCAGAAGCTGATTCCTCCGGATATGGGGAGTTTCTGTTGAAACTCTGCCCACATATGCGGTTTCTCCCAGTGTTCCTCCTTCCCCAGCCTTCTGTGTGACACCTTTAAGCCCTGCCCCCTCAACTAGCGTCAAGCCCCGCCCCCTTTTTGACACCATTCGTGTCATTATTTTCACCCCCTGCTGCACCAGAGGACTCCCCTCCAGGTAGACCTCTATTGGAAGTTCCCAGGTATGGGTGTTTCCCATTCATCTCTATTGCCATGGATAGGGACACAGAAGAAAGGGAGACCTTTTTCTTACTGATATTTCCTTTTCTTCTTTGTCCCTCCATGGCACTCCCTGCCCATTAACCATTTCTATATTATATTTTTCAGCTATGACAATAGATGACTGCAGAAGGAAGCAAGGGGCTTCCTTTTGTATTTTTAGTTTTGTCCTATGCCAGCTGGGGGGAGCTGATGTATATCCATTCGTCTCTATCGCCATGGAGGGACACAGAAGAAAAGGAAATATCGGTAAGAAAAATTTCTCCCTCTGTGTTTTACTAAAATGAGAAAATAGCCTCTTGCTCTCTCTTTCACCACAATTAACACCTACTAAAGTTAGAAAAGACCGTCATTGTACTCTTTTTGAAAAGACTGTTTGCATGTAAATAGACTTAAAGGGATAGTAATGTTTCATGATAAAAGCGGCTCTAATTAATCATGATAGTATTTGGACTTTGGAGAGTGTTATTTCAATACTGTCAGAGTTGTAGTTCAAGAGTAATTCAAAGACAAAGTATCCCCCTCCCGCCCCTTTTACTGATGTAACGCTGCTCAGCCAGATCAGAAGGGAGGTGCCCAGGAAGACTGCAGAGAGGGACAATCTTCAATTAAGATAAGGGAAAAACCTGAAAAACTTGTCAAGGGGGTCAGGGCTTTCATTGTTCTGATAGGAAGAAGATTGTCCCCTGCTGTTATCTGTCTGGTCTTACAACCAGATTCACATCTGAGAAGAGATGGCTTACACTAGGCAAAAGGGGCGGGATGGGGAAACTTTGCTTGTGAATAACTGTCAAACCATAAAGGCTTGAGAGATAAGACTTATATCTTTCTTCGTGTTTTTTTTAATTTCTACAAAATAAAGTAAAGATAAAACGAAGTATTACTATCCCTTTAAGCCCTTAAGGACCGGAAGTTATGGGACATTTCCGTCCCATAACGTCCGCATAGGGGCACTTTGACGAGCCGGTACACGTGACCTGTCACGTGTATCGGCGCGTCACTATGGGGCTTGAAACAGATCGCTCCGATCTTGGAGCGGTCTATTTCATGCCCTATTTTTACTTACAGCGCTCCCGGTAGAGCGCTGTAAGTAAAAAGTACGTGACGTACCAGGACCGTCAAGGGTCGTTCGAGCAAATTTACCCTTGACGGTCCTGGTACGTCAAGGGTCCCTAAGGGGTTAAATAAAACATAATGGAGACCGGCATTTGTAGGGTGCTTTGCTCTCTGCACTGTGGCCAAAACTTGGTCCGTGGCAGTTGTTAGGATTGGAGAAAGAGACCAAGGCCCATATGTATAAACGCCAAGCAGATTTTGTACTGGAGTAAACCGTAGGATTCAGATATAATTTCCTAAATGGCCCATGCACTTGAACAGAACTTTTTATGCATTGGAGACCTCTCTAGCATTCAAGAGGTTAAAAATGTAATATTTTTTTGTGTTCCCACCTTAGGTGCAGTTGGTTCACTCCAGAATAACTGCAGTTTATATAACAATGAGTCCAAGAGCCATATGCACAATGAAAGGAGCGATGATTCTGTGCCAATACATATACACCTTGGGGGAAGGAATTGAAATCCCCATTTGTTTGAACTCACGCTCATTACCCATTGACTGCTAGATCAGGAGTGTCCAAGTTTGGTCCTCAAAGGCTACCGACAGGCTAAGATTTAAATTAAAAGTAACATGTTTTAATCCCCACTTACCTTACCGGGCCCAGGAAATCCCAATAGTCACTATGAATTTTACTCTTGCACCTTTGTGCAAGACGTAACCTCTTGAGTCCGCCCTGGATGTCCTGTCAGTGGAGATGGACTTGACAGCTGCTGGGCAGCACTGCTCTTTGGTAGATAGAAACACCTTAGAAATATAGAATGGTAATTGCTGTGTTGCCATCAGCCTGTTTCAGCAGCCCTGTGATCTTTGCACTGTGCATTGCCCAATAACCCCTGGTTTAGACTGTTGACACATGGTGGGGGAGTCAGAACCAGTATATAAATACTTTATCCTTTGATTCAGTACAAAGACATGTCTGATAATAAAAAAAATAAATATTGTGCAAGAATTTATTTTCTCATGGCATCTGGCTGTAGCTGTGTTTGTGTGGAGAATTATCCTGCGTTTCTGTGGCTTCAATGGGGCATTCTTCTGTAATGTATGGAGATAATTATTTGGAGAAGCAGCTGAGGGGGGGGAGAGAGAGATAAATAAGGCTTTAAAGGGGAACTATCACCCCTGTACTAGTTTGGCTAATAAGTTATTAAATTGAGCGCCTAGCATAAATAATTATGTACTCTTTTAATTTGTGGTTTGGCTACAATTAAATATTTATAAATGATCTGTACCCTTACTTCCAGATAGACTGTGGTGCAGAGCTGTACCAGCAGTCTGTCACCCTTCCTCTGCTCCCCTCCCACGTAGAGTCTCGATCCAGCCTCCTCCAATGATGGAGGTTTTCTCCTTGTAAGCTGGAGCTCTCGCTGGCCAGTGAGATTGTTGGATTCCTTTCTGGCACTCAAAGAGTTAACCATATGAGTAACCCATTGCAAAGCAATGCATTGCTTACCCCTTTGGCACTGAAAGGGTTAACAAAAGGTTGGGAGAAAGGAATAGAGGCTGAAACAAACTAGGGGATCTAACCTTTTTTGTATGGCAGAGAGGTTGGAATCACATTGCTTGAGGGAGAGCAGGACCATTGGACTTCAGCCTTTTAAGGACCACAGAATAGAAGGACCGCAGAAAGTAATAGAAAGAAAGATCTATTTCTTCTGTGTCCTGTCCATGGCTATGCATTATGGGTATTGTCTCCTCCCATCTGCTGAGGTAGGACCAATCATATCTCATATAGGGAAGCCTTTCACCAGAGCTTGGTAGTCTTTTGTCCAAACAAGCTGGATGTAGGGCTTTGGCCACATAGCAGCTTGTTAGTAATTTTTGTTTCAATGTACTTTTATTTTGCTTTTATGTACGTGTGATCCAGTGTGGCCGCATTGCAGTGCTGCTGATCCGGGGGAAGGGTCCCCTGAAGCTCCCTGATTTGAAGCATTTCAGTGCTAGCTGGTGGCGAAGGAGGTTGGGGTCATTTGATTCTGGCTCTCCTGCTTTGCTGGCATTCATAATGAAAACCGGGACTGCTAGTTTTTACTATATATTAGGACTAGAGTAATAATTGTGTTTATTTTGTATATTGATACAATGTATTTATAATATATATATATAAGTTTTAAATTGGTAAATACAGGTATACCTGTTTATGTTAATATATTATAGTGTTTAATAAATCACGTTTCGGATCTCCATCATCTCTGTACCATCATTTATAGTTTATTTGGTTTATATTTAAAGGGATAGTAATGCTTCACAAAAACAGCAGTTCCAATTAATCTTCATAGTATTTGAGCCATAGAGAGTGTTATTTCATTACTGTGAGCGCTGTAGTTCAAGAGTAATTGAATGATAAAGTATCCCCCTTCCGGCCCTTTTACTGATGTAACAATGCTCACCTCAGAGCAGCAGGGTGGAGTCCAAGTGGATTGCAGAGAGGGACAATCTTCAATTAACATAAGGGAAAAAGCTGAAAAACCTATCAAGGGGGGCAGGGATTTAATTGTTCTCACAGTAAGAAGTTTGTCCCTTTTTCTTTTTTTAAACCGTTTTTTTTGCAGAAATTAGAAGAATAAATACTGCCCCGCGCCTACTTCCACATAGACTGCTCTTGTTGAAGTTTGTCGCACTGCCGCTGCTCCCATCCCACTACCCAGTCTCCTCTGATGACACAGTCTGTCTGTGAGCTGTAGCGCTCTGATTGGCAGAGATTGATTTCTGGCTGGAAGTAGGTGCTGGGCTGTATTTATTGTTCTACTTTCTGCAAACAAGCGGTTTAAAAAGAAACAACAAACTTTAACCCCTTAGGGACCCTTGACGTACCAGGACCGTCAAGGGTAAATTTGCTCGAACGACCCTTGACTGTCCTGGTACGTCACTTACTTTTTACTTACAGCGCTCTACCGGGAGCACTGTAAGTAAAAATAGGGCATGAAATAGACCGCTCCAAGATCGGAGCGATCTGTTTCAAGCCCCATAGTGACGCGCCGATACACGTGACAGGTCACGTGTACCGGCTCGTCAAAGTGCCCCTATGCGGACGTTATGGGACGGAAATGTCCCATAACCTCCGGTCCTTAAGGGGTTAAAGCATATTCGCTATATAAGAAAACTATTTACACAAAGTTGCAAAGGGGTGATAGATCCCCCTTTAACCCCTTAGGGACAGCTGCGTGCGTACGTGGCTGCCGCCTTAACGCCTGGCTAACATTTTGTGTAAAAAAAAAAAAAAAATGATTCCGGAGTCCCCGAACGGCGTGCAGCCGCACGGAGACCTTGACTTCTGGGACTTACCAGGTACATCCTCTGTCACTAAGTCACAGTTTTTGCGGGACGTACCTGGTAAGTCCATTGTCGGGATGGGGTTAATGACTCCCTTGCTAGGATGTGTATAAATTAGCCTGTGCAAATAGAATATTTTTGGCATTCTAATTAATTTATCCAGTTCCATAAACAGCTGTCATCATATCATAATGTAACCTAAAATTCTCAGCAACTCTCTGCCCACCTGTCCTGTCCTCATCAGTACCACCTAAAATCCTACATGGCATGGTTATGTGTAGGGGGGCAGATCTGGGTACATTTATTCACGCAGATAGTGAGAGTTGGTAAAAATCTTACTAGTCCCATAAACCTTAGACTTTGAAAGGGTGAGGTAAATGTTAATTATATTTACTGCCTTCCTGTGATAAGGTTACGTGCTGTTCTGAAGAAAAGCCAGCTGGATTTAAGGGGAAAGGATACGTAGGATTATGTTAACTTCAAGTCTGTGCTTAAAAATATTGGTGTATTCTAAAGAGACAGTGATACCTTTATGTGCCAAAAAAGAAAAAAAAGGAGGTGGGACATTAGCTGCTATGAGATGCTTCAGTAAAAGGTTTTTACATCTCCGTTCTGTTGTTTAGATTGGGTTTTAATACTGTTGTTGCAGCCAGCTGTCCATTAACCCTTTGAGTGCTAGAAAAGTATGTAAAACATTCCATTCAAAAACAGCAGCTCCAATTAATCTTCATAGTATTTGTGCCATGGAGAGTTATCTCATTACTGTCAGAGTTCAAGAGTAATTGAATGATAAAGTATCCCCTTCCTGCCCCTTTTACTGATGTAACACTGCTCAGCTCGGACCAGCAGGGAGGTGCCCAGGTAGATTGCAGAGAGGGACAATCTTCAATTAAGATAAGGGAAAAAGCTGAAAAACTTGTCGGGGGGGGGGCAGGGCTTTCATTGTTCTCACAGTAAGAAGATTGTCCTTTTCTGTGATCTGTCTGGTGAAGCAACCAGATTCCACATCTGAGGTGAGCATTGTTACATCAGTAAAAGGGGCGGGAGGGGGATACTTTACCACTCAATTACTCTCGAACCAGAACTCTGACAGTACTGAAATAACACTCTCTATGGCTCAAATACTATGAAGATTAATTAGAGCTGCTGTTTTTGTGAAACATTACTATCCCTTTAACCCCTTAACGACCCTTGATGGTCATAGTACGTCATGGGTCGATCCGAGTTAACGACCCATGACGTAATATGACCGTTATGGAATTCCGGGCTCCCCACCCCGCGGCTGCACGGCATTCAGGGAGTCCGGAATTAGGGGGGAAAAAAAAAAGCGCCGTGGTCCTTTAGTGACCACCGTGTGCCTGTGCGGTCGGTCGTTAAGGGGTTAATGTAATGAGATACCTGTCTGCCACTGAAAGGGCTGACGGCTTGTGTCTGCAACCAGAGCTCTTCTGAAACTGTAACAGCAAGAGTGCCTCCAGGCCATATTTTTTTAACACTTTGAGTACCAAAGGAATACTCCAGAGAGAGAGAGAGTGTGTGTGTGTGTGTTTGTTTTGCTCTGCAGGGAACCCCGTCTGTCCTGTCTAATTTAACCCTTTGAGTGCCAGGGGGTTACACAACTCATTGCAAAGTAATGCATTGCATAACTCTCTGGCATTCAAAGGGTTAATAAGTTTGTTGTCTGTTTTAAAACAGGTTTAGAAATATTCCAAGAACCTGGGAGCCAGGGCTCCTAAAATTTAATTACAAGCTCTTGCACTTTTGTATATACCGGTACTCCTGTGTGCATATATCTTCCCTATTGTACCAGAACTATTTTATTGAATTGTACATAATTTATTCTTTTTGGCTTTGTTAGTGACATGTCACCTTTTGAACACCTTGGAGCTTGTTCACATGGACTACCCATTATTGCATCAATGCCACTTAGTTGATGTACCGATAATAAAAGCAATGCCCCCTAGTCAGTCTGTACACATATGTGACTTGCCACCTCACATTAAGGCAGTTTGATGATGCTACAGTTTCTCTTCATTCAACAGTAAAGACATCATGAAGGGAAGTTTCAGCGTGCCTGATCTAATATTAATCTTATACAGGGTATGGAGGACAACACAGAGACTGTTTGGATAACTTTAGAATATGGGAATAAGATGGTCACTCGTATAGGTGTGATCTATAGACCCCCAGGACAAACAGAGGAGTTGGATCAACTGTTGGTCAAGGAACTAACTAAGATGACTGTGAAAGGTGAGGTTATAATTATGGGGGACTTTAATCTTCCAGATGTGGACTGGAAAAACCAAGCAGCAGGTTCAGCCAGGAGTAGAGATATCCTAAATTCTTTACAAGGATTAGCTCTTAGTCAATTAGTAGAAGAGCCGACTAGGAAGGAAGCCACACTAGATTTATTATTTACTAATGGAGACTTGGTATCAGATGTAGCTGTAGGAGAGTGTTTGGGCTCCAGTGATCATCATTCTGTGTGGTTTAATATAAAAACAGAGGCTGAGTTGCACCACACAAAAACAAAGGTTCTAGACTTTAGAAAGGCTGATTTTTCTAAAATGGAAACATTTTTATGTCAGTCTTTAACAACTTGGAGATCTTTAGATGGAGTCCAGGAGAAATGGGATTATCTGAAATGTGTTTTACTAAACGCAACAGAGCATTGCATTAGACATGTCAGCAAGGGTAAAAGAAAGAGAAAACCACTGTGGTACTCAGCAGAAGTGGCAAATATAGTAAAAGAGAAAAAAGAAGCATTTAAGAAATATAAGCAGACGCAGAAGGAAGAAGATAGGTATCGGTACAAAACTAGGTTGAAGGAGGTCAAATGTATTATTAGATGTGCCAAAGCACACACAGAAGAAAAAATTGCCCAGTCAATAAAAAAGGGGGATAAAACATTTTTTAGATATATAAGTGAAAGGAGGAAAACGAAACAAGGAATAGTTAGACTAAAAACAAAAGATGGAAACTATGTAAATGAGAATAAAGGGCTAGCTGACTGTCTCAATGAATATTTCTGTTCAGTTTTTACACAGGAAGATGAAGGGAAGGGACCGCTGTTAGAAAAAAGAAATGGCAAGACACGGGAAACATGCATGTTTACAGAAGAAGAAGTTCTAATTCAACTTTCTAATGTAAAAACAGATAAATCAATGGGTCCAGATGGGATACACCCAAAGTTATTAAAAGAACTTAAGTGTGTTCTGGCAAAACCTTTAACGGATTTATTCAATCAGTCACTAGCAACAGGAATTGTTCCAGAAGATTGGAAGGTAGCAAATGTAGTACCGCTTCACAAAAAAGGTAGCAGGGAAGAGTCTGGTAACTACAGACAAGTAAGTCTTACATCAGTAGTGGGAAAATTAATGGAGACTATGTTAAAGGAAAGAATTGTTGAATATCTGAATATAAATAGCTTGCAAGATACCAAACAGCATGGGTTTACAGCAGGGAGATCTTGTCAAACTAACCTCATAGATTTTTTTGACTGGGTAACTAAAATAATAGATCAAGGGGGAGCAGTAGATATAGCTTATCTAGATTTCAGTAAAGCATTTGACACTGTGCCTCATAGAAGACTCATAAATAAATTGCAGTGTTTGGGTCTAGATGTAAAAATAGTGAAATGGATAAGGCAATGGCTGAGTGACAGGAGACAGAAGGTGGTAGTCAATGGAGAATATTCGGACGAAAGGAGTGTTACTAGTGGAGTACCTCAGGGATCTGTACTTGGGCCCATTCTTTTTAATATTTTTATTAGTGATATTGCAAAAGGTCTTCAAGGAAAGGTATGCCTTTTTGCAGATGATGCAAAGATCTGCAATAGGGTAGACATTCCAGGGGGAAAAAGCCAAATGGCGAATGATTTAGGTAAATTAGAAGAATGGTCAAGAGTGTGGCAGATGCACTTTAACGTTGATAAATGTAAAATAATGCACTTGGGACATAAAAATCCAAAGGAAAAATATACCATTAAGGGTACTGTGCTGTCAGAGACAACAGAGGAAAGGGATTTGGGAGTAATTATTTCTAATGACTTAAAGGTAAGCAGGCAATGTAATAAAGCGATGGGGAATGCAAGCAGGGCACTGGGTTGTATAGCTAGGGGCATTAGTAGCAGAAAAAGGGAAGTAGTCATGCCACTGTACAGATCTCTAGTTAGACCTCACCTAGAATATTGTGTACAGTACTGGAGACCCCATCTCCAGAAGGATATTGATACTCTAGAGAAAATTCAAAGAAGGGCTACTAAAATGGTGACTGGTCTACAGGAAAAGAAATATCAGGATAGACTAAAGGATCTGAATATGTATAGCTTGGAGGAGAGGAGAGAGAGAGGGGATATGATAGAAACATTCAAATACATGAAGGGATTCAACAAAGTACAGGATGGAAGTATATTTCAAAAGAGTAAAAACTTTAGGACAAGAGGCCATAGTCTAAAACTAGAGGGACACAGGTTTAGATGTAATGTAAGAAAGTTTTACTTCACTGAGAGGGTAATAGACAAGTGGAATAGCCTACCAGCAGAAGTGGTAGATGTCAATACAGTGACAGAATTTAAGCATGCATGGGATAGGCATAAGGCTGTCCTTAACATAAGAAAAGACCAAGGACCAAAAAAGGTTTGAGGTTTTTTTTTTTTTTTTTTAACACAGTAGGAAATTGGGCAGACTAGATGGGCCGATTGGTTCTTATCTGCCGTCAAATTCTATGTTTCTATGTTTAATATTAATATGCACTAAATGTATTTCCGTAAAGGCTGAGGGGCATCAGGGTCTGGGGAACAACCAAAGGGACATCATGCCAATAAGTTTAGGAACCTCTAATTTAGGTAAACAAAACAAAAATCCTTTCATTGAACCGAGTGGGTTTTAATCACTAAACAGTTATCAAAGAAATATATTTTAAAAAGCACTATCTAGTTGTATACATTTTATGTATTTGCGTCCGTTAGCCCGTTAGTAATTACACAGGCAGCTTTGAAGTAATGTACATCACTGCTCCTTTCAAGTGTGCCAGGTGGACATAATGTTAACCCCTTAAGCACTACGTGACGTGGTATGACCGTCACGGTCCTTATACCCTTAAGGACCAGTGACGGTCATAGCACGTCACGTACTTTTTACTTACAGCGCTCTACCGGGAGCGCTGTAAGTAAAAACGGGGCCTAAAATTGATCGCTCCAAGACCGGAGCGATCTCTCTTAGGCCTCCAAGCGGCGCGCCGGTACGCGTAACAGGTCACGTGTACCAGCGCGTCGGCAAAGATCAAAGCGGTCCTTAAGGGAAGGTAACTTCCCTGGACCGCTGGTACTTAAGGGTTAAAGTCTCCAGCACATTGCTGTCTATGTACCAGATTGGTCAGGAGCTACCAAAGGTGGAACTGATGGGTTTTTAGGCCTTTTCAACCTCAAGCTACGGGCCTTATGTATAAAAACAAATCCTCGGGCAAAACAATGCCATTGCATGGATGAAATACACATTTACATTGATTAAATGGGGCCTTTATCCCCTCGGGTGCTAGAGAGGTCTCGTATTGGGGGGCCAGAGGGGAGATTAGCTCCTTTTTTCATAATGTGTTGTTCATCCCTCTTGTCGTCAAAGGAGAAGACTCTTTTTTTCAGCAGTATATTTGTAATTACTGACCCTTTTTTGTTTCTAAAACATTTCGTATATGTGGAAGTCACAAGGTCTTGCTAAACCTGGGGTAGTTGGCCCTCCAGCTGTTGGGATATACAGCTCTGGCTGGTGATAATGGGAGTTGTAGTCCCAACAGCTGCAGGTCCAACTCCACTATCCCAGGACTAAACCTTCAGACAGGAGGGTATTGTTCTAAACCAGGGGCTTTCATTGTGTGTTTGTCTTTTGCTGAACTCACCCATAACATGCTAAATGAAATTTTTCAGGGCACATCTAGCATTCGTATAGGTAATCTTGAAAAACAAGAGGTAGGGGGAATGGGGAGAAAGATGACCAGCAGCCCTGTTCCACTGGTGGTCGCAGAACTGCATCCCTGTTCTGGTGGTAATCACTTAGCCGCATATAACCCTCCCGTAGTATCCCCCCTCTCCACCAGTATTGATCCCCCTTCAAGCCATTATTTCCCCTCTCCCTCTGTCAGTATTTCCCCTTTTATTCTGCCAGCTTTTTTCTCCCCCTTGCTTTGCCAGTTTTTCCCCCTTCTTTCTCTGCCAATTCTCCCCAGTCCCCCACCCCCTTGTCTTCCAGGTTTTTCCCCCTCTGTCTCGCTCTGCCAGATAGGTGACAACACAGAGCAATGCGTTCATTCCTCTGGCACTGAAAGGGGTAATACGTTTTTTTGTAAACCCAGAGGGGAGCAGGCAAGACTAATGGTGGAGGGGACCAGTCAGTATTATTGGCTGGTGCCCACGTGGGTCAGCAGTTCACTGGAGGTTGCAGTGAGCAGCACTTGTGTGACAGGTTCTATAGGCCTCAGTGCATATCTTCCTCACTGCGTCTTTAATGTGTTCCTGTGTGATTGCAGTAAAGATGCAGCATAGTGGACACAAGGCAATATGACCTTTTAGCATAGGATGTTTCACAAAGGGAGCCTCACCAGTTCAGCATTGTTTGTTGGTGTCACCTGTGTGAAAGGTGCTTTGTACATAAGACAGGGGTGGACAAAAATATATAAAAACTTTTTATTATATTTTTTGTGCCAGACATAATGTTTTAGAGCTGCTTACAGCATGTCTCCTTTGCATTGCGCAGCACATGTGCACTGCAAGAGACAACCTTTATTGTACTAGTTTATGGATATTTAGCATTTTTATCTTATCTATAGATGCTGAGTAAGTGACACATGTTGATCACACAGTGTGCCTCCCGTGCGTTCTGATTCTGTAGACACTCCGCTGGCCACTTGGGTGCTTATTTTGGGCATCTTAACTTTGCTATGTCACCAATATTTCACAGTAATGTACGTTTATTATTATAGTTTATAGCAATCTGACACTAATCGAGTTGCGGGATAGGTGACCCATGTAGACCACACTGCGTGTTTCCAGCGCATTGCCAAGGACATGCACTGAGTATCCAGTTTCTCCGCCAACCACTTCTTAACTTTGCTATGTTACATCCTCAATACTCTACAGTAATATATACACACCAGACAGTATTATGCCCAAGCCTGTACATACACCTCTGCATTTACATACAGATATCTATATACATTGTATCATCTTTCTTTTTATGCCAGTCCTCTATGTGCACTTTTGACACAATTTATGCACTTCCATGAACTTGGTTTTATTGCTTGTATTTGTATGTCATGTGGATCTTATTATTATACACTATGCTCAGGTGTATGTATTTATGTATGACGTCAAACCTTAATTAGGACACCTGTTTTGGCGACCATTTTTGGTGAGGTTTAAAAGGGGTTGTTTTTTACTGTACGTGTATCTTGAGGAAAGCTGCCTGTGTGTGCTCATGAACAATATTAAATTCGCACCATCATCATCCAGGCACGAATCTACAGGCAGTGTGAGTGCTTTCCAGCCATCACATATATAAACACACACACACACACACACACACACACACACACACACACACACACACACACACACACACACACACACACACACACACACACACACACATATATAAACGCACACACACATATATAAACGCGCACACACACATATATAAACGCGCACACACACATATATAAACGCACACACACACACACACACACACACACACACACACACATATATAAACACACACACACACACACACACACACACACACACACACATATATATATAAACACACACACACACACACACACACACACATATATATATAAACACACACACACACACACACACACACACACACACACACACACACACACATATAAATACACACACACGCACGCACACACTTAAATGCACATGTGTATGTTAACTAAGCAGTGCCCTCTAGCGGTCAAATTCCAATTAGCTATCCTGTTACATTCTAATGGAGAAGAAAGTCACTGACAAACCGCTTTCCATAGAATGTGATACAGACTGGTGAGTCACTTGCTGTCAGTTAGGACTATCAGGAAATAAACGCACAGTAAATTCACTTCCTGATTATTTTAAAATTTTTTTTTTTTTTTTTTTTTTTTTTAAAAGACTGACTGTGGTGGGAGTTCCCTTGTCTTGCTCAGCAAGAAAAGCTCTGACGTACAAGTTTTCATTAAAAAAAAAAATACTGCTCCTTTAATGTGAGCACTTTGGGACAGGAACTTTTTAAGGTGCTGCTATTATTATTATTGTTATTATTTATTTATATAGCGCCAACTAATTCCGCAGCGCTGTACAATTGGGAATAGACATACAGAGGTATTAAATAGTACAATCAGATGTGGAGAACAGGAGGATCAGAGGGCCCTGCTCGTGAGAGCTTACAGTCTATACAGCTTTATAAACATAGATGGCGCTATACATAAATATGCAATTTGCAACACAGCAATCTGGGATTTGTACTACAATACTAACCTAACAATAAATGGAAGATACATGCACTTAAATACCCAGCACTTCATACTAGAATCTGTTAACATTCTCTGTCCTAAAATCTAGACAAACAAATGCTTTAAGGGAACAGCCGTTTCTGCCTGCTCCAGAGCTCCCCCTATTTCTGTGTCCAGGATGATACTGAAATGGGCAGAGATAAGATAACAGCCACAGTGAACACAAGAACAGTGGACACTAATGCCATTCAATTAATGAACTAGATCTTCTCTAAATACTAACTGTGCAAGCAACATTAATCCCATAGCGACAAATGACTTACCAGGTATGTCCCACAAAAACTGTCACTTAGTGACAGAGGACATACCTGGTAAGTCCCAGAAGTCTGGGTCTCCATGCGACTGCACGCCATTTGGAGACTCCGGAATCTTATTTAAAAAAAAAAAAAAAAAGTACCACGGGCGTTAAGATGACAGCCGCGTACGCACGTGGCTGTCACCAAGGGATTAAATAAATGTTCTCTGAACAGGACAGATTACATGTTAAAAGCAAGTTTAGGGTTATATTTTAGGGATATAACCTGAATAATGTATTTTTACGCATGCTAGCAGTACTTAAGTGATGTTTAAAGTTCTATCGACCTATTTAACGTTTTTGGCTTTAGAGTTCATTTAACCCTTTGAGTGCCAGAGGGGTACAGAATGCATTTCAAAGCAATTTACAACTCCTAATAATAAACCCCACATATTTTATTATGGCCAGAGAATCCTAATGTCCCTATACATGTTGCGCTGGCTCCTGTTTCAAGGGAGAATGTCTCCAACCAGTCCTGGGCATTATGTCCATGGAACATGGAGAACTGCCGTACAGCACTGTGGCATCTGTTATAAATAATAATCTTGAAAGGCTTACGCTGGTCAAACTGGCCATGAAAACTTTGGAAGAAATGACAATAGACTAAACACCACATCACTTGGCAATTTGGCATTTATGTCATTGCAGTGACCAGTTAAACCCTTTGTGCATCTGAGGGCTGTGCAGTGCAGATTGTTACACACACCCCTGGTTGTTCTCAAGGCATTAAAGGGATAGTAATACTTAAAATGTAAAAAAAAAAAATGTTGTAGGGTTTATTGCCCTGAATAAAACAAGAGTACTCCCACTGCTGAAAGGTGTTTCATTGAAAAGTTATTAATTTTCAAAGCTGAATTTTTTAGGTGCAATATCACAGTGGCCTGAAATTGTACAGTGGAGCTGTTGCTACACGATTCTATGGACAGCTCTGGTCCCGGGACCATAAATCTCCATAGGATGATGTAGCAACAGCGCCACTGTACAACTTCAGGCCACTGTGATATTGCACCTAAAAAATTCAGCTTTGAAAAATTAATAACTTTTGAATGAAACACCTTTCAGCAGTGGGAGTACTCTTGTTTTACTCAGGGGGATAAACCCTACAACATATTTTTTTTACATTTTAAGTATTACTATCCCTTTAAAGGGATAGTAATACTTCGTTTTAACTTTATTTTATTTTGTAGGCATTAAAAAAACATGAAGAATGATATAAGTCTTATCTCTCAAACCTTTATGGTTTATGAGATATTCACAAGCAAAGTTCCTCTCCCTGCCCCTTTTACCTAGTGTAAGCCATCTCTTCTCAGATGTGAGTCTGGTTGTATGACAGTACAGATAACAGAAGGGGACAATTTTCTTTGTATGAAAACAATGAAAGCCCCTCCCCCCCTTGACAAGTTTTTCAGCTTTTTCCCTTATCTTAATTGAAGATTGTACCTCTCTGCAGTCTACCTGGGCACCTCCCTTCTGCTCTGGTTGAACGGGGGGGGATACTTTGTTTGTGAATATCTCTTAAACCATAAAGGTTTCAGAGACAAGACTTATATCATTCTTCATGTTTTTTTTAATGCCTACAAAATAAAATAAAGTTAAAATGAAGTATTACTATCCCTTTAAAGTCAATGGCATAATGGTGTGATGTCTGTGTTCCTTCTGTTCTCTCCTCTTGCTCATTACACCATTTCATTATCTTCTGTTGTCATTTCACTTCTTTGACTCTTTCAGGGGTGCAAACTTCTGGGATCCAGGGCTCCTAAGTCTTGGAAGTATTTTATATATAAACCTGTGTACACGCTTCAAAGCTCTACTCCTGTTTGTATCTTCAGATTCCTTCTGTATACTGACTGTCTCACTCATTTGCCATTCTCTCATCTCCTGTTGAACAAGCTTCTCTTAGTCTTACTCTTTCTCGCTAAACTTTTTTGCAGCCCTCTGAGCAATACCTCCAAAAAATGTTTAGTCTTAACCATTTGAGTGCCTGAGAGGTATACAACGCAGTTCTCTGCAATGCTTTGCAATCCACCTAAGTGGCTTATAATTTTGTTTCCCAGGGAAGCTGTCCTTAATACTGCATGTATTTTACTGTTTTGTTTGTTTCATTTTTTTTTTATGTTGCATGAAATGTGCTGTAATCTGTAACTGAATGGGTTCATTTTACAGCCTTAAGAATGAATAAAAGGCCATTTAGAATGATGTGCTGGGCTTGCTAGTCAGAGAGAGACCCTGCCATTTAGAATCATGGGCTGGACTGGCTAGGAGTATAGAGAGATTCTATATTGCCTTGTATACATTCACCACTCAGTTACACACTACAAACAACCATCATAAATAGATATAACTACCTTCTGTATTAAAGAGAGAATAATAGTTACTTTTATGTTTATTTAATTTGGTAGGCATAAAAAAAATATAAGAACAATGATTTAAGGCTTATCTCTCAAAACTTTATGGTTAGAGAGATATACCTTCCTAAAGTTGCCTCGTGAGAGGAGTCAGCGCTTTTAGCTGACAGCTGCAGAATCCAGTCATTTGACCTGCCGGCAGCTCTTCAGCTGAGCTGAAAACGTGCAATCTAAATATTAATACTTCATTGGAACGGTGTACAAAGTGTGCTTGCAAACCAGGTACATTAGATTGCGTGTTTTTGGCTCTGCTGAAGAGCCTCCATCCTGTCAAATAACTGAATTCTGCAGCTGTCAGCTAGAGCGCTGACTCCTCTCATGAGGCAACTTTAGGAAGGTATATCTCTCTAACCATAAAGGTTTGAGAGATAAGCCTTACATCGTTGTTCATATTTTTTTTATGCCTACCAAATTAAACTTAAAATTAAGTATTACCATCCCTTTAAGGACACCTGTCTTGGCAAGGCCTTCAGAAAATCAAACCTGCAGAGCCAATAATTCCATGGATAAAGTTTGCCTTTAATTATATGGATATTCAGACTTAAAAAAAGACCTGTAACATTCACAGGTAATTATGGAAAACATTCCATATGTTCAATATCATTTATATTAAATGGTTTGTGATTTTTTTTTTTTCTTTTTTTTTTTTTTTTTCTTCAGTCGATAGTGGTATCCCCCCCCCCCCCCATATGTGTTGTTGATTCTCAAGCGAAGGAAGGTGGTTACAAAGAGAAGTTGTGTTAAAAAAAATAAAATAAATATTCATTGGTATCTATAATTTAACCCCATTCCAGGTATTGGTTGGGAGAACAATTTCCTGCACCTTTTTCTTGCTACTTGGTCACATGTCCCAGTGTGATTGTTTAAACCCTCTTAACCCTTTGGGTGCCAGAGGGGTACGCAACGCATTGCTTTGCGTACCCCTCTGGCACGCAAAGGGTTAAAAGTAGAAGTCTCACTTATGAACACACCCAGAAACTGGTTATCTGGACATCATGGTGTGTGTGTAAAACTGCAGCAACCTTGGAAAACCAGTTTAGATGTGGGTATTCCCAGGTAGCAAAGGGAATCTAAATAACCCAATTAAAGTAACAATCTCGCTTTGAAATATTAAGTAAAGATTAGAATTGTTTTCTTAATGTGTGTCTCTGACCTTTACTGACTGCTTAAACTCTAAGCAACTCTAAACTCTATATATATCCAAGACAAAAAAATGTAGAAAGGCGCTACTATGGGACAGACACCGGGTATATAGATAATAATAAATGATCAAAATGTATGTTACATATAATAATAGTACCAGAACACTATCAATCCAATGGTCTGGGGGTGGACAGACCACTAAAACAACTAAATAAGAACAAACAAGGAAAAGCGCTCTGTGTGACTATTAATAAACAACAATTTATCACACACAAATACATACATAAAAAATGCATATATTTATTGTCCACAACTAAGAAATAAAACTCTCAGCTGGGAAAAAAAGAAAAAAAAAAAAAAAAAAAATATGTATATATATATATATATATATATATATATATATATATATATATATATATATATATATATATATATATATATATATATATATATAGCCAATATGTAGCTAAAAGAAAATATATTTTATATGCTTGTCAACATAACAAACAACATTTCAACGGTACGAGTTACATTTAAAATATAAAAAAAATAAAAATACATAGATAATTTGTTGCCACCTATACAGCCGCATTTAACCCTTTAGGTGCTGGTTGCAATGCGCTGGATACCTCTCTGGCACTCTTTTTTTTTTTTATGCTTTGAACGCTGGGGAGTGAGTATCTCAAAAGCATTGCTTCACAGTTATGCCATTGGTTGGCTCTGGAATTTCTGCATTTCTGCTTGGTACATACATAGTTACTAGTACAAACTAGACTTCATTCCTCTTCTAGGTTAACCTCTTGTATGCCAGGAAGTAGCATGCAAGAGATTATAGAGTTTCAATTTAGGGTTTTTAAATAAAACCAAACGGTTCCCCAACAGGAAAGGTTTGAGTACTAGTGCGTCACAGCATACTTCTCCTCATTTCTCCTCTTTATCTCCTCGTTCTGTTGGTTAGTAGGGTGGTTCTTTAAGTCTCTAGTATCCCCCAAGAGAATAATCTGCAGTGTGTTTTGTATGACTGAGATATTTTGCCATTCAGCAAAATATGATACAGTGCAGTGTTTACTTGAGCAGGAAGAGGAAGTTGTGTCAGACCCAATCTATGTGAGATTTTGTTGTGGTAATATTCAGAAGGTTTGAAGCGCATACTGTGGTCAGTTAATGCGGTGGAATAAAGAATGATTATAAGATCTCATCTTTTTGAATGGTGGCTTTTGTGGTTGGACAATAGTCACAAGATTAAAATTGCAGTTACAGGCCTATATTTATTGATAATATACATACACCTCTAGCAGGCAGGATTCGTGGTCCCCAAACTGCACCCACAACAACTCGCACACTATATTAGAAAATATTTATTTCTTGAACAAAGACACAAGGGTAAATTTCATGTGTTTCAATTGAATTCAGTTCAGTTTTCTGGGCATAGTGAGGGGAGTCCTGTGGTGATGCTGGGGTAGAAAAATTATGCGATTTGCATCAGAAAGAGGTGGGGTTTAGTTGTGAAGTGGGGAGAGGAGCTTATAAAATGAAGCAAAAGTCGTGGTAACGAATAAACTGGGGAAGGAGGAGAAGTGGGTGGGGAGTGGGAGGAATACACTGGGAAGTAGCAGAAGTGAACAGAGTTTCATTAGAAACGCCCCACATCCGGATATCTGCCTGTTGTCCAATTCCAGTTGTAGTGTAAGCAATTCAATGTGCCCTGCCCCTTCTCTTCCCAGGACCCCGCTGATGAGGAGGGGGGAGCAAAAGCACTTTGTATTACTTACAGTATACCACTTGGCCAACGTGTGGCACCCCAGCTGTATATTACTTATAGTATACCACTTGGGCAACATGTGGCACCCAGGCTGGTGTTCTTCTACATTCAGCCTTCCAACTTCTGGCTGAGGATAATGGCATTGGGAGTCTAAGACCTAGAGAGCCATATCTGCCTCATCACATGATGTAAAGTTAGCTGCAGATGATTGTGCACAGCACGTGCCAGACTGTCCCTGAATTAGTCTACAACGTCCCATCTCTTTCTTAGCCCCATGTTCTCCAAGTCAGGGGCTTAACCTGGCACAGGCAGCCATTGGAAAGGCTGGAGGCCCACATGTTGCAAACAAGCACACCCACAAAAGCTCTGTACGAATGCATACAAAGATGCACACAGAGACACACCCGTCCCCGGCAACACCGGGCTATTTCTGCTTATTTATAATATAAATAGATTTTTAGAACCTAACCTTTATTTGTTGGTCACTCAGTGTGACACTTTATTCTAATGAGTTTTTGTCCTGGGTAGATATGTCACACACTGTGCTATGAATAAATCTAGGCAGAGCCCATACACTGGGGCATTTCTTTCATCACAGCAAACTGTAAGCTTGGCCGTGAACAGAGCTAATTTTTATACTGTTCACTGAAAAACATAATAGTCCGATTTTTATCTGTATGTGCAATAAACTTGATTCAAGGTGACGATTCCACTTTAAAGGGTTAAGTAGCTCTTCCACGCTTCCTGTCTCTCTTTGAAAAATTGCCAGCAGCTGTCATGTCTTCCTCCATGAACACACAATCCAGGTCTGATTTGAAGATGTGATCTCTTGAACAAAGGTACAAGGGTAAAATTCATAGGGGCCATTAGGATTTTCTGGCCATAGCAAGAAACGTGATGGGTTATTATTAGGACAGGGTAATGCTCCTTTAATGTTGAAAATGTTTGCCAATAATGTACCCATTCTTGAAGGTTCTGGCTGGGTCAGTGGTAAAATGATCAGACTGTCAAATTATGCACCCTAGTAAATCTGGGCAGCCTGCAGATCTCTGTATAGTGTTGGACTGCAGCTCAGGGGCTGAGGGATATCGTAGTTGTAGTCCAACAACAGTGGGCTGGCTGCTGTGTTGCCAGCAGTGGTTTATTTAACCCTTTGAGTGCCAGAGGGGTACACAACGCATTGCTAAGCAATGTGTGCTTATCCTGCTGGCACTCAGAGTTAAGTTTTCCTTCAAAACTACTGTGTGTTTTTCCCACTCATTGATTCCCACCACAGCACTACATCACAAATCACATCACCAAGCTTGACTGAAGCATGGGTACTGGCTCCTCTAATGAAAGGATGTAAGGCAGGGGGAGGATCATTTCCTGCTATTCCACTTTAGTTGCACCCTAATTCTAATCTGCTTTGACTGGGAGTTGTAGTTCAGCAACAGCTGGAAGCCAACAGATTGTCCACCCATGATCTAAGGTAGTGATGTTCAACCTGATGCCCTTCAGCTGGCAGGGGATGATGGAAGTTGTAGTTCTCAATGACTGGCCTCAGGTTGCCCAACCCGATATACAGTAATTATTTGCCATCACTTTTACTCATTATTTGTTTCATTACAAAATCCAGGTGCTTCTTGCTTATTGTATTCTCTCTTTCAGTTGAATACATTGTGGAGTACGACTATAATGCGGTACATGACGACGAGCTAACGATACGAGTAGGCGACATCATCAAAAATGTAAAAAGGTTGGAAGAAGAAGGCTGGCTGGAGGGGGAAATTCATGGCAAGAGAGGAGCCTTCCCTGATAACTTTGTCAAGGTAAGAAAGTGCCTTATAGTCTGTAGGGAGGTGACCACATTTCCTTTTTGCTATTCAGGGGCCTTGCTGGATGAGAGCAGCACAGTACTTTTCTTCAGCTCTAGTAGGGCTGCATGGGTGAGGTCATGTGACATCAATGGATGTCGGTACATGTTGGAAGGACTAGGAGAAGAACTGATTATTAATTTCTGTGGCAGAAAGCGACTCCTGTATTGAGCTACAAGAAAATGTGTCAAAAGCCTTCATATAACTATTTTCTACAAGAAAATGGAACTGCATCAGGAAGTAAAGATTAGTAAATCTCCCTAGTTTTTAGAATTCTGGAGTCCGTTTTGTTGTAGAATGGCACAGACATCATTATAGCAGAGTTAGAAATCTTTGCTCTGGATATTTTATTCCAGGACTTTGTATTGTCCCGGAAGGGAGCTGCCTCTGGGACATGGGACACACATTTAAAATAAGGGAATGACCTGTTCAATCTGAGCCATGTGGTCACCCTAGCCTGGAAAGTTCATATTATTCCCTGTGCTTCAAAAAATCATCTCCTGTCCAGGACACAGAAAGGGGTGTGTACAAAATGCAAAAACAAGAAAAGATGAGCAGCTTGATATGTACTAACTAGCCCGTGTGGTTACTACTGTTATTGTTTTTAAAACTGGACCTCGTGGTAGGGCATCAGGGCCCCTCCTGATGTGCCCCCTTCTATTAATCTCCCAGCCGATTCAGCAGGGAGATCAGCATGGTTCCCCTGCTTCCTGCCGTCCTACTCAAGCTACTGGTCAGAGTGGGCAGGATGAGGAAAGCCTTTCAGCTACTGATCAAAAGCCTTTAATGTCAATCAGGGAAAGCCTCCCACTTTGATGTGAAAGGGTTTCCTGATCCCACCAACTCCTACCAGGTAGTTCACCCCTTTTGCTCCCCTGGGTCACCTCTATTGATCTCCCATCTGACTCGGCTGGGAGATCAGTAGCTGGGGGCATCTGGAGGCTTCCTGATGTCCCACCACAATGTTTACACTTTTTTTATCTTTTGTAACTGTGTGAGGCCTCTTGTACCCATGTATTTTTACATATAAGATGCTCTTATTCAGTGCAGATTGTGAACCTTATGCAAAAAGCATTCAAGGAGTTAAAATCCACATTTAAATCAAATGGAATTTGGCACATTTTTTTCTTTCTCTATGGTGGTGGTTCCCCCAGAACTCTACCACTTTTCTTTTGAAAATACAATCCTTTGTTGAAAGCTACTGCAGAAACACAAGGCTGCAATTGAAAATAGTTGTAGCTGAAAAAGTCATCCATGTGAACTACGTATGGCGAAAACTATTGTTGAAGCAGTGGCCCATGTGAACTAGGCCTTACACAATTTGTGGACACTTACATTTTTCTGCTGAGAGAGCCTGCAGAGATTTGAAGCAGAGTAAAAATACAGTTACTGTAATTAGTTTGTGTTTCCTTCCTCCATATGCCTTGCGCCAATTCTTCTTGCAGTCTCAGCAAATACAGGGTCTTGTACAGAATAGAGACATAGGCAATTCTGTATGTATAATGGACTTAAAGGAGTAGTAAATATATATATAATAATTGTAGGGTTTATCCTCTTCAGTAAAACAAGGGTACTCCCACTGCTGAAAGGTGTTTTATTCAGTAATTATTATACTATAAATTATGCAGGGTATTTAATTCAGAACAGGATATTTGCTCTCTACAGAGGGATTTACATAAAATGGCAGATTGGGCAAACAAATGGAACATGAAGTTTAATGTGGAGAAGTGTAAAGTCATGCATTTGGGAGGAAATAATCCCAAGGCTACTTATGAACTTAATAGAATCGTTTAGGTGACTCATTGCTAGAGAAAGACCTGGGAATCATTGTAAACTACAAACTTGGAATCTGTGACCAGTGTCAAACAGCAGTAGCAAAGGCAAACAAAATCCTGTCTTGCATAAAAAGGGGTATTGAAGCAAGAGTGGATAACATTATTTTTCCATTGTACAAATCATTGGCAAGACCTCACCTTGAGTATGCAGTACGGTTTTGGACACCAATTCTGAAAAAGGATATACTAGAACTAGAGAGGGCACAGCAAAGAGCAACAAAATGAATTAAGGGAATGGCGGACTTGATGTATGAGGAACGACTAGACAAACTTGGTTTATTTACCGTACAGAAAAGACAACTAACAGATTTGATTACGTTGTACAAGTATTTGAGTGGTCAATATAAGGATCTCTGGGGTGAACTATTCATTCCAAGACCTGATCAGGTGACTAGGGGACACCCCTTGAGAATAGAGGAAAGGAGGTTTAGACTTCAGCAGAGGAAGGGGTTTTTTACAGTAAGGTCTGTTAAATTGTGGAATACATTGCCCAAGGAGGTGGTTATGGCAGATGCAATGGATACATTTAAGAGAAGAATAGATACATTTCTTTCAAAAGGGAACTCACGAGGTTATACTCTGCATTAGTAGGCAAATCAGGAAGGTCTGATAAAGACTAACTTATTTGGTAGCAGGAAAGCTGTGCAGTTCTCATGTCACTGGGGTATGAGGAGAAGGTTGAACTTGATGGACTTGTGTCTTTATTCAACCTAATTTACTGTGTTGCTATGTAATGCAGATTTGCCCATGTTTCCATTCTTTATCTACTAATGGGGTTAAAAGAATGGTAAATTATATATATAATTGTAGGGTATATCCTCCTGAATAAAACAAGGGTACTTCCATTGCTGAAAGATGTTTGATTCAGTAGTTTTTACAGCTCAAACTTGATTTTTGAGGTGCAATATCTGTGGTGCTGTTTCTACACCATCCTATGGAGATTTATAGTCAACTGACCAGAGCTGTCCATAGGATGGTATAGCATCAGCAGTGGGAGTACCCTTGTTTAACTCAGGGGGATAAACTCTACAACATATTTTTTTATACATTTGTGCAAATGCTCTTATTGAGTGTGTATTGTAGACCTTGTCCACAAAGCAGTTCTCCTACCCGAGAGCCTTCTTGTGCCAATCCTCTGAAGGTCTGCTAAGATGTGGGGGTGGGAGTGTACAAATGATGTAATTCATGTCATAATGTGGGAGGGGTTATGAGGGGAGGAGGGGTTTGACCTTAAAATGGTGTGGAGTGGGAGAAACAGAGCAGAGAGTGATTGGAACTGGCAGTGAAGTGGGCGGAGTTACAGGGGAATTCACGGAGTCCTAAGAATCGGCCTCTGTCTCCAGTGACCCAGTAATAATAAAGTGTAAAATCATAGTCTGTGGGTCAGATAAAATGACACCTCCCAAAACTGCCACTGATTTGAATGGATTTTTTATTTTATTTATTTAACTTCTTGAATGCTGGAGATTGTATTGCTTTGAGATGGATTCAGGGAGATAAAACTCCCTTGAAAGCAGAACTTTCACCTTCTATAAAGTCAACCTACAATAATTAAGCATATGGTGACTTGATTCATAATACTTCTATTAGCTCTCACAAGTACTCGATTCTGAAGTAATCCTTAATCTTCTGAAACCGGAAACCAGGCATCAGCACAGACATCTTGTCTTAGAGACATCTGTGCGCCTGCGCTGTCTGCCCCCTGTCTCCTCTAAGAGGCATTGCACTGTGCCGAAAGGCACCGACGGCTCAGGTGGCACTAACCGGGCTGTCAGTCCCCAAAGACTAAGAATTACTTAAGAATCGGGTACTTCTGAGAGCTAATAGAACTAATCTGAATCTAGTCACCATATACCTATGCGTTGCAATGCGTGGACAACTCTCTGGCACTCAAAGGGTTGATTTGTCCACGATTGTGCAGCGGGTTTCCTCTGTAATTACTTATTGAATACAGCCCTTAGGGATTGTGATTGTTTTGAAAATCCTGGCCTCAGTCTTGCTTTCAGTTTGCTGTGCTTATAAAATATAATCTTTCCTGTGTGATTATAACCCATCAGCTGGGCTTTTTATGTTTGGCTCTGCAAAGCTGTTATAACATTTTACATTCCTTCATGGGATGTGCAAATATCTAGTACCTTGTTCTAACAGTTTATCTTTTTCCATAAAAGGGATAGTAATGCTTAAATTTTACTATACCCCATCTTGTAGCCCTTAAAAAACCCAGCAGCATCTCTTAAACCTTTATGGTTTGAGAGAGATCCTCTTTCAAAGTTTTGCTTTTTTACCCTCTCCCCTGACGTCAGTGTTCTAGCTGACAGAAGGGAATCCGGTCCACAGACTGGCGGAAGCTCTTCAGCAGAGCCGAGATCACATTATGGAAGAAGAAGACCTTCACTGAAATGGTCTTCTATGTGTGCTTGATTTGCAATCCTTCACTGAAATGGTCTTATACGTGTGCTTGCAAATCAAGCACACGTAGAAGACCATTTCAGTGAAGGTCTTCTTCTTCCATAACGCAATCTCTGCTCTGCAGAAGAGCCTCCGCCAGTCTGTGGACCGGATTCCCCTGCTGTCAGCTAGAACACTGACGTCAGGGGAGAGGGAAAAAAGCAAAACTTTGAAAGCGGATCTCTTTCAAACCATAAAGGTTTGAGAGATGCCGCTGGGGTCATTTAATTCAGTTTTTTAAGTGCTACAAGATGGGGGGTAGTAAAACTTAAGTATTACTATCCCTTTAAAGGGATAGTAATGTTTCACAAAAAAAGCAGCTCCAATTAATCTTCATAGTATTTGAGCCATAGAGAGTGTTATTTCAATACTGTCAGAGCTGTAATTGAATAATAAAGTATCACCCTCCCACCCCTTTTACCTAGTGTAAGCCGCCTCCCCTCATGTGGAATCTGGTCTCTTGACCAGACAGGTCACAGAAAGGGACAATCTTTTTACTGTGAGAACAATGAAAGCCATTGACAGGTTTTTCCTTATGATCATTAAAGATTGCCCCTCTCTGCAATCCATCCGGACAGTCTTGCTGCTCTGAGGTGAGCAGTGTTACATCAGTAAAAGGGGCGGGAGGGGGATATTTATCATTCAATTACTCTTGAACTGCAACTCTGACCGTACTGAAATAAAACTCTCCATGGCCCTGATACTATGAAGATTAATCGGAGCTGCTTTTATTAAATTCCAGCTCTTGAGTCTGCAAGTCAAGGAATGTGTGCATGAATGCAGTCTTGTATTACACAAATTGTAAAACAACAGTGTAAGTTGATTATACCATCAGGTGATGTTATATCACTGCATGGTTTACATCAGTCAGCTGGCTAATCAGAGGTTAATTTGCTTGAATGAGGTCCAGCAGCATCACAAGCTATTGGAACTTAGTGCATGTGGTAGATAGCCATATTCTCAGGACTATGAAAATAGCTCATTAAGCCAAATTTCAATATGGAAATCAGCCAATGGTGTAGGAGAAGGCATCGAAAAAGAATTTCACATGCATTAATAGCACCAATTGATATGTAAATTTGCTCTGGAGTAACTTTTTACTGAAGCATCTTCCAACAGTAGACGTACCTTTATTTCACAAATCAGAATAAGCCCTATATCATAAATATTTTCATAACAAGGACTTACTGCCTCTTTAACTTGCTTGTGTTTGGTGAAAGTCTAACGACATGTCCTGTTAGTGATACCTGAGGCCTGGTATGGGAACCCCTGTCTAGAGGAATGCACAGAGATGTACGTACATGCCATCAGACTAGTATAGTTCTGTATACACGTATTGCAACATAATGAGGAATGTAACAGTGATAACACTGGTATTAATACGGCGTTGTGTACTATGAGGAATGTAACAGTGCAGCGCTGACACTGGTATTAATACGGCGTTGTGTACTATGAGGAATGTAACAGTGTAGCGCTGACACTGGTATTAATACAAAGTTGTGTACTATGACGAATGTAACAGTGCAGTGCTGACACTGGTATTAATACTGCGTTGTGTACTATGAGGAATGTAACCGTGTGGTGCCAACACTGGTATTAATACAATGTTGTGTACTATGAGGAATGTAACAGTGCAGTGCTGACACTGGTATTAATACAGCGTTGTGTACTATGAGGAATGTAACAGTGCAGTGCTGACACTGGTATTAATACAATGTTGTGTACTATGAGGAATGTAACAGTGCAGTGCTGACACTGGTATTAATACGGAGTTGTGTACTATGAGGAATGTAACAGTGCAGTGCTGACACTGGTATTAATACAATGTTGTGTACTATGAGGAATGTAACAGTGCAGTGCTGACACTGGTATTAATACAATGTTGTTGTGTACTATGAGGAATGTAACAGTGCAGTGCTGACACTGGTATTAATACGGCGTTGTGTACTATGAGGAATGTAACAGTGCAGTGCTGACACTGGTATTAATACAATGTTGTGTACTATGAGGAATGTAACAGTGCAGTGCTGACACTGGTATTAATACGGCGTTGTGTACTATGAGGAATGTAACAGTGCAGTGCTGACACTGGTATTAATACAATGTTGTGTACTATGAGGAATGTAACAGTGCAGCGATAATACTGGTATTAAAAAGTTGTGTACTATGAGGAATGTAACAGTGCAGTGCTGACACTGGTATTAATACGGCGTTGTGTACTATGAGGAATGTAACAGTGCAGTGCTGACACTGGTATTAATACAATGTTGTGTACTATGAGGAATGTAACAGTGCAGCGATAATACTGGTATTAAAAAGTTGTGTACTATGAGGAATGTAACGGTGCAGTGCTGACACTGGTATTAATACAATGTTGTGTACTATGAGGAATGTAACAGTGCAGTGCTGACACTGGTATTAATACGGCATTGTATACTATGAGGAATGTAACAGTGCAGTGCTGACACTGGTATTAATACAATGTTGTGTACTATGAGGAATGTAACAGTGCAGCGATAATACTGGTATTAAAAAGTTGTGTACTATGAGGAATGTAACAGTGCAGTGCTGACACTGGTATTAATACGGCGTTGTGTACTATGAGAAATGTAACAGTGCAGTGCTGACACTGGTATTAATACAATGTTGTGTACTATGAGGAATGTAACAGTGCAGTGCTGACACTGGTATTAATACAATGTTGTGTACTATGAGGAATGTAACAGTGCAGCGATTATACTGGTATTAAAAAGTTGTGTACTATGAGGAATGTAACAGTGCAGTGCTGACACTGGTATTAATACAATGTTGTGTACTATGAGGAATGTAACAGTGCAGTGCTGACACTGGTATTAATACAATGTTGTGTACTATGAGGAATGTAACAGTGCAGCGATTATACTGGTATTAAAAAGTTGTGTACTATGAGGAATGTAACAGTGCAGTGCTGACACTGGTATTAATACTGCGTTGTGTACTATGAGGAATGTAACAGTGTAGTGCTGACACTGGTATTAATACAATGTTGTGTACTATGAGGAATGTAACAGTGCAGTGCTGACACTGGTATTAATACGGCGTTGTGTACTGTGAGGAATGTAACAGTGCAGTGCTGACACTGGTATTAATACTGCGTTCTGTACTATGAGGAATGTAAAAGAACATGATGATTTATCTCTGTGAGCTCTGTAAACGTATAAGTGCAGACAGGGGTGTAATACATGGGTCCCTGTGCGCGGCCTATTTAAACAAACCTTGTTTTAGTCTTGGTCCAACAGCAGGACTTGTGTACAAAAGTAAATAGGAGTGATTATAGATCATACCAACTGCACCACTGTGGAACAATGAACATTTCCAAAATGCCCATTCATTTAAATGAGGCTTTTAACCTCCCAAATGCTAGAGAGGTTTCCAGTGCTTTGCAGCGAGTGGAGACCTCTCTAACATTCACATGGTTAAAAGGCCAATTTATATCAATGGGATGTTTTATTTGGTGCAGTTGGTTTTACCCATGATTTGCTCCTCTCTTTTGCATAACTGTCTTCCTCTTCCCCTCCCCCTTAATCTTTCGTTCTCTCCCTTCCCTCCTCGTGCTCTTCTCCCTTCCGTCCTCACGCTCGCCCCCCCCCTTTCCGTCCTCACGCTGTCCCCCCCTTTCCGTCCTCGCCCCCCTTTCCGTCCTCGCCCCCCCTTTCCGTCCTCGCGCTCGCCCCACCTTTCCGTCCTCGCGCTCGCCCCACCTTTCCGTCCTCACGCTCCCCACCCTTTCCGTCCTCGCGCTCCCCCCCTTACCATCCTCGCGCTCCCCCCCTTTCCATCCTCGCGCTCCCCCCCTTCAGTCCTCGCGTTCTCCCCCCCTTCAGTCCTCTCTCCCCCCCCTTTCCGTCCTCGCGCTCTCCCCCCTTCAGTCCTCGCGCTCGCCCCCCCTTCAGTCCTCGCGCTCGCCCCCCCTTCAGTCCTCGCGCTCGCCCCCCCCTTCCGTCCTCGCGCGCGCCCCCCCTTCCGTCCTCGCTGTCCTCCCCCCTTTCCGTCCTCGCTCTCTCCTCCCCCCTTTCCGTCCTCGCTCTCTCCCCCCCTTTCCGTCCTCGCTCTCTCCCCCCCTTTCCGTCCTCGCTCTCTCCCCCCTTTCCGTCCTCGCGCTCTCCCCCCTTTCCGTCCTTGCGCTCCCCCCCTTTCCGTCCTCGCGCTCTCCCCCCCTTCAGTCCTCGCGCTCGCCCCCCCTTCAGTCCTCGCGCTCGCCCCCCCTTCCGTCCTCGCGCGCGCCCCCCCTTCCGTCCTCGCGCGCGCCCCCCCTTCCGTCCTCGCGCGCGCCCCCCCCTTCCGTCCTCGCTGTCCTCCCCCCTTTCCGTCCTCGCTCTCTCCTCCCCCTTTCCGTCCTCGCTCTCTCCCCCCCTTTCCGTCCTCGCTCTCTCCCCCCTTTCCGTCCTCGCTCTCTCCCCCCTTTCCGTCCTCGCGCTCTCCCCCCTTTCCGTCCTCGCGCTCTCCCCCCTTTCCGTCCTCGCGCTCTCCCCCCTTCAGTCCTCGCGCTCTCCCCCCTTCAGTCCTCGCGCTCTCCCCCCTTCAGTTCTCGCGTTCTCCCCCCCTTCAGTCCTCGCGTTCTCCCCCCCTTCAGTCCTCGCGCTCTCCCCCCCCCTTTCCGTCCTCGCGCTGTCTCCCCCCCTTTCCGTCCTCGCGCTGTCTCCCCCCCTTTACGTCCTCGCGCTGTCTCCCCCCCTTTCAGTCCTCGAGCTCTCTCCCCCCCTTTCCACTCTCTCCCCCCCTTTCCACTCTCTCCCCCCCCCTTTCCGCCCTCTCGCTTCCCCCCCCTTACGCCCTCTCGCTTCCCCCCCCTTACGCCCTCGCGCTATCCCCTCCCTTCCGTCCTTGCACTCTCCCCCCCCACCCCCCACTCCGTCCATTTAAACTTTGTTCTTTGTGCTTTTATTTGTTTCAGTCAGTGTAATGGATATAGAGATTTGTGATTAGTAGTTGGGGACTCTCTAAACTGCTTACACCAAAGGGGATGAATAAAATAATCCTTTAAGTGCCAGAGCAATGCATTGCATATCCATCTGGCACCCAAATATTTAACCATTTGAATACTGGAGGTATACACAACACATTACATCACAATGCGTTGTGCACCCCTCTGTCACTGAGCGGGTTATGTGGAGGGAAAATACATGTAAGTCCTGTCAGGACGGATGCTTCTACTGATGGGAGGACAGGTGACTGGTCGTCTTTAGATGGGACAGTGAGGTGAAATTCCGGGACATACCAGCTGCATCATGGTGAACAAATACACAGATTCTAATTTAATTAAATGGGTTTTTAACCCCTTGAATACTAAAGACATGTCTGTACATTGCTTAACAATGTGATTGAAATCTTTCTAGTTTTCTAGAAGTTTAACAACTAAAAATTCTCACTGATTTAGTTATGATTGGTTACAGAATTGCTTCACCTTTTCCCTTGTGTATATGCTACTTGACAGTAATTAGATGTCAGTCTGAAGCAGTAACACATGGTTGTGATTCTGGCCTCGACGTTGGTAACCTTTGGCCTATCATTTTATCTTTGTGTGTCATTAGATTATAACCTCCTTTGGGAAGGTACATTGTGTACCTTAATGCATTGTTTTTCTCCCTGTGGTAGTAGTACTGCTGGGGGTACCTGTGAACCAGGTGGGGTACTTAGTAGAGTGTGGACCTAGCTACAAAATAGATGTGCTGGACCTTAGAAATCTTGCAAGCTGCAACATCATCCAAGCTTGTATAATGTGGGTGAGGAATGACCTGGCACGTCTGTACTATGGACATATCCTCAGGATTACTAAACCTTAAGCAACTGAGGTGAGTCATAGTGTGAAATAATTCAATTAATCGTCTAACTCAAGCTAACTACCCCTCTTCTATCCCTCTTTCCCTCCCCCAAGAAGTTAATATGGTTATATATCATTTAAACTAATGAAGATTTATAATAACACCATAAAGAATTACTTTTAAATCTTATCTGTGAGAAATGAATAAAGAATGATGGGTATATGGAGGTGTGTGAGTTGTGTGCTTCTGTTTGATAGTGTGTGAGTTGTGTGCCTTTGTGTTTTGTTTGCCAGTGGGTGTATGGAGGTGTGTGAGCTGTGCATCTGTTTGCCTCTTAATGTATGGAGGTGTATGTGAGTAGTGTGCATCTGTTTGCCAGTTAATGTTTGGAGGTGTGTGAGTTGCGTGGTTGTGTGCGTCTGTTTTCCATTTAATGTATGGAGGTGTGTGAGTAGTGTGCGTCTGTTTTCCAGTTAATGTTTGGAGGTGTGTGAGTAGTGTGCGTCTGTTTTCCAGTTAATGTATGGAGGTGTGTGAGTAGTGTGCATCTGTTTTCCATTTAATGTATGGAGGTGTGTAAGTAGTGTGTGTCTGTTTTCCAGTTAATGTATGGAGGTGTGTGAGTAGTGTGCGTCTGTTTTCCAGTTAATGTATGGAGGTGTGTGAGTAGTGTGCGTCTGTTTGCCAGTTAATGTATGGAGGTGTGTGAGTAGTGTGCATCTGTTTGCCAGTTAATGTATGGAGGTGTGTGAGTAGTGTGCGTCTGTTTTCCAGTTAATGTATGGGGATGTGTGAGTAGTGTGCATCTGTTTGCCAGTTAATGTATGGAGGTGTGTGAGTAGTGTGCATCTGTTTTCCAGTTAATGTATGGAGGTGTGTGAGTAGTGTGCATCTGTTTTCCAGTTAATGTATGGAGGTGTGTGAGTAGTGTGCGTCTGTTTTCCAGTTAATGTATGAAGGTGTGTGAGTAGTGTGCGTCTGTTTTCCAGTTAATGTTTGGAGGTGTGTGTGAGTAGTGTGCGTCTGTTTGCCAGTTAATGTATGGAGATGTGTGTGTAGTGTGCATCTGTTTGCCAGTTAATGTTTGGAGGTGTGTGAGTTGCGTGCTTGTGTGCGTCTGTTTTCCAGTTAATGTATGGAGGTGTGTGAGTAGTGTGCGTCTGTTTGCCAGTTAATGTATGGAGGTGTGTGTGAGTAGTGTGCATCTGTTTGCCAGTTAATGTTTGGAGGTGTGTGTGAGTAGTGTGCGTCTGTTTTCCAGTTAATGTATGAAGGTGTGTGAGTAGTGTGCATCTGTTTGCCAGTTAATGTATGGAGGTGTGTGTGAGTAGTGTGCGTCTGTTTGCCAGTTAATGTATGGGGATGTGTGAGTAGTGTGCGTCTGTTTGCCAGTTAATGTATGGGGATGTGTAAGTAGTGTGCGTCTGTTTGCCAGTTAATGTATGGAGGTGTGTGAGTAGTGTGCATCTGTTTGCCAGTTAATGTTTGGAGGTGTGTGAGTAGTGTGCGTCTGTTTGCCAGTTAATGTATGGAGGTGTGTGAGTAGTGTGCGTCTGTTTTCCATTTAATGTATGGAGATGTGTAAGTAGTGTGTGTCTGTTTGCCAGTTAATGTATGGAGGTGTGTGAGTAGTGTGTGTCTGTTTTCCAGTTAATGTATGGAGGTGTGTAAGTAGTGTGTGTCTGTTTGCCAGTTAATGTATGGAGGTGTGTGAGTAGTGTGCGTCTGTTTGCCAGTTAATGTATGGAGATGTGTGAGTAGTGTGCGTCTGTTTTCCAGTTAATGTATGGGGATGTGTGAGTAGTGTACGTCTGTTTTCCAGTTAATGTATGGAGGTGTGTGAGTAGTGTGCGTCTGTTTGCCAGTTAATGTATGGAGGTGTGTGAGTAGTGTGCGTCTGTTTTCCAGTTAATGTTTGGAGGTGTGTGAGTAGTGTGCGTCTGTTTGCCAGTTAATGTATGGAGGTGTGTGAGTAGTGTGCGTCTGTTTTCCAGTTAATGTATGGGGATGTGTGAGTAGTGTGCGTCTGTTTTCCAGTTAATGTATGGAGGTGTGTGAGTAGTGTGCGTCTGTTTGACAGTTAATGTATGGAGGTGTGTGAGTAGTGTGCGTCTGTTTGACAGTTAATGTATGGGGATGTGTGAGTAGTGTGCGTCTGTTTGCCAGTTAATGTATGGAGGTGTGTGTGAGTAGTGTGCATCTGTTTGACAGTTAATGTATGGGGATGTGTGAGTAGTGTGCGTCTGTTTGCCAGTTAATGTATGGAGGTGTGTGTGAGTAGTGTGCATCTGTTTGCCAGTTAATGTATGAAGGTGTGTGTGAGTAGTGTGCGTCTGTTTGCCAGTTAATGTATGAAGGTGTGTGAGTAGTGTGCATCTGTTTTCCAGTTAATGTATGAAGGTGTGTGAGTAGTGTGCATCTGTTTGCCAGTTAATGTATGGAGGTGTGTGAGTAGTGTGCATCTGTTTGCCAGTTAATGTATGAAGATGTGTGAGTAGTGTGCATCTGTTTGCCAGTTAATGTATGGAGGTGTGTGAGTAGTGTGCATCTGTTTGCCAGTTAATGTATGAAGGTGTGTGAGTAGTGTGCATCTGTTTGCCAGTTAATGTTTGGAGGTGTGTGTGAGTAGTGTGCGTCTGTTTTCCAGTTAATGTATGAAGGTGTGTGAGTAGTGTGCGTCTGTTTTCCAGTTAATGTTTGGAGGTGTGTGTGAGTAGTGTGCGTCTGTTTGCCAGTTAATGTATGGAGATGTGTGTGTAGTGTGCATCTGTTTGCCAGTTAATGTTTGGAGGTGTGTGAGTTGCGTGCTTGTGTGCGTCTGTTTTCCAGTTAATGTATGGAGGTGTGTGAGTAGTGTGCGTCTGTTTGCCAGTTAATGTATGGAGGTGTGTGTGAGTAGTGTGCATCTGTTTGCCAGTTAATGTTTGGAGGTGTGTGTGAGTAGTGTGCGTCTGTTTTCCAGTTAATGTATGAAGGTGTGTGAGTAGTGTGCATCTGTTTGCCAGTTAATGTATGGAGGTGTGTGTGAGTAGTGTGCGTCTGTTTGCCAGTTAATGTATGGGGATGTGTGAGTAGTGTGCGTCTGTTTGCCAGTTAATGTATGGGGATGTGTAAGTAGTGTGCGTCTGTTTGCCAGTTAATGTATGGAGGTGTGTGAGTAGTGTGCATCTGTTTGCCAGTTAATGTTTGGAGGTGTGTGAGTAGTGTGCGTCTGTTTGCCAGTTAATGTATGGAGGTGTGTGAGTAGTGTGCATCTGTTTGCCAGTTAATGTATGGAGGTGTGTGTGAGTAGTGTGCGTCTGTTTTCCAGTTAATGTATGGGGATGTGTGAGTAGTGTGCGTCTGTTTGCCAGTTAATGTATGGAGGTGTGTGAGTAGTGTGCGTCTGTTTTCCAGTTAATGTATGGAGGTGTGTGTGAGTAGTGTGCGTCTGTTTGCCAGTTAATGTTTGGAGGTGTGTGAGTAGTGTGCGTCTGTTTGCCAGTTAATGTATGGAGGTGTGTGAGTAGTGTGCGTCTGTTTTCTAGTTAATGTATGAAGGTGTGTAAGTAGTGTGCGTCTGTTTTCCAGTTAATGTATGGAGGTGTGTGAGTAGTGTGCATCTGTTTGCCAGTTAATGTTTGGAGGTGTGTGTGAGTAGTGTGCGTCTGTTTGCCAGTTAATGTATGGAGGTGTGTGAGTAGTGTGCATCTGTTTGCCAGTTAATGTTTGGAGGTGTGTGTGAGTAGTGTGCGTCTGTTTGCCAGTTAATGTATGGAGGTGTGTGAGTAGTGTGCATCTGTTTGCCAGTTAATGTATGGAGGTGTGTGTGAGTAGTGTGCATCTGTTTTCCAGTTAATGTATGGAGGTGTGTGAGTAGTGTGCGTCTGTTTGCCAGTTAATGTATGGAGGTGTGTGAGTAGTGTGCGTCTGTTTTCCAGTTAATGTATGGAGGTGTGTGAGTAGTGTGCATCTGTTTTCCAGTTAATGTATGGAGGTGTGTGTGAGTAGTGTGCGTCTGTTTTCCAGTTAATGTATGGAGGTGTGTGAGTAGTGTGCGTCTGTTTTCCAGTTAATGTTTGGAGGTGTGTAAGTAGTGTGCGTCTGTTTTCCAGTTAATGTATGGAGGTGTGTAAGTAGTGTGCGTCTGTTTTCCAGTTAATGTTTGGAGGTGTGTAAGTAGTGTGCGTCTGTTTTCCAGTTAATGTATGGAGGTGTGTGAGTAGTGTGCATCTGTTTTCCAGTTAATGTTTGGAGGTGTGTAAGTAGTGTGCGTCTGTTTTCCAGTTAATGTATGGAGGTGTGTGAGTAGTGTGCATCTGTTTTCCAGTTAATGTTTGGAGGTGTGTAAGTAGTGTGCGTCTGTTTTCCAGTTAATGTATGGAGGTGTGTGAGTAGTGTGCGTCTGTTTTCCAGTTAATGTATGGAGATGTGTGAGTAGTGTGCGTCTGTTTTCTAGTTAATGTATGGAGGTGTGTGAGTAGTGTGCGTCTGTTTGACAGTTAATGTATGGAGATGTGTGAGTAGTGTGCGTCTGTTTGCCAGTTAATGTATGGAGATGTGTGAGTAGTGTGCGTCTGTTTGCCAGTTAATGTATGGAGATGTGTGAGTAGTGTGCGTCTGTTTGCCAGTTAATGTATGGAGGTGTGTAAGTAGTGTGCGTCTGTTTTCCAGTTAATGTATGGAGGTGTGTAAGTAGTGTGCGTCTGTTTTCCAGTTAATGTATGGAGGTGTGTGAGTAGTGTGCGTCTGTTTGACAGTTAATGTATGGAGATGTGTGAGTAGTGTGCGTCTGTTTGCCAGTTAATGTATGGAGATGTGTGAGTAGTGTGCGTCTGTTTGCCAGTTAATGTATGGAGATGTGTGAGTAGTGTGCGTCTGTTTGCCAGTTAATGTTTGGAGGTGTGTGAGTAGTGTGCATCTGTTTTCCAGTTAATGTATGGAGGTGTGTGAGTAGTGTGCATCTGTTTTCCATTTAATGTTTGGAGGTGTGTGTAAGTAGTGTGCGTCTGTTTTCCAGTTAATGTATGAAGGTGTGTGAGTAGTGTGCATCTGTTTGCCAGTTAATGTTTGGAGGTGTGTGAGTAGTGTGCGTCTGTTTGCCAGTTAATGTATGAAGGTGTGTGAGTAGTGTGCATCTGTTTGCCAGTTAATGTATGGAGGTGTGTGAGTAGTGTGCGTCTGTTTGCCAGTTAATGTATGGGGATGTGTGAGTAGTGTGCGTCTGTTTGCCAGTTAATGTATGGAGGTGTGTGAGTAGTGTGCATCTGTTTTCCATTTAATGTTTGGAGGTGTGTGAGTAGTGTGCATCTGTTTGCCAGTTAATGTTTGGAGGTGTGTGAGTAGTGTGCATCTGTTTTCCATTTAATGTTTGGAGGTGTGTGAGTAGTGTGCGTCTGTTTGCCAGTTAATGTATGGAGGTGTGTGAGTAGTGTGCATCTGTTTTCCAGTTAATGTATGGGGATGTGTGAGTAGTGTGCGTCTGTTTGCCAGTTAATGTATGGAGGTGTGTGAGTAGTGTGCATCTGTTTGCCAGTTAATGTATGGAGGTGTGTGAGTAGTGTGCGTCTGTTTGCCAGTTAATGTATGGAGGTGTGTGAGTAGTGTGCATCTGTTTGCCAGTTAATGTATGGAGGTGTGTGAGTAGTGTGCGTCTGTTTTCCAGTTAATGTATGGGGATGTGTGAGTAGTGTGCATCTGTTTGCCAGTTAATTTATGGAGGTGTGTGAGTAGTGTGCGTCTGTTTTCCACTTAATGTATGGAGATGTGTGAGTAATGTGCATCTGTTTGCCAGTTAATGTTTGGAGGTGTGTGAGTTGCGTGCTTGTGTGCGTCTGTTTTCCAGTTAATGTATGGAGGTGTGTGAGTAGTGTGCATCTGTTTGCCAGTTAATGTATGGAGGTGTGTGAGTAGTGTGCGTCTGTTTGCCAGTTCATGTATGGAGGTGTGTGTGAATACTGTGTGTCTGTTTGCCAGTTACTGTATGGAGGTGAGAGTTGTGTGTTTATTTACCACTGGGGGGTTTTTGCTCTTTTTCCACTCACTACATGGGTTTTTATCCATTTGTAAGTATTACTGAATTGCACCTTTTATTTTTCTCCAAACCTGAGAATTGTGACATCTGGTGACAGTGCGATTGGATGTTCCTCCTGGAAGATATCAAATTGCTTGTTTGTTTTTTGTCCTTTAAGAATCAGAATTAGTCCACGTTCCTTTTGAACACAGAGTCATTATATGGAATCACATACATGTTCAGTGGCTCAGATTTCCAGGGACAGTCCTTCATTTTTCCTTTGTGTCCCTGTTTTTGGACCCGGTTTTATAATTTGAGCCAGGACCCCATATTCCTTGTGCTTTTCATTAGGTCAATAGGTTATGAGCTTGCTCACTTTTGTGTATAAGATATAATATAGTGTTTAGTGGTGGGGGAGATGTCAGTTCTGCAGAGCAGTTTTAACAAGATCGTAATGCTTAATATTGTAAAATCTATATATTACAGGGTTTATCAAGGTCACTCCCATTACTGAGATGTTTTAGTCCAAAGTTATTGCTGCCCAAACGTGCAATTTTCGGATGTTGTATCTCGCAGGTCCGAAGTGTTTAGTGGTTCAGTTGCTACAGCATCCTGTGGACGTTTGTGGTCAACTGAGCTGCAATCTTCATAGACTACTGAAGCGACCATGCCAATGAAAACTTTTAACCACCTTTCTCTGTCGTCCAATACAGTTTACTGGTAACTTTAGGTAGGTGATCCGCCTCTTTAATTAGGCAGGAAAAATGCTAGAATTGTATGCAGGGGGAGGATCCTACCTTCCCTCCTTGGCTGCAGCTAGCAAACTAGCTCCAGTAAGATTTGTTCCTTGGTGAAGACACAGGCAAGAGAACAGTTCTGCTATAGTTTTAGCTAATTTTTTAATTTTTCTGTTAGAAATGGATTACCACCATTAGGCGGATTACCATAACTGACAATGCCCTTGGATGTGGCTACCTCAGTAACCAGGTGCTTTTGTGGACCTTAAGCCCTGGGGGAAAAATCTTGGGTCCAGGTTCTTTCCTCAGGAGTTGCCCACCGAGGTGGCTTCTTAATACATGGTAGTCTGAAGACAGAAGATCTTTCAGGAAAAGTGAGCAACCCTTTGAGTGCTGCAGGTCCACATGTCCCACAGTGCCCCTCTGCACAGGGATTTTTCCTTTGGAGTTCCTATTGCACACTCCTGCACTCATTGGGTTTATCTGTATGTCTGTTTGGTGTTTTGGAGCAGTTTTATGTGGTAACTTAATCCTTTAGCTGCTGGTTTTGCATCTTGGAGGGGGGGTTATGGACACTTTCCCTACTGGGTTCATTGTTTTTTGGGTCTTCTAACATTTTCTAGTGATTCATGTACTTTTATTTTACTGTTTCAACTTTGCTAAAATTTGAAGGCGTCCTTTACCGCATAGACGCCATTGCTCCATTCACTTCTATGGGACTGTACAGTTTGAGACATATCTCTGCAACCACTCAACACAGCGATTTCAGAGATGGCTCATGTTAATTGTCTGCCCTTGCTCTATCAGCTGGTTAACGTTTTAAGTGTGTTGGGGGAGCTCTGGGGGCTTCGGGCACTGTTTGGGTACTTTTTCTGGGAGAAGTACATTTCCCATGAGCTCTTGCTTCACGCGCTAATTTCTGATTGGCTCCTGCAGCGGCAGCCTTTTTTTGCTATTTCCGGAACGAGCATCCTACACAGGGCTTTGGAGTCTCCTTCTCTCCTCTGCTGATTAACCCTTTGCCTGCCAGATAAGTCTATTTTAGCGATTTCTGGGGTGAAACTTTAATCCTACACACTGTAATTGGGTGATTTCTTATACAGTAAGGTTATTGACACTGTGAGAATGTCTATACCGTTGGAGCTTGTGGCCAGACCTAAGACTAAGGAGGCTGCTGGGGTCTCTGTATCCCCTATTGCGCATTGCTCCTCATGTCATTCAGGGTTACCTAGAGAATTCTCAGGTCATTTATGCCCAGTGTGTTCTGATGTCCCTGAGTCTCTCCCAGGGACCTCCAGCCATGCATTAGAGCCAGTTTGGGTGCAAGAGTTCAAGGCTGCTACTATGGACCTTCAGTCTACATTGCAACTCTTTCCATCCCAGTTACACGAGGTCTTTCATTCATGACAGACCCCTTCTTCAGTCAGATCTTCCCTGCCAAATCCGCAGGGAGTACCTGATGTATCAGATTCCTCAGAGGAGGAACTGTTGGTGGATTCAGATGTTGAGGACTGTTCTGCTGTGGGATCCTCTCACTGGGGGAGGGGGGTTTCTCTCTTCAGGTTGCTGTTATGCTGCCTTGTTGGTCTCCAGTAGCTCACAGTGCAGCCATATCTAAATCTGCAGGTCTGTTTCCATAGCAGATTTACTGATTGGGCACTGTCACTTAATAGTCATTATTTGAGTCAGTGTGGATCATGTGGAACTTTCACCTTAATGCATATTTGAAAACTGCTTTAAAAACTGCCTATGTGTCACATTAACTAAAAGGCCAGAGAAAGTGCAGTTAAAGGGATAGTAATACTTAAAATGTAAAAAAATATATGTTGTATGGTTTATCCCCCTGAGTAAAACAAGGATACACTCCCACTGCTGAGAGATATTTTATTAAGAAATTATAACCGCTCAAACTTGAATTTTATAGGTGCAGTATCACAGTGGCCTGAAAATTTACAGAGGTGCTGTTGTTACACCATCATATGGACTGCACTGGTCTGTAGACCATAAATCTCCATAGGATGGTGTAGCAACAGCGCCACTTTTAATTTTCAGGTCACTGTGATATTGCACCTAAAAAATTCAAGTTTGAGCCGTTATATTTTTTTAATAAATATCTCTCAGCAGTGGGAGTACCCTTGTTTTACTCAGGGGGATAAACCCTACAACATATATTTTTTACATTTAAAGTATTACTATCCCTTTAAAGGGATAGTAATACTTAAAATGTAAAAAAAAATATGTTGTAGGGGTTATCCCCATGAGTAAAACAAGGGTACTCCCACCGCTGAAAGGTGTTTCATTCAAAAGTTATTAATTTTCAAAGTTGAATTTTTTAGGTGCAATATCACAGTGGCCTGAAATTGTACAGTGGCGCTGTTGCTACACGATTCTATGGACAGCTCTGGTCAGTTGACCATAAATCTCCATAGGATGGTGTAGCAACAGCGCCACTGTACAATTTCAGGCCACTGTGATATTGCACCTAAAAAATTCAACTTTGAAAATTAATAACTTTTGAATGAAACACCTTTCAGCAGTGGGAGTGCCTTGTTTTACTCAGGGGGATAAACTCTACAACATATTTTTTTTACATTTTAAGTATTACTATCCCTTTAAGGAGATATTCACACTTTTATTTCTGGGGAAAGTGAAAGTGAACATTTCCTGATACTGTACAAAGGTTCATTAGCATGTGAAACATCATTGAAATGTTTATTAGTACATGACAAGTCACTGAACAAGGCTTCATTACATATGAATCATCACTGATTAACTTAATTATAATATGAAAATGTCACTGGTACCACAATCCGTATACATTAGCATATGGCAACAAGTGTGAATATCTCTTTATCTGTACACTTTTGGCTAACATAACACATACACTATTTTTTAATGCACTTCCCAAATATGCACACTTGAATTAAGGTGAAAATTCCACTTTAAATAATAATAAAAATAATAAATCCATTTTTAAAGCAGAACTACCACCCAATAAGTATATTGCCCCACATAATTGCACATCTGGCAACTAGCTGCTCTGTAGCACTATTCACAAGAATTATTACCTGATGGAAGAATAGTGATTTCTCTTTAAAGACTGACAGTAGGACGGAGCTCGGACATCTTGCCATAGTGATGTCCACACGCCTGTGCTGTCAGTCCCAGCCGGGTCTAGGATGCATTGTTAGGATCTGGCCGGCTCCAAAAGGAACTGACAGCACAGGCGCGCGGATGTCACTATGGCATGATGTCTGCGCTCCGTCCTACTGTCAGTCTTGAAAGAATAGAGAAATCTCTTTAATCAGGTAATAATTCTGACGACTAGCGCTACTGAGCAGATAGTCGCCAGATGTGCAGTTATGTGGTGCAATATACTTATTGGGTGGTTGTTCTGCTTTAAAGATTATTATTGTTAATATAATAATCAGGTGGAAGACCTTATCTGCAGTGATGGACTGACTGCACATTGCTAGAATACTTCATCTGATAAGAACAAACATTCCTTCCCTCTGGTATTTCCAGCCATCGGAAGTGGTCCAGTCTCACTGTAATCTTCTTTTTTTCACTTAACCCTTTAAGGAGCAGACTGGTGTGCAATGCATCTCCTTTTCTTAAAGGGATAGTAATGTTTCATAATAAAAGCAGTTCTAATTAATCATCATAGTATTTGGACTTTGGAGAGTGTTATTTCAATTCTGTCAGAGTTGTAGTACAAGAGTAATTCAATGACAAATTATCCCCCTCCATCCCCTTTTACTGATGTAACACTGCTAAGCCAGATCAGAAGGGAGGTTCCCAGGTAGATTGCAGAGAGGGACAATCTTCAATTAAGATAAGGGAAAAAGCTGAAAAGCTTGTCAAGGGGGGCAGGGCTTTCATTGTTCTCACAGTAAGAAGATTGTCCCCTGCTGTTATCTGTCTGGTCTTAAGAACAGATTTCACATCTGAGGGGAGGCGGCTTACACTAGGTAAAAGGGAGGGAAAGGGGATATTTTATCATTCAATTACTCTTGAACTACTCTAACAGTATTGAAATAACTCTCCATGGCCCAAATACTATGATGATTAATTGGAAAATGAATTTCTTTTTTTGTGAAACATTACGATCCCTTTAAAAAGACGAAGGAAAATTAGTATTGGAAAACTTAAAACCTGCTCCTGTACCTTTATATGTCAGATAGTCCTGTTAAGAATCTGTAAATGTTATTTATTTTTATTGTTTTTTTGTACAAAATCATTAACCCTTTTAATGCCAGAGCGGTACATAAAACTTTGCTTTGCAATGCATTGTGCATGCCATTGACAACTCAAAGGGGTGAGGAGAGGTGTTCAGTGCCTAAACGTGTTGAATAGGTTAATACAGCTACTAGCAGCATTCATGTCTCCTCCATGGACATGACATCCAGGATTGATTTGAATGTTACCTGTTGAATCAAGGAGCTAGGGAAACATTCTTAGGAACCATTAGGATTCTCTGGCCATAGATAGGGTGTGTGGGTTTATTAGGAGTTGTTACTATCCCTTTAACACTGCCTGCAATTGTCTGGTAAGGTGTGAGAACAAAGGTTAAAAACCTTCGAACACCCAAGTGGTGTGTGCGCACAGGAATCGCCTTAAGACAGAAATAACCGTATTCACACAGCAGCTGCAGTCTTCCTGCACAGGAATGAGGATTTTAAGGTCTCTGTGCTGCCTTGCTGCTGTTTCAGTCTGAGCCGGTGAGCAGCTGCCCCAGATAAGTTACCTGTAAGCAGCAAGTCGTGTTCATACATGAACAGACCTAGTCATTCCTCTCCTTTTCCTCTTATCCACTCCCACTGTCATCGATCTCGTCTGGGTGTGTTCAGGCACACAAACATGTCTATGGACTTGGTGAGTACGCTTTTTTGTTTAGTCGTCCTTCCAGCTGCTAAAATAACAAATCTGTTGAAAGGCAAGGATTTTTTTTAACCCCTTGTGTGTCAGAGGGGAGGGCAATGCTAAGCTTTGCTCACCCCTCTAGCAACCAGAGAGTTAATAACGTTTGCATTAAGACTCTTTGGAGTTTGCCTTTTGAGCCGGCTGCCTGAACTGACTTGTTTTGCGGTCGGCTGCGGTTTCATCTGACTTTTATGATTTTTAATTGTGTGTCTATTCCTGGAAATCCAAAACTGTGAAACTTTTTATGGACTAAATGTTTGTTTCTATAAATCTGTTGAGCCTCAGTCTCAAAACAAAAGTGCCGTAATTCCAGGGCAAACCAGACGCAGATAAGAAAAGTTCTGTCTTTAAATGGTGCATTTGACTCTCTGTAACATTGAACGGGATGAAAAATCCCCATTTTAGCTCCAGTGAACACATTATTTGTTCTGAAGTGTGCAGCTGGTTCCACCCAGATTTACTCCTTGTTTCTTTGTGCATATGGATTTGTGGTTTTTTTTTTTTTTTTTTGTTTTTGGAGATCGGGTGTAAGTGCAGCATAAAAAGTAATTTAAAGGGATAGTAATACTTAAAATGTAAAAAAAAAAAAAAAAAAAAAAAAAAATTATGTTGTAGGGTTTATCCCCCTGAGTAAAACAAGACTACTTCCACTGCTGAAAGGTGTTTCATTCAAAAGTTATTAATTTTCAAAGTTGAATTTTTTAGGTGCAATATCACAGTGGCCTGAAATTGTACAGTGGTGCTGTTGCTACACGATCCTATGGACAGCTCTGGTCCCGGGACCATAAATCTCCATAGGATGGTGTAGCAACAGTGCCACTGTACAATTTCAGGCCACTGTGATATTGCACCTAAAAAATTCAACTTTGAAAATTAATAACTTTTGAATGAAACACCTTTCAGCAGTGGAAGTAGTCTTGTTTTACTCAGGGGGATAAACCCTACAACATATATGTATATATTTTTTTTTACATTTTAAGTATTACTATCCCTTTAACCAGTTGAGTGCCAGAGAGGTACGCAACACACTGCTTTGCAATGTGTCGAGTACCACTCTGGCACTCAAAGGGTTAAAGGGATAGTAAAGTCGCCTAAGAGGTATTAGCTGTATTTGTAGATATAAAAGAAAGAGGTTGCTTGAGGTTAGTTATATCTTTTAAACCTTTATGGTGTGAGAGCTGTAGAGGATAAAGTTTTCCCCTCCCGCCCCTTTCTCATACGTCAACTGTTTAGCTGACAGCATGATACCCTGGTCCCGGGACCAGCCGGCGGCTCTCCAGCAGAGCTGAAATAGGTATACCTAAAAATAAATACTTCATTGGAACGGTCTACAATATGTGCTTGCAAACCAGGCACACTTTGTAGAGCGTTCCAATGAAGTATTTCTTTTTATGCATCGCTATTTCGGCTCTGCTGGAGAGCCTCAGTCTGGCCGCGTGACCAGAATCTACCTCTGATGGCTTTTACAGCTCATGTCAAGAAAAAGGGAGGGAAGGTGTAACTTTAACATTGTGTATCTCTCAAACCTCAAGTAATCTCTTTCTTTTATATCTATAATAATACAGCTAATACTTCTCAGGCGACTTTACTATCCCTTTAATGTAAATCCATCTATATGTTGAACTGGCCGGGTTTATGCCCTGTAAGTAGACTCTGAGTTATTATCCTTTATATTTTCATAGCACAATTCTGCACTTTGTCAGTTCTCAGCACAACATGTTAATTAGTTCTGAGACAAAACTCTCACTGTCCTATTACAAATACTCCCAGTGCGTGGGCTTTGCTTAGAATAATTCATAGCACAGGGTGTTTATGCTAATTCATGTGCTGGACTGATAAAGTGCCACACCATGCCACCAACAAATGATAATTTCTAAATTTTAAAAAATATATATATTACAAATACACAGTTTTAAATTCACTTTAAAATTAAGCTAAATGTTGCACTAGCTAATTCATATGATGATGATAGGTTATTATAAAGTGGAATTGTTTTATTTCAAGCAATAATTTGAGATTTCAGTTATTTGTTACTTTATGAAAATGAATTGGTACTAAGTGGCAGGTGGGAGGGAGAGCAGTGTGACATGATAGTATCTGGCAGCTAATGGCAGGTGGGAGGGAGAGCAGTGTGGAATGATAGTATCTGGCAGCTAATGGCAGGTGGGAGGGAGAGCAGTGTGAAATGTTAGTATCTGTCTGGCAGCTAATGGCAGGTGGGAGGGAGAGCAGTGTGGAATGTTAGTATCTGTCTGGCAGCTAATGGCAGGTGGGAGGGAGAGCAGTGTGGAATGTTAGTATCTGTCTGGCAGCTAATGGCAGGTGGGAGGGAGAGCAGTGTGGAATGTTAGTATCTGTCTGGCAGCTAATGGCAGGTGGGAGGGAGAGCAGTGTGGAATGATAGTATCTGGCAGCTAATGGCAGGTGGGAGGGAGAGCAGTGTGGAATGATAGTATCTGGCAGCTAATGGCAGGTGGGAGGGAGAGCAGTGTGAAATGTTAGTATCTGTCTGGCAGCTAATGGCAGGTGGGAGGGAGAGCAGTGTGGAATGTTAGTATCTGTCTGGCAGCTAATGGCAGGTGGGAGGGAGAGCAGTGTGGAATGTTAGTATCTGTCTGGCAGCTAATGGCAGGTGGGAGGGAGAGCAGTGTGGAATGTTAGTATCTAGCTGACAGCTAATGGCAGGTGGGAGGGAGAGCAGTGTGGAATTATAGTATTTGGCTGGCAGGTGGGAGGGAGAGCAGTGTGGAATGTTAGTATCTTGCTGACAGCTAATGGCAGGTGGGAGGGAGAGCAGTGTGGAATGATAGTATCTGGCTGACAGCTAATGGCAGGTGGGAGGGAGAGCAGTGTAGAATGTTAGTATCTGGCTTGCAGCTAATGGCAGGTGGGAGGGAGAGCAGTGTGGAATGTTAGTATCTGGCAGCTAATGGCAGGTGGGAGGGAGAGCAGTGTGGAATGTTAGTATCTGGCTGGCAGCTAATGGCAGGTGGGAGGGAGAGCAGTGTGGAATGATAGTATCTTGCTGACAGCTAATGGCAGGTGGGAGGGAGAGCAGTGTGGAATGATAGTATCTTGCTGACAGCTAATGGCAGGTGGGAAGGAGAGCAGTGTGGAATGATAGTATCTGGCTGACAGCTAATGGCAGGTGGGAAGGAGAGCAGTGTGGAATGTTAGTATCTGGCTGGCAGCTAATGGCAGGTGGGAGGGAGAGCAGTGTGGAATGTTAGTATCTGTCTGGCAGCTAATGGCAGGTGGGAGGGAGAGCACTGTGGAATATTAGTATCTGGGAGCTAATGGCTGGCGGGAAGGAGAGCAGTGTGGAATGTTAGTATCTGGCTGGCAGCTAATGGCAACAGGAGGGAGAGCGGTGTGGAATGTTGGTATCTGGCTGGAAGCTAATGGCAGGCGGGAGGGAGAGCAGTGCTGAATGTTAGTATATGCTAGGTATTTGTAGCAGATTTGCATTAACTGATAAAACAGTGGTTTAAGAGGCATTTAGCTTTAAGTTCATATTGACCAATAAATGTATGTGCTCTTGAAAGCTCTTTCAAAATAACCTATTTGCTGCAAAATGACACTTCCACTCTTAACCCTTTGAGTTAGATACCCCTGTGGCACGCAAAGGCTTAAACGTATATGGTTGTGCTTTGTGAGGTTTTTTTTTTTTTTTTTTTTTGGTAAAGCTCTGCCATCAATGATATATCTATAATCCCTTTAATTTTGTGGTAGTTATTGTATTTCCTCTTAAAGAGCTCTAAATGTTTGTGCATGTGGAAAGCAGCGATTTAGAGCAGTGCATTAACTTTTCCTTGTTCCTTTTGTGTATTGTGCCAACTAGAGAGGACCTCTTAACTCTATAACCTTTTGAGTACCAGAGGGGTATGCAGTGCTTTGCATAATCATCTAGTACTCAAAGGGTTAACCCAATCAGGATGCTTGAGGGGTCTTCAAAGCATTACTAAAAATGCATTGGAAGCCTTGCTAGCATCCTGGAAACCAGCTGCTCAAGTACAACTTGCTATTATGGGAAAGAAAGAGGGAAAATAAATAAATAAATAAATTATATATATATATATGAGTAAGGAATTTGACTGCTGTTCAGGGGAGGGGGACAGAGTAAGGAATTTGACTGGGGTTCAGGGGAGTGGGTAGGAGTAAGAAATATGACTGGGGTTCAGGGGAGTGGGCAGAAGTAAGGAATATGACTGGGGTTCAGGGGAGTGGGCAGAAGTAAGGAATATGACTGGTGTTCAGGGGAGTGGGCAGAAGTAAGGAATATGACTGGTGTTCAGGGGAGTGGGCAGAAGTAAGGAATATGACTGGTGTTCAGGGGAGTGGGCAGAAGTAAGGAATATGACTGGTGTTCAGGAGAGTGGATTTAGTATGGAATATGACTGGCGTTCAGGGGAGTGGAGAGGAGTAAGGCATAGGACTGTTTGGTGTTCAGGGGAGTGGAGAGGAGTAAGGAATATGACTGGTGTTCAGGGGAGTGGGCAGAAATAAGGAATATGACTGGTGTTCAGGGGAGTGGGCAGAAGTAAGGAAATATGACTGGTGTTCAGGCGAGTGGATTTAGTATGGAATATGACTGGTGTTTAGGGGAGTGGAGAGGAGTAAGGCATAGGACTGTTTGGTGTTCAGGGGAGTGGGCAAGAGTAAGGAATATGACTGGTGTTCAGGGGAGTGGGCAAGAGTAAGGAATATGACTGGTGTTCAGGGGAGTGGGCAGGAGTAAGGATATGACTGGTGTTCAGGGGAGTGGGCAGGAGTAAGGAAATATGACTGGTGTTCAGGGGAGTGGGCAGGAGTAAGGAAATATGACTGGTGTTCAGGGGAGTGGGCAGGAGTAAGGAAATATGACTGGTGTTCAGGCGAGTGGATTTAGTATGGAATATGACTGGTGTTTAGGGGAGTGGAGAGGAGTAAGGCATAGGACTGTTTGGTGTTCAGGGGAGTGGGCAAGAGTAAGGAATATGACTGGTGTTCAGGGGAGTGGGCAGGAGTAAGGATATGACTGGTGTTCAGGGGAGTGGGCAGGAGTAAGGAAATATGACTGGTGTTCAGGGGAGTGGGCAGGAGTAAGGAAATATGACTGGTGTTCAGGGGAGTGGATTTAGTATGGAATATGACTGGTGTTCAGGGGAGTGGAGAGGAGTAAGGCATAGGACTGTTTGGTGTTTAGGGGAATGGAGAGGAGTAAGGAATAGGACTGTTTGGTGTTTAGGGGAATGGAGAGGAGTAAGGAATAGGACTGTTTGGTGTTCAGGGGAGTGAGCAGTAGTAAGGAATATGACTGGCTTTCAGGTGAATGGATTTAATAAGGAATATGACTGGTGTTTAGGGGAGTGGGAAGGAGTAAAGAATAGGACTGTTTGGTGTTCAGGGGAGTGGAGAGGAGTAAGGAATGGGACTGTTTGGTATTTAGGGGAGTGGAGAGGAGTAAGGAATAGGACTGTTTGGTGTTTAGGGGAGTGGAGAGGAGTAAGGAATAGGACTGTTTGGTGTTTAGGGGAGTGGAGAGGAGTAAGGAATAGGACTGTTTGGTGTTTAGGGGAGTGGAGACGTGTAAGGAATAGGACTGTTTGGTATTTAGGGGAGTGAGGAGGAGTAAGGAATAGGACTGTTTGGTGTTTAGGGGAGTGGAGAGGAGTAAGGAATAGGACTGTTTGGTGTTTAGGGGAGTGGAGAGGAGTAAGGAATGGGACTGTTTGGTGTTTAGGGGAGTGGAGAGGAGTAAGGCATAGGACTGTTTGGTGTTCAGGGGAGTGGAGAGGAGTAAGGAATAGGACTGTTTGGTGTTTAGGGGAGTGGAGAGGAGTAAGGAATAGGACTGTTTGGTGTTTAGGGGAGTGAGGAGGAGTAAGGAATAGGACTGTTTGGTGTTTAGGGGAGTGGAGAGGAGTAAGGAATGGGACTGTTTGGTGTTTAGGGGAGTGGAGAGGAGTAAGGAATATGACTGTTTGGTGTTTAGGGGAGTGGAGAGGAGTAAGGCATAGGACTGTTTGGTGTTCAGGGGAGTGGAGAGGAGTAAGGAATAGGACTGTTTGGTGTTTAGGGGAATGGAGAGGAGTAAGGCATAGGACTGTTTGGTGTTCAGGGGAGTGGAGAGGAGTAAGGAATATGACTGGTGTTCAGGGGAGTGGGCAGAAATAAGGAATATGACTGGTGTTCAGGGGAGTGGGCAGAAGTAAGGAATATGACTGGTGTTCAGGAGAGTGGGCAGAAATAAGGAATATGACTGGTGTTCAGGGGAGTGGGCAGAAGTAAGGAATATGACTGGTGTTCAGGAGAGTGGATTTAGTATGGAATATGACTGGTGTTTAGGGGAGTGGAGAGGAGTAAGGCATAGGACTGTTTGGTGTTCAGGGGAGTGGGCAAGAGTAAGGAATATGACTGGTGTTCAGGGGAGTGGGCAGGAGTAAGGATATGACTGGTGTTCAGGGGAGTGGGCAGGAGTAAGGAAATATGACTGGTGTTCAGGGGAGTGGGCAGGAGTAAGGAAATATGACTGGTGTTCAGGGGAGTGGGCAGGAGTAAGGAAATATGACTGGTGTTCAGGCGAGTGGATTTAGTATGGAATATGACTGGCGTTCAGGGGAGTGGAGAGGAGTAAGGCATAGGACTGTTTGGTGTTTAGGGGAATGGAGAGGAGTAAGGAATAGGACTGTTTGGTGTTCAGGGGAGTGAGCAGTAGTAAGGAATATGACTGGCTTTCAGGTGAATGGATTTAATAAGGAATATGACTGGTGTTTAGGGGAGTGGGAAGGAGTAAAGAATAGGACTGTTTGGTGTTCAGGGGAGTGGAGAGGAGTAAGGAATGGGACTGTTTGGTATTTAGGGGAGTGGAGAGGAGTAAAGAATAGGACTGTTTGGTGTTCAGGGGAGTGGAGAGGAGTAAGGAATGGGACTGTTTGGTATTTAGGGGAGTGGAGAGGAGTAAGGAATAGGACTGTTTGGTATTTAGGGGAGTGGAGAGGAGTAAGGAATGGGACTGTTTGGTGTTTAGGGGAGTGGAGAGGAGTAAGGAATAGGACTGTTTGGTGTTTAGGGGAGTGGAGAGGAGTAAGGAATAGGACTGTTTGGTGTTTAGGGGAGTGGAGAGGTGTAAGGAATAGGACTGTTTGGTATTTAGGGGAGTGAGGAGGAGTAAGGAATAGGACTGTTTGGTGTTTAGGGGAGTGGAGAGGAGTAAGGAATGGGACTGTTTGGTATTTAGGGGAGTGAGGAGGAGTAAGGAATAGGACTGTTTGGTAATTAGGGGAGTGGAGAGGAGTAAGGAATAGGACTGTTTGGTGTTTAGGGGAGTGGAGAGGAGTAAGGAATAGGACTGTTTGGTGTTTAGGGGAGTGGAGAGGAGTAAGGAATAGGACTGTTTGGTGTTTAGGGGAGTGGAGAGGAGTAAGGAATGGGACTGTTTGGTGTTTAGGGGAGTGGAGAGGAGTAAGGAATAGGACTGTTTGGTGTTCAGGGGAGTGAAGAGGAGTAAGGAATAGGACTGTTTGGTGTTCAGGGGAGTGAGGAGGAGTAAGGAATAGGACTGTTTGGTGTTCAGGGGAGTGAGAAGGAGTAAGGAATAGGACTGTTTGGTGTTCAGGGGAGTGAGGAGGAGTAAGGAATAGGACTGTTTGGTGTTTAGGGGAGTGGAGAGGAGTAAGGAATGGGACTGTTTGGTGTTCAGGGGAGTGAGGAGGAGTAAGGAATAGGACTGTTTGGTGTTCAGGGGAGTGGAGAGGAGTAAGGAATGGGACTGTTTGGTATTTAGGGGAGTGAGGAGGAGTAAGGAATAGGACTGTTTGGTATTTAGGGGAGTGATGAGGAGTAAGGAATATGACTGGTGTTTAGGGGAGTGGAGAGGAGTAAGGAATGGGACTGTTTGGTGTTTAGGGGAGTGGAGAGGTGTAAGGAATGGGACTGTTTGGTGTTTAGGGGAGTGAGGAGGAGTAAGGAATAGGACTGTTTGGTATTTAGGGGAGTGATGAGGAGTAAGGAATATGACTGTTTGGTGTTTAGGGGAGTGGAGAGGAGTAAGGAATGGGACTGTTTGGTGTTTAGGGGAGTGGAGAGGAGTAAGGAATAGGACTGTTTGGTATTTAGGGGAGTGAGGAGGAGTAAGGAATGGGACTGTTTGGTGTTTAGGGGAGTGATGAGGAGTAAGGCATAGGACTGTTTGGTGTTTAGGGGAATGGAGAGGAGTAAGGCATAGGACTGTTTGGTGTTCAGGGGAGTGGAGAGGAGTAAGGAATATGACTGGTGTTCAGGGGAGTGGGCAGAAATAAGGAATATGACTGGTGTTCAGGGGAGTGGGCAGAAGTAAGGAATATGACTGGTGTTCAGGAGAGTGGATTTAGTATGGAATATGACTGGTGTTTAGGGGAGTGGAGAGGAGTAAGGCATAGGACTGTTTGGTGTTCAGGGGAGTGGGCAAGAGTAAGGAATATGACTGGTGTTCAGGGGAGTGGGCAGGAGTAAGGATATGACTGGTGTTCAGGGGAGTGGGCAGGAGTAAGGAAATATGACTGGTGTTCAGGGGAGTGGGCAGGAGTAAGGAAATATGACTGGTGTTCAGGGGAGTGGGCAGGAGTAAGGAAATATGACTGGTGTTCAGGGGAGTGGGCAGGAGTAAGGAAATATGACTGGTGTTCAGGCGAGTGGATTTAGTATGGAATATGACTGGTGTTCAGGGGAGTGGAGAGGAGTAAGGCATAGGACTGTTTGGTGTTTAGGGGAATGGAGAGGAGTAAGGCATAGGACTGTTTGGTGTTCAGGGGAGTGAGCAGTAGTAAGGAATATGACTGGCTTTCAGGTGAATGGATTTAATAAGGAATATGACTGGTGTTTAGGGGAGTGGGAAGGAGTAAAGAATAGGACTGTTTGGTGTTCAGGGGAGTGGAGAGGAGTAAGGAATGGGACTGTTTGGTATTTAGGGGAGTGGAGAGGAGTAAGGAATAGGACTGTTTGGTGTTTAGGGGAGTGGAGAGGAGTAAGGAATAGGACTGTGGTGTTTAGGGGAGTGGAGAGGAGTAAGGAATGGGACTGTTTGGTATTTAGGGGAGTGGAGAGGAGTAAGGAATAGGACTGTTTGGTGTTAAGGGGAGTGGAGAGGAGTAAGGAATAGGACTGTTTGGTGTTAAGGGGAGTGGAGAGGAGTAAGGAATAGGACTGTTTGGTGTTAAGGGGAGTGGAGAGGAGTAAGGAATAGGACTGTTTGTTGTTCAGGGGAGTGGAGAGGAGTAAGGAATGGGACTGTTTGGTATTTAGGGGAGTGAGGAGGAGTAAGGAATAGGACTGTTTGGTATTTAGGGGAGTGATGAGGAGTAAGGAATAGGACTGTTTAGTGTTTAGGGGAGTGAGGAGGAGTAAGGAATGGGACTGTTTGGTGTTTAGGGGAGTGGAGAGGAGTAAGGAATAGGACTGTTTGGTGTTTAGGGGAGTGGGAAGGAGTAAGGAATAGGACTGTTTGGTGTTTAGGGGAGTGGAGAGGAGTAAGGAATAGGACTGTTTGGTGTTAAGGGGAGTGGAGAGGAGTAAGGAATAGGACTGTTTGGTGTTAAGGGGAGTGGAGAGGAGTAAGGAATAGGACTGTTTGGTGTTTAGGGGAGTGGAGAGGAGTAAGGAATAGGACTGTGGTGTTTAGGGGAGTGGAGAGGAGTAAGGAATAGGACTGTTTGGTGTTCAGGGGAGTGGAGAGGAGTAAGGAATGGGACTGTTTGGTATTTAGGGGAGTGAGGAGGAGTAAGGAATAGGACTGTTTGGTGTTTAGGGGAGTGGAGAGGAGTAAGGAATGGGACTGTTTGGTGTTTAGGGGAGTGGAGAGGAGTAAGGAATAGGACTGTTTAGTGTTTAGGGGAGTGAGGAGGAGTAAGGAATAGGACTGTTTGGTGTTTAGGGGAGTGGAGAGGAGTAAGGAATAGGACTGTTTGGTGTTAAGGGGAGTGGAGAGGAGTAAGGAATAGGACTGTTTGGTGTTAAGGGGAGTGGAGAGGAGTAAGGAATAGGACTGTTTGGTGTTTAGGGGAGTGGAGAGGAGTAAGGAATAGGACTGTGGTGTTTAGGGGAGTGGAGAGGAGTAAGAAATAGGACTGTTTGGTGTTCAGGGGAGTGGAGAGGAGTAAGGAATGGGACTGTTTGGTATTTAGGGGAGTGAGGAGGAGTAAGGAATAGGACTGTTTGGTGTTTAGGGGAGTGGAGAGGAGTAAGGAATGGGACTGTTTGGTGTTTAGGGGAGTGGAGAGGAGTAAGGAATAGGACTGTGGTGTTTAGGGGAGTGGAGAGGAGTAAAGAATAGGACTGTTTGTTGTTCAGGGGAGTGGAGAGGAGTAAGGAATGGGACTGTTTGGTATTTAGGGGAGTGAGGAGGAGTAAGGAATAGGACTGTTTGGTATTTAGGGGAGTGATGAGGAGTAAGGAATAGGACTGTTTAGTGTTTAGGGGAGTGAGGAGGAGTAAGGAATAGGACTGTTTGGTGTTTAGGGGAGTGAGGAGGAGTAAGGAATAGGACTGTTTCGTGTTTAGGGGAGTGGAGAGGAGTAAGGAATAGGACTGTTTAGTGTTTAGGGGAGTGGAGAGGAGTAAGGAATAGGACTGTTTAGTGTTTAGGGGAGTGAGGAGGAGTAAGGAATAGGACTGTTTGGTGTTTAGGGGAGTGAGGAGGAGTAAGGAATAGGACTGTTTAGTGTTTAGGGGAGTGGAGAGGAGTAAGGAATGGGACTGTTTGGTGTTTAGGGGAGTGGAGAGGAGTAAGGAATAGGACTGTTTGGTGTTTAGGGGAGTGGAGAGGAGTAAGGAATAGGACTGTTTGGTGTTTAGGGGAGTGAGGAGGAGTAAGGAATGGGACTGTTTGGTAATTAGGGGAGTGGAGAGGAGTAAGGAATGGGACTGTTTGGTGTTTAGGGGAGTGGAGAGGAGTAAGGAATAGGACTGTTTGGTGTTTAGGGGAGTGGAGAGGAGTAAGGAATAGGACTGTTTGGTGTTTAGGGGAGTGGAGAGGAGTAAGGAATGGGACTGTTTGGTGTTTAGGGGAGTGGAGAGGAGTAAGGAATGGGACTGTTTGGTGTTTAGGGGAGTGGAGAGGAGTAAGGAATGGGACTGTTTGGTGTTTAGGGGAGTGGAGAGGAGTAAGGAATAGGACTGTTTGGTGTTTAGGGGAGTGGAGAGGAGTAAGGAATAGGACTGTTTAGTGTTTAGGGGAGTGAGGAGGAGTAAGGAATAGGACTGTTTGGTGTTTAGGGGAGTGGAGAGGAGTAAGGAATAGGACTGTTTGGTATTTAGGGGAGTGAGGAGGAGTAAGGAATAGGACTGTTTGGTAATTAGGGGAGTGGAGAGGAGTAAGGAATGGGACTGTTTGGTGTTTAGGGGAGTGGAGAGGAGTAAGGAATAGGACTGTTTGGTATTTAGGGGAGTGAGGAGGAGTAAGGAATAGGACTGTTTGGTAATTAGGGGAGTGGAGAGGAGTAAGGAATGGGACTGTTTGGTATTTAGGGGAGTGGAGAGGAGTAAGGAATAGGACTGTTTGGTATTTAGGGGAGTGGAGAGGAGTAAGGAATAGGACTGTTTGGTGTTTAGGGGAGTGGAGAGGAGTAAGGAATAGGACTGTTTGGTGTTTAGGGGAGTGGAGAGGAGTAAGGAATAGGACTGTTTGGTGTTTAGGGGAGTGGGAAGGAGTAAAGAATAGGACTGTTTGGTATTTAGGGGAGTGGAGAGGAGTAAGGAATGGGACTGTTTGGTAATTAGGGGAGTGGAGAGGAGTAAGGAATAGGACTGTTTGGTATTTAGGGGAGTGGAGAGGAGTAAGGAATGGGACTGTTTGGTGTTTAGGGGAGTGGAGAGGAGTAAGGAATAGGACTGTTTGGTGTTTAGGGGAGTGATGAGGAGTAAGGCATAGGACTGTTTAGTGTTTAGGGGAGTGGAGAGGAGTAAGGAATGGGACTGTTTAGTGTTTAGGGGAGTGGAGAGGAGTAAGGAATGGGACTGTTTAGTGTTTAGGGGAGTGGAGAGGAGTAAGGCATAGGACTGTTTAGTGTTTAGGGGAGTGGAGAGGAGTAAGGAATGGGACTGTTTGGTGTTTAGGGGAGTGGAGAGGAGTAAGGAATAGGACTGTTTGGTGTTTAGGGGAGTGGGAAGGAGTAAAGAATAGGACTGTTTGGTGTTTAGGGGAGTGGAGAGGAGTAAGGAATAGGACTGTTTGGTATTTAGGGGAGTGGAGAGGAGTAAGGCATAGGACTGTTTGGTATTTAGGGGAGTGATGAGGAGTAAGGAATGGGACTGTTTGGTGTTTAGGGGAGTGGAGAGGAGTAAGGAATAGGACTGTTTGGTGTTTAGGGGAGTGGAGAGGAGTAAGGAATAGGACTGTTTGGTGTTTAGGGGAGTGGAGAGGAGTAAGGAATAGGACTGTTTGGTGTTCAGGGGAGTGGAGAGGAGTAAGGAATAGGACTGTTTGGTATTTAGGGGAGTGGAGAGGAGTAAGGAATAGGACTGTTTGGTGTTTAGGGGAGTGGAGAGGAGTAAGGAATAGGACTGTTTGGTGTTTAGGGGAGTGGAGAGGAGTAAGGAATAGGACTGTTTGGTGTTTAGGGGAGTGGGAAGGAGTAAAGAATAGGACTGTTTGGTATTTAGGGGAGTGGAGAGGAGTAAGGAATAGGACTGTTTGGTATTTAGGGGAGTGGAGAGGAGTAAGGAATGGGACTGTTTGGTGTTTAGGGGAGTGGAGAGGAGTAAGGAATAGGACTGTTTGGTGTTTAGGGGAGTGGAGAGGAGTAAGGAATAGGACTGTTTGGTGTTTAGGGGAGTGGAGAGGAGTAAGGAATAGGACTGTTTGGTGTTTAGGGGAGTGGAGAGGAGTAAAGAATAGGACTGTTTGGTGTTTAGGGGAGTGGAGAGGAGTAAAGAATAGGACTGTTTGGTGTTTAGGGGAGTGGAGAGGAGTAAGGAATAGGACTGTTTGGTGTTTAGGGGAGTGGAGAGGAGTAAGGAATAGGACTGTTTGGTGTTTAGGGGAGTGGAGAGGAGTAAGGAATAGGACTGTTTGGTGTTTAGGGGAGTGGAGAGGAGTAAGGAATAGGACTGTTTGGTGTTTAGGGGAGTGGAGAGGAGTAAAGAATAGGACTGTTTGGTGTTTAGGGGAGTGGAGAGGAGTAAGGAATAGGACTGTTTGGTGTTTAGGGGAGTGGAGAGGAGTAAGGAATAGGACTGTTTGGTGTTTAGGGGAGTGGAGAGGAGTAAGGAATAGGACTGTTTGGTGTTTAGGGGAGTGGAGAGGAGTAAGGAATAGGACTGTTTGGTGTTTAGGGGAGTGGAGAGGAGTAAGGAATAGGACTGTTTGGTGTTTAGGGGAGTGGAGAGGAGTAAGGAATGGGACTGTTTGGTGTTTAGGGGAGTGGAGAGGAGTAAGGAATAGGACTGTTTGGTGTTTAGGGGAGTGATGAGGAGTAAGGAATGGGACTGTTTGGTGTTTAGGGGAGTGGAGAGGAGTAAGGAATGGGACTGTTTGGTGTTTAGGGGAATGGAGAGGAGTAAGGAATGGGACTGTTTGGTGTTTAGGGGAGTGGAGAGGAGTAAGGAATAGGACTGTTTGGTGTTTAGGGGAGTGAGGAGGAGTAAGGAATAGGACTGTTTGGTGTTTAGGGGAGTGGGAAGGAGTAAGGAATAGGACTGTTTGGTGTTTAGGGGAGTGGAGAGGAGTAAGGAATAGGACTGTTTGGTGTTTAGGGGAGTGGAGAGGAGTAAGGAATAGGACTGTTTGGTGTTTAGGGGAGTGGGAAGGAGTAAGGAATAGGACTGTTTGGTGTTTAGGGGAGTGGAGAGGAGTAAGGAATAGGACTGTTTGGTGTTTAGGGGAGTGGAGAGGAGTAAGGAATAGGACTGTTTGGTGTTTAGGGGAGTGGAGAGGAGTAAGGAATAGGACTGTTTGGTGTTTAGGGGAGTGGAGAGGAGTAAGGAATAGGACTGTTTGGTGTTTAGGGGAGTGGGAAGGAGTAAAGAATAGGACTGTTTGGTGTTTAGGGGAGTGGAGAGGAGTAAGGAATAGGACTGTTTGGTGTTTAGGGGAGTGGAGTAAGGAATAGGACTGTTTGGTGTTTAGGGGAGTGGAGAGGAGTAAGGAATAGGACTGTTTGGTGTTTAGGGGAGTGGAGAGGAGTAAGGAATAGGACTGTTTGGTGTTTAGGGGAGTGGGAAGGAGTAAAGAATAGGACTGTTTGGTGTTTAGGGGAGTGGAGAGGAGTAAGGAATGGGACTGTTTGGTGTTTAGGGGAGTGATGAGGAGTAAGGAATAGGACTGTTTGGTGTTTAGGGGAGTGGAGAGGAGTAAGGAATAGGACTGTTTGGTGTTCAGGGGAGTGGAGAGGAGTAAGGAATAGGACTGTTTGGTGTTTAGGGGAGTGATGAGGAGTAAGGAATGGGACTGTTTGGTGTTTAGGGGAGTGGAGAGGAGTAAGGAATGGGACTGTTTGGTATTTAGGGGAGTGGAGAGGAGTAAGGAATAGGACTGTTTGGTATTTAGGGGAGTGGAGAGGAGTAAGGAATGGGACTGTTTGGTATTTAGGGGAGTGTAGAGGAGTAAGGAATGGGACTGTTTGGTGTTTAGGGGAGTGGGAAGGAGTAAGGAATAGGACTGTTTGGTGTTTAGGGGAGTGGAGAGGAGTAAGGAATAGGACTGTTTGGTATTTAGGGGAGTGGAGCGGAGTAAGGAATAGGACTGTTTGGTATTTAGGGGAGTGGAGAGGAGTAAGGCATAGGACTGTTTGGTATTTAGGGGAGTGATGAGGAGTAAGGAATGGGACTGTTTGGTGTTTAGGGGAGTGGAGAGGAGTAAGGAATAGGACTGTTTGGTGTTTAGGGGAGTGGAGAGGAGTAAGGAATAGGACTGTTTGGTGTTTAGGGGAGTGGAGAGGAGTAAGGAATAGGACTGTTTGGTGTTTAGGGGAGTGGAGAGGAGTAAGGAATAGGACTGTTTGGTGTTTAGGGGAGTGGAGAGGAGTAAGGAATAGGACTGTTTGGTGTTTAGGGGAGTGGAGAGGAGTAAGGATTAGGACTGTTTAGTGTTTAGGGGAGTGTAGAGGAGTAAGGAATAGGACTGTTTGGTGTTTAGGGGAGTGGAGAGGAGTAAGGAATAGGACTGTTTGGTGTTTAGGGGAGTGGAGAGGAGTAAGGAATAGGACTGTCTGGTGTTTAGGGGAGTGGGAAGGAGTAAGGAATAGGACTGTTTGGTGTTTAGGGGAGTGGAGAGGAGTAAGGAATAGGACTGTTTGGTGTTCAGGGGAGTGGAGAGGAGTAAGGAATGGGACTGTTTGGTATTTAGGGGAGTGGAGAGGAGTAAAGAATAGGACTGTTTGGTGTTTAGGGGAGTGGAGAGGAGTAAGGAATAGGACTGTTTGGTGTTTAGGGGAGTGGGAAGGAGTAAGGAATAGGACTGTTTGGTGTTTAGGGGAGTGGAGAGGAGTAAGGAATAGGACTGTTTGGTGTTTAGGGGAGTGGAGAGGAGTAAGGAATAGGACTGTTTGGTATTTAGGGGAGTGGAGAGGAGTAAGGAATAGGACTGTTTGGTATTTAGGGGAGTGGAGAGGAGTAAGGAATGGGACTGTTTGGTATTTAGGGGAGTGGAGAGGAGTAAGGAATAGGACTGTTTGGTATTTAGGGGAGTGGAGAGGAGTAAGGAATGGGACTGTTTGGTATTTAGGGGAGTGGAGAGGAGTAAGGAATAGGACTGTTTGGTGTTTAGGGGAGTGGAGAGGAGTAAGGAATAGGACTGTTTGGTATTTAGGGGAGTGGAGAGGAGTAAGGAATAGGACTGTTTGGTATTTAGGGGAGTGAGGAGGAGTAAGGAATAGGACTGTTTGGTGTTCAGGGGAGTGGAGAGGAGTAAGGAATAGGACTGTTTGGTGTTTAGGGGAGTGGAGAGGAGTAAGGAATAGGACTGTTTGGTAATTAGGGGAGTGTAGAGGAGTAAGGAATAGGACTGTTTGGTGTTTAGGGGAGTGGAGAGGAGTAAGGAATAGGACTGTTTGGTGTTTAGGGGAGTGGAGAGGAGTAAGGAATAGGACTGTTTGGTATTTAGGGGAGTGGAGAGGAGTAAGGAATGGGACTGTTTGGTAATTAGGGGAGTGGGAAGGGGTAAGGAATATGACTGTTTTGTGTTCAGGGGAGTGAGGAGGAGTAAGGAATATAATAAAGTTGCTGCAGAAAATCCACACATGCATTCAAGGGTTAAAGCTCCATATAAAGTAATAGGAAACCATATTTGTTCCCCACCATGCAGTTGGAGAGCTCCAGAATTTCTCCACTTTTGTTTTATGACTAAGACCTAAAAATCATAGTGCGGACCCTTTTCCACCCCTGGTCTAGATTGTAAGAGTGCAAGTGAGGCCCTACAACTGTTGCTGGACTAAAATTCCCATCATCCTCACATAGCTCAGCCCTGGTCTAGACTAAAACACAAACCCTTTATGATGTGTGTATCCGAGTGTATTTACAAAACACTGTTGGGTATGCAGGGCTTGACGTAGTTAAATGGATGAACAATACAAGGAGTACATATAAACACAGTACAATAAACAAAAGGAAGCTTTCTCTGGCCAGAACAGCTGACAGTCTAATTACGTATATTGGCTAAAAAAAAAAAAAAACCAGATAATAGATATCCGTATATGGTCAAGTTTCATAGTAGACCAAGATATCCACAGTGTAGAATTTAAAGTTTGTAGAGGGGACGGTTACATTCCTAACTTTCTGTATTGTGGGGGAGGGACAGGTTACATTCCTGACTTCCTGTATTGTCTAGGGGGGGAATTACATTCCTAACTTCCTATATTATTGAGGGGGGTTTACATTCCTAACTTCCTATATTATTGAGGGGGGGTTACATTCCTAACTTCCTATATTATTGAGGGGGGGTTACATTCCTAACTTCCTATATTATTGAGGGGGGTTTACATTCCTAATTTCCTGTATTGTTGAGGGGGGGGGTTTACATTCCTAACTTCCTGTATTGTCGTGGGAGGCGAGGATTATATTGCTAACTTCCTGTATTGTCTTGCATCGTCCTACAGTGCATGCTTGTCCAAACTAAGGCCATTGACTTTTAAGGACCAACAGGTTGTACAACCCATTACTCTGCAATTCGTTGCACACCCCTTTTCTCATTAAAGGATTAACATGTACATTTTGGTAGTTTAAATATAAGTTTGTTTATTGGCATAGCCCCAGATTGCACATTACAGTTGGTATAACTCACAATTTGCTCATATTTTTTATGCTATTGCTTTGTTTAGTAGGATGTGACCCTCGATACTGTTCATTTTCAGTATGGTCTGTGGGGGCATCCCTGGTCTAGTTCATTAATGAGGAAGTAAGGAGTGCAATGTAATTTATTATTATTATTATTATTATTCTTTATTTATATAGCGCCAACTAATCAAAAATTCTTACATGTGTATCTATAAACAAAACTTGCTTTCATATAAGGGGAACTTGAATTTTATAATTGGTGGTCTTTTAAATGTGTTTTTTTTTTTTTCTTTTTTTTATTATTATTATAAGGTGTAATTAAGTGTATATTGTCTTTGACTGCTGTTTCAGATATTTTCCCCAAACTGTCCCAAATTAAAGGGATAGTAATGTTTCATAATAAAAGCAGCTCTAATTAATCATCATAATCGTAATTCAATGATCAAGTATCCCCTTCCCGCCCCTTTTACTGATGTAACACTGCTCAGCCAGATCAGAAGGGAGGTGCCCAGGTAGACTGCAGAGAGGGACAATCTTCAATTAAGATAAGGGAAAAACTTGTCAAGGGGGGCAGGGCTTTCATTGTTCTCATAGGAAGAAGATTATCCCCGCTGTTATCTGTCTGGTCTATGGACTGCATTCCACATCTGAGAAGAGATGGCTTACACTAGGTAAAAGGGGGGGGGGGGGGATCTTTGCTTATTAATATCTCTCAAACCATAGAGGCTTCACAGATAAGACTTATATCGTTCTTCATGTTTTTTTAATGCCTACAAAATAAAGTAAACATAGAACAAAGTATTACTATCCCTTTAAAGTATTCTTTACTAGTGGTTTTCTGGTCTAAATTCATTGTTAGAAATCAGTTCAGAATTAAAAGTTAAACTCTGTAATTTGACTTTACATATCATTATTGCAGAACATGTAAAGTCTTTTTGCATATAATGCACTTTTGTGACCGTAAGCTCTGAATGTGTTTCCAGAGAGCTTTTTGGTCAGTCGACCATGAGGGTAGGATAGTGCTACAATGTAACACTGTTCCTGCTGTTATCTTGTTTTTACATTGTATCTTCTTTCTATTGTATCACTCTACTCTGTATCTCCAGGTCCTATGGAAGGCTCTGGAAAAATATCGAGGTAGCTCAATATCAGTGATGTAAAAGTGTTAATAATGTATAAGTAATTTGACTTTAGATTGTGAGCTTGCTCAATATATTGCAAAATAAAAGTGTACTATGCATTTAATGAAAATAGACCACAGCACTGCATTGTATATTCACCTGGCACTCAAAGGGTTAAGGTGAGTTTCCTAGCAGGTGAGCAGTGATTGTGCTATAGCTAGCTGTCTGGCCACTCTCACAATACAATAAAGTGAAAGCACATGCAGGAAGACGAACCATGTTCTGTGACCTGGTTAATGATTGGTTTGGGCTTAGACGGTCACTTGCACGGGTAATTGCATTATGGTATTAATTTGGGACGTCATGTCTGAGCCAAATTAGACTTGGCACAAATTAAGGAATTGTTAGTTACTGGGCAATTTCAGAAATGTACAATTGTGTAAAATATTTTACTTAAATCCATAGGTATCAAAGTGGCCCCTCAATGCCATATATACAGCATTTCCATTTAACCCATTGCGTGTCTGAGGTATATGCGGCAGTGTGTTGCAGCACAGTGTGATGCATGCTCCTGTGGCACTCTAGTCATCTTTTAACCTCTTGAGTGCTAGAGTGGTCTCCATTGCATTGCTTCATAATGTGTTAGAGACTTCTAGCGTTCAATGGTTTAAAAGCCTGTTTAAGTGAAAGTTATTTGTCCCCTTAATTTTGGTTGGTTTACCATAGAAGCTCTCCACTTTGCCTTGATACATAAGGTTTTATGTATATACTAGTTGAAGAGCCCGTGTACACAGGTTGCAGTGCCACCCAGCAACGGCCTCTGTGCAGTAGAGACTGCCCATGCCACGGCTGATACGGAGCGGGGCGATCCGAATTCAGACCGTAGACTACGTTATCAGCTGTGGTGTGGGCAGTCTGTAGTGCGCATGTCTGCAGTGCGTGGAGCTGTCTCTACTGTGCATGACGGCTTCTGACAAACACACACTTAGCGAATTATTATATAGAATGTAATCTACATAAACACGAGTGTACGTGTATGGACATTTTAACACTTTGGGTATCAGGGAGGTATCCAACGCATTGCGTTACAGTGTATTGTATACCTGTCTGGCACTCAAGGGGTTAATTTGATTACAGAAGGTAAGTGGTTTATCAGTATGTGAGATTTAACCCTTTGAGTGCCAGAGGGGTACGCAACACATTGCTTTGCAAAGCGTTGTTACCCCTCTGGCACTCAAAGGGTTAAAAAAAAAATCTCATCACATTGCATAGCCATGTGTTGGATACTCCCTGACATTCAAAGGGTTAAAAGAAGAAAATGGTGTCCGTGTTGTAATTAACGTTCAGGGTGAAACAGCTGGAACAGAGACGTCCGTCTCCTGCCTAGATCCATCCGTCAGTTTTCTGTGGCAGCTGCTTCTCCTCAAAGGGAGCAGCGGACATGTTTGAAAGAAGAAGGAGGGGGAGAATAAATCTATTAGATCTTAACCCCTTAAGGACCAGCACGCATGGCCTGCACTTGGCGTCCACAGGTTTTTTTTAATTTCCGGTTCAGGGCTTCCGGAGAGGTATGCAGCTGCGCCGGGAGCCCTGAACTTCATGACGCGCCAGGACCATCACTGGTCCTTAACTGCCGCACTGCCGTGATGGTCCTGGCAGGTCACCCGCTCACATGGAAAGAAATGTCTCCCTGTGTCTGTCACACATTGTTCAATTAATTTACAGGCAAATGAAAAAATACTATTTAAGCTACATACCCCTTAAACCATAGAGGGGAGTATAGTTCATTTCTTTGCATTGCATACCCCTCTGGCACTCAAAGGTTTATGTTTAATAATAATAATAATAATAATAATCATACAATGTGTGTGAGTGACCAGATGAAAGAGAGAAAAAATAAATTCAGGGACTGGAAGATGCAATGGTGTTTAAATGGATAGTAATGTTTACAAAAACAAGCAGCTCAGATCATTTGTTATACTGAATAGTTCTGATGTCTGAGGCTCTCAAAGTACATGACTTGCTAGTTATGCACTAATTGTATGATGTATGTTACCCCTCCCGCCCCTTTTCCTGTTTGCAAGCTGCCTCCCCTCAGATCTGCAGTCTGGTCACTTGGCCGGACAGATCGCAACGAGGGACAATCTTCCCTCTTTGACGAAGCATGGCAGGTTTTTTCCTAATACTGACTGAAAAGTGTCCCTCGTAGTGAACCGTTCTCAGATCTGAGGGAAGGCGGCTTCTGAACTGGAAAAGGGACGACGGGTAAAATTCATCATACGATTACTGCATAACTTGCAATTTATGAACCCTGAGAGCCTCAGACATCAGTACTATCCTATCCTATAATATTAAAGGCCAGATGTATGTTTGTCCGATGCAGTCATGAGCAGTAGAGACTGCCCGAACGCACAGAATGCTGGGCTCGTGTACTCGGGCTTTTACACTAGTTCAGTAGAAGAAACAAACTGAGTTGCTTGTTTTTGTAAATATTACTATCCCTTTAAGGACTTTGAATGGGATGGTAGCAGCCATTTCTTGTTGTAATCTGCACTTGTTCTAGGCATTTTAAATATAATACTAGTTGAAGAGCCCATGTACACGGGCCACAGTGCCACCCGCAGCGGCCGCGGTGCAGTCATTCACAGTACTGCCTGCCCACGCTGCAGATGATATGGAGCAGGGCGCTCCGAATTCAGACCATAGTCCTCTCTGCGCACCGACTACAGTCTGAATTCAGAGCCCTGCTCCATTATCAGCCGCGGCGTGGGCAGTCTATAGTGCGCATAACTGCAGTGCACGCAGCCATCTCTACTGTGCATGACTGCAGTGCGCGCAGCCATCTCTACTGTGCATGACTGCAGTGCGCGCAGCCATCTCTACTGTGCATGACTGCAGTGCGCGCAGCCATCTCTACTGTGCATGACTGCAGTGCGCGCAGCCATCTCTACTGTGCATGACTGCAGTGCGCGCAGCCATCTCTACTGTGCATGACTGCAGTGCGCGCAGCCATCTCTACTGTGCATAACTGCAGTGCACGCAGCCATCTCTACTGTGCATAACTGCAGTGCACACAGCCATCTCTACTGTGCATAACTGCAGTGCACGCAGCCATCTCTACTGTGCATGACTGCAGTGCACGCAGCCATCTCTACTGTGCATGACTGCTTCTGACACGTATTTAGCAAATTATTATATAGGATATACTTCATATTTCTGTATAAAGCTTGCAATAAAACATGTAAAAACATATAAATGAATTAATAGTGCTGTTACCTCTGAGCACTTATATCCAATAACTCATTTTTATATTAACCGCATGTTTTATTGCCCAATTAACTTGCTCCTCATGTATTTTGATATACATAGATTTTTTGGGGATGGTGAGAGATTAAAGGCGCAGAAAACTTTTGTTTAATTAAAAAAAAAAAAAAAATATATATATATATATATATATATATATATATATATATATATATATATATATATATATATATATATATATATATATATATATATATATATATATAATATAAAAAATCCTATATCTTACAGGAATTTTCATGCTGAGTAAACAAGGGTGACCTCCTGCTGGCAGTTTATATTCAAACTGAGGAAATGTGTAAAAGCATCATTACCTCCAGAAAGTTCAAGCTGACAGTTGGCAGTTACTACCACGTTATACAGATAACTGTTTTTCAGTGACTCTCCTCTCCAATAGAATGCAAGTTTAATTCAAAAGGTATTGCAGCTCAAACTTGACATTTTTTAGGTGCACAATCTAAATGGCCTGAAATGTTACAGTGGTGCTGTTGCTGCACCATCCTATGGACAGCTCTGTTCAGTTGGTCCTTAAACATCCATAGGATGGTGAAGCAACAGCTTCCCTGTAACATTTCAGGACACTGTGATACTGTACCTAAAAAAATTCAAGGTTGAGCTGCAAAAATTTTTGAATAAAATATTTCTCGGCAATGAGAGTTCCCTTAATTTACTCAAGAGATAATCTATTTTTTTTTTTTTTTTTTTTAAATAAACTTAGGAGTGGAGATATTAAGTGTTATAATCAGTAACTTCCTCCTTGCACAGCACTCAGTATGTTGGCACAGAGGAGCAGGACTTCCCACCTCCCTCCCAGCTGCCCCAGGGAGTGCGTTCATGCTCCCCATTGCTGTATTTCTGTGGGCTAACGTTACAGCAAACTCCATTTACAATGCTACTGAGGTTGCTTTGCAATGTGTTGCATCCCTCCGGTCATTAAGAGGTTAAAGTGTTACTCTCATCTCTGACATATGTTTCATATACTGTAAAGTGTATGTAAGCCCTAATTGTTCAGTTGACCTCATAATCTCCACTGACCTGACTGGTGATTATGCATGGACTGATGTACAGCCTCAGGACACTTGTCTTTACTGGTTACTGTAAAATACTTTCCACGTGGGGCCTTGTATGCAAAGAGACACCGTATTGGAGCAAACCAACTGTAGCATGGGGGGATAGGCATTCTTATCACTCCAACTAAAGTCCACCCCACCTAATTAGGCATCTAGAGATAAGCTTAACCCCTTAAGGACCATTGCTGTGCCAGGACCGTCACGGCGGTCTGGCACTTAAGGACCAATGACGGTCCTGGCACGGCATGGAGTTCAGGGCTCCCAGCACGGCTGCACGCCGCTCCGGAAGCCCTGAACTGGAAGCCATAATAAAAAAAAATGCCCCGTGGTCCGCAAATGCCGGCCGCACTGGATCGTGCTGGTCCTTAAGGGGTTAAAGTGGATGTGTCACATATGTATAACATAGCATCAATATTTAGGCTACATAGCAAATACTAAAACGTTATTCATTTTTTTATTTTTTTTTCCATGTAAATGTAACTTAGAAAGTCTGTGCTGCAGCCACTTCCACATAGACCGCTCTGCCTCTGCTCTCCTCCCTCCTCCAATGACGGAGGCTTCTGTCTGTAAGCTGGAGAGGTCTCATTGGCAGAGATTGATATCTAGCCAATAAGACCGCTCCAACTTTCCAGACAGAAGCCTCCATCATCGGAGGACGGAGGAGAACAGAGGCAGAGTGTCAGGCTGCAGTCTGTACAGAAGTAGTTGCAGCACAGATTTTCTAAATTACATTTACACGAAATAAAACTTAAAAAAATAAATAAATAGAAAAATTAATAAAGTCTTATAAGTATTCTCTGTGTAGCTTAAATATTGATGCTATGTTATACATATGTGACACATCCACTTTAACAATCAAACTGTTATGCAGAATGAAGACCTCATTAGTCAAAAATCGTACCGCGGCCGACACGGATGGCCAGGCAGCAGCGCAGCATTTGTACTTAGACGTCTGCCCGCCTGCGCAGTGAGTCCTGGTCTCCTCTAGGAGGCGTTGCATTGTACCTTAAGGTACTGGAAGGGACTGATGGCGCTGGCAAGCAGATGGCTCTAGAGCACTGTTGCCTGGCCGTCAGTGTCGGCTGAGGAAGGATTTCTGATTAACCCCTTAAGGACTACGTGACGTGCTGTGACCGTCACGGTCCTCATACCCTTAAGGACCAGTGACGGTCATAGCACATCACGTACTTTTTACTTACAGCTCTCTACCGGGAGCGCTGTAAGTAAAAACGGGGCCTAAAATTGACCAATCCAAGACTGGAGTGGTCTCTATTAGGCCTCAAAGCGGCACTCCGGTAAGTGTAACAGGTCATGTGTACCGGCGCGTCGGCAAGGATCAAAGCGGTCCTTAAGGGAAGGTAACTTCCCTGGACCACTGGTCCTTAAGGGGTTAAGAGTCTTTAGTGTACATAAGTATGATTGTTAGGCTTATCCCTAGATGCCTAATTAGATGGGGTGGACTTTAGTTGGGGTGATAGTCCCCCTTTAAATGAGACTCTTAGACCCTTGGATACTAGAATGGTATCCGTTGTTCTACTTCTTAGCACATTAGAGACATCTAGCGTTCAGGGATTAACCCATTGAGTGCCAGTGTTGCGTACCCCTCTGGCACTCAGTGGGTTAAAGGTTGTGAAGTATATTTGCTGTGTGGAGTAGTTGGTTTGCTCCAGAATTGCTCCTTTTTATCTTCCTGAATACGGCCCTTGGGGGCTTGTTTACAAAAGAAAGTGGAGTAAACCAACTTCACCAAACAGAGCAAATAAACATTACAGTTGGTTTTAATGGTGTTTTTAACCCCTTAAGTGTTAGAGGGGTCTCCAATCCATTGCAAAGCAAATAGCTTTGTGGATAAGGTCCTTGGTGTTTTGCTAGACTAGTTTCATATTATTAGTTGTGAGACGTGTGATGGTCCCCTGGACCGGTGCTGTATAACAGTCGGTGTGGACACGTGTGATCGTCCCCTGGGCCGGTGCTGTCCAACTTAGTCAGCGTGGAGGGCTGAAACTAGGAAAAAAAGGACTAGCGCAGCCATCTGAGAATCGTGCACACGGTGGTAGATAATGGGAATAAATCTACTTACAAGATGTACTCATGTAAGTGTAAAGAAAGTCACTTAATATGAATGTAGATGTGCCAAAGTTGATAGATGTGTAATATGCAAGCAGTGTCCAGTCCGATTGTAACCACAGGTATTTTTTACTATGGAGACGCACAAAAATCATCCAATCTAAGAGTAGAACTGTGGAATGTAAATGTCCCAGTAAGGCCCCTGAGGGGTCTAGACTCACCGAATGGTCTTTTGTCTGTATCTCCAAGCCCGACCTGGCTTATGGCCGCAGGTGTGGTGCTACAAGAATCTCAGATAAACCAGTTAATCAGTAAGAGAGACGAATTATACCTGTGATACTTCCGTGCCTAATTAAATTAGCACACATTTTCCATTGGTCTTGGAAACATCAGTTAGAAACAGCTTTGTGTTTAAGTGGAGTAATTTTGAGACATTACAACTTCACCGTAGTGTACACATTACATTTCCCACTGAGCAAAATGGTAATTCAACCCCTTGAATTATAGGAGGTCACCGATGCGTCAGCAGAGCGTCGTGGAAAGAGTTGCCTATCAATAACGTAATAGCATCCAATAATCTATAGCACTGATTCTTGGCTGCAGTCTTTAGGACACATCAAAGTGTCAGGTTTTCAAAATATCCTTAATTAGGCACGGAGAGCTCAGCCACTCTTACTGAGCCACTGAAATGTGATTTAGATACCAAAATGTGAGAGGAGCAGGGATAAACAGAAGCACTAGTGGCTTGTTCTACAGCTAGCCACATTTTAGCTCTTGCCATTATGGAGGAGACATTTCCACTTCCATATTAGACTAATACTGGCCAAAAGGGCAGTCCAGTTTGTGCCTCTGTGAGGTGCAGCTGTATTTTTTATATACTGAGAGCAAGGGGTCCACATCTGGATTGCCCTTCACTCAAAATGTGAGGGGCTGTAAGGATGTACAAAAGCACAAGTGGCTTGTTCTATGGCTAGTCACCGGTCTCAGTGCCTACTGAGTCCAGATTTACCTCACTGACTAGCCCCAACAAGGCCGAAACATATATTTGGTAGTTTAGGGTGTAGTGGATGTTCCTATGCAGAGGAGACCTGCCCTTCATTTTGGAACTAGACTGCCGTTTTGGGCGTGATTAGTTTGTCATTTATGTGGAAATTTCTTCTCTGTAATGGCACTAGAGAGCTAAAATGTCATGTTTCTGAGCAGTATCTAGACAGAGAACAAGCCACTAGTGCAGTATTTCTCAATTCCTGTCCTTAGGACCCACTAACAGGCCAGGACTTAGGGATTCCCCCACTAAAGCACAGGTATGGTGATCAGAGGCTCATTCACATTGATTAACTCACCTGTGCTCTAACAAGGAAATCCTCAATCCTGGCCTGTTAGTGGGTCCTGAGGACAGGAGTTGAGAAACACTACTCTAGTGCTTTTGCTCGTCCTGAGAGTCTCTCGCATTTTGGTATTTATTGAAATACCGACCTGTCTGTGTCCCCCGAGGACCAATGTTGATAAACACTGGTTTATAGAGATGACAAGATGATAGGCGTCTGTAAGGATGTGTGTGTGTGTGTGTGTGTGTGTGTGTGTGTGTGTGTGTGTGTGTGTGTGTGTGTGTGTACATATATATAATATGTGTGTGTGTGTGTATATATATATATATATATATATATAATATAATGTGTGTGTTTATATAATTATTATTTTTTATTATTATTATTTATTTATTATTTTTTTTCTTCATAATAAAACAAAACTTTCCCTGCCTAGGGAAACAAGGGAACGTCCACTTCTGGAGTAGGGACGTTGAGTATATAGGGTGTTTTTAATACCCTTGAAAGTTGTCATCTCAACTATTAACGCTAATGATACTGGCACCCTTACCTATGTTGTGATGTCAGAAATCAGCTAAAGGTACTATTAATTTCACCTCTAAAAAGATGGCCTCTGTGAAGTTTGTCTTTGTGCTGTGGCTCGAGGTAATGAGGAATCTGTTTTGGATGGACGTGCTCTTTGAGGTATTGTCAGCACCACAGGACAGTCTCCTACAAAACCTATAGCAATGGGTAGGGGACCAGCGGCAGTAAAAGTCAAAGCACCACTAATAGTAAATGACTTAACATTATTGGTTCAGTAGTGGCAAAGGGCTCTGCAGAGCAGAGAGGAACATTGACACTAACTCCAGACACTTTCTGATGCAAAGTGCTCATTGTGTGTGAAGGTGTCTGGCAAGTCATGTATGCAAAATGTGTTGAGGGTGAGGAAACACTTGATTTTTTTTTGATTTTTTTAATTATTTTTTTATTATTATTTATTTATTTATTTTTTAATAATAATTATTCTTTTTTATTTATTTATTTTTTGTTACATTAACAGGGCCCTCTAGTGGTTAAATTCCATTCTCTCATTCTCTAGGAGAGGTCATTCATGGACAAACAATTCTCCATAGAATGTGATAGAAGCTGCTGACTCATGCTGTCCCTTAGAACTTTTAGGAAGTAAACCTGCTGTAGTTCACTTCCTTGCAATTTGAACTGATCTAAATCTCCTGAACTAAAATTCTAAGTGGTTTTTGGTTCATTGTCTGCCCCGTCCTGGGGGCAGAGATTGTCACCATGCAGAGAATCTGGGGTAGTGATTTTCACATGAGTGGGCGGGGCTAACCCTGCTGCAGCAAGACTCGTTGCAGCAGTCATTCGGGTGTCTGACTTGCATGGTGTGCCCAATTGCACAGACAACAATGTGCACCATTTGCTAGTTTTGACTAAAACTGACAGCAGTGGGAGTTCACTTGTTTAACTCGGCTGGTAAAGCTCTATAACATATAGGTTTTCTTAAAAAAAAAAAAAAAAAAAACTTCACTGCTCCTTTAAAATATTTACATCATACCTTAAATTTCCCCAAAAAGACAGCATGTTGGGTTAAATTTCCCTAATCTAGTCTGTGTAAACATTAAAGCGGAACTATCACCTAGATTCAAACTTTTCTATTGAGTTTTAATAGTTAACTGAAGATTAGAGCTGGGTGTATTTTTTTTTTTTAAAATTGCTTACAAGTGCAGATATTAGCCCATCAAAATCGGGCACTTCCGCGTTCTGCGGAACTGAATGTCCCGCTTGACTTCCAGGCTGCCCCAGGGAGTGCGTTCACGCTCCCCTTCAAAGCTGTGTTTCTGTGCTGTAGCGTTACAGCAAACTCCTTGTACAATGCTACTGAGGTTGTCCGCAGAATGCGGAAGTGCCTGATTTTGATGGGCTAATATCTGCACTTGTACACAATTTTTTTTTTTAAATACACCCAGCTCTAATCTTCAGTTAACTATTAAAACCCACTATAAAAGTTTGAATTTAGGTGATAGTTCTGCTTTAATTATTTTTTACATTGTCTACAACACACATTGAATATGTGAGTAAACTAGAGTAGCTTTATAGTTGTGCACAATACTCGTGTTAAATATCCCCTAGGCTTGGGTTGGAGTACCTCCTCACCCCACCACTAAGCCATTTTATCAGTAGGACAAAATAGGCAGCTACCTGGGGCCCACTGAAAAGCCCCCATCAGAAACTCTGATTCTAAAAACACCTGAAGAGACCCAAGTTCCCTTCAAATCTTGCATCTTAAAGGGATAGTATTACTTCAAAATTACTATCCCTCATATTGTAGCCCTTAATAAACCGAGTTAAATGACACCAGCGGCATCTCTCAAACCTTTATGGTTTAAGAGATAGCCGCTTTCAAAGTTTCCTCTCCCCTGCTGTCAGTGTTCTGCTGCCAGCAGGAGAATCCGGTCCCGGGACAGGCGGAGGCTCTTAAACAGAGCCGATATCTTGTTATGGAAGGAAAAATGATTCATTGAAACAGTCTTCTACGTGTGGTTGGTTACCAAGCACACGTAGAAGACTGTTTCAATTAATCATTTTTCCTTCCACAAGGAGATATCGGCTCTGCTGAAGAGCCTCCTCTTGATTCAGAGACCGGATTCCCCTGCTGGCAGCAGAACGCTGACAGCAGGGGAGAGGAAACTTTGAAAGCCGCTATCTCTTACACCATAAAGGTTTGAGAGATGCCGCTGGTGTCATTTAATTCAGTTTATTAAGGGCTACAATATGAGGGATAGTAATTTTGAAGTAATACTATCCCTTTAAAGCCACTCACCATACAAAGGTATCACTTTTATTCTACCAGTCTCCTGCTTTCTATTGCTAACACAGTTCTGCCTTTTACCTATACTCTGAGTGTCATATTGCAGTTTCTAACCATCTGTACCCCTCTGTACCCTGTGCTCTGAGGCAGATATACAGTCTGCTCAGTGTGAAAACCCATATTCTTGTTACTGTTGGTGTGAGCAGTTTAGTATTGTATGAACTCTGGTATGATCTCAACATTCTGTGAATTTCAGTTAACGTAACTTCAAAACTGTGTTGTTATGTTTGTGTAGTCACTTTTAGCAGAAGGGGATAACGGGTGTACTACTTAACATCGTGAATTCTAGAAGTGTGTCCAACATGTTTTTTTTAGCATATCAGGTAGTGGTTTAAAATATTTTTTGTGCTGCTTTTAGGAACACAAGAGAACGTGAATAAGGGGAAATCCAACCTTGTGAAAATCACATTGTTCATACTGTAGTCCCACTTCAACAAGCATGTGACTTTTCTTGTGGGTTGTATCCAAAGGGTCACTGTAGGTTACAGGCCGCATGCATGCACCTTCTTAAAGGGACACTAATGTCCCAGAAAAATTGTATCCAGTTTTAAAGAGTTTAAAATGATAAACAACATGCTCCAAACCCTATCTCTCAAATCACTATGGTTTGAGAGATCTAGGCATTGAAAGTTCCCCTCTCCCTCCCTTTCTTCTGACGTCAGTATCTAGCTGGCAGCAGGACCCGGTCCAGGGACCATCCTGCAGCTCTGCAGCAGAGCCGAAATCTTGTTATTTCAAAAGAATTACTTAATTGGAAAAGTCTACAAAGTGTGCCTGGTTTGTAAGCACACTTTGTAGACCATAATATTGAAGAAGTTCATTTTAAATAATGAGATTTTGGCTCTTCTGAAGAGCTTCCTCGAGTAGTATGACTCAAATCTCCTGCTATCTGCTTTACAGCTGAAATTGGAGGGGGGGGGGACGTTCAATGCCTATATCTCTCAAACCATAGCGGTTTGATTGATAGGGTTTGGAGCATATTATTTATTATTTTAACCTCTACAAAACTGTATACAATTTTTCTGGGACATTACTGTCTCTTTAACCCTTTGAGTGTAACCATGTAAAAACCAGAGAGGTATGCAGTAGGCGGAGTTTGTGTCAGGTGGTCCTTCTGGTAACTGTCAAAAATGATATTTAATATAATCCTTTAAGTGCCGGAGAGAGCGAGCAATGCATTTGAGAGTGTGTGTGTCGCCATATTCTTGAAGGCGATCCGCCCCTTTAATTAGGCAGGGACAATTCTAGAATCTAATGCAGGGGGTGAAGCCTACGTTCCCTCTTTGTCTGCAGTTAGCCAACCAGCACCAGAAAGATTTGAGACACTATTGACTAGATAGTAGAAGTGAAAGAAGACTCCTGTGAGCATGACCCCGAAGGACCCCCACAGTCTGCCACAGGAGACCCAAGCATGGTCCCTTGATAGGGCGGGAGACTAGTAACCTGTATGGACTAAGAGAAAAGGATTTAAAGGGATAGTAATACTTAGTTTTATCTTTATTTTATTTTGTAGGCATTAAAAAAACATGAAGAACGATATAAGTCTTATCTCTCAAACCTTTATTGTTTAAGAGATATTCACAAGCAAAGTTTCCCCCTCCCGCCCCTTTTATCTAGTGTAAGCCATCTCTTCTCAGATGTGAATCTGGTTGTAAGACCAGACAGATAACAGCAGGGGACAATCTTCTTTGTATGAAAACAATGAAAGCCCTTCCCCCCTTGACAAGTGAAGATTGTCCCTCTCTGCAGTCTACCTGGGCACCTCACTTCTGCTCTGGCTGAACAGGGGGGGATACTTTGCTTGTGAATATATCTTAAAGGTTTGAGAGATAAGACTTATATCGTTCTTCATGTTTTTTTAATGCCTACAAAATAAAATAAAGATAAAACGAAGTATTACTATCCCTTTAACAGGTAAGACTGAAATCCTCTTTTCTCTGTCGTCCAATATAGGTTACTGGTAACTTTGGGATGTCTAACCATTGAGTTTCCCAGAGGCGGGAAGTAAGGCCCCCAAAGTCACCAGAGCAGATATCAACCATCAGATCAGACATCCAACAAAAAACCAGTGAAGTGTCAGCACACACTGAACAGGGGTAACAACACCCCAAGAACTGTTACACAGCACACTGAACTAGAGCCAACAGGGCTCAAAAGTGAAGGAAGCACCAAAGAACCGAAGAAGTTCCTAGACAGGCAAGACTGCCTCCAGGATCTTCCTCCCAAAACTGGCGTCAGCTGATGCTAGCACATCGGTATTGCTTCGAAAAATTGTGCACAGATGATACCAAGTGGCAGCCTTGCACAACTGATCAGTGGAGGCCTTATTCTTGTAAGCCCAAGAAGCCCCAATAGATCTAGAAGAATGAGCCGTGACCCGAAAGGGAACAGACGACTTTCTCCGCTCGTAAGCCTTACAAATAGTGGACTTGATCCAGGACGCAATAGTCACTTTGGATGCATGTCTTCCTGCCCTGGGGCCCTCAGGAATGACGAACAGTGCGTCAGATTGCCTGATGCACTCAGTGCGATGTACATAAAACTGTAGACAACGCACCACATTTAACAAGTGGAGATCCCTCTCCTTGTCAGAGGTAGGGTCAGGGCAGAAAGAAGGCACCACAATCTCCTGATTAATGTGGAACTCAGAGACCACCTTTGGGAGAAAATCCTGAGAAGTGCGAAGCACCGCCTTGTCTTTGTGAAACTGCCAAAAAGGGTGGTCACAAGACAGAGCATGCAATTCCACGACACGGCGAACAGACACGATTGCCAGGAGAAAAGCCATTTTCCACGTCAGCAGGCGTAGAAGAATAGTAGCCAAGGACTCAAAGGGAGGGCGATGAAGAATGCCCAAAACCAAGTTAAGATCCCATGGAGGAGCGGGATTCTTAAAAGCAGGATGAGTATGAGCAACACCCTGAAAGAAAACCTTGACATAGGAAGAATAGCAATGCGCCTCTGAAAGAAAATAGAGGGAGCAGAAGTTTGAACCTTAAGGGAACTCAAACCACACCGTCCTGCAAGAAGGCCAGGACCGTAGGCAGATCAAAGTCCTGAGACAGGCCCCTGTCAGCACACCAATATAGAAAGGTAGGCCTTAGAAGAAACAGGTTTGCGGGCACTGAGCATAGTAGCCACCACACCAGAAGAAAACACCCTTCTTCAATATTGAGGATTCAATTTCCAAGCCGTCAAACTAGCCGATGAACATCCTCCTTCCACAGGTAACCCTGCAGAAGAAGATCCGGACGGCAAGGGAGCTGGAATGGCTCCGCCACTGACATATCCAGAAGCTCCAGAAACCAAGCCTGTTGACGCCACTACGGAGCAATCAGAATGACTGGATAGTGCTCCAGTCTTAATCTCCGTGACACCCTGTGTAACATGGGGAGGAGAGGAAAGATGTAGACCAGGGGAAATAACCAAGGAATGGATATGGCATCCACCACTAGAGCTAGAGGATCCCTCCAGCAAGAGCAGAACCTCGGAACCTTCCTGTTGTGTCTTCACCATCAGGTTGATGCAAGGAAGACCCCACTTCTGAACAATGAGGGTGAACACCTCTGGGTGCAGTTTCCACTCTCCGCTGTCCACTGTGTGTCGACTAAGACAAAATAGCCTTGACCTCTAACCAAGTGGCGAGACTTCTTGTTCCGCCCTGCTTGTTGATGTAAGCCACGGCCATGGCTTTGTCGGACACCTTTTCAAAACATTACCGTGTTGATGTACTGGCATTGGCTGACGCCAGCTTTGGGAGGAAAATCCTGGAGGCAGTTTTGCCTGTCTTGGATTTTCTTTGGTTCATGGTGCTTCCTTCACTTTTGAGCCCCGTTGGCTCTAGTTCAGTGTGCTGTGTAACAGTTTGGGTGTTGTTGCCCCTGTTCAGTGTCTAGTAACACTTCACTGTTTGTTGGGCTATCTCTGATCTGATGGTTCATATCTGCTCTGGTGACTTTGGGGGCCTTGCACGTGGTCCGTGCCTTACTTCCCGCCTCTGGGAAACTCAATGGTTGGACATCCCAGAGTTACCAGTAACCTGCAATGGATGACAGAGAAAAGGATTTTAGTCTTACTTGTTAAATCCTTTTCTCTTAGTCAATACAGGTTACTAGTCTCCCATCCTGTCAAGGGACCATGCTTGGCTCTCCTGTGGCAGACTGGGGGGGTCCTTCGGGGTCATGCTCACAGGAGTCTTCTTTCCCTTCTACTATCTAGTCAATAGTTAGTGTCTCCAGTCTTTCTGGAGCTGGATGGCTAGCTGCAGCCAAGGAGGGAAGGTAGGCTCCACCCCCTGCATTCAGTTCTAGAATTGTTCCTGCCTACTTAAAGGGGTTGATTGCCTACCCAGAGTTACCAGTAACCTGTATGGACTAAGAAAAGGATTTAACAGGTAAGACTAAAATCCTTGTTCTTTGAATAGATTTTTTTTTTTTCCGCCAAAATGTTAGTCTTTCTTAGAATAAGAATAATTATCTTTCGTCCAAGTAATTGTTTTGACGTAAAATGTAATTATCCTACAATAGCAAGCGAGAGCATGTCTGAGTATCAGTTGTTTTAACCTGTTAGAAGCCAAAGACAATGTGTTTCACACTTAATTAGCATTGAATGAGTCTCATGTGCTAAGCAATACATTGGATTCCTATCTAAGGGGTTAAAAGCTCCATTTTAAGGAACACCTTAAATGAGTTATAAATTGGTGTTATATACCGTGTAATTCTCACCAGCCTCTGTAAAAATTTGCAGTCCTGAAATCTAGTAGTCTTACATATGTGGGAGCGGAAATTCCTGCTTGTTTCAGGGCTCCCATTGATTTCCAGGATTATCTGTAAATGGGCTGAGGTAACAGTATAAAAACAGTGGGCATGAATCACAATCCATTAACCCTTTGAGTGCCAGAAGGGTAAGCGATGTATTGCGTACCCCTCTGGCACTCAAAGGGTTAACTAACATGAGCTCTTATCTTCCAGTGCCAACAGCACAAACAAGGTTAACAACCGAGAGATGTCACACGCGTTGTGTTGCATTGGCTACCGTTCTGATACTTGTAGAGTTAAAATAATTTACACGTTAAAAAACAAGATAGGATGATCTTTTAGGAATGTACCGTAATATAATTTTAACATGTTAGCTGTGAGTTATATCAACTTATTTTTTTTATGTTAGTGTGACTTTAAATTAATGGGGATTGTTAACAAAGGAACAAGTGGCACCTGTTTGCTTCAGCAGAAGGACTTATCTAGGTATGTGACCTTTATACACTAGTCAGGAATATTTAGTTTTACACTTTTGTTTTATATGTGGTTACACGTACATAGATCTACTTTCTAGAAGATCACTCCTCACTGCAAACAGTAGGCCTCAGCAGGCTTGAATGGATCATAAGGGAACTGAGGTGTTACCAGATTCTAAAGAAACAGCAGTGGACTCCACTAGATACTTACAAAAACAAAACAAAATAAAAATTATGAATAAAAATGCCAGGCTTGTGTGTCAATGACTGTTACCCAATTAAGGCCTTCTGATGAACAAAACATTATCCACTTGTTGTTTATAAAAAACATATAAAAAATAAGGCTTTTTCTGTTGCCTAAAGCAAGTGTACTCCCACTTCAGACAGTTAATCCACTCAAAAGTTGTTACTGTTCAAATTGTCATGACAATGAAGCTGTCACTATCCCATTCTGTGGAGTAGTGTAGCAAGTGTTTCACCTTTCCCATACAATGCAACAGTATGACAGTCAGGACACCAAGTGATCCTGCCACTATCAGTGATTAAAATACAGGCACAACAGTATGGACTGTAATAACCCATAAATCAAGTCCGTCCCATCAGTGTGTGCACCCTTGTTGTATTCACCAGGGAAAACATAGAATCTGATGACAGATGAGAACCATTCAGCCCATCTAGTCTGCCCGTTTTTTTCTACTCTAGAAACATCAAACCTTATTTGGTTCTTGGTCTTGTCTTCTGTTCAGGATAACCTTATACCTATCCCGTGTATTAACCTCTACAACTTCTATTATGGATTTCTCATGATTGGCACTTTCCCCACATTTAAAATCCTATATAAGTGTTTGTTTTTAAAGGGATAGTAATACTTGAAATGTTAAAAAACAATATGTTGTAGGGGTTATCCCCCTGAGTAAATCAAGGGCACTCCGCTGCACAAAGGTGTTTTATTAAAAAGTTATTACAGCTCAAATTTGAATTTTTTTAGCTGCAGTATCTCACTGGCCAGAAATTGTAATGTGGCACTGTTGCTACATCATCTTATGGAAACCTCCATAGGATGGTGTAACAACAGCGGCACTGTACAGTTTCAGGCCACTGTGATACTGCACCTAAATATTCAAACTTCAGTTGTAATAACTTTTCAATAAAACACCTCTCAGCTGTAAGAGTACAGTATATTTTTTACATTGTAAGTATTACTATCCCTTTAAACCTGTATATGTGTACTAAAGAAATCTGGATCAATCTTCTTTGTATTTTACCGGAAAGGAGACATTGAGATTGTCTCTCATTTTCATGTGTGTACTTGGTTATGAGGTATAAGTGTTATTATTACACAATTTAATGGTACTTATTTTATCTACCTTGGAAGAATGAAAGGCTGAGTTGGCCCTGCTGGGACTAGAACCTGTGACACTGAGATCTGAACAGATTCTACAGCTGGTGCATTAGCCAGCTGATCTATGTCACCGAAACAACTCTACAATATACGTTTTATTTTATAATAAAAGTTTATTGCTCCTTTTAATATCATTGATTTAGCCAATCTTACAAAACAAATGTATTGCTCTACAATGAGTTTTGACTTGTGGCTTTTTTCTGTTTTGTAGGAGATTAAAAAGGATACGGAACCAAAGGCAGAAACGTTACCAGCCAAGCGGGAGAAACCAGGAAATGTTGCTAGTCTAGTGCAGCGGATGAGTGTGTATGCAATACCTGGGATTGGACCGCCGCCTCAGAATAAAAGCCTCAAGAAAAGTACGTAAGAAACAATACGTAGAGGGATATCGGTATGACTGCAAAAGCAGACCAATTCTTGGCAAAACAGCACAATATTTATAGAAGTAACCCACTGCATGCTAGAGAGGTCTCGCACACAAGACCTTGATAGTATCCGAGGTTTTAAATTGGAGCGATACCCTTAGAATAATTGTATATTAAGTTTTAATAGAGGAATTTACCTAGCTAGTGTCTGTCAGTTATATTGCTCTTCCTTTTTATTTACACACTAGTGTAAAAGCCTGTGTACACGGGCCAAGGTCCGGGTGATGTTAACCCTTTGAGTGCCAGAGGGGTATGCAAATGTGTTGCGTACCCCACTGGCACGCAAAGGGTTAAGAGGCCGGTCCTTCCGCCGACGCAGTTATGCACTGTAGAGACTGTCTGAAAGCACAGAATGCTCCCAGCACAGACCTCCCAGCATTCCTACACCTCCCAGCATTCCTACACCTCCCAGCATTCCATGCATTTGGGCAGTCTGTACTACGCATGACGGCTTCTGACAAACATTCTAGTGAATTATTATATAGGACTAGTTGAAGATCCATAGTGCCACCCAGCAACAGCAGCGGTTCAGTCATGTGCAGTAGAGAGTGCCCGTGCTGTGGCTGGTACAGAGCGGGGCGCTCCAAATTCAGACCGTATTTCTCTCTGACTACGGTCTGAATTCAGAGCCCCGCTCCGTTATCAGCTGCGGCACGGGCAGCACGCTCGGTCCTCTCTACTGCGCATGAAGGCTTCTGACAAACATACATTTACCGAATTATTGTATAGGATTGATCCATACAGTTTTTATTGAGTTGTATTTTTTGCTGCAAGAAATGGGATCTAGAAGCAGAATTCATTAGAGATCAGTGCTGTGGAAAACAACACCTACCTTGGTAAGCCAGTCTTTTCAATTGAGGCATGGTTGTCCTTTAACAGCCCCACTTAAATCAATGGGAATTTTTGTGTGTGATGAAAGGCTTTTGAAGTTAAAGGGATAGTACTGTTTCACATTAAAAGCTGCTCCAATTGATCTTCATAGTATTTGGGCCTTGGAGAGTGTTATTTCAGTACTGTCAGAGCTGTAGTTCAAGAGTAATTGAATGATAAAGTTTCCCTCTCCCGCCCCTTTTACTGATGTAACACTGCTCACCTCAGAGCAGCAACACTGTCAGAATGGATCTCAGAGAGGGACAATCTTCAGTGAGCATAAGGGAAAAACCTGGGGCCAGGGTTTTCCTTATACTCAAAGTAAGAAGACTAGTCCCAGGACCAGATTCCACATCTGAGGGGAGGTGGCTTACACTAGGTAAAAGGGGTGGGAGTGGGATACTTTATCATTCAATTACTCTTGAAATACAACTCGGGCAGTATTGAAATAACACTCTCCATTGCCCATATACTATGAAGATTAATTGGAGCTGCTGTTTTTGTTGAAACATTACTATCCCTTTAAGAATGGCAGGAATGTAACAGCAGCTGCTGCACTTAAAGGGATAATAATACTTAAAATTTACTAATCCCCATATTATAGGCATTAAAAAAAAAGAAATTAATTGCCCCCAGTGCAATCTCTCAAACCGTTATGGTTTGAGAGATGATCACTAGCAAAGTTCCCCCCTTTCACTGAAGCCTGCCTTCTAGATGACTCAAGGGGAAGCCGGTCTCGCGTGCATCAGGCGGCTCTGCAGCAGAGCCGAGATTGCATTAATAAAAAAGAAATCATTCACTGAAACGGTCTTCTACGTGTGCTTGGTTTGCAAGCACACTTAAGACTGTTTCATTGAAGGATTTATTTTTTATTAACGTGATGTCACCTCTGCTGCAGAGCCACCTGATGATCATATGACAGGATTCCCCTGCAGTCAGCTAGAACGCTGACTTCAGGGGAAGAAGGGGGTAATGTTGCGAGCGATTATCTCTCAAACCATAACGGTTTGAGAGATTACACGGGGGCAATTAATTTCTTTTTTTAATGCCTACAATATGGGGATTAGTACATTTTTAAGTATTGCTATCCCTTTAAAGGTAGGCTCTAAAAATGGTTGCTGTAGCGCATATTGTTGGGCACACTCTGACAGTGTTATGCTTTAATGCCTCCAAGTCCCTCATGCCTGCCAGTATAGCATACACAGGGAACCTGAGAATGACGGTGGTAATGTTGTCTACGCTATGTTAACGCATGACGTAGATCTGTGAGCCGACTAAAGGAATGCTTTGAAAACGGCCACAGACTGCCTTATTGCCTTCCCCTAGTCTCAAGTGGCATTAAAGTGCATGTTTTGGTGTCCCTAGCTCAGTGAACTGGCAATAGGCAGGCGTTAGGACTTCACAGTAATTCCAATGCGTGATGTAGTGAAGAATTGCCTTTGTATATTCGTCCTGTAATTCCTTTTCACAAACCCAAGGATTACTTCTTACTCATGGTGGTTTTAAATGAAAATAGCAGAGTTGGGTCATTTCTATTTTAAATATATTTCCATTCTTTTAACCCTTGAGTGCCAGAGGGGTATGCCACTCGTTGCAAAGCAACGCCTTGCGTACCCCTCTGGCACTCAAAGGGTTAACACAAGGATAGGGAGGACTGCTGCACACACATGTACTGTGGTTTCTATGCCTAAAACTGTAATTGGCATTAGTAATAAAGCTTTTTTTGAATGCCAGACCTGACCAGTGAGAAGTGTTTTATGCAGTTTCAAACGCTTATTTTAAGGAGAGGCTTCGTAGAGCCAAACTGTCACTTTGTAACAAATAGCGTTTTCAAAATCAACTGTCTTTTAGGATTTTTTTTTATTTATTTAACCCTTTTGGTACCAGAGGTATCCAATGCTTTGCAATGCAATTTGTTAGATAACTCTGGCACTCAGGGGGTTAAAGGAAATCTGACACCAAAAAATAGTTTGATATAAGTTTAAATATTACATATTTACAGCTATCATGCATGAAAATTATTTATTTTAAATGCCTAAATGTAATCATAAACTTATTTTTGAAAGCAAGTAGAAATTCTCCTGTTTGGAGAGCATGTATTTAATGTTTGTGCTGTTCACATTGAGAGATAACAGTTAGTCAGTTAATTGATTATATTAAATGTCCACATCTCTGCACATTCACAGATGATACTATTCAGGCAATGGGAGCCCTGGAAAGGCAGGAATGTCTCCTCCCTCAGACAATATGCAGGACTAGCTATTAGGCTTCTGAAAACAAATATAGCATTTTTGCGAGTGCTAGTATGAAGTACAGTGTGTTATAGTATTTCAGTGGCTTGGGGGCATGAGGAGGGGTCCTGATGCCCCATCACGAGGTCTGATGATTTTTATGGAAAGGAGGGTTAGGCAGGAGTACAGGATGAAGTGACAAAGTGAAGGGAGTCTGAGATGAATGGAAGGCAGGGGGGAGATGACCTTGATATATAGATACATAAATACACCTGGCTTAGTAGCCCCCTGCCTGCCTCCTCAGGAAACACTCACTGTGTATTCAGTTGAGATGACAGGGTCTTCCCTCCTCCTGGGGCAAATAACATTGTCCACATCCCATTGGCTGTCAGTAAGCTTAGTGTCAGGCATATTAAAATGTAAAAAAAAAAAAAAAAAAAAAAAAAAAAAAAGGCAGAAATTAAAATAAATTGATGAAAGTCTGTAATGATAGGCATTTTGACTTTACGGATTATGCACTTGCAGAATATTTAGTCAAAGAAAAGGGCGGCTAATAAAAACTTTTTTGTTCAGGTTAATTTCTGCTGCGCTTACCTGTAGGTAGAAGCAATATAAACTTACATTAATTGTGCAGGTCCACCCTCAGCTTCTTGTCCTACCGCCTACATAGAGCTGAAGCTGATTCCCATTGGCTGTGCAGGTGGGTGTTATGATTGTATCAGGCAATACAAAGCAACAGCTGTCTTTGGGGATCACAGCACAAGCTTTTGAGAGGAGACACCTGTACAACAAGGTGTGTAAATGTATAATACTGCTACTAGCGAAGGTGGGAGAAGTAGTGATAAAAGGTGCATGTGAGCACATGCACACACACACTTCATGTTTGTTTGCCCTTTGACCCCTTAACGACCGGTGACGTATCAGGACCGTCAAGGAAGCATGTGATCTCAGTGTGGCTACACTCTGCACTGTGATCACGGAACATGTATGTGGGGGAAAAAAAGTGCCCCACCCCCAGACCGCACAGTCTTTAAGTGGTTAAACCTCTGCTTGACCCTTTGGATGGTAGAAACTCTCATTCAATGGGTTAAAATCTCTTCTTAAAAATAAGAAGTGGTGTGTAGTAAATAGAACTCCTCTATGTGCCTTTCTAGCTTTTTCTCTGCCATAAACACAAAAACAAATGTTAAAATAAACATGAGCTTAACTCTGTAACGACCACCCGGTTAGGCACAAGGCGGCTGTTATGGACCACGGCACTTTTTATTTTATTTTTTGCTGCATATTATTCTGGGATGACAGAACGGCGTGTAGCTGCACTGCCATACCAGAATTCCATGACGTGCCAGGATTGTCATCTGTCCTTAACTGCCGGACCGGAGTGACAGTCCTGGCATGGGTCCTTAAGGGGTTAAAGATTCTACAAATACTTAGACTGTCTGTGTTCAGAGTGCAGTGAAGAAACCACAAGGATGTGGTGTCTGCATTACTGAGACTGATTACACTAAATTATAGTATCCTCATCATTCCACATGCCGGCTATTAATCTGTGTTTCACTGTCGTCCAATACAGGTCACTGGTACCATGGGATGTGTAGTCCCCTTTAATAGGCAGGAACAATTATGCAAATAATTTGCAAGGGGCGGAGCCTCCCCTCTTACTTAAGCCACCTTCTGGCCAGAGCCACCCATATTGATTTGTTCCTGGTGTGCTTGCACACCAGGCAGAGAACAGCTATGCTTCTTAGAGTTTTATTATTTTTTTCTTCAAATATGGAATACCACCATTAGGAGGGTGACCATGGCTGTGAATGCCCTCACCCGAAGTGGCTAGTGCAGCTTCCAGGGATTTCTGTGGACCTATACCTGATGAGGGGACAGCTTGTGTTAAGTAGCTCCCCTGTTGGGGAAATTACCTCTGGTTCTTTCCCTCCCTATCATGGTCACCTGAAGACAGAAGTCTGCGAGAAAGGTGAGTCACCCATTGAGTGCTGAAGGTCCACTTGTCCCCACAGTGTCCCTTTGATGGGCTTGTATTTGGGAGTTTTAATACACTCCAGCACTCATAGGGTGTTTTTATTGCATTATCTCTATTTATGCAATTTCTGTGTTATTCTCTGAGTTTTGGAGCATTGGGTATTCATTTATTTATGTTTCTCATGTATTTCATGCTTGTTTGGGCACTTTTTAATGTTTTACTAAACTTTATTAAAAATGGTGTTCCGCGCCTTTAAGCGCGGCTTTTTCCCGCTCAGCAGCAGAGCTCCTTTACTCTCTATGGGAATTCACAGTTTGGGACATATCTCTGAAACCGCTTGTCACAGCAACTTCAGAGTGGGCTCATTTTAATGCTAGGCTCCTGCTCTATCATCCGGTTGGTGTTTTATTAATGTAGGGGGTTCAGGGGGGCTTCGGGCACTGTTTGGGGTACTTGCATAGGAAAACTACATTTCCCATGAGCGCTTAGCTCGCGCTCGTTTCTGATTGGCTGTCATGACGGCCGCCATTTTGTGGTACTTTTCCAAGGCGAGTACACTACGCAGGGACCGAGCCTTCTCTCTCCTCACCAGATTAACCCTTCGCTGGCCAGATAAGTCCGTTTTTAGACCTTTTCTGGGGTGAAACTTTAATCTTTAACACTTTTCTGGGTGATAGTGTTTTTTGTGGGGTATATTGACGCTGTGAGCATGTCTACTTCACTGGAGCTAGGGGCTAGACCCAAGACTAAGGAGGCTGGGGGGTCTTCTACCCCCATGGCGTTTTGCTCCTCTTGCCACATTGGGCTGGATTGCGATAATGTGGGGGATCTATGCCCTAATTGTACTGATAAAGATAGCAACCCTGGGCTTCCCAGCCACGCTATTGAGCCATCTTGGGTGAGGGAGTTTAAAGCTGCCACTAGGGATCTCAGATCCACGCTTCAACTCTTTCCCTCTCAGGTACAGGGGGCTCTCCAGGTCTGGCAGACCCCCTCTACTATCAGGACCTCCCTGCCTAAGCCACAGGGAGCTCCTGATATCACTGATTCTTCTGAAGAAGAACTTTTACAGGATTCTGATGCTGAGGAACGTACTGTTATTGAATCTAACAGGTCCATTGGGGACCCCTATGAGTGTGACCCTGAAGTTTCGGCTGAGGGTCTGATCAGAGCGGTTCTGCATACGCTCAACCTTCCTCTGACTCAGGAATCCACTTATGATCCTACTGATGTTTTTCAGAAAAAGCCATCTAAACCTGTTGTTTGTTTTCCAACTAACCCTACTCTTGCCCGTCTGGTTTCTGAGGCATGGAAGAATCCTGATAGATCTTCCTCTGTCTCCAAAAAGTTTGCCAAACTTTACCCTTTTCCCGAAGCGGAGCTGGCAAAATGGGTTCATCCTCCCAAGGTGGATGCTCCTGTGTCTAGACTATCCAAATCTACTGCTTTGGCTGTCTCAGATGCCTCTGCCTTGCAGGACTGGACGGATAAGAAATTAGAGCTCTCTCTTAAATCTATTTTTGCCTCTATTGGCACTGCCATGCGCCCCACCTTTGCTGTGGCATGGGTTAATAGGGCTATTGCAGCCTGGACTGAACGACTGACTGAAGCGGTTCGCCAGGATGCGCCTGTATCTGAACAGTTGCAGCTTCTTGCTAATATCACTGAAGCTCAGAACTATGTTGCTGATGCTGCTTTTGATGCTGTGCGCATGATGGCGAGGGCCTCCACTTCTTCTGTGGTGGCTAGACGCGCTCTTTGGCTGAAAATTTGGTCTGCTGATACAGCCTCTAAGAAAGCCTTGCTTTCCTTGCCCTTTCAGGGGAATTTGCTCTTTGGCTCTGAGCTCAAAGAAATGATCAGTGAGGCTACTGGCGGTAAAAGTACTCTTCTACCCTCAGTCTTTAAGAAAAAGTTTCCAGCCAAACGCAATCGGTCCTTTCGTTCCTTTCAGACTGAGACACGCTCCTCGGCCCAAACGGGTCCTCCCACTACGCGCTCCTCCTCCAAGCCCAAACAGTCCTGGAGGCCCAAAGTCGCCTCCAAGGCCAAGACCTCCAAGACTGCTTCGGCATGACTCGCCGAACCCGGGTCCGCATCCGGCTGTAGGCGGTCGTCTCCGCATCTTTCGCCGGACTTGGGAGGAGTCGGTGGCGGACCCATGGGTTCTTCAGGTGGTGTCAGAGGGATACAGGATCCCTTTCTCTTCCCTTCCTCCTTTTCGGTTCCATTTTACTCGTCCTTCTCAGGAACCCTCAAAAAGGCGTCTGTTCGACGACGCTATTCAGGATCTCTTGGACAAAGAGGTCCTGGAGGCGGTTCCGCAGGGGGACACAGGTTCAGGATTTTATTCCAACCTGTTTGTGGTAGCCAAAAAGGACGGAGGAGCCCGTCCCATCTTGGATCTCAAAGATCTCAATGCCTATGTGGTGACTTCCCACTTCCGCCAGGAGTCCCTGCGCTCTGTGATTGCAGCAATGTCTCCAGGGGAGTTTCTTGCCTCCCTGGACCTTCAGGATGCTTATCTTCACATCCCTATTCATCCAGAGAGCAGGAAGTATCTCAGGATTGCCTGCCACAGGGGACACTTTCAATTTACAGCGCTCCCCTTTGGACTGACTACAGCTCCTCAAGTCTTCCAGCGGGTGCTGGGCTCCTTGATAGCGGTGCTCCATCAGGATGGGATCAGAGTGACACCCTACATGGACGATCTCCTACTGAAGGCCTCCTCAGCGGAGCTTCTCCACCAGCAGTTGCAGAGGTGCATGCACACCCTGAACCGTCACGGATGGATCCTGAATCTGGACAAGTCGGACTTGATTCCTTCTCAGAGGCTTCTGTTCCTGGGTCTCCTGTTCGACACTCGCCAATGCATGGTGTTTCTTCCAGAGGACGTGGCTCACCAGATAGCCGTCAGAGTGGCTGGGATTCTGGACATGGACGAAATTCCAGTTCCGAAGTTGTCGTCCTTAGTGGGGAAGTTCATTTCCACGATCGAAGCAGTGCCATTTGCCATGGCCCACTCCAGGGATCTTCAGAGATTTGTGATCCAGACGTGCAGGAATCATCCAGATCATCAACATCTGTCTGTTTCTCTTCCTCCTCATGTCGAGTCGAGTCTGCACTGGTGGTTAGATCTCTCTCCTCTCTTGAAAGGGAAATCCTTTCTAGTTCCTCATTGGACCACAGTCACAACGGATGCCAGCCTTCGGGGCTGGGGTGCAGTCTGGGGTCGCTTCAGTGCTCAGGGGAAATGGGGTCTGGAGGAATCCATGCTCTCTATCAATGTTCTGGAACTTCGAGCTGTCCGGCTGGCCCTGAGGCACTGGGAGTCTCAATTGACCGGTCTTCCAGTCAGAGTAGAGTCCGACAACGCCACGGCGGTGGCTTACATCAACAGACAAGGCGGCACGAGAAGCGGTTCCGCCTGGTGGGAAGTCAAGGATATTTTGTCTTGGGCAGAAGATCACGTGCCTGTCATCTCTGCAGTTCATATTCCAGGCGTGGACAACGTCATGGCAGACTTCCTCAGTCGTCACACCGTCGACAGCGGAGAATGGGCTCTTCACCCAGAGGTGTTTCACATGCTCACTCAACGGTGGGGGATGCCAGCGGTGGATCTGATGGCTACCAGACACAACAGGAAGGTTCCGGTGTTTTGCTCCCGTCTGAGGGACTCCCTTGCTCTAGCAGTGGATGCCTTGTCGATCCCTTGGGACTTCTCCCTGGCTTACATCTTCCCCCCTCTTCCTCTATTGATCAGAGTTATTCAGAAGTTGAAGAGAGAACGTTGTCCTGTCATCCTGATTGCTCCAAACTGGCCTCGCCAGTCCTGGTTTCCGGAATTGATGGCCATGTCAGTGAAGGATCCAATCCCACTTCCAGCCCGTCCGGACCTGCTTCTTCAGGGGTATCTGTGGAAAGAGGATGTTCACTCTCTCCGTTTGATGGCATGGCGGTTGAATCCTCGATTCTAGCTAAGAAAGGCTTTTCTCCTTCTGTGGTGTCGACGATGCTCAGTGCTCGTAAGCCTGTGTCTTCCAAGATCTATCATCACATTTGGTCAACTTTCGTGACATGGTGCTCTGTCAAGCAGTTGTCTCTTGACTTCCATCTTCCCACTGTCCTGGCCTTCTTGCAGGACGGTGTGGACAAGGGGCTCAGTCTGAGTTCCCTCAAAGTTCAGACCTCTGCCTTGTCTGTGTTTTTTCCAGGAACGGATTGCCATCCTTCCTGATGTGAAAGTCTTCTTCCAAGGTGTGACTCATGTTCGACCTGCCTTCAAGAGTCCTGCTCCCCAGTGGGATCTCAATTTGGTGCTGGGAGTTCTTCAGCGACCACCGTTTGAATCCTTGGCTTCCATTCCATTACGTCTTGTGACTTGGAAGATGGCCTTCCTTTTGGCTATTGTGTCAGTACGCCGGGTGGCAGAGTTACAGGCATTGTCTTGTAAACCTCCTTACCTGGTGTTCCACAAGGATAAGGCTGTGCTTCGCACTACCAAGGAATTCTTACCCAAGGTTGTGTCTGAGTTTCACATCAATCAGGAGATTGTGGTTCCCTCTTTCTGCCCTAATCCTTCATCTGACAAGGACAGAGATCTCCATTTGTTGGATGTGGTGCGTTGCCTCAAGTTTTATGTTCACCGCACCGAATCTATCAGGAAGTCTGACGCTCTATTCGTCATTCCTGAGGGGTCTAGGGCAGGAAGACCGGCTTCCAAAGTTACCATTGCCTCTTGGATTAAGGCTACCATCCGTGAAGCCTATAAGTTGAGGAATAAGCATGTTCCCTTCAGGGTGACTGCCCATTCCACCAGCTCTATTGGGGCCTCCTGGGCCTACAAGAATCAAGCTTCTGCTGATCAACTGTGCAGAGCGGCCACTTGGTCCTCTGTGCACACCTTTTCTAAGCACTACCGAGTTGATGTACTGGCATCGGCTGATGCCAGTTTTGGAAGGAAGGTCCTGGAGGCAGTCTTGCCTGTGTAGGTCTTCCGCTCTGTGATCCTTAGTGCTTCCTTACTGTTGAGCCCGGTTGGCTCGTGTTCCGTGTGCTGTGTTAAGTTCAGGGATTGTTCCCTTGATTGGTGTCCGTTGACACTTACAGTTTGGGCTATGTTATCAACTGGTTAACAGTTCTAGTGACTTGGGCCTTGCGCCTGGTCCTTGCCTTACTTCCCGCCTCTGGATCAGCTCAATGTTTGTACATCCCATGGTACCAGTGACCTGTATTGGACGACAGTGAAAATAGGATTTTAGTCTTACCTGTTAAATCCTTTTCACTTAGTCCATACAGGTCACTGGTCTCCCACCCTGTCAAGGGACCAGTCTTGGCTCTCCTGTGGCATTCAGTGGGAGACCGTTCGGGCATGCTCACAGGAGTCTTTCTTTTTGCTTACCTGGGGTCAGTTTAGGGTCTCAAATCAATATGGGTGGCTCTGGCCAGAAGGTGGCTTAAGTAAGAGGGGAGGCTCCGCCCCTTGCAAATTATTTGCATAATTGTTCCTGCCTATTAAAGGGGACTACACATCCCATGGTACCAGTGACCTGTATGGACTAAGTGAAAAGGATTTAACAGGTAAGACTAAAATCCTATTTTTCTCATGTGTGTATCGCTGTCTCTCTCTCATATGTATATAGCTGTCTCTGGCCCGCCCGCCCGCTCTCTCTCTGTCTGGCTCGCCCGCTCTCTCTCTGTCTGGCTTGTCTGCCGGCTCGCTCTCTGTCTGGCTCGTCCGCCCGCTCGCTCTCTGTCTGGCTCGTCCGCCCGCTCGCTCTCTGTCTGGCTCGTCCGCCCGCTCGCTCTCTGTCTGGCTCGTCCGCCCGCTCGCTCTCTGTCTGGCTCGTCCGCCCGCTCGCTCTCTGTCTGGCTCGTCCGCCCGCTCGCTCTCTGTCTGGCTCGTCCGCCCGCTCGCTCTCTGTCTGGCTCGTCCGCCCGCTCGCTCTCTGTCTGGCTCGTCCGCCCGCTCTCTCTCTTTCTGGCTCGCCCGCCCGCTCTCTCTCTTTCTGGCTCGCCCGCCCGCTCTCTCTCTTTCTGGCTCGCCCGCCCGCTCTCTCTCTTTCTGGCTCGCCCGCCCGCTCTCTCTCTTTCTGGCTCGCCCGCCCGCTCTCTCTCTTTCTGGCTCGCCCGCCCGCTCTCTCTCTTTCTGGCTCGCCCGCCCGCTCTCTCTCTTTCTGGCTCGCCCGCCCGCTCTCTCTCTTTCTGGCTCGCCCGCCCGCTCTCTCTCTGTCTGGCTCGCCCGCCGGCTCTCTCTCTCTCTGTCTGGCTCGCCCGCCCGCTCTCTCTCTCTCTCTCTCTCTCTGTCTGGCTCGCCCGCCCGCTCTCTCTCTCTCTCTCTCTCTCTCTCTCTCTGTCTGGCTCGCCTGCCCGCTCTCTCTCTCTCTCTCTCTCTCTCTCTCTCTCTGGCTCGCCCGCCTGCTCTCTCTCTCTCTCGCTCTCTCTCTCTCTCTCTCTGTCTGGCTCGCCTGCCCGCTCTCTCTCTGTCTGGCTCGCCTGCCCGCTCTCTCTCTGTCTGGCTCGCCCGCCCGCTCTCTCTCTGTCTGGCTCGCCCGCCCGCTCTCTCTCTTTCTGGCTCGCCCGCCCGCTCTCTCTCTTTCTGGCTCGCCCGCCCGCTCTCTCTCTTTCTGGCTTGCCCGCCGGCTGTCTCTCTGTCTGGCTCGCCCGCCCGCTCTCTCTCTCTCTGTCTGGCTCGCCCGCCCGCCCTCTCTCTCTCTCTCTCTCTCTCTCTCTCTCTCTCTCTCTCTCTCTCTCTCTCTCTCTCTCTCTCTCTCTCTCTCTGTCTGGCTCGCCTGCCCGCTCTCTCTCTCTCTCTCTCTCTCTCTCTCTCTCTCTCTCTCTCTCTCTCTCTCTCTCTCTCTCTGTGGCTCTCCCGCCTGCTCTCTCTCTCTCTCTGTGTGGCTCGCCTGCCCTCTCTCTCTCGCCCGCTCTCTGTCTGGCTCGCCTGCCCTCTCTCTCTCGCCCGCTCTCTGTCTGGCTCGCCCGCCCTCTCTCTGTCTGTGGCTATCAGCCAGTGTGCCTTGGACATCATCTTAGGGTGCCTTACTCTTTTTTTGAAGACTATGACACAAATTTTAAAGTTGAGTTTGTAATGTATCTTTCCTAAAATGATTATGCACAATATGCACATTGTTGTTTTTGTTCTGAATATGAGACCCAAGAATATAAATTTATGTATTCTACCCTTCATATGTCCATGAGAAATTTCCTATACATTGCTAAGGGTGTCCTGAAAATCCTGCATCGCCTTGAGTTAGTGCTGTCCGTTCAGTCCTCAAGGGCCCCCATCAGACCAGGATGTTAGGATTTCCCTGATTAAGCACAGGTGAGTCAGTGACAATGAATGATCTACTGATTAACTCACCTGTGATTAATCAGGGAAATCCTTACATCCTGGCCTGTTGGTGCCCTTGAGGACTGAACTTGGACAACCCTGCCTTGAGTGAAAACATATTGAGAACCACTGCTCTCTATTGTTTAACAGAAGAAGGAATTAATAATACATAATCCAGTAAAATGAAAACCCAATAAGGATAAGGCTTATACTGATAGACATACTCATAGACCAATTTCCTCTGTGGACTTCCTGTTTACAAAGTTTGTGGGGATATTGCTTATCCTTTCTGCATGGGCCTCAAAGCCTCTTCAAGGAATCAAGAGTAGAGCAAACAGAAGTCTTGTAAAAAGTTTTAATAAAAGCAATTATTAATAAACCAGTGCCTGGACTTTCTGTAGCAACAGCACCGCTAACGTTTCAGGCCATGGAGGTACTGCACTCAAGAAAAGCAAATTTAATCTCCATTAACTTTTGAATAAAACCACTCACAGCTGTGTTTGTACCCACAATTTACTAATAAGGATAAACCCTGCAAAGATACAATATACGTTTCCCCTTCTGTATTTAGCTTCACTGTCCCTCTGTGTAAAATCTGACAAGAAATGGTGTCTATTGACATACCTGACTGCTGTATGAAGAACACCTACCTAGGGTACATCAGTAGGTCATATTTAGATGGACAGGAACTATTCTGGAGATAACCAACTCTACAGTAGGTGTTACATTTGTCGCTTTATTGAATTTGGCCTAATGTGTTTAAAACACTTATTCCTAGAGTCAGATTCCAGTTTCATACTCTGCATTGTCATTGCAATACAAATGTGAATAGAACAAAGTGCCATTCTGCTGTAGGTTGGCTTGACCCCTTTGTTCGGCCATGCGTTCTGGGCTCGGCTGGCATTACATCAGACTGTAGGATTGTTTGTCCACGTGTACACATAAGGAAGCAGGAGGAGTAATGACTCAGTGCTTCCACTCCTCAATACTGCTACTTCTCCACCTCTGTAAACACCTTCCAGAGCTCACTGATAGTGTAGGAGGCACCTTGTACTTGCCAGGCTAGTTGTGCTGGTTAGATTTTGTCTTGCTTTTCATGCACAGGTACTGGATCCTTATAATAGGAAATAATAACCAACAATTATGTTTAGTAGATTTGCCAGTATGCAGCGTTTACTGTGTTATTACTGTTGTGACTGCAGAATTGCAGACTTCAACTTTGTTCTATGCAAAGTAATCAAAATAAGGTGGCTTCTTTGTTTTTCTACGAGTCCAACGCTATGGTGTTAACCCTTTACATACTAGAGGGGTATCCAATGCATTGCAGAAAAATTCATTGGCTACCCTGCTGGCACTCAAAAAAGGTTAAGGTCTGGGATGAATAAAAATGCCCCTTTACTGGTAATTTGGGGCGCTGCCTCCTAGGAGCTTATATGTGACACCCCCTAAGCAGTCTCATGGGAAGTGCCTGCACAGCATGCCTTAATTAGCACAATCTCCAAATCTCTCTAAAAAAAAAAAAAAAAAAATTGCTAACAGCACTTATGTGATTTTGAAAGCGCTTTAAAAAATCACCAGAGCTTCAATGTGTTGAATACCTCTCTGGCACTCAAAGGGTTAAGTGATAGTGTCCCAGTAAGTGATCTTAATGTTTCACAAACACAGCTCTGATTAATCTTCATAGTATCTGGGCCATAGAGAGTGTTATTTCAATACTGTCACAGCCCTCCCATCCCTTTTACCTAGTGTAAGCCACCTCCCCTCAGATGTGGAATCTGGTCCTGAGACCAGACAGATCACAGCAAGGGACAATCTTCTTACTGTGATTATAAGGAAAACCCTACCCCCCTTGATAGGTTTTTCCTTATGCTTACTGAAGATTGTCCCTCTCTGTGATCCATCCGTACAGTCTTGCTGCTCTGAGGTGAGCAGTGTTAGATCAGTAAAAGGGTCAGGAGAGGGATACTTTATCATTCATTTACTCTTGAACTACATCTCTGACCATATTGAAATAACCATACCTGGGATCTTTCAGTTGTTGTCTTCCCGGAGGGGAGTCCTCTGGTGCGGTAGGGGGTGAGAAAAGCTCAGTAGCAGGGTAAACGGCGCTTGCTGTAATGCTACACCACATAAATACACCTGCGAAGGGAAGCGTGAATGCGCTCACTGGGGCAGCTGAGAGGGTGGGAAGTCCTGCGGCTTTGTGCGCGAAATACAGGGTGCCGCAAACGCGTAAATGGCAAATTTTAAGGCTTAATATCTTCAATACGAAGTAAGATTGACGCAAAAAAAAAAAAACCCCGCTAACTTCATTTTACTAAGTAAAGCATATGGACACAAGTTTGTTGAATGTGAATGAGGATCCGTGCTCCTGTTTCCTGTATTCTCATAGATGTCCTCCTTGAGCCAGAGGGTCATTACATTGCAAAACGATGCATTTGAGACCCATCATAGGGTTAACCCAGTGGTTCTTAAGTTTTTTTTTGTTTTTTTGCTTGCTTAACACAACCTTGTGCAGTCTACAGTTACATAAATACACAGTTATTTATTTATTTTTAAATATTTTTATTGATTCAAGTTCAAAGTACTTTAAATTATACACAGTTCTTTTTCCGGCTCACAATCAGAATAATGAAAAACACACCTTGTGTACAATCACTTCCATAAATGTAAATATGGAGACCTCTTTAGCATTCAGGGGGTTAAAAAGTGCCATTTACCGTAAATCAATTGGAATGTTCAAGTGTTTTATTGTATTTTCATAATGAAAACAATCATCCTATCAGTGCTGAAAATGACTAGTCCGCTAGTCTGGTAATAGTCACACAGTAGTGGACTAGTCACAGACTAATTCACTAGTCTAACTATTGAGAAAACGAAATCCATCAGACAAGTCAGTCACCGTGCTGCTTTCTGTGTTTTTACATTGGAAGGACTAGCAACATTGTCACCTCCTATTCACGTTTATTTCCTGACTGGTGAATCTTATGGATATTTACTGCCCTGGTTATATTTACATTTGTTACAGTGCTAGAGGGTGTATCCATCACGCCTAATATCCAAATTCTGTACAATACCCACGTAAGCCAGTTAAAGTTGATATTCAAGTTGTCTGGCTAAATAAATATGATAGATTCTTACCTGTGATTGATTTGTGGTGTCTGGTTGTTGGTAGGAGCCATGGACAGGAGGAAAATGGGTGGTTTCTATGTCCATCTGCTCCTGAATGATTCTGCTCACTGCACATTCACCAGGTGCTGGCTTGCATGATTCTTTGTACCTTGCTGTCCTGTCAGAGAGTCTGGAGAACACACACCTAAAGATCATACACAGTACACATTTCTTATTATGTATCCAACAGATAAGCTTTACGGCCTCCTCGTTTGTCATGGGAACATCAGGGCACTTTCTGTGGCTGCAGCTTGGCTTGCAGCACACAGCTGGAAAGGGACCTGGTTACTTCAGTGCACACTTGCCCTAACTCTTTCAGTGAGTGCACACACTGGTCCTAGCTTCCCCCATACTGCCTTTTCAAGTACATAAGCCAGTTAAAATCTAGACTGGTCCCAGGCCTCTTAAAGGCATAGTAATGTTTCATAATAAAAGCAGCTCCAATTAACACTCTCCATGGCCCAAATACTATGAAGATTAATTTCTGTCAGAGTTGTAGTTCAAGAGTAATTCAATGATAAAGTATCCCCCTCCCGCCCCTTTTACTGATGTAACACTGCTCAGCTTAGAGCAGATAGGTGGTGTCCAGATGGATTGCAGAGAGGGACAATTTTCAATTAAGATAAGGGAAAAACCTGAAAAACCTGTCAATGGGGGCAGGGATTTCATTGTTCTCATAGGAAGAAGATTATCCCTTGCTGTTATCTGTCTGGTCTATGGACCAGATTCCACATCTGAGGAGTGAGGGCTTACACTAGGTAAAAGGGGCGGGAGGGGGACACTTTATCATTCAATTACTCTTGAACTACAACTCTGACAGTAGTGAAATAACACTCTCTATGGCTCAATACTATGAAGATTAATTGGAGCTGCTTTTTTGTGAAACATTACTATCACTTTAACATTATAGAGAGGCCTTACTCCTGCTTCTACATCCTCATCGCTCTTATCCTTCTCACTGAGCTTCTGTCTCAAACCTTCTTTGCTGCCCCCCCAATCTAATGTCGCAGATGCCATTTGCAGTATATGTTTTACATAGCCTGCTCTAATGGGGGAGTGGGGGCACACATTCAGCTTACATAGGTTTTTTATTATTATTTGCTTGAATGGGTACTCAGAGGCATAGGATCCCCCACAAATCTGGGGGGGGGGGCAGCATTTTTGTCCCCCCTGTGTGTCTCTTTGCCCCGCGTGTCTGTTTGCCCCCCAACCTCTCTGTACCTTCTTTGTAGCGTGGCTGAGTGGACTGCAGTAGAAGAGCTTCTGATCCTCTACCCGGTCTGACAGGAAGCTTCTCATTGCACTCGGTGAGCAGCTTCCTGTCAAAACAGGGCAGAGGCCTAGAGAATACAGAAACTCCTCTACCCGCAATCTACTCTGCTCGGCCACGCTACAAGGAGGTGACCAGCAGGAGGGAGCGCTGTGCAGTGTGCTCCCCTCCTGCCGGTCATCCAGAGCTTGCGCCCCCCTGGACCCATGCACCTAGAGTCTGGGGTGGATTTCTACATTATCTGTCCCCCGCATGATTTTGTGGGGGAGATGCACCCCCTTCCCCCATCCGCCTGGTTCCTACAGCCCTGTTTGTAGTGAAGACAAAGGGGGTTACTGAACAGGATTTATTCTCTGGCTGACCACCATTCCATCACACCTATATTAACTATTTGTTATTTAACATGGTATTTTATGACATATTTAGCTGTATTTATTTCCCAATTTATTGAATTTGGACAGTATGGGCTGGCATGTCTGCCAGATAATAACATTGCACACTGCTATCTCCCACCTGCCACTCCATGCTGACTAGTACAAGCTAATTTGCATAAAATGATCACCTGACAAACCTCTAAATCCTATTAAGATGAGAGCTACCAGTGAAGTGAGAATGTGGACAGGTGACCGTTCCACTTTAATACTTGTATTTGGATAAGCAGTGTCAGAACAGAAATAAAACTTGTTCTGCTTTATTTTCACTCTTGAAATTTATAGTAACATAATATATAGTTAATTATATATTGTATGAGCTATTCCCCTTAGTAAACAAAGTGTACTACCACTGTTGAAAGGTGTTTTATTCAAAAGTTATCACAGCTCAGACTTGAATTTTCTAGTTACAGTATCTCAGTGGCCTGAAATTTTACAGTGCTGCTGTTGCTACACCATACTATAGAGGTTTACGGTCAATTGACCAGAACTTTCCATAGGATGGTGTAGCAACAGCTCCACTGTACAATTTCATGACATTGAGATACTGCACATAAATAATTTGTTTGAGGTGCAATAACTTTTGAATGAAACTCCTCTCAGCAGCAGGAGTACCCTTGTTTTATTCAGAAGGATAAACCCAACAATATGTTTTTTTTTTTTTACATATGAAGTGTTATTGTCCTTTTAAGATGTTGATGTATTCATCTCAATATTGTCCAAGTAGCAGGGAGTTTATAAGTTCTCAGTAGACGTGGGGCTGGTCCAACACAGTGCTTTATTAGTGTCCTGTGCAGCCCAGTTGTACCATCACTAATAGAGAGTTAAGCATTGTTACATGCCCCCTAAGCTGGCAACAAGACACAGTGCTATAAGCATCTGATCTGTGGCTTTAGTGCCCTCAGCTTTTACCTAGGAGTGTACTTATCTTTTATTTTTATCTATTTCAGAATCCAAAAAACGACAGTGTAAAGTCCTTTTTGAGTACGCCCCTCAGAATGAAGATGAGTTGGAACTTAAAGTTGGAGAAGTGCTGGACATCATTGAGGAGGTAAGCTGCGTGCTGGGCATTTTGTGGAGAACATTGGAATACATACATTTTAACAGGATGTGACATAACGATTCAGGGTGATTCTGAAAGCACTTTCATCATTACCTTTTTGTTCTGCTAGACCAGGGGGTGGCAATCTTTGTCTCCCCAGCTGTTGGAGATTACAGCTGATGTGATTTATGGTCTGTCCGGTAGATGGAGAACCAGTGGCTGCCTACCCCTGTGCAAGACATTCTTTAGTTACTTCTTTAGCAGTGTGTGTTTTGTTAATTCTATGCCCCCTGTAACGTCTATTTCCTAGTCTTCTCCCACCGGACAACTCTCTACAGCTACTACCGGTTGTGTCAGTTTGATCAGACATTTTACTTTTTATCAGCTTACATGGTTCTACATATGATTGTTCCTTTGATTTGTAATGTCACATTGTTGCTGCTCAGTGCTAAACTTGGCACGTTCTGTAACCCGTAAAACCCTCTGAAATATTTTATAATTTGAAACTCTAATCTAGCACTTTTTCTAATAAAATAAAAAATCTCTATCCTGACATTAGACTGTACCAGACCCCATTCTCTTTCCATTCATCACAAAGTGTCTGTAGCTGCAGTCATAGGGAGAGATGAATGTAGGGATCCATGGTTCGTTTCTCTTCTCTCTTGTTTAGTGTTGATAGTAGTGAGAGAAGGAAATCACCAGGTCCCCTCTCACAGTTTAGTTCTATGCGACTTCATCCTCTGTCACAATGAGGTGATTCAGAATCCCCATCTCCCTTCATTTTACTGTGCAACCTTGGAATAATGTGGATGGAGTGCCAGAGGGCTGTGCATCATGCATTCTCTGGCACCACAAGAGTGAATTCTTTCTGTTCTTCCCTGCTGGAGAATGTTTCAGTCAGCATGACCTGTAAGTATGGATCACTCAAACAGGCACAGTGAGTTTGCTTGGTGTCTTGTCTAGGGTCAGATGATACTGTCCAAAACATACTTCCCATTTGCCTTTTTAACCCTTTGAGTGCCAGAGGGGTACGCAACGCAACCCCTCTGGCACTCAAAGAGTTAACCCTTTGAGTGCTGGAAAGGCATCCAGTGCATTGTACTGCAATGCACTAGATACCTCTCTGGCACTCAAAACGTTAAAGGGACCTCGTTAATAACCCACGGAGGGGGTCATTAACAGTCAAAAATGGCCCAGTACAAAAAAAACCCTTAGTTTAAATGGAGCTGTAAACTCCTTGAATAATCAAAAGGTGTTGCAATGTTTTGGATACCTCTCTGGCACTCAAAGGGTTAAAGGAAATATAACAACACCTAATAATAACAACACCCCAGTTACCTTGCTATGGTCAGAAAATCCTAATGGTCCTTATGAATTTTGCCCTTGTGCCTTTGTGTAAGAGAAAACCTCTTCAATTGGTCCCAGATGCCATCTCTATGGAGGCAGACATGACGGTTACTAGAAGGTCCTCAGGACACAAACTTCACCCATTGCATGTGGGCCAGGGGATGTGTAGCACATCATTTCATAATGCGTTACAAACGCCTCAGGTTTTTAAAAGTTTAACCCTTTGAGTGCCAGAGGTGTGTGCATCATGTTGCTTTGCAATGCATTGCACAACTCCTGTAGCACTCCAAAGGGTTAAGTGGGATTCTGCAATCAGCTGTCATGTCCGCCTCCATAGACTTTTCACATCCAAGACTGACTGGAGACATTATTGCTGGATCAGAGACACAAGGGCACTATTCATAGGGGCCATTAGTAAGGAAAGTGGGGCTTATTATAAGGAGTGGTTAGTTCTCCTTTAATGTTCTTTACACTGTGGGGCAAACATGTAAGGTACACACTCACACTCTCTCTCCATTTTTTCCTCTCTTTTTCTCTCTCACCGCTCTCTGGCACACAAAGGGTTAAATATGAAATTGTATTTGGGAATGTAAATATGTACATGTGCATAATAATATATTGACAGGCAACCTGTGTTGCCCCTTCTGTCGTTGGACTACAGCATCCATCATCCTGATCTGACCAGCAGCAGGCTGAGAATGATGGGAGTTGCTTGCCAACAGTAGAGCAGGAGACACAAGATGATGGGTGTTGTAGTCCAGAAGGGGAGGAAGACAGGTACAGGCTGACAGTAGTCATTACAATCCATTTTGGTAGGAGAAGCACTGGTTGCCCGCCCCTAGCACGGACCCATTTCATCCCCGCCCCTAGCACGGAACCATTTCATCCCCGCCTCTAGCATGGACCCATTTCATCACCGGACCCATTTCATCCCCGCCCCTAGCACGGACCCATTTCATCACCGGACCCATTTCATCCCCGCCCCTAGCACAGACGCATTTCATCCCCGCCCCTAGCACAGACGCATTTCATCCCCCGCCCCTAGCACAGACGCATTTCATCCCCCGCCCCTAGCACAGACGCATTTCACCCCCGCCCCTATCACGGACCCATTTCATCCCTGCCCCTATCACGGACCCATTTCATGCCCGCCCCTAACACGGACCCATTTCATCACCGGACCCATTTCATCCCCGCCCCTAGCACAGACGCATTTCATCCCCCGCCTCTAGCACAGACGCATTTCATCCCCCGCCTCTAGCACAGATGCATTTCATCCCTGCCTCTAGCACAGACCCATTTCGTCCCCGCTCCTAGCACAGACCCATTTCGTCCCCGCTCCTAGCACAGACCCATTTCATCCCCGCTCCTAGCACAGACCCATTTCATCCCCGCTCCTAGCACAGACCCATTTCACCCCCCGCCTCTAGCACAGACCCATTTCACCCCCCGCCTCTAGCACAGACCCATTTCACCCCCCGCCTCTAGCACAGACCCATTTCATCCCCGCTCCTAGCACAGACCCATTTCATCCCCGCTCCTAGCACAGACCCATTTCATCCCCGCCCCTAGCACAGACCCATTTCATCCCCCGCCTCTAGCACAGACCCATTTCATCCCCCGCTCCTAGCACAGACCCATTTCATCCCCGCCCCTAGCACAGATCCATTTCATCCCCGCCCCTAGCACAGATCCATTTCATCCCCGCCCCTAGCACAGATCCATTTCATCCCCGCCCCTAGCACAGATCCATTTCATCCCCGCCCCTAGCACAGATCCATTTCATCCCCGCTCCTAGCACAGATCCATTTCATCCCCGCTCCTAGCACAGAAGCATTTCATCCCCCGCTCCTAGCACAGAAGCATTTCATCCCCCGCTCCTAGCACAGAAGCATTTCATCCCCCGCTCCTAGCACAGAAGCATTTCATCCCCGCTCCTAGCACAGATCCATTTCATCCCCGCTCCTAGCACAGACCCATTTCATCCCAGCTCCTAGCACAGATCCATTTCACCCCCCCGCCTCTAGCACAGATCCATTTCATCCCCGCTCCTAGCACAGATCCATTTCATCCCTGCCCCTAGCACAGATCCATTTCTTCCCCGCTCCTAGCACAGATCCATTTCTTCCCCGCTCCTAGCACAGATCCATTTCATCCCCGCTCCTAGCACAGATCCATTTCATCCCCGCTCCTAGCACAGATCCATTTCATCCCCGCTCCTAGCACAGATCCATTTCATCCCCGCTCCTAGCACAGATCCATTTCATCCCCGCCCCTAGCACAGATCCATTTCATCCCCGCCCCTAGCACAGATCCATTTCATCCCCGCTCCTAGCACAGATCCATTTCATCCCCGCTCCTAGCACAGATCCATTTCATCCCCGCTCCTAGCACAGACCCATTTCATCCCCGCTCCTAGCACAGATCCATTTCATCCCCGCCCCTAGCACAGATCCATTTCATCCCCGCCCCTAGCACAGATCCAGTTCATCCCCGCTCCTAGAACAAATCCATTTCATCCCTGCCCCTAGCACAGACCCAGTTCACCCTTACCTATCAGACCTTATTAGGAGTGTGAAAAGTCTTCTGTTCTCATGGCAGATTGACATGATGGGTAAACATGTAAGTACATCAAATATTTGTAAAGCTGCTAATACAAAGTCTTGCCTGCCTGCCACTTGTGTTGACTAATTAGATGCTGCGGGCATTGTGCTTTCTGGAACAGGAATACTTCACTAACCTATTTACACATTCACAGCAGATGTATTTTACTGTAATTAAAAGGATCATAGTACGCAGGGCTGGGAGTTTCCAGTAGCCCACTGTCTGTGATGAGTACAGATCCAGTAGGCATGTACAGAAAACGCTACTCCATTAAGGACTAGAGTGCTGCACATTGCTCTGGTCTTTAACCCTTTGAATGCCAGGGTATGTGCAACACAGTGCGTTGCATTCCCCTCTGGCACTCAGGTTCAACCTTTTTGAGTGCCAGAGGGGTATGCAATGTAACTCATTGCATACCCCTCTGGCGCTCAATGGGTTAAGAGCTTAAAGGAGCACTTATTCCTCTGGATAGTAAACACCCCAGTTACCATAATCCGGACAGAAAATTCTGCCTGTTCTGTTAACAGTTAATAAAATAAAATTTAAAAAATTGGGAGGGGGGTTAGTTATGGTCCATGAGTGCTCTTTTCCTCTGTATTCTGTACAGTAAGGAAAAAAAAAAAGTATTTACTTATCCGTGATACGCCTAAGTGGCTCCACATACATTTTAACCCCTTCAGTGCCAGAGGCTCAGGCCATTTTCTGAACCCTGCAGGCCAGACACTTTTTCAACATTTTTGCTATCCTTCCGTTTAGGCTTGATTTCCTCTGGGGATTTTTAGTTAAATATGGAAAACTATATATTGTTTTTTTCAGAACGAATTGAGCTTTCTCGTGATACCTTACATGAAGAGAATTTTACATCGTGCAAAAAGCTATGATGTCATAATGACAAAAAAAAGTGAAAATTTACTCATTTTGCTAAAATCACATACTATGTATCAAAAACATTTACCTTGATTGAAAAAGTCCAAGGCTAGCGTAGAGCCCTAATCACCAGCAGCGCAAAATGACATTTTCAACTTTATAAACTAAAATGCACATTCTAGGGTTTTTGTGGTAAAACTACCCTAAAACAGTGGAATAACTATATAAAACTATATATTTCTGAAAAGTAGACAACCTGCCGCATCTAATGAGGGGTAACTTGCCTTCTTGCCCCAAGCCTGTGGTACCCAAATGCTTCCAGAAAGTGGCACTATAGGAAAAAAAAAATGGCATTTTCTTACATTTCTGCCCCTTCATCTGTATGGAAATCTGTGAAAACCATGGAATTTCCAACTGTATTCATTAGCTAGTGCTCTTAGGAGAAAAATGACACCTCATTGGTATGAGTTCCCCTACCTTAGTGGGCACTACAAGTATCAAACTACACCTATTGCAACCACTAATTTTTCTAACATTTTCTCAAACATTACTTGTCTGTAGAAAAATGGTTATAACAACTAGAGAAGTGAAGAAAGGCTACACAAACCATACCATTTTTGAAAGAAGACAACCTGCCGCATCTAATGAGGGGTGAATTGCCTTCTTACCCAAGCCTGTTGTGCCCAAATGCTTCCAGAAGGTGGCACTATAGGAAAAAAATGGCATTTTCTTACATTTCTGCCACTTCAACAGTACTGAAATCTGGAAAACCATGGAATTTACAACTATATTGATTAGCTAGTGCTCTTGGGAGAAAAATGACACCCCATTGGTATGGGTTCACCTACCACAGGGGATGCTAGAAGTGCAAAAAGACACCTACTACAACCTCTACATTTTCTAACATTTTTTCAAACATTACTTGTCTATACAAAAATGGTTATAACAACTAGAGAAGTAAAGAAAGGCTACACAAACCATACCATTTTGGAAAGAAGACAACCTGCCGCATCTAATGAGGGGTGAATTGCCTTCTTACCCCAAGCCTGTTGTGCCCAAATGCTTCCAGAAGGTGGCACTATAGGAAAAAAATGGCATTTTCTTACATTTCTGCCCCTTCATCTGTATGAAATCTGTGAAAACCATGGAATTTCCAACTGTATTCATTAGCTAGTGCTCTTAGGAGAAAAATGACACCTCATTGGTATGAGTTCCCCTACCTTAGTGGGCGCTACAAGTACCAAACTACACCTATTGCAACCACTAATTTTTCTAACATTTTCTCAAACATTACTTGTCTGTACATAAATGGTTATAACAACTAGAGAAGTGAAGAAAGGCTACACAAACCATACCATTTTTGAAAGAAGACAACCTGCCGCATCTAATGAGGGGTGAATTGCCTTCTTACCCCAAGCCTGTTGTGCCCAAATGCTTCCAGAAGGTGGCACTATAGGAAACAAATGGCATTTTCTTACATTTCTGCCCCTTCATCTGTATGGAAATCTGTGAAAACCATGGAATTTCTTAGGAGAAAAATGACACCCCATTGGAATGAATCAACATACCTTAGGGGTGCCAGAAAAGCATAACTACACCTACCTGTTTGCTTCTTCGAAAATGGCTGCTTGTACTAAAATGTTCATAACTGTTAGAGACATGACGGAAAGGTATAAAAGGTATACCATTTTGGAAAGTAGACATTCTCCCGCATCAAATGAGGGGTCACTTGCCTTTCTACCCCTGGGCTGAAGTGCACAAATATTTCCAAAAGGTGGCGCTATGGGAATAAATACATGTTTTTTTTTACATTTCCACCACTTCAAAGATACTAAAATCTTTGAAAACCATAACATTTCCTGCTGTATTCAGTACCTGCTACCAACATGAGAAAAATGGTAGCCCATTTGTGTGGCTTAACATACAATATGTGGGTGCTAGGAACACGTACGTAAACCTGACACTTTTGTTTCTTAAATTATCTGCTTGCACTAAAATGGTTATAACCATAATAGATATGCAGGAAAGGTAGAAAACAATGCCATTTTGGAAAGAAAACAACCTGACGCATCTAATGAGGGGTCACTTGCCTTCATACCCAAAGGCTGGCATGCACAAATGCTTCCAGGAGGTGGCGCTAATGAAAAAAAAGGCATTTTCTTACATTTCTGCCCCTTCAAATGTATGGAGCTCTGTGAAAACCATGGAATTTTCAACTGCATTCATTAGCTAAAGCTCTTAGGAGTCAAACGATACCCCATTGGTATGAGCTGAACTACCTTAGGGAGTGCTAGAAGTAGAAAACTACACCTACTACAAACTGATGTTTCTAACATTTTCTCAAACCTGACTTGCCTCTATGAAAATGGCTATAACACCTTCAGAAGTGAAGAAAAGGTAGATAAACTATACCATTTTGGAAAGAAGACAACATGCCGCATCTAATGAGGGGTCACTTGCCTTTTTACCCCTAAGTTAGTTGGCACAACTATTTCCAGAATGTGGTGCTACAGGAAAACAAACAAACATTTCTTTTACACTTCAGTCACTTCAAAGATACTAAAATGGTTCAATGGCGTGGGATTTCCTAGGAGGACTTCTTGCCAGCCTAAGAAAAATGGTACTCAGCTGCTGTGGGTTAACATACCAATTTGAGTGACAGGAGCGTAGCTACCAGTGAAATAGGAATGGGAAAGCAAACCGTGTATGTGTGATTTTATGGCTAACAGATGAAAGAAGCTAGGGCGTCAGCCAGTGTACGCGCGGACCTGTGACTACCAGTGTAACAGTGTGGGAGGGTGAGGGATTAGGCAGTGTGTGTGGGTATGAGCAGAGGAGCAAGGATGGTGGAGATGGTGGGGCAGTGTCTGAGAGTGTGTATGGGAGATCTGTGACTACCAGTGTGCACTGTATGTCCCCCTCATACAAAGTTTGATTCCCAGCCTGAATCTAGTGCATACTGGTACTTTGAGTCTACCAATAGGCAGTGGAAACAGGCTGGGAGTTAGGCTGGGGAATGGGACTGCCAGTTGGCTGTGGAACCAGGCAGGGGAATACGGTACGTGTGTGTGTGGGGGGGGGGGAATTGGAGGCATTTTTTGTGCATGCCACAAGGGTGCCCAATGCACTGCAAAGCAATGCGTTGGACCCTATGTTGCACACAAAGAGTTTTTTTTTTTTAAATTATTATTTTGTATTCATACCTCGTTGGGGAGGCGGTGTCAGGAACATTCCTGGTGTCCCCCATCCAGGTCTAAAAACAGAATAATAAAAAAAAAAAAAAAAGTGTGTGTGTGTGTTACAGGGGGTCCAACGTATTGCAAAGCACTGCGTTGGACCCCCCCTGTGGCACATGCATTTTTTGGGGCTTTTCCCCCAATATTTTTGTGTAGACCTCGTTGGGGGCATCAGAACCCATACAATGAGGTTTAAATAAAAAATAAAAGGGAAAAAAAAAATAATCCTTTGGGTGCCACAGGGGTGTCCAGTGGATTGCAAAGCAATGCATTGGGCCCCTGTAGCACACAAAGGGTTAATTTTTTTATTGTTACTTTGTATTCAGAAGGCCACCAAACAAGCTCTGATCACAAAGTAATGATAAAAAGTCCTGTGTGTGTGCCACAGGAAGGGGGTCTGCATTGAACCCCTATCCCAGTGGCACACACAGGGTTAATTTTTTTTTTATTTAATTTTTTTTTATTATATACCTCATTGAGGGGCATCAGGACCCCCTGATCCCTCCCCAATGAGGTCTTAGTAAAAAAAAATATATATGTCCACAAACGGAGTGACCCTGTGAGTGACACAAGGGTCTCCAGCGCATTGCAAAGCAATGCATTGGATCCTTGTGGCACTCAGAGGGTTAATTTTTTTTTCTATCATTACTTGGTAATCAGAGCTTGTTGGGGGGCCATCAGGACCAATCCTGATGACCCCCCCCAACAATCTCTGATAACAAAGTAATGATAAAAGCCCTGTGTGTGCCGCAGAAGGGGGGCTGCATTGCCCCCCCCCCCCCGTGGCACACACAGGGTTAATTTTTTTTTTTTATTTACTTTTTTTTTTATTATAGACCTCATTGAGGGGTATACAAACCCCCCTGATCCCCCCAATGAGGTCTTACCAAAAAAAAAAAAAAGTTATCAAAAAAAGTGTCCCTGTGAGTGCCACCGTGGTCTCCAGCGCATTGCAAAGCAATGCATTGGACCCTTGTGGCACTCAGAGGGTTAATTTTTTTTTTTATCATTACTTTGTAATCAGAGCTTGTTGGGGGGCCATCAGGAGCAATCCTGATGGCCCCCCAACAATCTCTGGTAACAAAATAATGATAAAAGCCCTGTGTGTGGCACAGGAGGGGGGGGTGCATTGGACCCCCACCTGTGGCACACACAGGGTTACATTTTTTTTTTTTTTTTTTTTTTTTTTTTTTCTCCAATTATAGACCTCATTGAGGGGCATCAGGATCCCCCCTGATCCCCCCAATGAGGTCTTAAAAAAAAAAAAAAAAAGTAACTCACAGGGTTACTTTAATTTTATTTATTTTTTTGTATTTTTTTTTTTAATACTTTTCAGACCTCGTGGGGGACATCAGGACCCCTCCTGGTGTCCCCCCAAGAGCTCTCCTGCCCTTCTCTCCTACCACCGGTAGGAGTGAACAGGACCGGGGAAACTTCCCTAACGTCATCGGTGACCATGTCACCGATGACGTTTGGAGGATTCCCCCGGTCCCGCCCACTCCTACCCGGAAGTTCGGGTAGGAGAGAGGGGGAAGGAGAAACTCTGTTTCTCCTTTGTGTTTATTGATCTCCCAGCCCGATCGGCTGGGAGATCAATAACTGGGGAGGCATGAGGAGTGATCCTCATGCCTCCCCATGAGTGCCAGGGTTTTTTTTTTTTTTAATGCGGCCACTGCATGCCGGTTATACCGGCTCATGCAGTGACCGCATTTCACTCTTACGCCGTACGAGCGTGGCACAGCAGGTACAGCTGTGTCCACTCGTACGGCGTAAGTAGCTGGCACTCTAGGGGTTAAGATGTAAAGTGAGTTTTTTGTATTTTCACCCTTCCCTGAATTTCTCTGGGTCTAGTAAATTCAGCTGGCCTGGTCCTCCCACTGATGACTTCCAAAATCCAATTCTTCTGAAGAAAACATAAAGGAGTGGCAGTAGCTGGGATAGTTGGGTGAGATTTCAATATATGACAGCATGGATTCTCCCATTGCCATAGCAACACAAGAAGCTCGATAAACTGTTTTTAACATCCTGTATTATAATTCGCTAAGGTATGTTTGGCAGAAGCCGTCATGAGCAGTAGAGACGGCTGCACGTGCTGCAGTCATGCGCGGTACAGACTGCCCACGCCGCGGCTGATACGGAGCGGGGAGATCAGAGTTCAGACCGGAGTCAGTGCGCAGACAGCACTGCAGTCTGAATTCGGAGCTCCCTACTCTGTATCAGCTGCAGCGCGTTCAGGCAGTCAGTACTGCGCATGACTGCAGCGCCGCCAGTGTTGGCCCGTGTATGTGGGCTTTAAAACTTGTTTTTTTATAAATAAGTCCTCGTTCAAATGTGTGATTTTGTTGCAGCATCTGTGTTGTAAAAACAGGTTTCATACTATATACTATTGATTTCTGTGGGGTATTTCGCACTGGTGGCTTTACAGCTATAATAATTTTCAATGAAAACCCTTGGTTTCTCCAACATCTTGCAACAATGTTTCTGCAGGAAAGTTGCCTGTGTGAACTAGACCTTAGAGTTGTGAGTTTACAAACAAAAACACAGATCTGATATGTTTTTCCCATAACGGGCTGCTGCATTTAATTATATCATATGAAGCAGCGCCCTTTAAACAAACAGGCACGCTCTCCTGAACTTTGCAGATTGTAAATAACATTTTTAAAGTGGAACTTTCACCCCCAATAAACATCAGAATAGGTCAATCTACTAAATCTACCTTTAAGTTTATTTTTTAAAAATCGCACTAGTTTTATAGAAAAAAGGTTATTGAAAAATGACCTGGTGATTTTATCTGACGCTCAGTGCGGTATAGGCTGTACTGGACAGCTCTATGGGACTTCCCTCTTTATCCTTATTTCTCCACCCACTACCCATCCAAGCAGTCCCCATGCTCCTTGACGTCTGTGCGCACAAGGTGTGTAATTCGCCTGCCTCTGAGTGAAGGGGCAGGCTTTGGGGGGATTGCCAGCTACTCAGAGGGGGAGAGCTCTGTCAGTCATTGGAAACTTCATGAAGATTGCACTGCTTTCCCCCTCGATATCTGACAACATATAGGTAATTTAAAGTGTTAGTAATGTCTGAAAAAAACTTTTTTTGCATTTAGAAGAGCTTAAAAAGCTGATCTAAATGCAAAAAAATGTATCTCTCAAACCGCTATGGTTTAAGAGATACGGGCGTTTAAAGTTTTATTTTCTCCTACTGACAGCTGTAAAGCTGTCAGCAGGAGATCCGTGTCGGTCGACACGCTGGCGCTTGAGAAGTGCCGAGTTCTCTTTACTTAGATGGAATCCCTTTGTTGGAATGGTCTAAAATGTGTGTCTGAACACCAGGCACACATTTTAGACCATTCCAATGAAGGGATTCCGTGTAAGTAACGAGATCTCGGCACTTCTCAAGCGCCAGCGTGTCGACCGACACGGATCTCCTGCTGACAGCTTTACAGCTGTCAGTAGGAGAAATCAAACTTTAAACGCCCGTAACCATAGCGGTTTGAGAGACACGTTTTTTGCATTTAGATCAGCTTTTTAAGCTCTTCTAAATGCAAAAAAGTTTTTTTCAGACATTACTAACACTTTAAGTGGGTGAAATATACATTTTTTTTTTTTGCCTCTCTAATGGCAGCATCTTGCCTTCTCTATAGTCATAGGTACTTCCTGGATTTAGTTTTTCCAAACTGTCCTGCCCATTACTTGCCTTCTCCTGCCCACTTCCTAACACATATCATCCCTGTCCTTCCCATTGTCCACCCACCGTAGATGAAGCAATACCCACAACTTTTGTATGTAGATCAACCCACCCCAAAATATGTTCAGTACTTAGAGACTATGATTCTCCACCAATAATCCCAGGTATGGTGGTATAGATAGCACGCCAGCCACTATGGTCTAATTTGAATAAACTGACTGACAAGCTAAATATGTCTAAAAAAAAAAAAAAAAAAAGTTTGACATAAAAGTAAAATTGTTTGTTACAAAGTGTCAGTTCTACCTTAAAATATATTTTTGTCAATCTATTTCCCTGGTCTAAAGTCTGGCTTTCGATAAAGACTTTATTCTTTATAAGCATCTTTTATACTTTGCCAGTCCAATAAATCTCTAATCTGAAACACGCATGGAGATGGCTGCCTGTGATTCTGGCCATTCATTGAATTGACATGAACTCATAGTTGGCTTCTGCTTGCATGTGATCGTTATGCAAGATCACGAGCACACTTTAATGTATCAAGATGCTTTTATTATAAATCAAAAGCATATTGACTTAAAGGGAAAGAAAAGTTTGCTCTTAAAGTGCAGTACGTTTTCATTATGGGAGAAAAGTATTGTAAGGCTATTACTGTTGAATAAAAAAAACAAACCAAAAAAAAAACACGCCCATTGCAAGGAGCTACTTAGTTTAATAGTTCTGTAATATTTTTTTAAATAAGCATCTCCCGGAAGTGCGGGTACCCATGTTGTATTGTGCAGGCAAAACCCTACAGTATATGCGTATATATAATGTGTGTGTATATATATATATATATATATATATATATATATATATATATATATATTCTCAAAGGTAGGGAAGCACTCTCGATATGTATGTAAATGCCTGGTTTCCAGATGCTTCTTGACAAAGGTCCCTGTGGGGATCGAAACGTTGATCCGCAAATAAAGCCATTTTGTATTATATAAGAAGTTCCCTGAGTGTCCTGATTTTTAATGCATATATATGTATATATCTATCATTGTTCATAACAAAACTTTATTGATCTTTTAGTTTGGTCAGTCTCTCGGATACTAGATTTTCTCGATGTTTTTGAGACATTTAGCATTCAGTGGTTTGCTAGGAAAACTGCTCTGATAGGAGCCTATCTTAACCCCTTAATGACCGGCGGTCTATGGGTAGTTGTACCTTTAGGACCATAAAAACCACATTTGGTGAGTGCCGGTACATGTGATTGATCACATATTAGGCCCAGGTCTTTGGAGCAGTCAGTTTAGACTCCTGTAGTGATCACAGTGTGCCCACAGGAGCACCATGCACGGGCACTCGTGATAGTCCTGACACGTAACTGGACCTTAAGGGAATAAAGTAGTTTGGTATAACTTCACCTCTGTTTTTCAGTATGTATTTAGTTGGTGTGTTCTTACAGTCCCCAATATATAAGTACAGTTAATGAAAGATTAATGGCAAAAGTAACTTCTCAGCCAGTCTTGCATTTCATAGCAGATCAGACTGTAAAGTGAATGCTTCCAGCTATTGACTGCTGCAAACTTCCAGTGGAGGAAAAAGTATATAGATAGAGCTAACTGCTGTATGTGTAGATAGAGCTACCTGCTGTATGTGTAGATAGAGCTACCTGCTGTATGTGTAGATAGAGCTACCTGCTGTATGTGTAGATAGAGCCAACTGCTGTATGTGTAGATAGAGCTACCTGCTGTATGTGTAGATAGAGCTACCTGCTGTATGTGTAGATAGAGCTACCTGCTGTATGTGTAGATAGAGCTACCTGCTGTATGTGTAGATAGAGCTACCTGCTGTATGTGTAGATAGAGCTACCTGCTGTATGTGTAGATAGAGCTACCTGCTGTATGTGTAGATAGAGCTACCTGCTGTATGTGTAGATAGAGCTACCTGCTGTATGTGTAGATAGAGCTGCCTGCTGTATGTGTAGATAGAGCTACCTGCTGTATGTGTAGATAGAGCTACCTGCTGTATGTGTAGATAGAGCTACCTGCTGTATGTGTAGATAGAGCTACCTGCTGTATGTGTAGATAGAGCTACCTGCTGTATGTGTAGATAGAGCTACCTGCTGTATGTGTAGATAGAGCTACCTGCTGTATGTGTAGATAGAGCTACCTGCTGTATGTGTAGATAGAGCTACCTGCTGTATGTGTAGATAGAGCTACCTGCTGTATGTGTAGATAGAGCTACCTGCTGTATGTGTAGATAGAGCTACCTGCTGTGTGTGTAGATAGAGCTACCTGCTGTGTGTGTGTAGATAGAGCTACCTGCTGCATGTGTAGATAGAGCTACCTGCTGCATGTGTAGATAGAGCTACCTGCTGCGTGTGTAGATAGAGCTACCTGCTGCGTGTGTAGATAGAGCTACCTGCTGCGTGTGTAGATAGAGCTACCTGCTGCGTGTGTAGATAGAGCTACCTGCTGCATGTGTAGATAGAGCTACCTGCTGCATGTATAGATAGAGCCACCTGCTGTATGTGTAGATAGAGCCACCTGCTGTATGTGTAGATAGAGCCACCTGCTGTATGTGTAGATAGAGCCACCTGCTGTATGTGTAGATAGAGCCACCTGCTGTATGTGTAGAGACGGCTACCTGCTGTATGTGTAGAGACGGCTACCTGCTGTATGTGTAGAGACGGCTACCTGCTGTATGTGTAGATAGAGCTACCTGCTGCATGTGTAGATAGAGCTACCTGCTGCATGTGTAGATAGAGCCAACTGCTGTATGTGTAGATAGAGCCAACTGCTGTATGTGTAGATAGAGCCACCTGCTGTATGTGTAGATAGAGGCACCTGCTGTATGTGTAGATAGAGCCACCTGCTGTATGTGTAGATAGAGCCACCTGCTGTATGTGTAGATAGAGCCACCTGCTGTATGTGTAGATAGAGCCACCTGCTGTATGTGTAGAGACGGCTACCTGCTGTATGTCTAGAGACGGCTACCTGCTGTATGTGTAGATAGAGCCACCTGCTGTATGTGTAGATAGAGCCACCTGCTGTATGTGTAAATAGAGCCACCTTCTGTATGTGTAAATAGAGCCACCTGCTGTATGTGTAGATAGAGCCACCTGCTGTATGTGTAGATAGAGCCACCTGCTGTATGTGTAGATAGAGCCACCTGCTGTATGTGTAGATAGAGCCACCTGCTGTATGTGTAGATAGAGCCACCTGCTGTATGTGTAGATAGAGCCACCTGCTGTATGTGTAGATAGAGCCACCTGCTGTATGTGTAGAGACGGCCACCTGCTGTATGTGTAGAGACGGCCACCTGCTGTATGTGTAGAGACGGCCACCTGCTGTATGTGTAGAGACGGCCACCTGCTGTATGTGTAGAGACGGCCACCTGCTGTATGTGTAGAGACGGCCACCTGCTGTATGTGTAGAGACGGCCACCTGCTGTATGTGTAGAGACGGCCACCTGCTGTATGTGTAGAGACGGCCACCTGCTGTATGTGTAGAGACGGCCACCTGCTGTATGTGTAGAGACGGCCACCTGCTGTATGTGTAGAGACGGCCACCTGCTGTATGTGTAGAGACGGCCACCTGCTGTATGTGTAGAGACGGCCACCTGCTGTATGTGTAGAGACGGCCACCTGCTGTATGTGTAGAGACGGCCACCTGCTGTATGTGTAGATAGAGCCACCTGCTGTATGTGTAGATAGAGCCACCTGCTGTATGTGTAGATAGAGCCACCTGCTGTATGTGTAGATAGAGCCACCTGCTGTATGTGTAGATAGAGCCACCTGCTGTATGTGTAGAGACGGCTACCTGCTGTATGTGTAGAGACGGCTACCTGGGTGTGTGTACATATATATAATATATATAACTGCTGTATGAACATCAGTCTGCTGAACAAATTAAAAGCTACTGTTTCCTGTAGTAATAGTTCCCCTTTGAGTGCCTGAAAATGTGTTGGATACCTTCCTGGCAATCAAAGGGTTAAATCAGAGTCTTTCAACTTTTTCCACGTGTAGAATCCATTGGTTTTACAGGAATTGAAACCCTTTAACTCTTTGGATGCAAGAGAGGTCTCCCACAGGGTGGGCTGTGGAGATGCAAGGAGGGAGACTTCACTGTCAGGCCTGTTTTTCTTCATCTGTCATTAGCCCCTTAAGGACCCATGACGGTCCTGGACCGTCATGGCTTAAATGATAGTAGCGTGCCTCCGTGCACAATGCTATCATTAATTCCAGGCTGAGACTGAATGCTCCAAGACCAGGCGTTCAGTCTCAGCCCTTCTTGCTTGTGCTGAGTCATGTGATCGCCGTAGCAGCGATCACATGTACCGGCAGTCTGAGAGATAGAGGCAGTACACAAAGCATGCTGCCTCTGTCTCTCCTCTGCCTCTGGCTCTCCTCTGCCTCTCCTCTGCCTCTGTCTCACTTGCTATCAAACTAAGGGAGAGAGAAGTAGAGATGAGACGCCTAGTGGTAAAAGAAAATACAGCAGCCTGGGGTATTAACCCCTTGACTGCTGGTGGCTGGCTTAAATGCAGGCCAATTTCTGACAGTGGCCACTTTAAACTGTGCATTTTGTAGGCATGACTGACCGGTCATACCTTTCATGCAGTCTTCATAAAAATGTAACCCATTGCTCCCAATTGATCCCAAGAGAAAAAACAAAAATGGTGGTTTTAATTTTAATAAAGTAAATGGTGGGCTATCCATATAAGTTGAGTATCAAAAGGAAGCCCTATTTGTGCTTAAAAAAACAATATATAATTTATGGGGGTGGAATAAAAGACAGCTCTTCCAAATTGTGTTTGTTACAAAGTGACAGTTCCACTAAAGGCTCAATAGCGAGGTAACAATAATAGTCCACATGTCCACTGGTAGTCCCTGGGACAGACGTACACAGGCACACACACACACACACAGAGGTGAATGTACTAAGAAAGTGAAGCAATTCTGGAACAAGCCAACTGCATCACAGGGAAAAAAACAAAAAACCTGATAGATTTAATGTGACTTTATCCCTTTGAATGCCAGAGAGATACTTAACGCATAGCTAAGCATTGTGTTTGAGACTTCTCTAGCATTCAAGGGGTTAACTGCCCCATTTGAATCAACTGCAAAGTTTGTTTCCCATGGGGTATTTGGTTTGCTCCAGATTTTTACCAGTTTACCTTATTACTTTGGCCTCAGTGTCTTTCACCTCAGCCCTGTTCCATTGTCCATCATTACTGTATATTGTTCCTTGGAACTCCTTGTTGATCTTCAGGGCACCGTGGGATTCCATGGAACAGTGTATACGAGCTGCTGCTTTACACCCAGAACTGCGTGCTGCTGTGGATAACTACCTGTGCTGTTAATGGGAGGTTCCCTCTGCTCCTACCAAATGGGTCAGGCCCATGGAGTCCATGAAACTGTAGTCTGATGCACTTTTTTGAGATAGTTAGTAAGCCTGTCACTGGCAGATAATGTCTTGAAGGCATCACTGGTACCAAATGAGTTAATAATTACATTTATATGATTTATTTTAAGGTTGAAGAAGGTTGGTGGAGCGGAAGCAATAGTGAAAAATCTGGACTGTTCCCATCAAACTTCGTGAAAGAGCTAGAACTATCAGATGATGGCGAGAGCCAGGAAGGCCCTGATGACTTTGGTGAGTGTCAAACAATTGTATTATTCAACCTATATTAACCCTAGCAACAATCTGCAAGCAGTGCTTGCAGCAAAGGGGTTAACTCTTAAAGTCACACATGCTGATTGGCTGCACTGCCTTCCTCTTCTCATGGGGCAGGCAGAGGGATGTCACAAGGCTGGCCCACTTAGCCAGTCACTGGAAGATGCAAATGGCATTTCATTCTCCAGAAACGCTTGTGTGAACAATCTGTGTGACAACCCATAAGGCCACCTTGGAGATCTGTATTCTGGAACCTGGTTGTGAGCGCATCCAAGTTACAGCATTCTGGGATCTCTGAGGCGATAATTGCCCCTTTGAACTGCACCCCTCGAACTCAACTGCTTTATGTGCATTTAGTGTAGAGTTTTATTATCCATCTCCTGTGTGAACATAGCCTTAAGAACCAGAGGTGTGCAACATTTTGTGAAGGAAAAATAAAATGCGCACACACACATCTAGCTATAAAAATCTGTCAAAGATGTTAACCCATTGAGTTCCTGAGCTGGTGCAATGGATTGCTAATTGTTCTTAGACTGAAAGGGTTCCGCCTTGCGTACAGAATTCTGTAGTGTCCAGGTCCTTGTGACAAGGCTTGGCACAGCACACAGGTCTGAATATAAATTAAATGCAGTCCCTACACTTTGTACGTGTGTTGTGCACATCTGTTCCCTTGGGCAAATATTTGCACAGCCAAAGCAGCACAAGATAAGGCACAGAGCAGTGTGCGCCTCTGTGTGTGCGCCCACCTCTGTGTGTCTCTGTGTGTGTGTCTGTCTCTTTGTGTGTGTGTGTCTGTCTCTTTGTGTGTGTGTGTCTGTCTCTCTGTGTGTGTCTGTCTCTCTGTGTGTGTCTGTCTCTCTGTGTGTGTCTGTCTCTCTGTGTGTGTCTGTCTCTCTGTGTGTGTCTGTCTCTCTGTTTGTGTGTGTCTCTCTGTTTGTGTGTGTCTGTGTGTGTGTGTGTCTGTGTGTGTGTGTTTGTGTCTGATTCAATTAATTGTTCTAGGACAGCAGAATATAATTCTCAGAAGACATTGTCTCTTTCTTCATGGGTACCTTTCTTAACTCAACGGACATCCAAACTATGCCCATTGAGCCAGTTATGACTGTACGGCATTGTAAATCCAGCCCTTCATGTCATTTCAGCTGAATGTGACTTGCTGCAAAACAGTTATCCTGAGCTTATCTCTAGTAATGTGACAGAGATGTTATGTTCGGTATGTAACTCGTGCACCATGTGAGTGTTCTATAACTTAGCAGTATCTGGCCCTCAATTACATCTCTTATCTGGCCTTTAAGGAAGCAGTTTGGACACCCCTGTGAAGCAGTATGTTGGAGACACCTCTAGCACTCAAGGGATTCATCTACTTTTTTAAACCACTGCTTACATTTGTAATCATATTGTTTGCAGCCTTTTGGAGTCCACTTGGACACCACAGTGGTCTAGAACTATATAGTACAGTGTTAACATTACTGTAACCTCCTTGACAGTCTAAGTGCAAAATTTATAATGTGAAATTATAAATGTTTTTCTTTTGCTACATTTTTGTTTTTACACATTTATGTTCCTGACGACGATCTCCCTGAATATCTTTCCAGATAGAATTCTATCGTGAACTGCGAAAGCAGGGATAGTGCAACAACAATGTAACACTATCCTAGCAACACGGAGTGCTCTGTGTGATGCATTTAATAGGCTGGAGGCAGGCTTTTCTGTTGCTGACATCATATCAATATCCCTACTTTCACAGACCTTGACAGAAAGCTCCCTGGAAACAGTGAGTCCGGGAGATCAGTGTCAGGAACAGAAGTGTAAAATAATGGCTGGAGCAGTTCTGTGGACTGCCATATGTATAGAGCAAAACAACTGCACACTGAGGATAGATCCAAATTCCCATTGATTTAAATGGGGGGGGGGTTAGAAAAAGCTACTATTCAAGGGGGTTTTGAAGTAAACTGGATTTTTTTTAAATTGTCCCACCTCTGTGTGTGTGTCCCTCTGTGTGTGTCCCTCTGTGTGTGTCCCTCTGTGTGTGTCCCTCTGTGTGTGCGCCTCTGTGTGTGCGCCTCTGTCGCCTCTGTGTGTGCGTCTCTGTGTGTGTGTGTGTGTCTGTCTGTCTCTGTGTGTCTGTCTGTCTCTGTGTGTCTGTCTGTCTCTGTGTGTCTGTCTGTCTCTGTGTGTCTGTCTGTGTGTGTGTGTGTGTGTGTCTGTCTCTGTGTGTGTGTCTGTCTCTGTGTGTGTGTCTGTCTCTGTGTGTGTGTCTGTCTCTGTGTGTGTGTCTGTCTCTGTGTGTGTGTCTGTCTCTGTGTGTGTGTCTGTCTCTGTGTGTGTGTCTGTCTGTCTCTGTGTGTCTGTGTGTGTGTGTGTGTGTGTCTGTCTGTCTGTCTGTCTGTCTGTCTGTGTGTGTCTGTCTGTGTGTGTGTGTGTGTGTGTGTCTGTCTGTCTGTCTCTGTGTGTGTGTGTCTGTCTGTCTCTGTGTGTGTCTGTGTGTGTGTGTGTGTGTGTCTGTCTGTGTGTGTGTGTGTGTGTGTCTGTCTGTGTGTGTGTGTGTGTGTGTCTCTCTGTGTGTGTGTGATGTGTGTGTGTCTGTCTCTCTGTGTGTGTGTGATGTGTGTGTGTCTGTCTCTCTGTGTGTGTGTGATGTGTGTGTGTCTGTCTCTGTGTGTGTGTGTGTGTGGTGTGTGTGGTGTGTGTCTGTCTCTGTGTGTGTGTCTGTCTCTGTGTGTGTGTGTGTGGTGTGTGTCTGTCTCTGTGTGTGTGTCTGTCTCTGTGTGTGTGTGTGTGTGTGTGCGTCTGTCTCTGTGTGTGTGCGTCTGTCTCTGTGTGTGTGCGTCTGTCTCTGTGTGTGTGTGTGTGTGTGTGTGTGTGTCTGTCTGTCTCTCTGTGTGTGGTGTGTGTCTGTGTGTGTGTGTGTGTGTCTGTGTGTGTGTGTCTGTCTCTGTGTGTGTGTGTCTGTCTCTGTGTGTGTGTGTGTGTGTGTCTGTCTCTGTGTGTGTGTCTGTCTGTGTGTGTGTCTATCTGTCTCTGTGTGTGTGTGTGTGTCTGTCTGTGTGTGTGTGTGTGTGTGTGTGTGTGTGTGTGTGTGTGTCTGTCTGTCTGTCTGTCTCTGTGTGTGTCTGTCTCTCTGTGTGTGTGTGATGTGTGTGTGTCTGTCTCTCTGTGTGTGTGTGTGTGTGTGTGTGTGTGGTGTGTGTCTGTCTGTCTCTGTGTGTGTGTGTGTGTCTGTCTCTCTGTGTGTGTGTGTGTGTCTGTCTCTCTGTGTGTGTGTGTCTGTCTCTGTGTGTGTGTGTGTGTGTCTGTCTCTGTGTGTGTGTGTGTGCCTGTCTCTGTGTGTGTGTGTGTGCCTGTCTCTCTGTGTGTGGTGTGTGTGTGTCTGTCTCTCTGTGTGTGTGTGTCTATCTCTCTGTGTGTGTGTCTGTCTCTGTGTGTGTGTCTGTCTCTGTGTGTGTGTCTGTCTCTGTGTGTGTGTGTGTGTGTGTGTGTGTGTCTGTCTCTGTGTGTGTGTGTCTGTCTGTGTGTGTGTGTGTGTCTGTCTGTGTGTGTGTGTGTGTCTGTCTGTCTCTGTGTGTGTGTGTGTGTCTGTCTCTGTGTGTGTGTCTGTCTCTGTGTGTGTGTCTGTCTCTGTGTGTGTGTGTGTGTCTGTCTCTGTGTGTGTGTGTGTGTGTCTGTCTCTGTGTGTGTGTGTGTGTCTGTCTCTGTGTGTGTGTGTGTCTGTCTCTGTGTGTGTGTGTGTCTGTCTCTGTGTGTGTGTGTGTCTGTCTCTGTGTGTGTGTGTGTCTGTCTCTTTGTGTGTGTGTGTGTCTGTCTCTTTGTGTGTGTGTGTGTGTGTCTGTCTCTTTGTGTGTGTGTGTCTGTCTCTTTGTGTGTGTGTGTCTGTCTCTGTGTGTGTGTCTGTCTCTGTGTGTGTGTCTGTCTCTCTGTGTGTGGTGTGTGTGTGTCTGTCTCTCTGTGTGTGGTGTGTGTGTGTCTGTCTCTGTGTGTGTGTGTGTCTGTCTCTGTGTGTGTCTGTCTGTGTGTGTCTGTCTCTGTGTGTGTCTGTCTCTGTGTGTGTCTGTCTCTGTGTGTGTCTGTCTCTGTGTGTGTCTGTCTCTGTGTGTGTCTGTCTCTGTGTGTGTCTGTCTCTGTGTGTGTCTGTCTCTGTGTGTGTCTGTCTCTGTGTGTGTCTGTCTCTGTGTGTGTCTGTCTCTGTGTGTGTCTGTCTCTGTGTGTGTGTCTCTCTGTGTGTGTGTCTCTGTGTGTGTGTGTCTGTCTCTGTGTGTGTGTCTGTCTCTGTGTGTGTGTCTGTCTCTGTGTGTGTGTCTGTCTCTGTGTGTGTGTCTGTCTCTGTGTGTGTGTCTGTCTCTGTGTGTGTGTGTCTGTCTCTGTGTGTGTGTGTCTGTCTCTGTGTGTGTGTGTCTGTCTCTCTGTGTGTGTGTCTGTCTCTCTGTGTGTGTGTCTGTCTCTGTGTGTGTGTGTGTCTGTCTCTGTGTGTGTGTGTGTCTGTCTCTGTGTGTGTGTGTGTCTGTCTCTGTGTGTGTGTGTGTCTGTCTCTGTGTGTGTGTGTCTGTCTCTGTGTGTGTGTGTCTGTCTCTGTGTGTGTGTGTCTGTCTCTGTGTGTGTGTGTCTGTCTCTGTGTGTGTGTGTCTGTCTCTGTGTGTGTGTGTGTCTGTCTCTGTGTGTGTGTGTCTGTCTCTGTGTGTGTGTGTCTGTCTCTGTGTGTGTGTGTGTCTGTCTCTGTGTGTGTGTGTGTCTGTCTCTGTGTGTGTGTGTCTGTCTCTGTGTGTGTGTGTGTGTGTGTGTGTGTGTGTGTCTGTCTCTGTGTGTGTGTGTGTGTGTGTCTGTCTCTGTGTGTGTGTGTCTGTCTCTGTGTGTGTGTGTCTGTCTCTGTGTGTGTGTGTGTCTGTCTCTGTGTGTGTGTGTGTGTGTCTGTCTCTGTGTGTGTGTGTGTGTCTGTGTGTGTGTGTGTGTGTCTGTGTGTGTGTGTGTGTGTCTGTCTCTGTGTGTGTGTGTCTGTCTCTGTGTGTGTGTGTCTGTCTCTGTGTGTGTGTGTGTCTGTCTCTGTGTGTGTGTGTGTGTCTGTCTCTCTGTGTGTGTCTGTCTCTGTGTGTGTGTGTGTGTCTGTCTCTTTGTGTGTGTGTGTCTGTCTCTTTGTGTGTGTGTGTCTGTCTCTTTGTGTGTGTGTGTCTGTCTCTGTGTGTGTGTGTCTGTCTCTCTGTGTGTGGTGTGTGTGTGTCTGTCTCTCTGTGTGTGGTGTGTGTGTCTCTGTGTGTGTGTGTGTGTGTGTCTGTCTCTGTGTGTGTGTGTGTCTGTCTCTGTGTGTGTGTGTCTGTCTCTGTGTGTGTGTGTGTCTGTCTCTGTGTGTGTGTGTGTGTGTCTGTCTCTCTGTGTGTGTCTGTCTCTCTGTGTGTGTCTGTCTCTGTGTGTGTGTGTGTGTCTGTCTCTTTGTGTGTGTGTGTCTGTCTCTTTGTGTGTGTGTGTCTGTCTCTTTGTGTGTGTGTGTCTGTCTCTGTGTGTGTGTGTCTGTCTCTCTGTGTGTGGTGTGTGTGTGTCTGTCTCTCTGTGTGTGGTGTGTGTGTCTCTGTGTGTGTGTGTGTGTGTGTGTGTCTGTCTCTGTGTGTGTGTGTGTCTGTCTCTGTGTGTGTGTGTGTCTGTCTCTGTGTGTGTGTGTGTCTGTCTCTGTGTGTGTGTGTGTCTGTCTCTGTGTGTGTGTGTCTGTCTCTTTGTGTGTGTGTGTCTGTCTCTTTGTGTGTGTGTGTCTGTCTCTTTGTGTGTGTGTGTCTGTCTCTTTGTGTGTGTGTGTCTGTCTCTTTGTGTGTGTGTGTCTGTCTCTCTGTGTGTGTCTGTCTCTCTGTGTGTGTCTGTCTCTCTGTGTGTGTCTGTCTCTCTGTTTGTGTGTGTCTGTGTGTGTGTGTGTCTGTGTGTGTGTGTTTGTGTCTGATTCAATTAATTGTTCTAGGACAGCAGAATATAATTCTCAGAAGACATTGTCTCTTTCTTCATGGGTACCTTTCTTAACTCAACGGACATCCAAACTATGCCCATTGAGCCAGTTATGACTGTACGGCATTGTAAATCCAGCCCTTCATGTCATTTCAGCTGAATGTGACTTGCTGCAAAACAGTTATCCTGAGCTTATCTCTAGTAATGTGACAGAGATGTTATGTTCGGTATGTAACTCGTGCACCATGTGAGTGTTCTATAACTTAGCAGTATCTGGCCCTCAATTACATCTCTTATCTGGCCTTTAAGGAAGCAGTTTGGACACCCCTGTGAAGCAGTATGTTGGAGACACCTCTAGCACTCAAGGGATTCATCTACTTTTTTAAACCACTGCTTACATTTGTAATCATATTGTTTGCAGCCTTTTGGAGTCCACTTGGACACCACAGTGGTCTAGAACTATATAGTACAGTGTTAACATTACTGTAACCTCCTTGACAGTCTAAGTGCAAAATTTATAATGTGAAATTATAAATGTTTTTCTTTTGCTACATTTTTGTTTTTACGCATTTATGTTCCTGACGACGATCTCCCTGAATATCTTTCCAGATAGAATTCTATCGTGAACTGCGAAAGCAGGGATAGTGCAACAACAATGTAACACTATCCTAGCAACACGGAGTGCTCTGTGTGATGCATTTAATAGGCTGGAGGCAGGCTTTTCTGTTGCTGACATCATATCAATATCCCTACTTTCACAGACCTTGACAGAAAGCTCCCTGGAAACAGTGAGTCCGGGAGATCAGTGTCAGGAACAGAAGTGTAAAATAATGGCTGGAGCAGTTCTGTGGACTGCCATATGTATAGAGCAAAACAACTGCACACTGAGGATAGATCCAAATTCCCATTGATTTAAATGGGGGGGGGGTTAGAAAAAGCTACTATTCAAGGGGGTTTTGAAGTAAACTGGATTTTTTTTAAATTGTCCCTTATGGTGCGATTGTATCACCAGGATTGCTCTACTTTGTCCGGTGCACTTACATACTGATTTCAAGTGAAGTTTGTAACCATTTGGATGCTGGACACATCTCCAGTATTCAACTAGTTAAAATTCAGTCTCCCCCACTTTTTTTTTTTGTTAACACTTTGAGTTCCATATAGGTGAATAAAATGCAATGCAGTGAACTCCTCTCTGATGCTCAGTGGGTTAAAAAAACAAGTAAAAAAACCAATATGAGTGTAAAGCGCTGCGTAATCTGTGTGCGCTTTATAAATAAAGGAATGATTAAGTAAACTGATCAATTGTTTAACACTACATGAGCATATGAGGTATCCTTGTTGGTAACACAGGGCCCTGTAAGCAGTGTTGTCTGTAAGGAACTGAGGAATCCAGCCCTGAAAGAGTCTCTGCAGAGCTGCATTGGAATAACAGATGAACCACACAGCCCTGCCCAGTTTTAATTACTGTTTTGGTTTTTTTTAATTGCTTAATTACTTTAACTTTTTTTCAGGAGATCAGTAGAGTAAAAATGATATCTTTTATTGGCTGAGTGGATCTAGTATGGAAGCTTTCAAGACAACCAGGTCTCATCTTTTGGTCTCTTTTTTTAAGGTCTCTTCTTTAGGTCTCTTCTTCAGGCAGTCATATTATACCTGAAGAGGAGATCTAGTTGTCTTGAAAGCTTGCATCCTCGATCCACTCAGTTAGCCAATAAAGGTATCACTTTTACTCTACCAGTCTCCTGCTTTTTCTATAGCTAACACAGTATCACGTTTACCCTTTACTTTTTTCAGTGCAAGTTCACTCACTCTTGTTAACCTTAATAACCTTTGAATGCCAGAGGGGTACACATTGCTATGCAATGTGTTGCGAACCCGTCTACCCCTCATAGGATTACAGGGACCACTGCTTGTACGGGGGCCCCTTTCTGTGTACAAATGACAATAACGGTTTGTTATTTCAGCAGATCCAGCGCCTTCCTCACCTGTACTATCTCCTGGGAACAGCTCTGAGGTGTCCCCCTTATCAACAGTGGCACAGCCAAAGAAGGTCATAGGCGTCGGGTTTGGGGACATTTTCAAAGAAGGGTCCGTGAAACTCAAACCCAGGATGCCAAGCTCCGAGCCAGAAATGAAAAAGCCTGAAAAGGTTAAGTGTTCGGTGCGGATTACTAGTGTGTCTGCCACTCATCATCTCTGTACACTGACCGCTGGGAGCAGGAGGCATTCCTAACTAATAAGTACTAATTACCCCTGTATTTCCAGTTCAGTACGCTAAAGCTGTGCTAAGCTGGAGCAAACAAATTGCGCCCTTGGGGGGGTGGAATTAAAATTCCCCAAAATTTCATTGATTTAAATGGAACTTTTAACCCCTTGAATGCTATAGAGGTCTACATAAATAAATAACCATTTTCGTTTATATTTTTTGGATGCAATTGCTCTCTGAGAATTGCCATATTAACCCCTTAAGGACCCTTGATGGCACTGGCATGTCATGGGTCGGTGAGTCATAAGGACCCATGATGTGACAGAACCGTCATGGAATTAGGGGCTCCCCGCGTGGCTGTACGCTGTTCGAGGAGCCCTGAACTGGATGCGGCAATAAAAAAAAAAAAAAAAAAATGGTCCTTAAGTGCCGTCCGGGTGCACAATCAACTGGTCCTTGAGGGGTTAAGCTCACAGTGCAAACATGGGTTTTCAAAGAACACCAACCTCCTAAAAAATATCCCCCTCCCCAATACCTTATGATAGAAAATCCTAATGGCCTTTCTGATTTTTGCTTTCTCCTTGAGATGACATCAGGACTGATTTAAAGGGGTAGTAATACTTGAAAATAATTGTATTTTATATTGTAGCCCTTAAAAAAAACATGAAAAATTATATGTCTTATCTCCCAAACCTTTATGGAAAATTAACCCCTTAAGGACCGGTCACACGTGCACACGGCCGGCACTTAAAGAGATAGTAAATTTCAAAATAAAACAGCTCCAATTAATCTTCATAGTATTTGGGCCATGGAGAGTTATTTCAATACTGTCAGAGTTGTAGTTCAGCAGTAATTGAATGATAAAGTATCCCCCTCCCACCCCTTTTACTGATGTAACACTGTTCACTTCAGAACAGAAAGGTGGTGTCCAGATGGCTTGCAGAGAGGGGCAATCTTCAATTAGCATAAGGGGAAAACATGACAAGGGGGGCAGGGTTTTCATTTTTCTTACAGAAAGAAGATTATCCCTTGCTGTGAGCTGTCTGCTCTTAAGACCAGATTCCACATCTGAGGGGAGGTGGCTTAGACTAGGTAAAAGGGGCGGGAGGGGGAAACTTTATTATTCAATTACTCTTGTACTACAAATCTGACAGTACTGAAATAACACTCTCCATGGTCCAAATACTATGAAGATAAAGTGGAGCTGCTTTTATTTTGAAACATTACTATCCCTTTAAGGATCATGATAATAATATATTAAAGGGACAGTAATGTCCCAAAAAGAAGATATCCAGTTTTGTAGCCTTATAAAAAAAAATAATCAATATGCTCCAAACCCGATCTCTCAAACCTCTATGGTTTGAGAGATATAGGGTTTCAAAGTTCGCCCCCCTCTCCCTTTCTCCTGACGTCAGCATCTAGCGGACAGCAGGAGATCCCAGTCAGGGGACCAGCAGGCAGCTCTGCAGCAGAGCCGAGATTGCTTTATCTATAAAGAATTCATTCATTGGAAATGTCTACAAAGTGTGCTTGCAAACCAGGCACACTTTGTAGATTTTCCAATGAATTAATTCTTTATAGATAACGAGATCTCAGCTCTGTTGCAAAGCCTCCTCGAGTCGTACGACTGGATTCTCCTGCTGTCAGCTTTACAGCTGATATCAGGAGAAGGGAGGAAGGGGGAACTTTGAATCCCTATATCTCTCAAACCATAGAGGTTTTTAGAGATCGGGTTTGGAGCATATTGATTATTTTTTTTTTTTTTTTTTTTAAAGTCTACAAAACTGGATATATTTTTGGGGGACATTACTGTACCTTTAATCTCTTTAGTTTTCAATTGTTTACAAGTATGAAAACTGCCTTGCTCCTCACCTTGGAGCACATGCAGAAAAGAAAAAGTGGAGAGATTCTGAGCAAAGGAGCTGCCACCACAGGAGGCAAATGTAAAAAAATATTCCTCTGTAGTTGCTTTGCCCCTTGTATTATTTTTTTTCTATTGAACATAGCGCCCTTAGAGGAGTTAAATGCTCCATTTAACACTTTGAGTGCCAGAGAGGTATCCAACACATTGCAATGCAATGCGTTGGTTACCTCTGGCACTCAAAGGGTTAAAACTTGGTGGGAACTTTAGTGCTGAGTTCCATAATGGTGTCCTGTTTTTTTCTTTGTAGCCATTAACCACTCCATCTTCAGTACCAAAAGTAGCTCGCACCCAGAGTTCAGAGGTAACAAGACCAGACACAGACAGCAAACCTAAAGGTGAGACTGAGATATTGCTGTTACTGCTTGTAATGCCAATGAATGGCTTACACTTCTACACCATTTTGTGGGGGGAACATCTATATTAACACAGTAACATAGTTGTTGAGGCTTAAAAAAAATAAAATAAATAATTATAATAATAATATGCGTCCATCAAATTCAGCCCATGCCGCATCACCCTTCAGAGAAAGGCAATAAATAAATAAATAACCCGCTGAAGCCATTTCCAATTTAGCCCCAAGTAGGTAAAAGCTAATCAATAAATAAATTCCTTCCATACTCCAAATGGCAGTTGGATATTTTGCTGGATCAACATCCTTTTTGCTTTGAATCCAACTGTCGTAATTCTCAATTTTGTTCTGAGCTAGAAAGGTATACATTACTTTTTTAAAAGCAAATACAGTATCCATATTCTGAAGCAAATAATTCTACAGCTTTACTACCCTTATTTTTAAAATGCTTAAGGGAGGTGTTTTCAATATTTCAATACATAATTTATTTCTCTTGATACATGTTAATAAATAGTCAAATTTTATGCACACATTACAGGCATACAAATGGCTGCAAGCACACTCCTCTGGCCCTTAAAGGGTTAAAACGCTCTTATTAAAATGTGAATGAAAATAATTTTGTGTGTATGTGTGTCGGAATGTAGAAAAATGTATGGAGACCTGACCAGGAAGCAGCACATTACATGCAAAGATCTACTTTTCATTATAGTAACAATTTGCAATACAGATCATAAGTATTTGGACATTGACACAACTGTTGTTGTTTTGGCTCTGTACTCCAGTACATTGGATTTAAAACTAAACAATGACTAAAAGGATAAATGCAGAATTTCTGCTTTAATTTGAGGATATTTAATTTTGTTAGTTATTTTAACAAAAGCATTTATCTAGGTAGGTGTGCTTAATTTCTGAAGTGGGTGTATTGGTTTATTTAAATGTATTTTATTTAAATACTAGTTGAAGAGCCCGTTACATGGGCCACAGTGCCACTGCCAGCCGGTCACAGTGCAGTCATTCTCAGTAGAGACTGCCCGCTCCGCGGGTGATACATTGCCAGCCGGTCACAGTGCAGTCATGCTCTGTAGAGACTGCCCGCTCCGCGGCTGATACATTGCCAGCCGGTCACAGTGCAGTCATGCTCAGTAGAGACTGCCCATACCGCGGCTGATACATTGCCAGCCGGTCACTGTGCAGTCATGCTCAGTAGAGACTGCCCACACCGCGGCTGATACATTGCCAGCCGGTCACAGTGCAGTCATGCTCAGTAGAGACTGCCCACACCGCGGCTGATACATTGCCAGCCGGTCACAGTGCAGTCATGCTCAGTAAAGACTGCCCACACCGCGGCTGATACATTGCCAGCCGGTCACAGTGCAGTCATGCTCAGTAGAGACTGCCAGCGCCACGGCTGATACAGAGCAGGATGCTCCTTTGGAACGTCCAGCTATGTATCCGCCTCATCATGGGCAGTCTCTACTGAGCATGACTGCGTCTTTACACACGTTTTAGCAAATTATTATTTAGGAGATTTTTTTTAAAATGCAGCGCTGCTGATAGCTTGTGTTTGCAGCAGGAGCAGAATTTGTCATACTCTGCACTCCCAGCACATTGATAGAATGTACACACTTGAAGTATGAGTAATCTTGTCTAAAGAAAAAATCTATTTACTAGGAATTTTCCTACTCTGTAAAATAAGGGTACTCCCTCTGTTGGTAGTTACTTTATAAAAATGTATTACTGTTCAAATGCCACAAAGTAGAACTGTAGGTGAACTGAGTATAAAAAAAATTAAGCTGTAATAACAGCTTGGAATAACAGAGGCTGAATTTTTTTTTTTTTTTAAATAACAGCTCCTATAGCATCACATTCTGGAAAAATGTGAGCCAAGCAACCAGCCTAGGGTTAGAAATACAAGGGACCCATCATGTGATTACACTGGTTGTCTAGTTTCCAAACACATGCTTTGTCTAGGTTTTGTTCATGTCTTTAGTTGTAAAAGCCATTTTAATGTGCTTATTTCTTATTTTTAAAAAATGCAAGAGAGCTGAAAGATTGTGGTAGGTACAGTTTAATGCTCCTAGCACCCTGTAAGGTACATCAACCCATGCAAATGGTATATCATTGTAATCAGCGGAGGTGTTCTAGCCTGCTAGGAAATTCTGAGGGTTTCAGACTTTACTTGTAAACCACAATAGCACCATATTCTGAAGATTTCATCAATCTAGTCTTGTGCTAAAACACACACATGATCCCTCCCTGAAACTGGAATTTTGTATACTTTTCAAAAACATATATCATTGGAGGGATACATGTTCTTTTCCTGCTTCTTTTGTACCCGGTAGAGTAAAAAAATAAAATAAAAATAAACAAAAATGTACCTTCCATTTTTCAGTTGCAAATTTTTTGGAAGGAATTACTTATAACCATGAATTTTGTTGTTTTGGAATTGAGATGCTACTAACATCTTGTACACCTGGCTCTTATGGGGGTGAATCCTTTCTTTTCTAGATCTGGTGAAAGTTTGTGAACTTGTACAAAGACATAGGGTGCAAATCTGTTAGATAATTCTGGAGAAATAAACATTGCCCAAATTCCCACGTTAACTGAAGTGCCAGAGGGGTGCGCAACACATGGCGCTCAAAGTGTTAACCTTTGAGTGCCAGAGGGTTACACGACACATTGCAAAGCAATGCACTGCAAACCCCTCTGGCACTCAAGGGTTTAAAAGCTTAATTTAACTCAGATAATTTTGATGTATTACATATTGCACACTTGTTTTACCCAACATTATTCAAATTCTGTCTTTATACACATCTCCTGTGTATTTTATAGGGTGAAAATACCCTGCGAGACAATACATTCTATAGTATTGTATTTGGTTTTAACGGGATAGTAATATTTCAAAATAAAAGCCGCCCCAATTAATCTTCATAGTATTTGGGCCATGCAGAGTGTTATTTCAGTTCTGCCAGAGTTGTAGTTCAAGAGTAATTGAATGATTCCCCTTTTACCTAGTGTAACACTGCTCACCTCAGATGTGGAATCTGGTCTTAAGACCAGACAGCTCACAGTAAAGGACAGTCTTCTTACTGTGAGAAAAATAAAAAACCTGCCCCCTTGTCAGGTTTTTCCTTATGCTCACTGAAGGTTGTCCTTCTCTGCGATCCATCAGGACAGTCTTGCTGCTCTGAGGTGAGCAGTGTTACATCAATAAAAGGGGCGGGAGAGGGATACTTTATCATTCAATTACTCTTGAACTACAACTCTGACAGTATTGAAATAACACTCACCGTGGCCCAAATACTATTATGATTAACTGGAGCTGCTTTTATTTTGACAAATTACTATCCCTTTAACTGTTACACTGACGCCTGTGGTCCTGGCAGTGAATGTAACTTGTCCATCGCTTGTAGTGAGTGGAATAAACCACAGAAGCTGAATAAATGAACAACTTTTTTCTTATAGCCAAAGAGACCTGCAAAGCGCTGTACAACTACGAGGGAGTGAACGATGACGAGCTTAGTTTTAAAGAGGGAGATATAATCCACATCTTAAGTAAAGTAAGTCATTTATTTCATATCATGTGATGTTTGTTTTTCAGAATTGTAAAGTTTTTTGGGGGATTTTTGTTAACTCTATGTCAGAATGCGTCAGTTTATTGATACCCTCTAATACTCAGGGGGTTAATAGTAAGGTTGTGTTGTTTGCTTTGATAAGGTACCAGACCTGATCTGGTAGAGATATACTTGTTTAAAGGGATAGTAATGTTTCAAAATAAAAGCAGATCTAATTAATCTTCATAGTATTTGGGCCATGGAGAATGTTATTTCAATATTGTCAGAGTTGTAGTTCAAGAGTAATTGAATGATAAAGTTTCCCCCTCCTGCCCCTTTTAGCTAGTGTAAGCTGTCTTCCCTCAGATGTGGAATCTGGTCCTTAGACCAGACAGCTCACAGCAAGGGACAATCTTTTCACTGTGAGCATAAGGAAAACTCTGCCCTCTTGACAGGTTTTTCCTTATGATCACTGAAGATTGTCCCTCTCGTAATCCATCCGAACAGTCTTGCTGCTCCTTAGGTGAGCAGTGTTAGATCAGTAAAAGGGGAGGGAGGGGATACTTTATCATTCAATTACTATTGAACTACACCTCTGACATTACTGACCTGTTTGTGTTCCTTTAAGCCAGGTTTAGGCAACCTTTGGTTCTCCAGACTGCAGCTCCCATCAGCTGGAGAGTAAAGGACATTTACATCTCGTTTAAAGGGCAGTTATCTAATTTTACAAAGACTGCTCCAATGGGAGCTGATTAAGTAAAAATTAAATAAATAAAAAGCATGGTGCTGCACTGTTGAACCCCAAAATAGCCCTATCATATCATATAGCTGGAACTGAAAGAGAAAGTCTATAACTCTTAGCCCCAAATTCCAACACTGTGTGTACATTACGATGGACTTGCTGTGTCTGGCAATACAGAGGACTTGTGAGGAAGTATATCAGACAGGAAAGTTAACGGTGTGATGTATGCAGATACACCTGGAGAGCATCAGAGACCCCTTTTTGGTCGCTTGTTGTTGCATCAGGATTACAATGAAGGCCCAGCTTAATTACAGGTCTGATTCCAGGGAGAAGATCTACTGATAAGGCAACTATAATATTATAGTTCACCCTTAAGCATTAGCCTGCTAACCCCTTTGATGCTATACAACAGTGCCTAGTAATCCATTGGAGGCTTTTCTAATATCTGATTGGTTCTAATTTTTGCAAAAACGAACTTGCTGTTTTGGGCAAGGCTGTCTAATTGGCAGCCATATCTTTTATATGGGTCTTTGTTTCTCTGGAACTTTACAGTCTTCTCCAGAAGGAAGTTATTGTGTGGAAAGATGCTGGGGCTGATGCTCTAAGAAAAAGTGGTGAAATTCTGGTGTAAGCAAAGTTCACCAGAGGAAATAAAATCCCTTTTGATTTAAATGGTGTTTTTAAAATCTTGGATACTAGAACATTCCAGGTGTTTACCACTTTTAAATCCACAGGGATTTATTTATTCACTATAGCGTTCTTGGTTTGCTCCAGAATTGCATCAATTTTCCTTAGTACATCTGCCTCAGAGGCCACACGTACGTACACACGCACACACACAAACACAGATGCACACACACATACGCGTACATACGCGCGCACACGTACTTACGCACACATGCGCACGCACACGTACGTACGCACACAAAAACGCACATGTATGTATGTATGTATGCACACAACACGTATGCACACACACGTAGGTACACATGTGTACATACAAATACACACGTGTCATGCATACACGTACGAACACACGCACGTGTTTGTCTGTATGATCACATTGGCTGCCATATTGTTGTTCCAGGATACAGGGGATCCCGGTTGGTGGAAAGGAGAACTGAACGGTAAAGAAGGAGTTTTTCCCGACAACTTTGCTGCTATAATACAAGATTCTGAAAAAGAAGTAAGTATAGATTGACTTATCTTAACTCTTTGAGTACTTGCAAACCTCTCTGGCACTCAGGGGGTTAAATGATTGTGGAAACTTATAGAGAGCCTTGTGTATCCCTTGAACATGATGGATTTAACAGTTAGATGCCCGAGAAGTCTTTGGCAACCCCTTGGATGCGTCACAAAGTATTCCAGACTTCTCTAGCCTTTAAGGCAAGGGAATAGTAAATTGTTGGACCTCCAGCTGTTGGGGGCTACAACTCCTTGGGTACTAGCAGAGGTCTCTAACTTCTAGAATTCAGGTGACTTCTAGAATTCGGGGGATGTATATAAAAAGAATTGGCTATTAAAAAAATGTTTACGAAAGGGAAATAATGCACCGAATGACATTTACATTAGAATAAAAATAAATAAATACTTTGTGGCCATATGCACCAAGTAGAAGAGGAAGCAAGTCTGTGGCAAACCAGGGGCACTGTAGGTGAGCAGTAAATCTTCCCATTTGTATAAATGTGACCTTTTATCCAATGATTGCTAGATAGGTCTCCAATGCAACATTCAGTGGGTTAAAGCCCCATTTACATTACTGGAATTTTTGTAACCCGTTGTCCACTTGATTTGAGCTAGAGTTGCTTCCCCCCCCCCTGTTTGCGTATGTCCCTTTAATTGTGTGCTACGGTTTGGATCCTGATGCTTTACCTTTTTAAAATAAAATACAAATAAATAAATATTGGTGTTGCAACCATATATTTTTGAATTGCTCAATTCTAAGAACATATAATTTATCCCTTTGACTGCCAGCATGTGGGATAAACATGATTAAATAATAAATGTTGGCAGTTTTATTTTTTATTATTATTATAATTATTATTATTATTATTATTACATGGACACTAGATGGCACCAAAGAGTTTTAAATTGAATTTGATTGCAGGAGGGGGGAAAAGCAGATAATTCTCAGCTTGACAATAAAATGTTATGATGAGAGAAGATTTTTTTATTTTATACAAATTTAAAGCGGAACTACCACTTTGAAAACACTTTATCTTCAATAACTCCACATCTGGTGACTAGCTGCTTAGTAGCGCTAGTTGCCAGAATTATGACCTTATTCAAAAGAAATATGCTCTCTTACTGGGCAGACAGCAGCACGGACCGCGGACATCTTGCCATAGTGACGTCTGCGTGCCTGCACTGTCAGTCCCTGCCAGGTCTAGGAGGCGTTGCTAGGAGCCGTCCCTCTCCAAAAGGGACTGACAGCGCGGACGTCACTATGGCAAGATGTCCGCACTCCGTGCTGCTGTCAGCCTGGTAAGAAAGCATATTTCTTTTGAATAAGGTCTTAATTCTGGTGACTAGTGCTACTAATCAGCTAGTCACCAGATGGGGAGTTATTGAAGATAAAGTGTTTTCAAGGGGGTAGTTCCGCTTTAAGTTGGATGATTACGCTTCACCTGATATGTCTGTGAAGGTTTCACAGTGCACTGTTACTGGAAAAGATTAGTACATCTGGAACAAAAAAGCATCTTATGGGTCAAATGTCAAACGCTAAAGTGGGGCAGTTATGGAGCAAACAAACTGCCCCACAGGGGAAGAATTAATATTCACTTTGGTTAGAAAAAAAATGTTTTAACCTTTTGAATTCTAAGAGGTCTCCAGTGTATTCCAAAGCAAATGCATTTGAGGCATCTTTTACCCTTTGAAGCCAGAGGGTTACACAATGCATTGCAAAGCAAAGGGTTAACATTCAATGGATTAAATGCCCCAAATGACTCAATGAGATTCTGCTAGTCTCCTGTGGGTTTTTCTGCATGTGGCACTTAACACCAAATCACAACTCCCATTCAGCCCAGCGGGGATTTTCTTTGAATACAGCTGTATATATATATATATATATATATATATATATATATATATATATATATATAATATAGTGAGAGAGATCTGATGATGAAATGCTCGTCCTTATTAATAGTCTGTCTCTTTTACAGAAGCCAAAGAAGCCTCCACCACCAGCAAAAAGCCCAGGTATGTATGTAATCTTGTGTAGTTCATGTATAGCACCCTACATGACAGTGATATAGAGCCGCACGGTTCTAAACACTGGAAGGAGAATTGAACATTGACTGCATTGATATAAAGTTATGTCTGTGCTGGGCTACAAGGCAATGGCCAGTAAGTCCCAAGAAATGCATCAAACCTATGTAAATGCAGAGGTGCACATGACAGGTGCTGGACTACTGCTCCCATTGCCCTTCTCTGTTTTTCATCTGCTGTTGGATGACAACGTCCACACAATAAATTGTGTGTAATTTATTATGGAACTCTACTGCCATATACATGTGGGTTGCAAACGAGGAGCCTACCAGGGTGTAAGCAAAACTCAGTCTTTATCTGGAAAACATCCATGGCCGATGTATTGCCTGTTATGTACATGTAACTCCACAGTACTCATACATCATAGGAACAAGAGGGGTTAACATCCGGTTTCTCCATGCTATAAATATATTCATCCATGAAAATCAGCTTTTACCCTATAAATCATATTTATTTTTGTAAGACTTATGGTTCACTTTGTAGGCTAGGTCAATGGATGGGCAAAAATCCTGTTTAAATTCACTAAAACATGGCTAATGACGCAGTCATGCACAGTAGAGACTGCCAGTGACGAGGCTGATACAGAGCGGGGCGCTTAGAAGGAGCTTCCCGCTCTGTATCAGCCGCGGTGTGGGCAGTCTCTACTGAGCATGACTGGACTGCGACCGGCTGGCTCTGTATCAGCCGCGGTGTGGGCAGTCTCTACTGAGCATGACTTCACTGCGACCGGCTGGCACTGTATCAGCCGCGGTGTGGGCAGTCTCTACTGAGCATGACTGCACTGCGACCTGCTGGCTCTGTATCAGCCGCAGTGTGGGCAGTCTCTACTGAGCATGACTGCAGTGCGACCGGCTGGCAAAGGCACTGTAACAGGCTTTTCAACTAGTAAGATATAAAAAGTACTGTTTAATTCTTGTATTGGCAATTGTATTCCAAGTTTGGAAAAAGTGGCTTGTGATGAAACTGCTTTATTAGGTTAAAGCTTATATCCATTGGAATAAGTGGCTTTTAATTTGTATAACCCCTTTTAACCATTTGAGTGCCATATGGGTGTAATGCAATACATTTCGCACCCCTCCAACATGCCTGAGTCATAATCGATACAATGCTTCATAATGCATTGGAGAGGCTTCTAACGTCAGGAGCTGACAGGAGTATTCAGACCACACTGGTTTGCTACAATACAGGCACATAACTAACTTCACATATAGTTTGTGTGTAAACACCCTGCTGCTCACATACCCGTTTCTCATCTACAGTACAAAAGCCAGAGCTTCGAATGTCAGAGAAGAGGTTTACTCCAAGCAAACCAGAAGAGAAAGGTAATTATCTCATTATCTGCTAAACTGTTGTTTTTCTGTACTCCCAATATGTACTTTTATAGGAATGTAAGTTTATTTGTAATTCCTTATTTTATTGAACTCAGTGACGTTATATGTGTGTAAGGTTGCGTACAATAAAAATTGCACATTTAAGGTACTTAATGTAGTAGAAAATAAATACCAGTAAAAATTAAAAAAAAAAAAAATCCTATATGAGATTAAAAATGATACATCAGTCATTTTTCCCTGTGTCTGCGACACACTGCAAACTGTTTTCTCTGGCGTAAGTGATGGCATGCAGGGACCAATGGAGGTAATGAGATCTCCTCCAGGTGGCAGGGCCCTCAGTGATTCCTCCCACTTGCTGCCCTACGTAGCCCTCCCAATAGTTAGTTAATTTAGTTTACATATCAAGGCCGAAAAAGGGAAAGACAGAAAAGTCAAGAAATAAATGGCAGGGAACCCCTCTCAAAGATGATGAGGCAAAGGCCTCTCAGGGTGGGATGTCCTGCAACTGGACTAAAAGAGAAGGATTTTTTTGGGGGGAGAGAGAAAACTATAGGACTGTGGACTAGAAATATTTGCAGCCAAAATTGGTATGTTGGCATGCAAAATGGTTCACCTTTTAGTATTCTGTAAAGGGATGAACTGGTAACCAGGTAGCAGCTTTGCATTGTTGCTCTGTAGAAATTTGTTGTTTCAAGATCCATGAAGTACTAAGTGAATATGTACAATCGACTGCAGCTAAAAAATGAGCAAGGCAAGATTTAAGAAGATGAACTTGGTTATTAGTCCATTTAAATGGGAACTACCACCCCAACACAATGTACTCTCTAAGTCTTTGTCTTCCTATCGTTATTAGCAATCCATAGTTAGTTTTCTCCAAAAAAGCGTTGTAAGAGCACAATCTTTATACTAATCTTTTCCTGACTATGTCGCCCCTTGAATCCGTTCTGCGCATGACCACTATGGAGCCATTTAGCTCCATTGTACCTCTCTCTGTCTTGCTCATCGCTCATACGTCATTGTCCTCAGCACCATGTGACCTGTCGCGCTCCTGGCATCAAGTGCGGTCAGATCATTTCAGTCTAGTGGGAGCAGGTGCATGTGAGGAACTCTCTATATATAAACCACCGGTCTGTTTCCACTAGGCTGAAATGACTTGACTGAGCTTGATGCCGGGAGCACCACCAAGACGGAGGGAGGTACAATGGAGCTGAATGGCTCCATAGCGGTCATGCGCAGAACGGATTCAAGGGGCAAGATGTCATCAGGTACTGATCTGTGGGTGCCTTTTAGGCCTATGAGAATCTGACTTCTCCTGAACAGCTGTGTAAGATGGTGACCTGGTCATCTTTGCATATTTTCAACAAACATTACAGTGTCAATGTCCTAGCCTCTGCTGCGGTCAGCTTTGGCTGCAAAGGTCCTTCAGGCAGTGGTGCTTGTTAAGGGGTTTGTTTACTATTTTTTTGGGGGGGTTTTTCTGCGTCAGAGTTCTGGACACTATTGTTTCTTGGGCAGTTGTTTGGTGTGCAACTTTGATGTCCTTTGACACCTGAGCTTTTTTTTTTTCTTTTTTACCTCCCAAGAATCATAGTGGATGCTTTGGATTATACCCAGGGTTCCATATTTGATGCAAGAGAAAAGAGGATTTTAGTGAACTTACCATTAAAGCCTTTTCTCTTTGTCTATATGAGACACATGATTCCCACCCAGAGAAAATAAAACAGATTATAAGTCCTCGGACAGAGGGACTTTGTTCAGGGGATTGTCTTCTTTTTTTTTTTCATCTCTTGTTTTCTTTCTGCTACTTTGCAATATTTTAACCTGAGCATTTGGGATAAGACTTGAGGGAAAGAAGGGGCGTCTTTGCCTCAAAGGCCCTCCATATTTTTGAAGTGTCCAGCCTTCTGGAGGAGGGAACTTTACCTCATGGTTCCCAAGTTACACACTGACTAGGAGAAAAGGCTTTAATGTGACGTTCATTAAAATACTCCTTTCTTGTAGGCATTACAACACAATTCAAACAAAAGCTTGCAGCACTGTATTTTATAAAATAAAGCTGGAATGTTTAGTAATAGTGCATTATAAACTCCTGCCATATGGAAGTACAAAATACAAGAAATATTAGTGACTTGCTGCTGACTTGTAGGAAAGACTAGTCACTGATGTAACCCACTTGCTACCAAAATGGCTGCAGCAGTAATTTGCAGTAAAATGACAATCCTCTTTCCATATGGAAATAGTAAAAGGGTTAATATAAATAAAAAAAGGTTGGTAAATTGAATAAAATAATGTAAAATATGGGATCTTGGTGCTATGTTGTCAGTCCTTTTTATGTTCTATAATTACAAAACAAGGGTTAAACCCTTTAGGTGCTAATTGTGTGCATCCCCCCCCCCAGCACTCAATGGTGAAATGCATGTTGAACCATTTTTTGTGTCCACAATGTGCAAAGACAGTTGCACACCTCTGTTAACAAGCATAGGAGATACCTGCCCTCCTTGTGAGTGAAACACCCTCCTTCCCACGCATTATCAGCATGTACTGTGGTAGCATCCTTGCTCACATATACAGAGGTATTTTTTATCTTTGTCATTGGTTTTAATTGTGTATTGGTAGACACGTTGTCTTGATTTTGCAAGATCTTTTAAAACTGCCTAAGTTGTTTTAAGGTGACAGTTCTACTTTATAGCCTTGTAAACAATGCATTAGAGACATCTCTAGCATTCAAGCGTTGAAAAGCCAGATTTAACTTAATGTGGCATTTATTGAATTTTTTTCTTGGAATGAGCTCTTCACGGGAGGGGATGGGGACAATTAAAGTTCCGATTTATTTTTTATAAGGCTTTTACATGCCAGAGAGGGGGTGATAAAGTCACATTTAAGTTGATATAGAATTTGGTGAACTTTCATTTGAGTGCAAGAATTTCCCATATTTTACTCCATGAATGAGACTGTGTGTGTGCCAATAATCCACATAGTAATGAATGTCTGTGCCTGAGCTTTTCACACATATGTGCATTTTACATTTGTAGATGAAAAGCCATTGTTGGACCTTAAGCCTTCCAAACCTGCTGCACCTCTTGTTCCACCTAAGAAACCCACTCTTGTAAGCAAGGCCAACAATCTGATTGGAAAGCCAGGGACAATCCCACCTAAGAGGCCTGAAAAGCCAGCCTTGCCAACACCAGCATCCAAGTAAGCCCATCAGAATCAGTGCTACTTTCCTTATTCCGTGCATTGCAACCGGACTTTCACTGTAGCTAAAGTGTTCACATGCTTCACATATAGATTGCTGCATTTTACACACAATTTATGAATATGTATTGTAGGACTTTTCCTGCAGAGTAAAAGGGATGTACCTCATTTAAATATTTTTACATTTTTTAAACGTGTTCTTTTTCAGACTTGCTGCAGTTTCATTTTGTGGTCACCAGTTGGCACTATTGCGATTGCTTCGTATAGAGAGCCTCAGTCTGTAGCTTTAAAGGGCTAGTAATACTTAAGTATTACTAATCCGTATAGTAAAGTCCTTTTAAAAATACATATATTGCCCCCAGTTTCGTCTCTCAAACCTTTATGGTTTGAGAGATAATCGCTCCTAAAGTTGCTCTCTCCCTCCCCCTCGCCCTTCCCCGAAGTCAGCGTTGTAGCTGATTAAAGATAAATCTGGTATTAGATCATCAGGCGGCTCTGCAGCAGAGCCACAATCATGTTAATTGTAAAAAAAAAATATTTCACTAAAACTGTCTTCTACGTGTGCTTGCAAACCAAGCACATGTAGAAGACCATTTCAGTGAAAGTTTTCTTTTTTTATTAACGCGATCGCGGCTGTGCTGGAGAGCCACCTGAAAGTCGTACGACAGGCTTCCCTTCAGTCAGCTAGAACTCTGACTACGGGGAAGGGGGAGGGAGAGGGCAACTTTAGGAACGATCATCTCTCAAACCATAAGGGTTTGAGAGATGAAACTGAGGGAATACATGTATTTTTAAAAGGACTTTACTATAGGGATTAGTAATACTTAAGTATTACTCTCCCTTTAATCTCTCCTATAGACTGCAATAGAAAAACGTAAGTTTCCCTCTCCTGTCATCATCACATCCCATATGATATAAATAATCTGAGCAGTTCTGGAGCAAGCTAGCTACATCATAGGGAACAAATACAGATTCTCCAAATGTTTTGAAGATCTTTCAAGCATTCAAGGGGTTAACCCCCAGTTTAAGCACTGGGCACATTTATTGGTACCCTGTAGTGTTGTGGTCTAAGAATTTACAAACACAAAACAGACCATAAAACTGCACTCCCCCAGCCTAGTGAAAAATAGTGTGCCCTGTATTTGGCATATATAATAATACTATTAATTCATTTGAGGCTCTAGTGCCCACATTTTTGGCCAAAAAGTGGGGGTAAGCTTGCCAACCGCACCAAGGTACCTCAAAGTGTGGAAAGTACCTACTCTAGACACTTGCAGTCCCTATCTAACAAATAAATACAATACGAAAAATGATATAAAAAATAGTTCCTGAAGAGATGTTTTAGTAAGGCGTTGAACAGAACAGGGGACCCTTGAATATATTGTATTCTGTAGTGCATGAGAGTCCCCATGTATGCAATTAAAAACATACAACGCACCATGTTTAAAAAAGGGTTCAGAGGGGTACTTGCCCTGTGTGTCTGCAAGGAGTGAATGCCCATACAAAGAGCTGATCTCCCTCAGCCTATATAGGTAGCTTATTACCACCCCCGCAGGCCACATGAGGAATAATCAGTTGGAATAGGCAGAGTATATGCAAGCTCAAATTAACCTCTAAATGGCCCTAAATGTGTGGTGTAAGGAAATAGTGTAATGAAACATTCATACAGTATATAATAATAAAAGTGAGACGCTGCTGAAATAAGTAAAGAGAGATATGTGAAGGCAGACAATTTAATAAGTGTTGTTATGTATGCCCAATACAAACATTATTTTTATAAAAAAATAAAAATTATAATAAATAATGTATTATTAAATACATACACATATCTATTGTTAAACACTAAGGTGGGTACAGCGATGTAAGCTGTTTTTTTTGTCTGGTCTAAGAATTGCTCCAGTCCATCTGAGCATATGAGCTGCCTGCATTTCTGCTAAACACCTGTAGAGGTCAGTCTATGATTTTGTACTCCTACCCAGTACAATAAAGCTAACTGATCTAAAAATTCTCGAATGTGGTTTTATGACTTTAATACAATGGTTCTCAACTTTTTTTTTTTTTCCTCAAATCACCACAAACATGCAGTCTGTAACTTTCGAGGCACCCTCACATATTTAATGTGATTTATCAAGGCATATTAAAGGGTACAATTAATAAATATACAGATATTATTAGGTCTTACAATCATAGTGATAAGAATAAACTTATTATACATAACAATTTCCATATGTCTACATTTAAAAGACAATATTCACATACAATGTATGTGTATACTGTCTGGTATGAGCAGGAATACCAACAGGTATTCCATAAAAGTCAGCTCTTAAAACGGAATGGTCACCATCATAATATTGCCCCCCCCCCCCCCCCCAATCCATTACTAATATAGCGATAGGCAAAGGCATACTTCTATTCTGTTGAATAAGCGTTATTGAAGAAAATCAACTTCATTGGCAGGCTTCCACTGCACAGAGCTTACAAGAGTAGCTCTGTGCGCCTGCTCATTCAGCCACTTCTATTACCTTAAGGTACCATCAAACATCACCACCAATCCAGGCAGTGCACGGAACAGACAGCACAGACTCAGAGGTAACTTTCCTCTAACATGTCTGCGCTATTTCCGCTGAATGCCTGCAGAAGAAGCTGGTTTACTTAATAATGCGGACTTTTTCAGCATAAGTATGGCTTTACCTATCTCTAGATTAGTAATGGATTGGGGACAATATTATAATTGTGATAGTTCCGCTTTAAACAGCTCTGTTTATACTGTTTGAGTAATGTCATTTAGTGGTTGAGATAATGTAGGGCTAAAACAGGATGTTACTGCACAGCATGCATTAATTTGCATAATGTATACATCTACAATAACTTACATATTAGTTTTCTTAAAAGAAATTGCTAATTTAACATATTGGTGATTTTGAAACCACCCAAACTGTTTTCTGGTGATAGTGTCTGCAGCTTAGAAAAAATAAATTAATTAAAAACATGGAGTAAAAATGCTTTTTAGTTTTTTACAAAGTGGTAGGTTGACCTTCGTAGTGTTCTCATTCAGTAATATTGATCTGTTAAACTACTTGAGGACCATTGCGTTGTGCAACCTATTGGTTTGCAATGCTGCAGACCCTTTTGGTCCACAAAGTGTTAATAACAAAGAAAATGTTCATTTCTAACAGTTTGCTCATCCAATTCAATTTTAGACCTAATGGAGATTCACCAATAAATCGCCCCAAACTGGAACTGGACCCTCTCAATAAAACAAAAACGGACCTTGAACAATTTCTTAATCGACCAAAATCAGTAGAAACTGAGCCACAGAGCAAAACCAAAACTGACCTGGAACCGATACTGAGCCGACCAAAATCAGAAGTGGAACCACACAGTAAAACCAAAGCGGACCTGGAACATATTCTGAGCCGGTCAAAATCGGACGTAGAGCCACATAGTAAAACCAAAACAGACCTGGAACAGATCCTGAGCCGACCAAAATCAGACATAGAGCCACACAGTAAAACCAGAATGGATCTGGAACATGTTCTAAACCGACCAAAATCAGTAGAAGTGGAGCCATGTGCAGTTAGAAGTCCAGGAGAAACCGGTAAGTCCATTTCTATTTCCCTGTTTTTGTTAGATGTGGAATCGGGGGGGGGGGTATAGTGTGTGTGTGTGTGTGTGTGTGTGTGTGTGTGTGTGTGTGTGTGTGTGTGTGTGTGTGTGTGTGTGTGTGTGTGTGTGTGTGTGTGTGTGTGTGTGTGTGTGTGTGTGTGCCACCATAAACCCTCAGAGCTGTTTGTAGCCATGCCCAGACGTCAGTACTGTTTGTGTGACCAACACAGTATGGCTGCCCTTTAACCGTTGTCTAATCTGCCTCGTGAGAAGTCCAACCCTGTCTATGAAATCAGTTTAAAATGCTTGTTTTGTAATTTGTGTTTTATTGATGTTTCTTCTTTACCACCAAGTGAAAATGTCTTTGTAAAGATAAATAAAAAAAAATATACATTTTTAAATCTACTGCCAAGTGAAAATCTATTTGCAAAAATAATTTTAAATGAATATACATTAGTCAGTGGAAGTAAACAATCGCTCCTAATAAGAATTGCCGTGGTGCCATATTCACTTGGCTTGATACATGAAATATGCAGTAGAAAGAAGCACTCTTGAGAGAGATGCACTAAGGTGGGGACCAGGATCTCCTGCTGTTGGCTACATGCTGATGTCAGGGAAAGGAGTGGGAGGGGGGGGATCTTTAAAACGTTCTGTCTCTCAAACTATAAAGGTTTAAAGTGTTAGTAATGTCTAAAAAAAAAAGTTTGGTTTTTTTTTGCATTTAGAAGAGCTTAAAAAGCTGAGCTAAATGCAAAAAACTGTATCTCTCAAACATCTATGGTTTAAGAGATACAGGCGTTTAAAGTTTGATTTCTCCTACTGACAGCTGTAAAGCTGTCAGCAGGAGATTCGTGTCGGTCGACACGCTGGAGATTGAGAAGTGCCGGGATCTCGTTACTTACAAAGAATCCCTTCACTGGAATATTCTAAAACGTGTTCCTAGTGTTCAGGCACACGTTTTAGACCATTCCAATGAAGGGATTCCTTGTAAGTAACGAGATCTCGGCACTTCTAAAGCTCCAGCGTGTCAACCGACACGAATCTCCTGCTGACAGCTTTACAGCTGTCAGTAGGAGAAATCAAACTTTAAACGCCTAAATGCAAAAAAATTTTTTTTAGACATTACTAACACTTTAAGAGAGAGGACTTGCACCGATCTATTTCTTTTTGAACTTCTACAATATTACTTTTTATTCATGTAGAACATTACTAACCCTTTAAATTCTAAAGAGCTCTCCAGTGCATATGCCAAAGACCTCTCTAGCGTGCAAGGCAATTATATTCGAGGGCATAATCTCTGCTTACATTTTTTAGAGGAGCGTGATCGTATTGCACCTCCAAAGCTCCAATTTTCCAGTTTGGCAATGTAGTTCCGACATCGCCAGTTGCTGATGTAAAGGTTTCTGTAGATTTTAACTCTTTGATTGCCATAGGAGTGTGCTGCTCATTGCATACAGGATTACCCAGAACAGAACAAGTCAGTGACTCTGTGCCTTTTGTGTGTAACCCTGTGCAGTTAGTCACTTATTCTGCACATTTTAGACTATATCTTTAAAGAGAGAGTAATGTTTCATAATAAAAGCAGCTCTAATTAATCATCATAGTATTTGGACTTTGGAGAGTGTTATTTCAATTCTGTCAGAGTTGTAATTCAAGAGTAATTGAATGATAAAGTGTCCCCCTCCCACCCCTTTTACTGATGTAACACTGCTCACCTCAGAGCAGCAAGATCGTCCGGACGGATCGCAGAGAGGTACAATCTTCAGTGAGCATAAGGAAAAACCTGTCATGTGGGCAGGGTTTTCCTTATGCTCACAGTTAGAAGATTGTCCCTTGTTGTGATCTGTCTCATCCCAGGATCAGATTCCACATCTGAGGTGAACAGTGTTACACTAAGTAAAAGGGGAGGGAGGGGGATATTTTATCATTCAATTACTCTTGAACTACAGCTCTGACAGTATTGAAATAACACTCTCAATGGCCCAAATACAATGAAGATTAATTGGAGCTGCTGGTTTTGTGAAACTTTACTATCCCTTTAAGGTGTCCCGGTACCTTCCTTTTAGAAAATCACCGCTGGTATTACTTGTACTGTAACCCTTTAAGTGCTCGTGCTCAGGGGATGTTCATCACTTTGCTCTGCAGCTGGTGCACATATCTATTAAGATGAGCAGTACAAATGTTTTTTTTTTTTTTTTTTTTTTTTTTTTTAACTTAACATGTGTCTTCTCTTTTTAAGAGGTAAATAATTTCTCTTTGTACTTCACTTTTTTGACGTTGTGTATTCTTCAAGTATAAATTGGCTATACTTTTTCTTTTCTTACACTTTTATGTGCCTGACGTTGAGTGACATTTTCCAGAGAGCTTTCTGTAGTGGAGTTTGAAAGCAGGGATAGTGATACAATGGAACATCATCCCTGCAGCACAGAATGCTCTGTATGCTGCAAAGGTTTTTCTACATTGTATAGGTCTTTTTTACATTGTATCTCTATCATCAGGGACATACATATGTAAAGAAAAATGTGTAAGTAATTTGACTTTACATACTCTTCAAAAGAAATTTGACTCACTGTAACCCTTTGAGTGCCAGAGGGATGCACAGCGCATTGCTTTGCAATGCTTTGCGTACCCCTCTGGCACTCAATGGGTTAATGCAATGTAAAATTGTACATTGTTTTGTTTAAAACCCAACAATGTTTTGCATTCATGTTCCAATGTGTTACTGCACAGCGCCATCTAGAGGTTACATTTAATTGTTTTCTGTGCAGTGTCACCTTTGGCTTTTTTCCCAAACCATCCATCTAGTATCAATTAATCTTTTCAATCCGTGGTTCTCAAATATTTTGAAGTAGTAAAAACCCTTTCATTCAGATGAAATCCCTCAGAACCCTAACAGCCAAACACTTTGGATGCTAGAAAGGAGATGCTATGCATTGGTGCCTCTCTAACATCCAAGGGGTTAACACTGGGTCAGCATTAAATTATGTTCTATATATTGATACTTATAGTTAAATGCATCTTTATGCAAATTGTTTCTAGTAACTTAAAACTATAAGGCTAATTTTTTTTTTTTTTTTTTTTTTTTTAAAGATACCCTGTATAACTGCATTTGATAATATTGTTTTTCCCAGATAAGATATTACAATTCTTATTATAAGTTACATCTAATATACATCAGAATGTCTCTGTGTGAAATGATCCATCCACTGGCAGTCCCAGTACCACACGAGCACTGCCTGCCACTTCAGTAGTCTTCCAACACACACACACAGCTTCTGTCTTTTCTCTCATTTTTTTTCTTTCTTTTCGCTCTCTTCTCAGTTGGTATGGGTGCTAGAAGCACAAAACTATACAGGTCTTATTTTTTGAATACCTGTCTGCACTAAAGTAGTCATAACCACTTACCAATACAATTTAGTGTTCATGGTGATAACCAAAATGTGCTTAACATAGTTTGAACGCATAATTACCCTGTAGCATCAAAATAACTGCGTATATGAGGGGTCACTTGCCTTTCTAACTCTAGCGTGGTATGTCCAGAAGGCAGAGCTAAAAGAGAATATAGAAGTATTTTACATTTATTCACCTTCAAATATACTGGTAACTCGTACTATCATTAGCTACTGCTTTTCTTAGAAAAATGGCACCCAGTGGTATGAGTTAACATAATGTAGGAAGTGACAGAAACTCAAAACTACTACAAACTCTAAAAGCCGAAAACCAACTGCATCAAATGAGGGGTTATTTGCCTTTCTACCCTAGGTTAGTGAGCACAGCAATTTTTTTTTCATATCCCTGGTATTGAGTGCCCCTCGCTTCCAACAAGGTTTGAATAATTATTTTTTACTGTTATTTATACTGTGTTTATTTGAAACTCACATATTTGCTCTAATGGATGTTGGGGAGTTCATGTGAATTTTATCTTCTGAAAGCTGAACCATACGGTGTAGCCATCCTTGGACCTCAATAACTGCTCTCCAGCTTGAAAACCATTAGTGAATAGGCTTCATAGAGTAACATAGGAAGTGGCGATGTGATATCACTGGAGAAGTTCTCTCTTCTTTATCACCTCTTAGCGCATCTCACCCTTGAGTTTCAAAGGAATATCCAGCCCATTGTAAGGCAATGGATTGGGTACCTCTTTGGCACTCAAAGGGGTAACCCAAAGTGTTGTAAGAAATGTAGAGAAAATCTTTGGCAAATTAATTGCACCATAGGGGGACAAACAAAAATTCCTGTTGTCTTAAGATAGGGGTTGTAATTATTTGAATGACAGAGAGGTCCCAAAAGCAATTGCGTTGCAATGCATTTAAAGCGGGACTAACACCCCTGCAAGATGTAGCCTCAGTTAGAGGGCTACAATCCGTGATAACTCGCTGTGTAATTATTATTATTTATTTTTTTTTAAAGTGTTATTAAAGAGTAATCCGTTAATTCCAAAAAGTACCTGGTGACGTCTCCCCCCCTCCCCCAGAGAAGCGCATTGCGCATGTCAGCACGGAGCCGATCGTCTCTCTTGTAACTCCCCCCGGCTACACAAAAACACCTACATCATCAGCTTTAGATTCTCGGACCAGCAGGAAAATCTAAAGCTGATGATGTAGGTGTTTTCATGTAGCCGGGGGGAGTTACAAGAGAGCCGATCGGCTCCGTGCTGACATGCGCAATGCGCTTTTCTGGGGGGGAAGACGTCACCAGGTACTTTTTGGAATGAACGGATTACTCTTTAATAACACATTTTTAAAAAAACAATAATTACACAGCGAGTTATAACGAATTGTAGCCCTCTAATTGAGGCTACATCTTGCAGGGGTGGCAGTTCCGCTTTAATATACCTCTGGCATTCAGAGGGGTAAATCTTTGCTATATATAGTTGTATTATTAATTACATCATGACTGCAATATATATATATATATATATATATATATATATATATATATATATATATATATATATATATATATATATATATATACTCCATTTCACCTTACGTGCAGTAGAGTATTATACACAAGTTAAAATTAAACCACCAGTATTCCCTCTCCCCCTTTCCTCCTTCTCACCACTTCAATAATTTATTTTGAGTCCTTAAGGAGGCAACTTGGGAGCTCTGTCAAGCAGGCGACTGTTCTTCAATCCTTTGAGGACCCCTGCTGTTGGGGAAATTGAGCTGGTGCCCTGTTGGGACTTTCAGGTCCTCACAGGACACTGCCGTACATTTAGTGTGCATTGGTCTGTGCATTGAAGCTGTTAGTTCCCTGACAGGACCTAAAGGTGCCGACCGGAGCACCAGCACATTTTCCCCAGTGGCAGAGGTCCTTGAAGGACTAAAGAGAAGCCAAGGAAGAGAGCAGCAAATGGAAGCCACCTGCTGGACGGAGCTTCTGGCTGCCTCCTCAGGGGGGAGAGGGGGAGATATGAAAGAGGGGCTCAAAATACGTTATTGAGGTGTGGGGGGTAGGGTGCTCAATATGAGTTTATAGTACTAGTAATTACCTGGATGGTAGAGACCTCTCACTTTCGAGATGTGTCTAGCTTCCAAAGGGGTTATAAGGAGCATACAAAGCATGGTTTAAAATGTGGAAAAATACATGAAATGGTCCAAGAAATGCACTTGGTATATAACTTCTCTCTTGTATGTTAGTGATTATCATACCTGGGAGCTCTCCAGATCTGCCTCAGAGACTCCGATTTTCAGACTGAATTACCGGGTCTCTGGGGGCAAAGGGTGATTCTCCAGGGGTGGTGTTTCTTCTCCTTCCCACCCTGTTCCTCCCTCTTCCCACCCACTACTCCTCTTTCCTCTCCTGTTCTGCCCACTTCCCTCCATTTTAAGACACACAGACGAAAAAGCCCTCCCCTCCCGATAAGCCCAGCCCCTTTTATGACATGAATTGCGTTATTGACATACCCTGTCCTGGAGCTCAGAGAGAAGATGTTCCCAGGTATGGTAATTAGTGTTTCTCCACAACTAGCCAGTTGGCAACTTTGATTTTGTAATAGATTTCAAAATCACTTACATAGATTTATAGATTATGCACATTAAGGCATACCATGCAGGCACTTAGTTTTACCTCCCCAGCTCACTTACACTCAACCCATTCAGTTCTAGGGGTGGTGAGCAATGCATTGCCTCTGTGCACAGGAGAGGAAAATGTAGAACTAAAACAAGAGGGTGCCAGTAAGGCATACCTTCGTTTGCATAATCTATAAAGGTAAATAAGTAGGAGTCTAATTTAAAAAATGACTAATGTAACATACAGAGTTCTTTCAAAATCACCAAAATTAGTTTTTAGGTAATGTTGTCCCCTTAAAGGTATAGTAATGTTTCTATTAAAGTGTTGCTCCTAGTCGTCTTTGTTTTTTATAACATGCAGCACTATAATCCTTTACTTAATTATTTGTAGTTCAAACGCTATTGATGCTGAAAGAATCCTCCTTCCATCTCTTCTGGCCACCTCCCCTTAGAACTGTAATCCGGTCATGGGACTGGACGTATGCAGCGAGGGACAATCTTCAGTCAGTAAGTAATAAGGAAAACCCCACCCCCTTGAGGAAGGAGGGCAGGATTTTCCTTTTGCTTACTGAATATTGTCCCTCGCCACTCTCCATCTGGACCAGACTGAGAGGCAGAGAAAGGCTGGAGAGGGATCTTTTCCTCTCTAACAGTGTTTTAACTACAAATCTGTAAGTAACTATATAGCTCTATGTGTTATAAAAACCATAAAGAAGACTCGGAGCAACACTTAATGGAAACATACCTATCCGTTTAATGTGTTTGAAGAAGTGGAAGGAAGTCTGCAGTAATACCTGAAAGCTGATCCAGTAATGATAATAATCCCAAAGACATTTTGCAGTACTATGACTGTTTACATCCCGCTGTACCAATAAATGATTGAATTGCATGGCATGTCCTGCACTTGGTTTGCATTTTGCATGGCGCACTAAAAGAGAACGTGTTTCCTTGGAAAGCGTATGACTTGATTAGATAAGACAATCTGGTTGCAGTTGAAGGATGAGTACGCTATGTTTTTCTTGCTACTAGTACTAATATACTGAGCATGCCAAGGCCTTTCTGTTCCTTCTACAACTGTTTCCTTTGTCCTGCTTTGTAAAGTAAATTTTGTTTGGAAATCTTTTTCTAGACATTCCTCTCCTTCACTTTTCTTTCCAGATTTTGTTTCCTCTCCTGTCTGCCATGTTTCCCTTCTCTCGTGTCAGGAACTTACCCTACCCTACTCCATTTTGGTAAGATCACGTTCTTTTGCAGAAATCCTCAATGTATGCTTAGTTTAGAGGAGAACTAACATTTCCTAATTATTACCTCCCACTTATCTTACTATGGCCATGAAACCCTAATGACAGATTTTTCCCTTGCTCCTTGGTTTGAGAGCTGCCCTCTTCAGATCAGTCCTGGATATGTCATGTCTGTGGAGGATGATGTCAGAGGTGGCAGCAGGATTACAGGAACTCCAACTCTGCACCCTACCCATGGTAATAGTAACACTTTAAGTGCCAGAGGGGTATCCAATGCATTGCCAAGCAATGTGTTGGATACCTCTCTGGCATGCAAAGGGTTAATGGTCAGAGAGGTGTACAATGAGTAAAACAAGGAGACTCTCACTGCTGAGAGATGTTTTATTCAAAAATTATTACAGATCAAACTCTAATGTTTAGGTGCAGTATCTCAGTAGCTTGAAATGTTAGTGGTGCTTTTGCAACACATTCCTATGTACAGTTCTGGTTAGTTGACCATAAGCTGCCATAGAGATGGGTTCACTTTCAAACTAGTGCACTATTGTGCAATCAACCAAATGCCACATTAAACATGTCGCTGGCATGAAAAGAGCGACATAAGAATCTCATCCGCGTCAAAGGAACAACATTCTGATGTTGAGTGCTGAAACGTTGCACGTTTATATTGTAATTCACTGTCACCCATAGGATTATTAATGCTCCACAGTAAAATCTAGCTGCAGTGCCTCTGTGAGGAGGAAGGGGCAGGAGGTCACTTTGCAGGTCTGAGGTGTCCCAAAGCATGTAAGCATTCGTTGGATACCTTTCTGACACTCAAAGTGTTAAGAAAGCAGCAACCAATCAAACTTCAAGTCTGACATTGGTCCTGCAAAGTGACCTCCTGCCCCTTCCCCCTCACAGAGGTACTGCAGCTATGGTGAAGCAACAGTAATCCTATGGGCGACAGTGAATTACAATATAAATGTGCAGTGTTCCAGCCCAACATGTTTAATGCAGCATTTGGTTGGTTGCCCAGTAGCGGGCGACATATCAAAAGGATACCCGTAGAATGGTGTGGCAACAGTAAAATTTCAGGCCATTGAGATACTACACCTTATCAAGTTTCAGCTGCAATCATTTTTTATTTAAACACCTCTGCAGTTGGAGTACCCTTGTTTTACTCGGGAGGATAAACCCTCCAATATATATATTTTGCATACTAGGTGTTACTGTCTCTTTAAGTACTGCTGGCAAAAATGATGTCCACCTCCATGAACATAACATCCTGAACTGATTGAAGATGTTCCGTCTTAAAGGTACAATGGCAGAATTCACAGGGCCCATTAGTATTTGCTGACCATTGTAAGGTAACTGGTGGTGGTTGTTAGAATGTGTACTCCTTTTAATAGTTTCTGTCCTCAGGCAGGTAAATTAATATCAAGATGTAAAAATGAAATGGTCTTGTAGACATTAACCCTTTGAATGCCAGTGGTTCACAACACATTTCTTAGCAATGCGCTGTGTACCACAGCTGTGGCATTCAATGGGTTAAATGTTATACGCAAAATAGGCATCTGAAAAAAAATATTTACAATTGTTAAAAAATATAATTTTAACCCCTTGGATGCTAGAGTGGTTCCAACAATTGAGAAGCAATGCATTGGCGATGTTACTAGCATCCAAGACGTTGGCTATGTCTTATTTAAATCCTCCAGTACCCTTGTTTCTTTTAAAGGAACAGTAAACTTGTTTTAATTGGTGGGGAGGGGGGGAGTGTTTATGGGTTTTCCCTGCTGAGTAAATCAATGACTTTCCCACTGCTGGGACATTTTGCAATGCACTGGCCACCCCTCTGGCAATCAAAGGGTTGTAAGGTATTATAAATTATTTTATTTGGACATCAAACTGTTAACAATGACAATGCCAACTGGTGTCCAAAATTCAGTGTATTTTCTTATATAGATTCGGTGGAAGAGCTTGAGTCACAGACTGACTCTTCATAGTAAGGAATAGGAACATCGTCACCTGGTGACCACAATAGAAAATTGAAGCTTAATATTAAAAAAAAACAAAAAAAAAACGTTTTTGTCAACTAATTTAATTGCATGCATTTTTTCATAAAATGTTTACTTCTCCTTTGACCCTAGATTTTAGGGCTCTGAAATAATTGTGGTGTTCAACCCTTTGTGTGCCACAGAGGGTGCATTGCATTTCAGGTTAATGCTTTACACACCTTTCAGACACAGAAGGTTAATTGGGATAATTGTGTGTGTGGCAGCATTTGATCACCAGGAGTAACGAAAGAAAATGGAATCTGAATGAAAGATCTGACTAGCTAGCCCACAAATAGGCTACATAACATAAATGGAGACTACCTACATCACTTAACGTTTTGCAAACGATAACCATTCCAAGGAAAATCACAGTACATGGACAAGGACTAGAAGATGTGGACATGTATGTTACCATGGACAGGAAATGTCAACTGATGGAAACACCATGATGCAAATTGAGCATTGAATAAAATTGGAATGGGAAGCATTTGGAAAACATAGTAGTACTGTCTTTAAAGGGACAGTAATGTTTCATAATAAAAGCAGCTCTAATTAATCATCATAGTATTTGGACTTTGGAGAGTGTTATTTCAATTCTGTCAGAGTTATAGTTCAAGAGTAATTCAATGACAAAGTATCCCCCTCCCGCCCCTTTTACTGATGTAACACTGCTCAGCCAGATCAGAAGGGAGGTGTCCAGGTAGACTGCAGAGAGGGACAATCTTCAATTAAGATAAGGGAAAAACCTTAAAAACTTGTCAAGGGGGGCAGGGCTTTCATTGTTCTCATAGGAAGAAGATTGTCCCCTTCTGTTATCTGTCTGGTCTATGGACTGCATTACACATCTGAGAAGAGATGGCTTACACTAGGTAAAAGGGGCGGGAGGGGAAACTTTGCTTGTGAATATCTCTCAAACCATAAAGGTTTGAGAGATAAGACTTATATTGTTCTTTGTTTTTTTAATGCTTACAAAATAAAGTAAAGATAAAACAAAGTATTACTATCCCTTTAAGACAAATTTACCACTGCCTCAAGTGAAATGTTTTCGACCCGTGTGTCCTTTCGTATGGCTGTGAAACATGGACGCTGAATGCCAAAGCCATACAAAACTTAAGGTTACACAGAGAAGTATCAAGCGGCAAATTCTAAACATAACAAAAAAAAAAAGACAGAAAAATGAGTGTATGGATCCATCAGCAAACACAGGTCTGTGATGTTATTGAAAGACTAAGGCGACTGAAATGGAAATGGACAGGCTACATAGCAAGAAGACCTCATGGTAGATGGACCAAATGAATTTTGGAATGGCTTGCACTTGTCGGTACACAGTGGCAACAGAAGGCACAGGACTGAAGTTGTTGGTGGCTTGCTGAGGAGGCTTTTATCCTGCAGCGGATCGGCAACAGCTGAAGAGGATGACGAGATATTTATATTTTTTTTATTTGTGCACTTCTATGGTTTGCAAGTGTGTGCGTGTGTATCTGTGTGTGACAATCACCACAACAATACACATCCTATATAATAATTCGCTAAAACGTGTGTAATGACAGTCATGCGTGGTAAAGACTGCTGCGTGTGCCACAGTCATGTGCGGTAGAGACTGCCCACGCCACGGCTGATACAGAGCTGGATGCTCCGAAGGACAGTCTCTACTGTGCATGACTGCCCCGCGACTGGCTGGCAGTGGCACTGTGGCCCGTGTAATGGGCTCTTTAACTAGTATACAAATATAACAGGTTTTTCATCCATGGGCAATGCCATGATTTCTTCACTAGTGTGTATGTATATACAAATACTTACAGCTACACTAGCCATGCACTTCTGTTTTCTGCACTCATTGATTTACAAAATCCTGACGGCTGTTAAATCAAATAATTGTTGTTACAAAATTGCTGGGTACTAAAGGTTTTTAAGGAAGCTGTAATAACTCCATAGAAAAATATGTTGTTTTGTATTGTTTTCCAATAGAAGTAAAACAAGGCTACTACTGTGTGTGGGAGATTTTAGGAAACATCAGTACACTTGCCTTTTTCTATTGCTGTTCATAAGAAATCTTGTAGTTTTAGACTCCATAGAAAACAACATCGACAGGGCCACCTGGTGAATCCTCAAAAGAACTGCTGTTTAATATGTTTTAGCTTTAATAACTTTTGAATTAATCATCACTCAGCAGTTGGGTACTTTTGTAGTAGTCAGTAGGAGAAGCTCTATTCCAGTGGTTGTCAGTTCTTTGTGCAAAGCACCCTAACACGCAATCTGGAACTTTCAGGGGCACTACTAATGTTTAATGGAATTTATCAAGGGCATAATAAAGAGTACAGTCCAGAAATATATACATATTATTAGGTCTCACCATCATACTAATAAAGTAAACCGATGCAATTTCCATATGTCTGCATTTAAAAGGACAATATTCACATTTTTGTCAGTATTCATAGAAAACATGGGGCACCCTAATTTGATGTCCACTGCACACCAAAGTGCCACTGCACCCTGGCTGAGAATAACTGCCCTATACTATAAAAACAAAGAAAGGGAAGAGGAAAACAAGGGGCGCCCCTTGTGTATATCAAACAGATAACTGATTAGATCACCACCACCGCACCCTATTGTGCGCACTCACAAGAAAATGTCAGTGGCGAGGTTCAACAGCACTGACTAAATAAGCGATTGGAGAAGCTGTCTACAAAGCAGTACAGGCACAGTTTCTGTTCCACTGCGGCTCCCTTAAATCTCACGCTCTCCCTTAGCACCAAAGTGTATACAGAAACAAACAAAAACACAAAAGGGGAGCATATAGTGAAGTATGTTTAGAAATATAAGATGGTCAAAATACACTCAAATTTAGATGTTGTCAGGGCTCTGATATCAAAGTCCACTGACTCACGAGCATACAGAGAAATATTCCCCTCTCCGTTAGGGTCACCCTCTTCACTCTTTTTCTCCTCTCACTCCCCCGTTGGGATCTTCAATAGTCCAGGTGGAAAAAACAACGAACAACAGGCTGGATCTCTTGTTAAAATTGATTTAATATTTAAAAATATGAATTTTTAAATATTAAATCAATTTTAACAAGAGATCCCGCCTGTTGTTCGTTGTTTTTTCGACCTGGACTATTGAAGATCCCAACGGGGGAGTGAGAGGAGAAAAAGAGTGAAGAGGGTGACCCTAACGGAGAAGGGAATATTTCTCTGTATGCTCGTGAGTCAGTGGACTTTGATATCAGAGCCCTGACAACATCTAAATGTGAGTGTATTTTCACTTTTTTATCTTATGTTTCTATACATACTTCACTATATGCGCCCCTTTTGTGTTTTTATTTGCTTCTATATGCCCTATACTATGTTTCCTAAGAGGCAAGTATTTCAACATAATCAAAATCATTTTCTTTCATGTTTTGAATTATACCATAGTGAGCAGAGAGATAATTACAAGTGGTCCTTATCTAATCTCACTTTGTATATTTCTATTTGTTTCTCTTTCTTCTGTAATCATCTGTGTTCCCATTACACAAGGTTGTGCAACCATTCCAATTTACATTTCTGAGCCTAAATTTATATGCATTTGTGCAGGGAAAGTGGTGGACACACTTTCAGATAATGGGAATTGCTATGTTATGAGCTCAAGGAATAGTACAGTAGCATTTTTAAGTGGTGAAAACATCAAGTTAGTTTGTCAGGACCACTTAAAAAAGACCGGTGAGTTCTTCTTTCAGGACCAATTCAATGCAGTGCATTTTCACACCCCTCTGGTCCTCAAAGAGTTAATATTCCCAGATATCTATGTAAAGTAGGGATGTCAAAACAATCTATAACTCGAAATAACTTGCAATGTATAGGTGATCTTGAAAGCTCTTTGAAAAATCATTGAACATGAACTTTCACCTCAAATAAAGCTCCCCACCAATAATTAGATATCTAGTGATTTGCTTACCAATAGTAATATTATCTAGCCTAATTACAGTGTTAGAAATACTACTTCTGCCGAGACTGACGGCCAGGCAACAGCGCTTTAGAGGCATCTGTGCACCCAAGTCATCAGTCCCTTCTAGTACTTTAAGGTACCATGCAGAGCCTCCTAGAGGAGACCAGAACTGACAGCGCAGGCGTGCAGATGTCTAAGCAAAGATGTCTGTGCTGTTGCCTGGCCATCAGTCTCTGCAGAAGTAGGATTTCTGACTAACACGGTAATTAGGCTGGATAATATAATTGGTAAGCTAATCGCTAGATGGCTAATTATTGGGGGGGGGGGGCGAGAGACTTTATTTTGGGGGTGGTAGTTCCCCTTTAATGTTGTTCTTAAGTGATGGGGCTCCATGGCCACTTTTGTCAAAATCGATGTAGAGAGACTCACAGCCATTGGCGTTCCAGCAGTGAACAGAGTGCTGAATCCCACGGGCAACGAGGTACAGCAGTTGCTAGTATTGTATATAATGGTATACACTAATTTTGGTCACACTTGTCTTTTATGCCGTTACATAATTCAGTAGAGTGGGGTTCTCAATTCATTGTTATCTCAGTCTGACCCTTGAGGAAAAAAAAAAAAAAAAAAAAAAAAAAAGCTTGGCCACATCTGATGTAAAGCCTTTTCCATACCTTTACAGAACTGATATAATGCATGCACCAATTTTTTACCAGCCTGAGGGGAAACAATTTTCTTTTATACTTCCTATGTGGTCTTACTTTTCAGACTAGGAAGTGTAAAAACCCACTAATTCAAGGGGAACTACCACCCAAAACAATGTAATCTTGAGGTCTTTGTCTTACTAGTGTTATTAGCAATCCATAGTTTGTTTTCTCCAAAAAGTGTTGTAAGAGCACTATCTTTATACTAAATTTCTACCTGATGACGTCTTGCCCCTTCAATCCGTTCTGCACATGACTGCTATGGAGCCACTTGTCACCATTGTACCGCTGTCCGTCTTGCCCATCACCCGTATGTCACTGTCCTTAGCACCACGTGACCTGCCGTTCTCCTGGCATCAGGCTGGTCAGGTCATTTCAGCCTAGTGGGAGCGGGTGCGTGTGAAGCATTCGCTATATATAAACCACCGGACTGTTCCCACTAGGCTGTAATGACCTGATCGCGCTTGATGCCAGGAGCGCGGCAGGTCACGTGTTGCTGAAGACAGTGACGTATGAGTGATGGGCAAGACGGAGGGAGGTACAATGGAACTGAAAGGTTTCATAGCGGTCATGCGCAGAACGGATTCAAGGGGCAAGACATCATCAGGTAGAAATTTAGTATAAATATAGTGTTCTTACAACGCATTTTTGGTGAAAACGAACTATGGATTGCTAATAACGATAGGAAGTCAAAGACTTAGAGAATACATTGTGTTGTTGTGGTAGTTCCCCTTTCAGTATTGCATATGTTATAGGAGAATGTATGTTTTACCAAGTCTGTTCCTACAGGAGCAGACGTGGTAATAATGAGAGACGGCTGTTGAGGGTAGTGGCAGAACGCTGACCCGCTTACTTGGTAAGTGGACTGGACTCGACCAGGAAGTTTCTGACTCAGAGCCATAGGCTTTACTTGGACACACATGCGGTGCTTATAGATTGCATTCTAGGGGGCCTCTAATTACACACCCGTTTCACTGAACTGACAGAGTTCAGTTCAGTGTCTCATGAAATCCGCTAGAGAACACTTGTAATCACTTTTGACCACTGTTTAATGCACCCTGTCATCTGCTGGAACTCTCACCTTCCAACTACTTTAAATGGTGTTCACCCTGTCCCCAGTGAAGGGGCTGACCCAGTCCACCAACCAACTGGAGTTTGGTTCCCATGGCAACACTACACTCCCATGCACAAATAATTTAAATTGTTGCTTCTTATATCAACAGTTGCATCAGGTGTCCAGACTGTTCATTTGCAGTTCATCTGGAGAAAATGAGTTATGAAATTCTAAAGAGAACACAGTCTCCAGTGAGAGAAATTCTCTAATTTCAGAGCTTTTATATGGAGCCTATGGGCCTTAAAGTGTTAGGACCACTGTGTGCAGTGGGCAGGGTTTGCATTCTGTCATCCTGTTAGCAACTGTTTTGTCCACCTTCATGGACATAACATCCGGAACTGACTGAAAATGTTCTCTAGAACAAAGGCACAAGGATAACACAGGGCTATTAGGACTTCTTGACCATAATAAGTTAATTTAAAACGCAGGAACACGTGCAGAAAATACAGAGCCATCCAACATCGCCATGAAGAACAAATAAAACGTTTTGTTGAATATTAGTGAAGCTAAAGAGTTGCAATACTGGAGCAGAATAATTTGATGTATGGGAATTCTGCAAATTCCTTTTCATCTAAATGGGGAGTTTTATTAAGTTTTGATTGTCAGATTATGCAACGAATTGCTTTGCCATTTGTTGCATACAAGGGTTAAAACTTGATTGCTAGAAAAGTGCCCAAGGCATTGTGAAGTATGTGTTGGAAACCTCTCTAGCATTCATAGGCTAACATAGCATCTGTGTTTAAAGGAATAGTAATGTTTCATATGACATGTAGCTCAGAACGTTGATCATATATAATAGTACTGCAGTGTGATGCTCCTGCACCTCCAAACTTGCTAGTTACAGTGTAATGATATGTTGAAGTTGATCCCTCCACCTGTTTCCCCGATGGCAAGTCACTTCCCCATAGATCTGGAAACAGCCCCAGGAGCGAACAGATCACAATGAGGGACAATCTTCCTTCATTCAGTATAAGGACACCCTGCCTAGTTGATGAAGTAGGGCACGTTTTTCCAAACACTGTGTGAAGGTTATCCCTCCTAGTGATCCACTGTCGGATCTGGGACAAAAATGCAAACGTGGAGGAAAGAGTCGGGAGGGATCAACTTCAACATATTATATTACACTGTAACTAACAAGTTTTGAAGCGCAGGAGAAACGTTCAGCAGTACTATTACATGTGATCAATGTTCTGAAACATTACTATCATTTAAATCAATGAGGATTTCCATTCCCCCCCCATAAGGCACAGTTAGGTTTACTTAAGAATGGCAACTGTGTATGTTGATGAATACGGCCCCTTGTCCCTGATTAGGACCTGTAGAATTGTGTTGCGTTGAGTCAGATACTGTAGATGTTGACAACACCCATCCCCTCAACAATACAGAGGGACTGTGTGATTTACAAGGTAAGTACGTAGCACCAAAGTGTTCAGTTCCGTAGCAAACAAAATGAACTATAGAAGACAAAAATTCCCAAACGTTCCATTGATTGAAATGGTGCTTTCAAACCTATGGTGCAGCTGGATTGCTACTGAATGGCATCTTTCGGTGCAGTGATTCTCGGTGTTAGTCCTTGAGTCAAACCAGCTTTTCATGATGTCCATGCTTGATCACTTGTATAATCCATACCCCACTGATTATGAATAATACAGTTGTTTATAAGTAGAGAGATCCTGAAAACCTGACCTGCCAGTGTGCCCAGAGGACTGAAGCTGAGAGTCAATGCTTTAGCTTCATGAATAAGGTTACAGCCTCTCACCTTGCTGATCAAACAGCGTAGTTCTGCTGAGCACGATGTCTGGCACCATTTAAGATTTAAGCATGTTTAGTTGAAGTACACTCTGGAGCAGGAAAGAAGTTTATCCTCGGTCAGTCCGTTATTAATAGTAACCTGTATGGACTAAGAGAAAAGGATTTAACAGGTAAGACTAAAATCCTCTTTTGTAGACTGTTCCAGTGAAGTATTTAATTTTAGATAGCATTGTATTATATTGTATTGTATATTTTTATTTATATAGCGCCAACCGGTGTACTTGGCACTTTACAGATTACATTTAATACAGCAGGGGTACAATAAGTGCGGTGATTAAATGCTTATATAGGCAGTCATAAGGGGAACGACAGGTGAGTATACATTAGGATAAGAGGTCCCTGCCCCGTAGAGCTTACAATCTAAGATAGCGCTATTTTGGCTCTGCTGAAGAGCCGCCTGCTTGTCCCGGGACCAGGATCTCCTTCTGTCAGCTAGAGACTGACGTCTGTGAAAGGGGAGAGGGGACTTTATCATCGTATAACTCTCAAACTATAAAGGTTTGAGAGACAGGACTTGCATCAGTTCATGTTTGTATTATCTACAATATTACATTTTATTGGAAAAAGACATTACTATCCTTTTAAGGGAATCCATTGTTGGTAATAGATGAGAGTAGTCAGGGGTTCCGTTATAGTAATTTATCTACATGCTCTTAAAGGGATAGTAATACTTAGTTTTATCTTTATTTTGTAGGCATTAAAACATGAAGAACAATATAAGTCTTATCTCTCAAACCTTTATGGTTTGAGAGATATTCACAAGCAAAATTTCCCCTCTCGCCCCTTTTACCTAGTGTAAGCCATCTCTTCTCAGATGTGGAATCCAGTCCATAGACCAGACAGATAACAGAAGGGGACAATATTCTTCCTATGAGAACAATGAAAACCCTGCCCCCCTTGACAGGTTTTTCCCTTGTCTTAATTGAAGATTGTCCCTCTCTGCAGTCTACCTGGGCACCTCCCTTCTGATCTGGCTGAACAGTGTTACATTAGTAAAAGGGGCGGGAGGGGGACACTTTGTCATTGAATTACTCTTGAACTATAACTCTACAGTATTGAAATAACACTCTCCAAAGTCCAAATACTGTGATGATTAATTAGAGCTGCTTTTATTATGAAACATTACTATTCCTTTAAGCAGAGTTATCCTTAAAACATGACTGATTGTGTTGCGAGGAACGCAGGATTACTGACTAAACTCTGGTCCTCAGGAGTTTGTGTTCAGGATCTGTGTGTCTGTCCACTGTTACATTCACTTTATTCTGCCCTGTGATATAACAGGATCATCCAGAAAGCCTTCACTGGTATATGGACTGAATGTTACTGTTCCTGCTATTGCTAGACAGTGGTATTTGACCATGTACAGTTCCTTAAATGGTTCTGCAGGATGTGGATGGAGCGTCTCTGGTTCTCATTCCAACTGTGGAATCCTCTTAACCCTTTGCTTGCCGGAGCGGAATCCAGTGCATTGCTCTGCAATGCATTGGATACCCCTCTAACACAAAAGGGTTAATTTTGAGGAGGTCTGAACTAAAGACAGACAAAAGTGGATATTTGTAAATACATGCAACTTGCTGACTGTAGTCAAAAAATGTCATACTTGACATTTAATTCTACTCGTTATTTCCCCTTTACAGAGAAATAATTGCAAAAAGATTTTTTTAAATTACGTGTAGTGGCTTTTTTTTTTTCCTTCCCCCTTGGCTATATATCAGTACAATTGGTCTGTGATAAGTAAAAAGTGCTTGAATTTTTTTATTTTTTTTATTTTATGTTTGTTTTGTTTTTGGTACCTGCTTGGTCCTGTATTCCATTACTGTTGATAACTTTAAAGGGATAGTAATGGTTGCTTTTAACAATATTTAATATTGTAGATATTAAAAAAATAAATGCAATGATGTAAGTCCAGTCTCTCAAACATGTATAATTTGAGAGAGATATTCTTATAAATTTCCTCCCCTCCCGCCCCTTTCACAGACATCAGTGCTCTAAGTAACTGGTCATTTGACCAGCCAGCGGCTCTTTAGTAGAGCCGAAACAACGATATCTAGAAATAAATATTTCATTGGAATGGTCTACAAAGCGTGCTTGCATACCTGCATTACCCCACTGGCACTCAAAGGGTTAACCAGGGATAACATGCATCACCTGCAGTGGAATTCAGCTGAGTATGCCACGTCTAATTTTATGATTTTTATTTGCAAGGAGTGAACATTTCCCAAAGTTAGATGTCAGTATATATTATTTCCGGTGCCTACATTGTAGGGATGAATCATACATGACCCTCCTGCAGCCCGCGGTATATGTTTAGTACATTGGAAAGAACAGATCATTCCACTGTACCACAATGCCCACACATCCCATTTTCACCCAAAAAAAGAGCACACCGTCTTTCTTTTGCCAGAGCACATACTTCCGGTTACACCTTGCAATCTTAACCCCTTGGGTGCTAGGAGTGTCTCCAACTCATTGCTTTGCAGTTCATAGGAGGATCTTTCTGGCGTCCAAAGGGTTACTCAGATATTATCAACTCCCGTTTAGAGTTTTTAACCATTATGTGCAGCTCTTCGGTGGACTTGAGCCACAGATTCAGCGATGGGGTTCGGCTGGTTGTGGGTGGCTCTGTGCAGTGTGTGATTTAAATGGCCTTCGAATCAATAAATACCTAATCTTTGCACTTAGAAAATTGTGTTGTCACACATGATATTGGGACACATTTAACCTTTTGAGTGCCAAAAACTCAAATGGTTAAATGGCACTCAGAGGGTAAACAATTGAAAGTGGACCAGTTCTGGATAATAACCGCTGCGCCAATTGAAAGTAATGGCTTTTTCTTTCTGGGATAAATATTGAAGTTGTTTTGCTCAGAAATTGTTCTTGCTTTGTCTTGATAAACTGTTCTCCGTGGTGTTTCCTTCCTTATCACATGGGATATAAGAATGGACGGTCACTTGTAAAGATTGTGGTTGTTATGAAAAATGATCTGTCAAAATAAAGCATTTACAGTTGTTACACAACAAGCCGTTTACCAAACACAGCAATATTGTTTTTACAAAGAAGTCTTATTAACCTTTTTTGTGCCAGAGAGGTATCCAACACATGGCAACGCAATAGATTCCCCTCTGATACTTAAAGGGTTAATGTCTATTTTAACTGTACTGTCCATTGTAAGTCTGTGATGAAGACGAGGCTCTGCTTTGTAATTTCACTGAGCTGTCCATAAACCATCATTGTTACAAAAGTGTCTTTTATTTATTCCTGGGGAATTTGTTAGTGAGGTATAATAGTTATGAATTAACCCTTTAGTACACTGCATGGCTTCCTCCTCTCTCATCAAACAGGGTAATGTGAAATGGCTGAAGTAAAATGTGTAGGCCTTCATATCCAGCCTGGGAATCATGAACTAATGCCAATGTATTGTAAGTTGCTGTATTTAAAGTATCAGTATTGTCCCATAAAAACTTGTTATAGTTTTGTAGAGGACGTAAAAATAAGCTTAATGACGCAAACCCTATCTCTCAAACCACTATGGTTTGAGAGATATAAGCATTGAAATTTCCCCCCCTCCCTCCCCTTCTCCTGATGTCGGCTGTAAAGCTTACAGCAGGAGATTTGAGTCGGCCGACACAAGGAGGCTCTGCAGCAGACCCGAAATTGTGTTATTGCAAAAGAATTACTTAATTGGAAAGGTCTACAAAAAGTGTGCTTGCAAACCAAGCACACTTTGTAGACCTTTCCAGTGAAGTAATTATTTTGCAGTAACGCAATTTTGGCTCTGCTGCAGAGCTGCAGGCTGATCCTCAGACCAGGATCTCCTGCTGTCATCTAGACGCTGACATCAGGAGAAGGGTTTGAGAGATAGGGTTTGCGCCATTAAGCTTATTTTTTCATCCTCTACAAAACTATAACAAGCTTTTATGGGGCATTACTGTCCCTTTAATGGCATCAACATATTGTGTATGGAGAGAAGAATAATATGCTCCTTTCATGTTTCCTTAGAGCTGCTAAGTTTTGATGACGTCCTACCTACCTCAGAGAGTTTATCACACCCAACTGCAAACAGACCAAAAATGGCTGGGAAGAGATTACCTGGTCGCTTCAATGGATGTCATACGGTAAGTAGCGTTTCCATTGGGTTTTAGATGTATTGTTTTTTTTGTTTTTCATATTTGTTTGGTTTTGGTTTTTGTCTTTTTACTTTTCTAACACACTAAAAAAAAAGCATAAATGTCCCATCATCCTCAGCGGGGCCAATTTCACGGGCAAGGTGGCTTCCTGTACTATCACTAACACAAAGATGGCTTTTTGTAGTGTTATTTACTAGCTACAGAATGGCTTCTTTTGTTTACTAGCCCCAAGATGACTTTCTGTAGTGCCACTTAAATGGCTCCAAGATTGATTCCTGTGGAGCTGATTAGCTCGAGTATGGCTTTCCGTAGTATTGCCAATTCCAAGATGGCTTCCTTTGTCACTTACTGACTCCAAGATGGCTTTCTGTAGTACCACTTTCTGAGGCTGATGTACTAAGACAGAGAGGTGCAATCCTGATTAAAACATGTCAAGTTATGTTTTGATGCTCTACTATAAATAAATAGACAAGAACTGACCGTGTGTATTTGATAGGCAACTCTACACATATCTAGTCTTTGATTATCTATAAAGGTCATTCTGGGTCAAAGCAACTCCACCATAGGAAATATAAACATTCCCATTGGTATAAGTGGGACTTCTAATCCCTTGAATGTTAACGAGGTCTCCAACTCAGTGGAAGCAAAGCGTTAGTGATCTCTTTTATTCAAGATGTTAAAGGCCCCACTTATGTCAATTCAGGTTTGGGGAATTTGCATTTGTTTGCAAAGGTATTGGTGTAGAATACACTGGAGCCCCAAGAAGTTACAGAAGAATTAAATTGTAAAAAAAAAATTAATAATAAAAAAAAAATGAATAATAAAATACTTTGCTTCCTTATCTTAAAGTATTTTTATGGAATACACAGATGTCTTTTCCAAAGTATTACAATGCAAACACCTCTTTCTATTCTAGCTCTCTCTCTCTCTCTCGCACTATAAATTTACATATTGTTGGCAAGCTCTCCGTTGACTTCATTAGCAAGGGCAACAACGTAAAATTAGACCGAAAAAGATTGTATTAACCTGCACTGAAAATAATTTTATTTGCACTGTAACAACTTTTGAATGAGATGTTACCAGCAGATGATGTATGATTATTTATTAGGCAGAAAAAAAACCCTGCAATATAAACACTTTTCATAGTAAGTATGTTTTAATCCAATGCTGCCAGCTCAGCACTGTCCTCCAAGACTGGGTCTGGGTCACCTTCAAAGGGGAGGGAGTGTGCTATGTAGTCCTGTGGGTACAGCAGACTTCAGAATTTAGAACCAGAGATCCAGTGCAGATTGCAGCTGCTTCATGGATATTCCTTCACAACGCAGCCAGGGCTTATGTCAGAATAAGGACTAATTTTATTTTCAAAGCACAAACATTTTCTAAACTTTATTACCTAATGAAATCCACTTGATTAAATACACAAACTTTTGATACTGACCAAATGGGCCAATAGGATGCTGCTCTACACTGACTGTTAAATAGTGACCTGGTGTTGACTAGTAAGGAACAACTTGTTGTTCATTGGAGAAAGAAAATATACGCAACTGCGCAGTGACGTCTGACGTTCTCCGCATGCACGTTTCTGTCCACTGTATCTTCTTCAGCCTCACTGAAGAGGTAGCTTTCCACTGATCGTGTCCCCTTCATCAGTCCTCATTTTCACCAGTAATTGCCCCTTGCAGATCCAGCCTCCCTGCTCAGCTCTGTCACAGGGTCCTAAATCCTAGAATTATCTCTTACCACCTAGCTCTGCTCTACTATCCACCCCCACCACCACCGATTTATTGGCAGTGCAACCTGGCAGCCTCAGGACAAGTTTAACAGAATGCCTTCAGGGAGTCTTATAGCCCTATGGTGAATCAAGCCCCTCCTGAGCCAAGTTTGGTCATGTGGCATATGCTCAAAATGACCCCGGCAATCCAGATGATCAGGGAACTTTGTGGCCATCCCATCTTATGTCACAATATGAAATCTATTTTTAGTGTTTGTACATATTTTATAATTGTTTGCTCTTTTCTCTACCATGATTCTCCCAAATAAAATTAATGGAAAATGTCTCCTTGAATGTATTCCATTAATGAGAAAGTATCACTTAACATAAATTAAAAATACATACAATTTAGAGGGCATTAGTCACAGAACAAAACAAGAGTACTCCTGCTTTAGCAATGGCAAAGTTATCAGGCCTCCCCATAAGCCGGGAGCTTAGGAAAATACACCTGCGGGGGGGTTCTGCAATAAGCAGTCCGTTTAATCCATTGTGTGCCAGAATAGTGTCCAGTGCATTGGAAAGCAATGCTTTTGGCACTCAAAGCGTTAAAGGGATGGTCTTGTACCCTATGCATACAGAAGTATTTTATTGGCTCATCGAAGGGTTTCACCACCTGTAACATACGTTTCCCTCTAAGACCCATATTAACCCTTCAAGTGCCAGAGGGGGAACGGAACACATTGCTTTGCAGTACGTTCCGTACCCCTCTGGCACTCAAAGGGTTAAAATTGTATTACATTATGGAAGATTATGCTTCTCACCGAATACTTGTATATTTTTTTTCTTCCTCGTTGTATAGCAAACGAAAGAGCTAACGGATGGACTGAAAGTTCATAAAGAGGAAGAGGACGTAAGTGCCAAAGCAAAGACACCTGAAGTAAAAAAGGTACGTTGCATATTAAAGTGGACACTTCATTGTAAGGCAAGTTTACTTTATAAAGAATTAAATGTTGTTTTAGACATCTGTAAAATATTATTCGAGAAATTATCCTTTAGGTTTTAAAGGGGAACATTCACCTCATAAAAATTTTTTTTTTTTTTTACCATAGGTTTAGTTAATAAAGTAGTATTAGGAAAGTACTTACTTTTAACCGTTTGAGTGCCAGAGGGGTAAGCAATGCATTGCAAAGCAATGCGTTGCGTGCCCCTCTGGCACTCAAAGGGTTAAAGGTATTTCATCTGCAAGCTGTGCCAGTCGGCATAATGCAGCACACTAAATGTTCAGCACAGCTCTTCTTAATTCTCCTCCCACCTCCCTCTCAGCTGCCCCTTTGGTTATGTTCGTCAGGGAAGCAGGATCTCAGCATGTGACTTTGCCTTTTGTTTATATCTATAGACAGATATATAAGGAGGAGTTATTTATTTGCATAAGTTATTTTCATATACGAAAAATCAGTACGGTCTTTCAAAAACGATTGTTCGTATATTATGTATCTAAAATAACGAAACTCTTAGGTGTTGGCTTCAGACCAGATTTTCCCTTAAAGGGATAGTAATACTTAATTATTACTAATCCCTATGTTAAAGTCATATTAAAAATAAATGTATTGCCCCCAGTGTCATCTCTCAAACCTTTATGGTTTGAGAGATAATCGCTCCTAAAGTTGCCCTCCCCCTTCCTCGAAGTCAGCGTTGTAGCTGACTGAAGGGAAATCCGGTCTTACGATCATCAGGCAGTTCTGCAGCAGAGCCGCGATCACGTTAATAAAAAAAAAACCAAGCACACATAGGAGACCGTTTCAGTGAAAGGTTTCTTTTTTATTAACTCTATCTCGGCTCTGCTGCAGAGCCGCCTGACTGTCGTATGACTTGCTTCCCTGCAGTCATTCCTAGTAGGGAGAATAAAATGTAGCACTGTTAATTTAAAGATTCACTTCCCCTTGAAACATTCATAATTTTCTATTTAAGTATTTCTATCTTATTGCATTGTATTGACTTTTTACTACACACACGGCATAAAGCACAAAAGTGGAGGAAGAATTCAGTGGAAAACCAGCTTCATCATAGGAAATAAAAATCTCCATAGATTTGCAGGAGGTGTCTTCAAACCATTGTATATTTTGAAATGCACTGCAGACCTCACTAGCATTCCAGAGGTTAAAGCCACATTTAAATCAGTGGGCATTTGGGGTTCTGTTATTTTTCCCAAATGACACAGTTGATTTGCTGATCTTTTCTTTTGTGCATAAGGCTCTTAAAGGGATAGTAATACTTAATTATTACTTTGTCAGCTAGAGTGATATTGCTAACATAAGGCTACAATGGGCTCTATGGGGATGTCCCAGAAGCACTCAAAAGAGCTGACTTCACCCAGCTGTGCAAAACAGAATTTAATAAAAATCCTCTTTCAGAGCAGTTACTGCACCAAAAACTATGATCTGTCAATTCCCATAACTATGTAAGCGTCACTTTTGAGTTAAATAATTTTGTTACCCTTTACTGCGGTTTTAGGATTTACCATGTAGGTTGGCCTTTCTGCACAAATGTTGAATTGTGTGTTGTTGTTTTTTTTTTTTTTTTTTTTTTTTACTGTTTAATTTACATATTTGCTCTTTTGTTTTCAAACTTGTAGCCATCGCTTTCCATCTCCTCTACCCCTGTGTTCACACCTACAGCAGCCGTGACCAAGCAGAGCTCTAATCCACCTAGCCCGCTTCCCACAGAGGTGAAGTTTAAACCAGATGTGACAGACAGTAAAAAGAGTGAAGTGGAAGAACTCAAAGCCCAAGTCTGGGAACTGCTGTCTGTTGTGGAAGCACTTAAAAGAGACCACAGGTAATGTGCCTCCACTGACTGTGTACCACATCTCACAGACAATACCACTTAGTGTATGAACACCTTGCATACTAGCGAAGTCTCCAACACATTGCAATGGAGATCTCTCTAGCATCCAAAGAGATCAATAGACACTCAAACCCTAATGTTAAAAATAAATAATTTTGGGAAAAACATCATAAGATTGAACTCAAATATCCCATATAAATGGGGCTTTTAACCCCTTGAATGCTAGAGAGGACTACCAACGTATTGCTCTGCAGTATGTTGGAGACCTACAGCATTCCAAGGGGTTAAAAACAGAGTTAAGCCAATGGGTATTTGTGGGGAAAAAATAGGAGGTAAGCCGCCCTTGTTTCCCCCACTGCTAAAAAATGTTGTTCACTGTTTTGTCCCCTCTAATAATTTGGATGTTTTGTGTTATTTACCTCAGTACTGTGTATTGCTGTTCGTTCTGCGTAATTTGTGATAAAGCTTGGTGTATTTTCTGTGTTTCCCATTATGCTCAGCTAACAAGTTTGCTGAAACAAAGGAATGGTTGAGACCTGTTGTGCACAATAACCTCCCCTGATTGGTCAACTGTGACACCTTAGGTTTCAATCCCTAACTTAGAGTGTCTGGAACTGTAGGCCATTCCCTGATTGGTCAAGCTTTCCAAGCCCTAGTTTGTTTTCTAATCTTGGTAAGTGTCTAGAGTGTATACAATCTGTGTGCTTCACCAGTAAAGGCTGTGCTGTTCTACCCTCCACAATACAGCTGTGTTTCTGGAGGGGAGTCCTGGAAGGGAGTTGGCTGGTGATCCTCATCCCAGACACTGCAAGAGCTAAATTCACTTACCTCTCCCTTCTACTAGCGAGTTACAGCCATCTGTTCCTGCCTGATCCAGAGTATCCAGGACAAGAACCCATAAATGGGAGCAGCTGACTGGACAAGATTGTGTTGTGCTGTGACTTCCACAGTATTTTGGATTTCTTCTTAGGGAGTGCAGTTGGTTTACCCCAGAATTAACTTTTTTGGGCATAAGGCCCTTAGGCTGAGTTTACCCATACAACTGTAGCTCTATTCAAGCATCCAGTGTTAATTTTTTTCTCTGATCCTCCCATTGCTGTCTGGGCATGACAGGGATGTGACTTATGGCCATCCCATGTTGGCATCAGCCAGACAATATTGGCTGACAGATACTTACAGTTGCCATTGATTGTACTTTAATGATCAGTATCTTAACAATGTTCTGCCTTGTGAACAATCTGCATAATGGGCCTGCAGGCTACTGTATGTAAATCAGCACTGCTGAAGCTTCCCTGTCATCTGTTTAGATATCAGGGGAGTTTCAGTTACTTGTGGCTCTCATCATGCATGGCAATACCCAGGTGATAATCCAAATAATTTGTTGTAAATCTACTTAATTAGCACAACAAACAAATACATCTTTTAATGTAATTTGTGTGATTTAAGCATACGATAAATTACTCTTATGTTGTAACAATCACAGTAATTTATAAAAGTTTCAGTTGTCAGATAATGGCTTTATCACAGAACTCTGAAGGTTCCTGATGCGGGTAAGAAGTTGTATGCGTTCCGATACACTGGTGTGTAAAAACAGGAATTTAATGAGAAATATAAAACTGAATACACCATTACCATTAAAGGGGATCTATCACCCTTATACAGGTTTGTCTTAATATGTAATTTATAAAGGCCACTAGGTGTAATATTGTTTCAATTTCTGTTTTTAAACACTATTTAGCCAAAATCTAAGGAATAAATACTGCCCTGCACCCTACTTCCCGACAGACTGCGGTTACCTGCTCTGTACCACAGTCTGACACTCCTCCTCTTCTCCCTTCCTCTATCCAGCCTCCTCCAATGACGGAGGCTTTCTGCCCGTAAGCAGGAGCACTCTCATTGGCTAGAGATAATGAAAAATAGAGAATAAAAAAATTGGTTATAAAGTGCTATTGTTATTGATTTACGCCTAGTTATTAAACTAAATAGCCACAGAACTGTAAACTTTGTCTCGTGAGGCAGATCAAAAGTGATCTAGAAAATGCCACAGCGACCCTTAAAGACGTACTGTACGTATAAAATACGGGGGCATGTGTCAGCATGTCACTACTTCAAAACAAGCGCAGCTGGGACTGAGCGGCTCTTAGTTATTAAGCAAAATAGTGACAGAAGTGTAAAATTAGTTACCTCATGATGGACCAAAAGTGAACACCCAGAAAATGCCATAGCAGAGACCATTAGAGACATATCTATCAAAGTAGTTCAAATAAGACAAACTAAAGAACACTGAAAATGATTTAGCGCCTATAAATTAACCCTTTAATGACCCACGAAGTGCCAGGACCGTTATGGGTCCCCGTGCAGCCACCCTTTTGTACTCTGGGTTCTAGGATTTTAAAATCATTGACATTGTCACTACCAACAGAAATGTTTTGATATAGCATTTATGATAGTGTCAGAATAAGTACTTTTGTGTTTTTTTTTTTTTGTTTTTTTTTTCTTTTGTGTGTGTTTGACATCGGGGTTACCACATGATGCAAAATTTCGTTTTTTTTTTGTTTTTTTTTTTGTTTTTTTTTTACGGTGCTATAAAAAAGCCAAGTTTGTTCGGGGGGGGGGGAGGAGATAGATAGATATATATATATATATATATATATATATATATATATATATATATATATATATAATATTTTATAGTTTTCCATATATAAAACTAGAAGGTTTCCACCGTTAATCATGCCTGACAGAGGGAGACCAAAAATGCTGAAAATGGCTACAAAAAATTCTCTAGCACTGAATGGGTTAAGGGACAAAACTAAAGAACATGTGGTTCTCTTTTTTTGTCATCAATATTGATGACACAATACTTAACACACACACTGAAGTCACCGCTATTCCTCTCAGCTCAAGTTCTTCCTTCAATTTTCCATCAGTCAGTTGGCTTTTTCCCCCCAGTGGGAGATTCAAAGGAAAAAGGTCTGAAGGAAGAGGTTACCAGGTGAATTTAAGTTCCCTGGAAATATTCAGATAATAGTGAAAAAAAACAAAAATGAACCATACTTTTTGTCAGCGATAAGCATCATTCCAGAAAAATCATGATGGCCTCTATGAATCAATTCTGACTGGATTGGTAGTCAAAAATGTTTCATTAGTTATCCTGTCCGCTGAAGTGGGTGCAATTGTTTTGTTGAATTTCTCTGTATGTTAGGTAACATAAGTGGAAACCCATCTGTGTTTTATGGACATAGAGTAATCCGTGTTTATTACTGAGGTACAAAGTAGGCCAAAGGAATGATACAATTTGTGTGTAGCCCTTATTCAATAAGAAAAATATTGCTTATATATTATGCTGTAACATTGAATGCATATCTTAACAGAAACACTTCAATTTCTTTGTACAGGAAAGAGCTGGATAAAATTAAAAAAGATTTAGAAGAGGAAAAAACATTGCGGACCAATTTAGAGGTGAGTCCCACTTACAACATGTGACTCTTCATCTATGGTTTGGCTACGATGCCCATCCTCCTCGGCAGAGGATGATGGGAGTTGTAGTACATCAAGTCAGTTGCCTGTAGAGACTTCTACACTACTTCAGTCAGCTTGTATAAATGTCACTTGTAATTATTGATAACCAATTATTTAGCTCTGCTTAATATCAGCTGGATGTAAGCAACTGATACATCTTTATTACTGTAAAACTGGTTAGAGTAGGAATGAACCCGTGGAACACCAGGTCTCCAACAGATTTCTTTGCAATCCATTGGACACCCCTCCATCACTCAACAGGTTAAAAATGTAAAATATACCTCAAATGTACTTTCCTTTTACATCCAATGTGGAACACAGGAACCATGGGGTTAAGTTTCCCCTTCCAGAGTGAATGGCAACTTAAAGGGACAGTAATGTCCCCAAAAAATGTTTTCTCTGTCGTCCAATACAGGTTACTGGTAACTTTGGGGTAGGTGATCAGCCCCTTTAAGTAGGCAGGAACAATTCTGAGACGTGACTACTAGGTGGAGCCTATCTCCTCTCCTTAGCTTGCAGCTAGCCAATCCCCATCCAGTAAGATTTGTTCCTTGGTCGAGACACAAGGTAAGAGAACAGTTCTGTTATAGTTTAAAACTTTTTATTATTTTCTGTTAGATATGGGATACCACCATTAGGCGGATTACCATCACTCACAATTACCATCACCCAAATGTGGATAGCTCAGTTTACCAGGTGCTTTTGTGGACCTAAGCCCTGGGGGGGGGGGGGGGTATTGGCTGCAAGTTTTCCCCTGGAGTTGCCCACTGAGGCTTCTTCTTGATAATATGGTATTCTGAAGACAGAAGACCTACTGAAAAAGGTGAGCACCCTTTTAGTGCTGAGGTTCACATGTCCCATGCTTCCCCTCCGCACTGGGGTCTTATTTTAAGTTCCTATTACATACTCATGCACTCATTAGGTTTATCTGTATGTCTGTGGGGTGTTTGGAGCAAGTTTTTGTGGTAACTTAACCCTTTTGCTGCTGCTTAGCATCTTTTGGGGAGTTGTGGCACTTTCCCTACTGGGACCAGTGTTTATTGGGCCTGCTGACATGTTCTAGTGGGCTTTTGAGTGGTTTTACAGTTTGGTATTCACCTTATTAACTTTGTGTTCGCGTTTACTGCATAGACACCATTGCTCCATTCACTTCTATGGAACTTTACAGTTTGGGACATATCTCTGCAACCACTCCACGTAGCGAGGTCAGAGATGGCTCATTTGGTTGGCCTGCCCTTGCTCTGTTATTCAGTCAACGTTCTGGGCATGTTGGGGGGCTATGGGCACTGTTAGGGTACTTTCTCAGTGAAACTACAATTCCCATGAGCGCTCGCTTCGCACGCTCGCTTCCGATTGCCTCCCACTGCGGCAGCCATTTTGTGCCTTCACTGATCGAGTTTCCTACGCAGGGCTTGGACTCTTTCTCTCCTCAGAGGTTTAACCCTTCGCCTACCAGATAAGTCTAATTTAGAGTTTCTGGGGTGATTTTATTTATCATACACACTATTTTGTGGGTGTTTCTGATACTTTGACCGTTTGACTCTGTGAGAATGTCTACTCCATTAGACCTTGGGGTTAGACCTAAGACTAAGGATACTGGGGGTGTCTGTGTCCCCCATTGCTCATTGCTCCTCATGTCACTCAGGGTTACCTAGAGAATGTTTGCCCAGCATGTGCTGCTGCCCCTGAATCCCCTACAGGGGCCTCCAGCCATGCACTAGATCCAGTTTGTATGCAGAAGTTTAAGGCTACTACCAGGGACCTCCGGTCCACCTTACAACTCCTTCCATCCACCTTGCAAACGGGTCTTCCACTTGTGGCAGGCCCCCCACCCCTATCAGATCTTCCCTGCCTAAACCGCCGGATGTACCTGATGTGTCTGATTCCTCTGAAGAGGAATTATTGGTGGATTCTGATGATGAAATGCTGTCCCTTCCTTTCATTTTTATGGTGATCCCTTTGAGGCTGATCCTGTCCCCTCAGCTGAGGGCCTGATCAGGGCTGTGTTAAACACCCTGAACATTCCTTTGGTACAGGAGGTTTCTTCTGATCCCTCCAATGTGTTCCAGTAGGCTGTTAGGCCTCATACTTGTTTTCCACCTAACCCCCACCCTTGAGTGCTTGGTATCTGAAGAGTGGAAGTTTCCAGACAGGAAACCGTATGTCTCTAGAAAATTTGCTAAGCTTTATCCGTTCTCTGAAGCAGCCCTAGCTCAGTGGGTTCATCCTCCCAAGGTGAATGCCCCTGTCTCCAGGCTTCCTAAGTCTGCTGCTTTGCCTGTGGCTGATGCATCTGCTCTGAAAGACTGGACTGACAAAAAGCTTGAGACCTCTCTCAAGGCCATTTTTGTGATGGCTGCTTCTGCCCTGCTCCCTGCATTTGCTGCAGAGTGGGCGAATAGAGCCGTGGCTGTTTGGACTGAGCAGCTGTCTTAAGCTGTCCGTCAGGGAGCTCCTACTACTGACATGTTGCTGCTTCTCGCCAACATCTCTAAGGTTCAGCATTATGTTTCTGTTGCCCTGTTTGATGCTGTGCACGTGGTAGGCAGGATATCAGCTGTGCCTGTGGTAGCTGGACGTGCACTTTGGCTCAAGAGCTGGTCTGCTGACACTGCCTCCAAGAGGGCTCTCCTGTCCTTGCCCTTTCAGGACACCTCACTGTTTGGGCCTGATCTCAAGGATCTGATCAGTGAAGCCACTGGAGGGAAGAGTACTCACCTGCCAGTGGTCCCGAGGAAGAAGGCACCTGTCAAAAGGAATCTGCTTTTTCGTCCCTTTCATGCTGACTCGCACCAGGCGACACCTCGGGCTACGCGCTCCTCATCCAAGCCTAAGTAGCAAAGGAGGTCCAAGTCCTCCACTAAGCCCAAGGCTTCCAAACCTCCTCCTGCATGACTCACAGAATCCAGATCCCCACCTGCAGGTAGGTGGCCGCTTATGCTACTACCTCTCGGCTTGGGAGGCCTCTTTGGAGGACCCGTGGGTTTTACAGGTGGTGGCTATATGGGGTACAGGATCCCCTTCACCTCCCTTTCTCCTTCTTGGACATTCTTTTCTTGCTGTTCTTGGGAGCAGAAAAGCACCGCCTTTTCGAGGGAGCCATTCAGGCCAAGGCGGTCTTTTGGATTTGAAGGATCTCAACTCCTTTTGTGGTCAGGTCTGAATTTCGCCAGGAGTCACTCCGTACAGTGATAGCTGCCATGTCCCCTGGGGAATTTCTGGCCTCACTGGATCTTCAGGATGCTTATTTGCACATCACCATTCATCCAGAGAGTCCACAATTTATTCGCTTTGCTTGCGACTGAGGGCATTTCCAGTTTTCACCCCTCCTCTTTGGCCTGACCACGGCTCCACAAGTGTTCAACGGAGTTCTGGAGCATTGATTTCCGACCTCCATTGGGACGTCATCAGTGTTACCCCATAAATGGACGACCTCCTTCGGAAGGCATCTTCTCCGGAACACCTTCATCAGCAGGTGCAGGATTACATTCATATTCTGTCCAGTCACAGGTGGATCATCAGTCTGGACAAGTCAGACTTTGTTCCCTCACAGAGAAGGGTGTTTCTGGGCCTCCTTTTTGACACCCAGAGAGGGATGGTGTTTCTCACTGATGAAGTTGAAGAGTCACTTCATCAGATAGCGCTGAAGGTCCAAGCTGTCCTGTCTCAGGATCTGGTTCCAGCCAAGAAGTTGTCCTCCCTGGTGGGGAAGTTAATTTCCAACATAGAATTGATTCCGTTTGCCATGGCTCATACTAAGGAACTTCAGAGGTTTCTAATCCTGGCATTCAGGGGTCGACCGGATCTCCTGGAGAGGTCCCTATCTCTCCTTCACGTGGAGCTGAGCCTCTCGTGGTGGCACAATCTGAACAATCTCCTGAAAGGCAGGCCCTTCCTGGTGCCATTCTGGACTACAGTGACGACAGATGCCAGTCTCTCCCGATGGGGAGCAGTCCTGGGGCACTTGAATGCTCAGGGCTGGTGGTCCCAGGAGGAATCTCTCCTTCCCATCAATGCCCTGGAGCTTCGGGCGATATTTAATGACCTGCAACACTGGACATGACAGCTGGAGGATTTCCCGGTCAGGGTACAGTTGGATAACGTCACAGCGGTAGCCTACATCAACAAGCAAGGTGGCACAAGAAGTCTCGCAGCTTGGCTAGAGGTCATCGCTATTTTGTCCTGGGCAGAGGAGCATGTCCCTGCCATTTCCTCAGTTTATATTCCTGGCGTAGACAACGTTCTGGCGGACTTCCTCCCTCGACACACAGTGGACATCGGAGAGTGGGAACTGCATCAAGAGGTGTTCGACCTCATTGCCCTGTTGTGGGGTCTTCATGCATCGACCTGATGGCAACAAGACACAACAGGAAGATTCCAACTTTCTGCTCTCACTGGGCGGATCCCCTGGCTCTAGCAGTGGATGCCTTAACGATTCCATGGAATTTCCCTCTGGCATATCTTTCCTCCCATTCCCCTTTTGCACAGGGTGATACGGAAAGAAACTGGAGTGCTGCCCAGTCATTCTAATTGCTCGGTACTGGCCTCAGCAGGCTTCTGGAGCTTCTGGATCTCTCAGTGGTGGAACCTCTTCGGCTTCCCTTCCGTCCGGATCTTCTTTTACAGGGTTACCTGTGGAAGGAGGATGTTCAATGTCTGGCTTTGATGGCATGGAGATTGAATCCTCAAATTTGAAGAAGAAAGGATTTTCTTCTGGTGTGGTGGCTACTATGCTTAGTGCCTGTAAGCCGGTTTCCTCTAAGGCCTACCATCGAGTTTGGTCTACCTTTCTATCTCGGTGTGCTGATAGGGACCTGTCTCTGGATTTTGATCTTCCTATGGTCCTTTCCTTCCTCCTGGATGGTGTGGATAAGGGTCTCAGTCTGAGTTCTCTTAAGGTTCAGACTTCTGCTCTCTCTGTTTTCTTTCAGAGGCGCCTTGCTATTCTTCCTGATGTCAAGTTTTTCTTCCAAGGCGTTGCTCATACCCATCCTGTGTTTAAGACTCCCGCTCCTCAGTGGGACCTTAACTTGGTTTTCGGTGTCCTTCTGCGCCCTCCCTTTGAATCATTTGCCACTATTCCTCTCAGTCTGCTGACGTGGAAGATGGCCTTTCTCCTGGCGATCGTGTCAGTTCACCGTGTTGCAGAGCTGGATGCCCTGTCTTGTAGGCCACCCTTTTTGGTGTTTCACAAGGACAAGGCGGTGCTTTGCACTTTGCAAGAGTTTCTTCCGAAAGTGGTGTCTGAGTTCCACATTAATCAGGAAATTGTGGTTCCTTCTTTCTGCCCTAACCCTACTTCTGACAAGGAGAAGGATCTTCACCTGTTGGATGTTGTGCGTTGTCTCAAGTTCTGTGTGCATCACACTGAACCATTGAGGCAGTCTGACACACTTTTTGTTGTTCCTGAGGGTCCCAGGGCAGGGAAGCCTGCTTACAAGGTAACCATTGCTTCTTGGATCAAGTCCACTATTCGTAAGGCTTACGAACTTAGGAAAAAGCCTGTTCCCTTTCGGGTCACGGCCCATTCTACGAGGTCTATTGGGGTATCTTAGGCCTACAAGAATCATGCCTCAGCTGATCAGTTGTACAAGCGTCTTTGCATACCTTCCTACCGCGTGGAAGTGCTGGTATCGGCTGATGCCAGTTTTGGGAGGAAGATCCTGGAGGCAGCTTTGCCTGTCTAGGATCTCATTAGTCTCTCAGTACTCTTTCTCTTTTGAGCCCTGTGGGCTCTAGTTCAGCGTGCTGTGTAAGCGTTCCTGGGGTCTGTTTTTACCCCCGTTGGACATTCCAAAGTTACCAATAAACTGTATTGGATGACAGAGAAAAGAGGATTTTAGTCTTACCTGTTAAATCCTGTTCTTAATCCATACAGGTTACTGGTCTCCCACCCTGTCAAGTGACCATGCTTGGGTCTCCTGTGGCAGACTGGGGGGGTCCTTCGGGGTCATGCTCACAGGAGTCTTCTTTCCCTTCTACTATCTCATCAATAGTTGGTGTCTCAAATCTTTCTGATGCTGGTTGGCTAGCTGCAGCCAAGGAGAGAAGGTAGGCTCCACCCCCTGCATACAATTCTAGAATTGTTCCTACCTACTTAAAGGGCCGGATTTCCTACTCAAAGTTACCAGTAACCTGTATTGACCAAGAGAAAAGGATTTAACAGGTAAGACTAAAATCCTCTTTTCTAGTTATGTAGAGTTCAAAATATTAATCAATATGCTCCAAACCCTATCTCTCAAACCACTATGGTTTAAGAGATATAGGGATTCAAAGTTCCCCCTCCCTCCCCTTCTCCTGATGTCAGTGTCTAGCTTGACAGCAGGAGATGCCGGTCCAGGGACCAACAGGCGGCTCTGCAGCAGAGCCAAAATCACGTTATTAAAAATAATTAATTCATTGGAAGGGTCTACAAAGTGTGTTTCCAAACCGGGCACAATTTTTAGACCTTTCCAATGAATGGATTCTTTAGCAGTAATGTGATTTTGGCTCTGCTGCAGATCCTCCTCTGGTCGTACGACTCGATTCTCCTGCTGTCAGCTTTACAGCTGACATCAGGAGAAGGTGACGGAGGGGAGAACTTTGAAACCCTATATCTCTCAAACCATAGTTGTTTGGGAGATAGGGTTTGGAGCATATTGATTAATATTTTAAACTCTGCAGAACTGGATTTTTTTTTTTTTTTAAAGGACATTACTATCCCTTTAAGCCCTTAAGAACCAGGTGGATAAGAGCAATTTTTGACCTTTTTGAGTATGTCTTTATTCAACCATACATTCCTTCTAGTTCCTTTGGTACACCCACTGTTTTTTTTAAGTACAAGCAGAGCTTTCGTTTAATACCACATTTATGGCAATAACCTACTTTTTAACAGTTCTCCTGTGATAATTTGTTAACAGTTTGTTAATTTTTTATGGAGACTGGATGAAAGGTATGAACAGTCATTCATACTTGCCAAATTTCCAGTTTTAAGGGGGTATGGTCTCTCTGGGGTGAAAATCTGTCCCTCTTTAAAACTCACATTAATGTCTGTTTAAACTTCAGGATAGGTGTTACGCTGTGTAAATAAAATCCTTTGGGATTGTTCTAAATCATTTATTTGTCTCAACAAAAGAGGTGTCAGTAGGTTGTAAAGTAACCTACATCTAATAATGCCCCCAGTACTAACAATTTAAGTGTTACTGGCCCCATCTGTGGCCATTTACATTTTATTTAAGTCTACCGTCTGCTTCTCTCTCCCTCAGTATCACAGTGAGGGAAGTGCCTTTGTCGTTGATTCAGCCGGTACATGGGATCACTGCAGCAGCGATCACATGTACTGGCAAAACAGGGAAAGCCTGAACCTGACTGCTCCAGTCCTGGAGCCTCTTCAGCATGATCACAGCGTACACTTAGACACAATGCTGTCTATTAACCCATGACTTTCCAGGACTGTCACTGGTCCTTAAAGGGATAGTAATACTTGCAAATTACTAATCCCAGTATTATAGCACTAAAAAAAAAAAAAAAAAATTGCCCCCAGTGACATCTCTCAAACCTTTATGGTTTGAGAGATATTCACTCGCAAAGTTCACCTTTCCCTGAAGTTAGCGTTCTAGCTGACTGCAGGGGAAGCCTGTCCTACAATCATCAGGCGGCTCTGCAGCAGAGCCAAGATCGCGTTAACCATAAAGGTTTGAGAGATGTCACTGGGGACAATTTAATTTATTTTTTTTTTTAGTACTATAATACTGGGATTAGTCATTTGTAAGTATTACTCTCTCTTTAAGGCACATACATCGGTGAAGGTCCTGGCACGTCACCCATCAGTAAGGATTTAAAAAAGGCAACACCTTCAAAGTAGACACCCTCCTCTTTCCTCCAGCTTTGTTACAGGTGTAGCTGTCGCAGCTCCACATCATCATGATAATTTACTGTGGAACAAAAAGGGAGAAAAAACAGGGGACGCCCCCTGTGTGTATCAGAATTTAAGGATAATTGACCACCACCGCACCCTATTGTGCGCACTCACAAGTGTAGTGTGTCAGTGACGGCCTACACCAACTCTGACAGAAAAGACAACTGGAGTGATTCAAAACTGCCTCCAGACACAGTATGCGCCTCTTATTAGGATAGACGGCTGCACCCTCATATAGCACGCACTCCCACAGCGGCAAAAGATGAATATAATGTAACGAAAAGAACAAAGATAGGGGCGCCAATAGTGACGTATGTAATCACAAATATATATATAAGGCTGGGGGGGCCGCTTTTTCAAAGCAAAACAAGCCTTAACAAAGTCGTTAGCGTTTATAGCCTGTCATTTGTTTTTATTGTTTTACATAATATTACATTTTAAACATTGTTCAAGTGTCCGCCTGCTTTATCCATCTGAGGATCACAAATTCGTCTCAGAAGAAAAGAGATCCGAACGGAGACGGTTTTATTCTCCGAATACCTTTATAGTCAGTTGACTTTGATAAGAGTCCTGACATCATCTAAATGTGAGTGCAACTTTATCACTTTTATATATATATATTTGTGATTACATACTTCACTATTGGAGCCCCTATCTTTGTTCTTTTCGTTACATTATATTCATCATAATTTGCACTCTAATAAGTTAAGCTTTAATCAGTGGTAATACCTTTTATGCAACATGTACAGCACAGGGAAGTAATAACATGTATACATATATATGTAAAAATCTGTTTCTGCTTCACTGTCCACCACACTGTGGGTAAGCAGTTGGGTGAAGTAAGTGTACTGCATAGAGACTCACAGGCATCGACTCTCCAAGGGGCAGTGGTTTTGACAGGAGTGGCCACGGGGGCATCTCTCCCACTGGCCGGTCCTGTCAAAATCTCTGCAGCGATATTCACTGGACACGCATGTTTCATACTCTGCAATTGCGCTGCTTCTTTTTCTCCCAGAATAACAAATCCAACACTGTCATTGTTTGTTCACTTAGATTGAAATCGACAAGCTGAAAAAAGCCGTCCAGTTGACATGAGACAAGCCCCGTTCCCCTAACAATTGGAGATACTCCGTTTCAGATGTTTTATACGGTTTTGTTTGTTTTTTCTTTCTATCCACGTTCATGGAAGCAAGGTTAATCCTGCTTTGCACAGCCCTGTGCCCCTTAAGGGAATAAAAACATACTATTTCAGTACAAAAAAAAAAAATCTATATATTTTTCTTTTAATTTTTGCCAATAAGATAGTGGCCTTAATTCTTACTGTGCTGGAATTGCGAGCCTGTCTTTACTGGTTTGCTTGAAAATACTACTGAATTTATGTATAAAGAGAGGGAATCCTGTATTAGACTTTTATTGAATACTTATGTAATTTTTAAATACATTTATGCTCTGAACACAGTGATTATATCTTTACAAATAATCTGTAATATAGTTGTTGGGGATAAATAGCCCTCGATCAGGGGTGGACAGACCTGTGGAGCGCCAAGTTGTACTCTGACTTGGTGAACCACAGCTTGCGCACTTCCGTCTTAGATTGTTAGTCGCTACTTTTCCTGTTTGTGGAAAGGGAAATAAAATGGTATATTATTTTGTATATTTTAGCTTTCATACCCAGGGTTACATACTTTTGTGCCTGTCTGCAGCGCAAGTATTAATAACAAGGTGTGTATAACTAGATTTCTATCACATAAGTCCTTTTGTTAATACTTTATCAGAATCAAATTACCTATGCATATTGATAACAAATAACCGTAGTCTCTTTATGTAGATCATGTCTTAAAGCGGAACTTTCACATGGTATAAAGGCCCCCTCCAATAATTAAACATAATGCGACTCGCATCATAATAGTTCTGTTAGATCTCAAAAGTACCTGATTCTAAAGTTATCCTTAAAGGAGCAGTAAACTTTTTTTTATGAAAACACATATTTTATAGAGCATTTCCTGCTGAATAAAACAAGGTCACTCCCATCGCTGTCAGATGTTTTATTCAAAATTTATAGCAGTTTAAATAACCAGGAAGTGAATTTACTGTGATTACTTCCTGATAGTTCTAACTGACAGGAAGTGACAGGCAGTTTCTATCACATTCTATGGAGAACTGTATGTCTCTGACTTTCCTCTCCATTAGAATCTAACAGGAAAACTAATTAGAATTTCACCACTAGAGGGCACTGCTAATGTAAAAAACATGGGTTTAAACTGTAATAACTCTGGAAATATAAATCTCTCAGCAGTGGGAGTACCCTTATTTTACTCAATAGGAAAATCCTTACAATATATATTTTTTCATAAAAAAAGTTTACTGCTCCTTTAAACTTCGGAGACCAGAAGCCAGGCATCAGTGCAGACATCTTGTCTTAGAGACGTCTGCTCGCCTGCGCTGTCACTCCGTTCTCCTCTAGGAGGCATTGCATGTTACCTGAAGGTATCCGGAAGGCGCTGACTGTGCAGACGACACTAACCTGGCCGTCGGTCTCCGAAGATCATGGATTACTTTAGAATCGGGTTCTTTTAAGATCTAATAGAAGTATTATGAAGCTAGTCGCCATATACTTAATTATTGGAGGGCGACTTTATACTAAGTAAAAGTTGTGCTATACAGTCACTTGCACTAGATATAACTTCAAGGGATGTGTGTTCATGAATGTGATTTTACTTGAGCACGGCACTTACAATGGATGATTCTGTAGACTGTGATGACATGCTAAGGAAAATTGGTGCTGTTCTGGTACAAGCCAAGGGGACCGTAGGGAATGTATAAAAATATTCCAAATTCTCATTATTTTAACCCTTTGCAATGCATTCCGTAGCCCTCTGGCACTCCAGGGTTAAATGTGGGCTTATAACCTATTGAGTAGCTAGAAAGATCTCTTACACATTTCTAGCATTCAGCGGGTTAAAAAAAAAAAAAAAAAGTTTAAAGGGAAAGTAAACCTTGAAAATAAGTTTATTTTCTATTGTAGCCCATAAAAAAAACATGAAAAATGATATAAGTCTTATCTCCCAAACCTTTATGGTTTGGGAGATATTCAGAAGCAAAGTTTCCTCGAGTGACATCATGTTCTAGCTCACAGATTTGGAATCCGTCCCGGGAATGGCTGCGGCTCTCCAGAAGTGCCGAGATCACAATCTTTAAAAAGAATATCTTAATTGGAATGGTCTACAATGTGTGCTTGCAAGCCAGACACACTTTGTACACTGTTCCAGTTAGGTAGTTCTTTTTAAAGATCGTGATCTCGGCACTGCTAAAGAGCTGCCGGTTGATCTATGGACCGAATTCCAAATCTGTCCACTAGATGGCAGACTTGGCTGAAACAGCCGGGAAAAGGGAACTTTACTTTATTTTAAGACTTATATCATTTTTCATGTTTTTTTAAAGGGCTACAATATAAAATAAACTTATTTTCAAGGTTTACTGTCCCTTTAAGTCATTGACAGTGTTTATTAGATTCCTGTGGAACAATTTGTTTGCTCCAGAATTGTGCTAATATTTTTTTTTCTTAGTACATAAGCTTAAAGATGTATTGAAGTAGATGTATGGTAGAGATATTAGCCTTTTTTGCGTGCCAGACAGGTATCCAGTTTGCCGTGCATTGCTTTGGATACCTCACCGGCATTCAAGTGGTTAAAGGAATGGAACACTTACGGAAGAGCCACAGCTATGAAATCGTCTACAGCCTGCAGAGTAAAAGTAGCATGCTCATTCTCTGGGAAGATGCCTTATTCAGAGTAAAATTCCATTGCTCATAGGTAGACGGGTGCAGTGCAATTCTTTGCCTTTCTAATACATGGCGTTGTTGCTGTAGTCTATGACCAAACCTTGTCTAACTGGCAACAACATGAAATTGCAAGGCTATGCAAAATATTATTACACCAGTCCTCATGCAATAATGTCATTTTCTGCTGTAATAACATTTTATTGACTCATTTCCTAAGAGTGAGAGTATCTATGTTCTAAACAGATGAAAGTTGATACCGTGTTAGCCATAGTCAAGTTGATACCTTTATTGGCTAACTAAGCAGATTCAGGATGCAAGCGTTCAAGACCTCTTAGGTCTCTTCCTTATGCATGTTCTAACTGAGGAAGAGACCTAAGAGGACTTGAAAGCTAGCATCCTAAATCTGCTTAGTTAGCCAATAAAGGTATCAACTTGACTAGATTTGCCTCCTGTACCCATGTTCTACATGGCAGGAAAAATCCTTAAATTTTAAATGTTTTTTTCATAAATGGGGTAGTTTGTCTTTAAGGATTGACTTTCCTTTTGTATCCAAACATATGCTAGTTTTATAACATTCCTACCTAAATAAAGAACACACACACTAGATTTGTAGCTGAAAATTCTTAGCTGTTCATCCCAGAATGATCTAAGGACCAACAAAAGATCTTTGGATATGTTCCAGTCATGTAAGCAAAAACAAAAATCCCTTGCTGTTAAAATATATATATATTTTTTTATTGAGGCAGTGCATTAAAGTGACGGTTTCTGTGATCAACTACAAAGTTCTTTATTGCAGTTGATCGAAAATGTTTATGATTATGTATAAGAAAATAATGTATTCTAGGATATATATATATATATAATTGTTTTTTTGTTTTGTTTTTTTTTGTTTTGTCTTTTATTACCAAAATCTGACTGGATGCTATTGACTGCTTGAAATGAAATTAAATCAAAGATGAGACCCTTGTTTTCAAGATTACTTTGCAGATATCTGACACAAATTTTTACCTCTTTTATGACTGGCATGATGCATCATGTTTAATCTTTTCCGTTCCAGTGGGGCACGCAACACATTTCAATGCATTGTGTACGACTCTGGCATGGAAAAGGTTAACCCTTTGAGTGCCAGAGAGATATCAACGCATTGCAACAGCATTGGATACCGCTCTGGCACTGAAAAAGGGTTAAGGACCAGAGTGGTACGCAACACTTTTCAAAGTTTTACACAACCCTCTGGCCTTGCAGGGCTAAAAATTGAGGCTGATTCCATTTTGTAAACACAGTTGCTTCTCTCAATGGGAATCTGCATGTAAGCTTTGGGGAAAGGCAGGACAATCAGTTTAGCCTGAAAACAAAATGGCCTTGTTTTGTACAGCAATAAAACTGAGTGCAATGGGTTGGAAATGTAACACTTTTTAGTGCTAGGTGTGGTACAGTGCATTGTCCACCCCTCTGGCACTCAAATGGTCAACAAAATAATAATTTTTTTTGTAAGCTGCTATGTGGGTTTCTAGCCATAAAACTGTCACACTAAGGGGCATGTTTATCAATCTGAGGAGCAATGCTAGGGTACCATAATGATCAAAGACTCCCTTTACTTTTAATGGTATGGTTTCTTTGATGGATCTGGAGAAGCAGCTTTTTGTTCCAGAATTGTTCCTCTCTTGATTTGATAAATGTGACCTTAACCCTTTGAATGCCAAAGAGGAACGCAACGCATTTCTCTCCATTGCATTGCGTACTCCTCTGGCACTCAAAGAGTTAAATGTTTCATGTTGTCTTTACCTGATCTCCTTGAGGACCAGAGAGCAATGCAAAACATTTCTTCTCAGTGCCTTGCATACCTCCTGGTCCCCAAGAGGTTAAAAAAAATACAAAACATTCCAGATCTTTCAAGAGCTTCTTAAATCAGCGCATTAAATTGACTGTTTACAGGTGCTGTTAAATAATGCATGCTTTCAGAACAGTTAATAAAATGATTGAATTTTCACACTGTGCGTCTCCTTTTTTCTTTCTTTCTTGCTGGTGCGAAAGCTTAGTTGGTTAACCCTTTGATTGCCAGAGGCGTATGCAACACTGATTTCCAGTGCTTTGCATACCTCCTCTGGCACTCAGAGGGTTAATGTACCAGCTGTAGAATCTGTCCAAAACTCATGGGTGTAGATTCTAGTACCAGCAAGGTCAACTCAGGTTTTCGCCCTTCTGAGGTAGATAAAACGTAACATAGTAACATGATTGATGAGGCTGAAAAAAGACATGCGTCCATCAAGTCCAGCCCATGCTCAAAACACCCCTGTTGATCCAGAGGAAGGCAAAAAAAGCCCTCAGAAGCCATTTCTAATTTAGCCCCAAGTGGGTAAAAAAAAAAAATTCCTTCCTGACTCCAAATGGCAATCAGATAGTTCCCTGGATCAACATCCTATCTGCATTGAAGCCATCTGTCATAATTCTCAATGTTGTTCTGTGCTAGATAGGCATCCATTGCTTTTTTGAAAGCAGTTGCATTAGCTGCAAGTACAACATTCCAAGACACAGAATTCCGTAGCTTTACCGTCCTTACTGTAAAGAATCCCTGTGTTTGTTTTAGTCGAAAGCACCTTTCCTCTAGTCTTAATGGGTGACCTCTTGTTCTTAGCTCCGCTCTTTGTGTAAATAATTCATTGGCTAGAATGTATTTGTAAATGTTAATCATATCATCCCTTAGACGTCTCTTCTCTAATGTAAATAAGGCCAGTTTGGCTAGTATCTCTTTATAAATCAGATCCTCCAATCCCTTTATCAGTTTTGTTGCACATCTCTGCACCTTTTCCAGTTAAACAATGTTTAAGAACTGGTGCCCAAAATTGTACTCCATATTCTAGATGAGGCCTAATCAATGTTTTATACATAGGTAGGATAATATTAGCATGCCTTGGGTCTACACCTCTTTTTATGCGGGCTAGTACCCTCTTTGCTCTTACAGCAGCTGAGTGACCCTGCACACTGCTGTGAAGTATATTGTCTAGCAGTACTCCTAAATCTTTCTCTAATGAGGTCCCCCAAGTTGTTGTCTATTTAAAGTATATGTAGCATGCTTCTTTCTACAGCCCAAATGCATAACTTTACATTTATCTACATTAAATTACATCTGCCACTTTTCTGCCCATTCACTCAGTTTATCTAAATCCTTCTGCAGAGAAAAAACATCCGGCTCTGTATATATTTCTTTGCTGATGACACCGAGATGTGTAAGGGAATATATACAGAGACACTACTTTCAACTCCCATTTCTATATCCTTAATAAACAAATTAAAAAGCATTGGGCCCAGGACTGAACCCTGTGGCACCCCACTTATAACTTTGGACCAATTGGAAAAGGTTCCATTTACAACAACTCTCTGCCATCATGTGTACCCAGGATTTACTTAACTCTTTGAGTGCCAGAGGGGGTATGCAACGCATTACAAAGCAATGCATTGCGTACCCCTCTGGCACTCAAATAGTTAAAAATGAGAGATCTCAGTGTATCAATTCTGGTAAAATTCTTTCATTTGGTATCCCCTGGTATTTCCTTGGAATCCTTAGGAACACATTTCATGGTTTGCAATTGTAAATTGCTGAAAACATTTTTTTACAACTTGTATTTCATTCTGTGTGTTAAAATCTAACACCCTTTAGGGGTTAGTGTAGGTTTAACTTGGAATAACCAAGGACAAATGGAATTAGGAGTATCACTTCAGTAACAGGGGATAACTTTTAAAGTTGCACTAACACTTAAAAATGAACTGGGGTTATATATACACTTAAATCTCCTGGGAATTATGCTAGAATTTCTAAAAATATATTCTGGGGCCTAAAATATAGTCTTAAAAATGATCTGAGGGAGCAGTCATGTGAATTAGCTGAGGAGTCTTTTTGAATATAACAACAGGGTGCACTGAGCACAATTGATTAACTCATTAACTGTTCTGTTAAAGCAAACCCAAACAACAAATGTGTTCTGAAAAGGACAATGTCTGTCAGTGTTAAAAAGCAAAGACAGGCATAAATCTTGCTACGTTGACCAAATCTCCGTGAATGTCACCTTAGCAGCGTCAGATTTAACTGGCAGATTCTCAAAAATAAGTATAGTGGATAAACGGGAAACCCAGGTTTGGGTGGAGGGGGCAACAGGAGATTTCCAAAGGGAAGGAATACATAGTTTAGCTGCATGAATCATGTAGGTAAAGAATTGGGACTTAGCAGGGGATGACTGCAGGACCAGAGAGCAGCCACCCAGGAAAATTAAATCCGATGTACTAGCAGAGTGGTCAAGACAGGTAGAGACATGGTGCCCAACTGCCTGCCAGAAAGGACAGATCTCGAGGCTTTAGATGTTTTATTTAGTATTTGATTAATGTAATCTCTAAATAGCTTTGTTCTCAGACTTGTTCGGATAAAGCTGCATAATGAATTACTCAGATGTCCAGATAATCACCTCTCTTCACCTTCTTAGGCTACTGAACTCCATTATTTTTTATTACTAGGATGGAATAAACAGATAAAGAAGAATAATCATAGAAATCATTTCCAGATGGAGGCTTCCATTGAAGGGAAGGATTTGGAAAGGTGATATGTCCTTTAAAACCAATAAAACAAATGGTGCATCTTGCACAAAAAAACTAACAATCATGTAAAGTAAACTTTTCAATGCTAATTAACAGGCAATACTGGATTTAAAGGAATAGGTCCACTTTATATCAATTAAAATATTGGTAAAGGTTTGTTTCCTATTGTGCATTTGGTCTGCAACAGAATGTCTCCCCTTTTATTCATATAGACCTATGTGCACTGTATGAATGGGCAATATTATTTTTCTTAGGTTCTATGTGGAAACCATGTGGTAAAGTTTAGAGATGGGTAATGTTTTTTGCCGCAATCCGAAAAAAGGCAAAACAAAAAAGTGCACTTCTCATTAGGCGGGACATTTTTCTCAAAAACTGCAAGTATTTTGAGGAGTATTTTTTCCTCTGTTTTCTGCTGACACTTAACCCTTTGAGTGCCAGAGGGGTACGCAACGCATTGCTCTGCAATGGGTTGCGTACCCCTCTGGCACTCAAAGGGTTAAGTGCAGTTGGCTACATCCCATGAGGTCAATCCTCCAATGTCTTGCCTTAATAAGAGTACTGCTTTGCCTCTGACTGATACTGTGTCTCTGAAGGATCAGGTGGACAAATTCCTGGATTTCTTTTTGAAGGCAAATTTGAGGCTTTTGGCTTGTTTTACTCCCTACTTTTGCTATTGCATGGATAATTAGGGCTATGACTGTCTGGTGGGATCAGCTTTTTGATGCCATCCAAGTTGGACACACCTAAGATGTATCGGGTGGTATCCAAAGCAACCATTAACGTAGCTAAACAAACTAGAAAGACTTTGGTTTTCTCTCTGGCTGCACATCACCCTCTATGGCTTAAAGGGGAACTTTCACCTCCTCATTATCATTATTGTATCCCTTCCTTTGTGTCCCCTCTGTACAGTGCGGTCTTTCTTTTTGCCTACAAATCTGTTTAAATGAAGAAAAAAGATACTTGAATTGTGTACCTTATGACGTTAGCAGCCGCACAGCCGCGCACCGTATGGTGCAGAAGACACTCCCACAGCTTCAGCTCCTTTCACTTGCCCCAGCATCCTCCGATGACGGAGAGAGATCTCATTGGTTAGATATCGATCTCTGCCAATGAGATCTCTCTCCAGCTTACTAACAGAACGCCTCCGTCATCGGAGGATGCTGGGGTAAGTGAAAGGAGCTGAGGCCGTGGGAGTGTCTTCTGCACCATACGGTGCGCGGCTGTGCGGCTGCTAACGTCATAAGGTACACAATTCAAGTATCTTTTTTCTTCATTTAAACAGATTTGTAGGCAAAAAGAAAGACCACACTGTACAGAGGGGACACAAAGGAAGGGATACAATAATGATAATGAGGAGGTGAAAGTTCCCCTTTAAGATCTGGTCAGTCTTCCAAAAGATCTTTGGGATCTCTCCCATCTGTGGATAAACAGCTGTTATGCATGGGACTGGACAAGGTCAACAGTCACGCCACTGGAGGCAAGAGAACTTTGTTTCCTCAGGTTACTTTAAAATGTTCCCTTTTTTACATGGAAGAAGCTAGTTTTTGTTACCCCACTAGTATGGGTAGAGTCCAGAGCACCAGTTCCCTCAGCAACCCAAGCGTGTTCCACACCATACAGGCTTGGTTAGGACTGCAGCCTGTGCAGAAGCCCAAAACTGACAAACCTACCACTTTATGACTAGTGGGGATCTAGTCTGCCCCTGGCTATTAGAGGTATTCTGTTTTTCCATGTCATGTGGGATGTTAACATTTTGGAAGGGTACCACACAGATTTCAACTCCATTCCTCCATGTAGTTTCTTCTTGTCCAGAGTTCCTTGTGATCCAAGCTAAACCATCTGTTTTGGATGCAGATTCTTCCTTGCTAGATATGTAGTTGTTAATACCATTTCCTCCTCGGGAAAGATTAACAGGTATTTACTATTTGGACAAGTCTAAACAGGAGTTATCATAGGTGGGAAGACAAGCCACTGATGGTTATATGTAGACATATAGATGTTATATTAATATACTATTTGAAGAACCAGTTACACGGGCCACAGTGCCACTGCCAGCCGGTCGCGGGGCAGTCATGCACAGTAGAGACTACCCACGCCGCAGCTGATACAGTGCCAGCCGGTTGCGGTGCAGTCATGCGCAGTAGAGACTGCCTGCGCCACGGCTGATACCGAGATGGATGCTCCTTCGGAGCACCCCGCTCCATACCAGCCTTGTCACTGAAAGTCTCTGAGCATGACTGCTTTGTCACAAACTTTTTAGTGAATTATTATATAGGATATGTGGTTATATGTGGCTGTTAATGGATAAGTGGTAACTTTATGCACATTGCACACTTATAGTGACATCCTTTCCCATATGTGTACATACATGTAAATATTTATAATTAAAATAAGAAAAATATATATATTACCTAAGGCTAATATAAGTTACAAAGCTAACAATAGTCAGCCTGTGACCCATTTCAAAGCAACACATTTGAAATCTCTCAAGCATACCAGGGTGGGGGGGGGGGATTCAGTAAGTGGTGATAAAGTGGAGATGACGTCTCCAGTTCTTGTTATTCTATGGAGCCCATGCACTAAGACATCCAAAGGAACTGGAGAAGGGATATCAGTGGAGAAGTCATCGACACTATCACCACTTAATGCCTAACCCCCAATGTGTTATAACTGTGGATTTGAATGAAATCAACGCATTGGATAACTTTCTGGCACTCCAAGGGTTAAAAACACATTTTTTTCTGAACTCTTTTCTATGACCATGTGCTGATAACATGAATTGTATGGGTTTATCATATTTAAAGCAGAACTACCACCCAATAATAAGAGCATCACATCATTGTCCATCTGGTGACTAGCTGCTCAGTAGCGCTATTCACCAGAATTCTTACCGGATTAAAGAGAAATCTCTATTCTTCATGGACTGACAGCAGGACGGAATGCGTACATCTTGCCATAGTGACGTCCACGCGCCTGCACTGTCAGTCCCAGCCGGGTCTAGGAGGCGTTGCTGGCCGGCTCCAAAAGGGACTGGATCTTGCTCGTGGACTATGGCAAGATGTCCGCGTTCCGTCTTCCTGTCAGTCCATGGAGAATAGAGATTTCTCTAGTCGCCAGATGGGCAGTGCTATTATTGGGTGGTAGTTCCGCTTTAAAAAATATTTATTATACTAATAAACCTGAACACGAAAACGGAGCTACTGTTTTTGCCAACATCTTATCACATGCATAGCATGACAAATTAATGTATGTCCATTTTCCTGAATTTCATCTGCTCCAGACAAAGCTGTAAATTGTGCTCTTTCTTCAACTGAGCAAATGCCCCACGCAAATCAGTGCATCAGGGGAAATGAAAACACCGTATGAAGTGTTTATATTGACACTTCAGTTAAACGCATTTAAAGATAAAAAGAACTGTTTCACATGCAGAGATCATGAGATTCCATGAGATGTAATTGCTTTATTCATCTCTATATTATTTACTTCTTTTACCACTTCTAGTTCAGTGGAGCTTCATTCTGAAATTAAATAAGGAAAAATCAGTGATGTAATTAGTCAATGGAAGGCCTTGGTGCAAACATTTGTGGGTCCCCTAACAAAAATATTTTCCCAATGAGGTAACTAGAAACCTATTGGACCCTGTGGACAATAGCCCCCATTGAATGTTAGGCCCCATTATAACTACACCCTCAGAGCACCTCCCTGGGGTAGATCTATTAAGATCTGTGGACATTGTACAGTTCATACTGACATAATGGGGAAAGGTTTCAGTAGGAAATCTGGGAACCTTTCCCCCTGGAAAACTAAATAAAGTGGAGTAATTATATGGCAGCCATCTACCTAATAGGGTCAAGTGAAATGTTCCCAAATTCTCACTGTACTCAAAGCATATTGCTTCGCAATTTGTTGGACCTCTCTGGCGTGCAAAGGGTTAAACAGGGCATTTAGCCCCTTGAATGCTAGAAAGTCATTAAAGGGGTTTAATGTAACATTTAAATACATGGGGATGTCTGTTTGTTCAGGATAAAATATGGGGATTTGGTTAGCCCCAGAACGACACAATTTTTATTTTGAATGTTTTGTTATAAGTGTCCCCAATAATGCAGCTGCTTTGCCCCAGAATTTAAATTTTGTTCAGCAGTGAGACCCCTGGGAAGTAGTAGGAGCCACAGTGCATAATGGGCATAGGGTGCCAGAATATTCCCTTGGAACCCCAGTGTGACACGAGAAACATAGTAACATAGTAAATTAGGTTGAATAAAGACACAAGTCCATCAAGTTCAACCTTCTCATCATACCCCAGTGACTGAAAATTGTATAGCTTTCCTGCTACCAATTAAATTAGTCTTTATAAGACCTTCCTGATCAGCCTACTGATAAACAGTATAACTCTGTATGTTCCCTTTTGAAAGAAATGTGTCTAATCTTCTCTTAAATGTATCCATTGTATCTGCCATAACCACATGCTTGGGCAAGGAATTCCATAATTTAACAGACCTTACTGCAAAAAAACCCTTCCTCTCCTGAAGTCTAAACATCCTTTCCTCTAATCTCAAGGGGTGTCCCCTGGTCACCTGATCAGGCCTTGGAATAAATAACTCACCACAGAGATCCTTGTATTGGTCTCTCATATACTTGTACAATGTGATAAGGTCTCCTCTTAGTCGTCGTCTTCTCTAGAGTAAATAGACCAAGTTTGTCTAGTCGTTCCTCATATGTCAAGTCCTCCATTCCATTAATTAATTTTGTTGCTCTCCGCTGTACCCTCTCTAGTTCTAGTATATCCTTTTTCAGAACCGGTGCCCAAAATTGCACTGCATACTCAAGGTGAGGTCTTACCAATGATTTGTAACAATGTGCTAAAGGGATTAATGAGACCCCCAGATGTCACCATTCATCCCTTAGAATCAGACATGTTCAGAAAACAATCCCCAAAACTAGGACATAGTAGTACAAAGTATCGACAAAGACAGAACACACAGAAATACCCCATAGGTATGTATGTGACTGCAAGGGGTAAAACTGGAGAAGAAGAGTAAGAGAGCCAGCCTCTGCATAGCCTATGCAATGGGTAAAGTAAGGTGGCTGCCAACGCACTACACATCCAATCAGAAAAAGCCTGGAAAAAAGAGGGATTCTGGGAAATGTAGTTTTCTACATTGCCTATTCTCAGCAAATGATGGCTCTCCAGCCATGAAAATGCAGCAAATTAAAGGTTTCTGAACATAAACCATGCTGATTTTGCGATAGAGCATGGCCAATGATTTTATTTGAGCCTACTCTGCCCCTTATATTTGAAAGAGAGGCAGAGATATATGCCAAAGAAGATGCCTCATTGATCATCTACGCAACAAAGATGGCCACCACTACCAGCTAAAAGAAAAAAAAGTCTAAAAATAGTAAAAATGCCTATTGAAATGCAGAAAGATATCACTGCAATGAGGACTAATGATGTAGAAGAAGAATGAGGCATAAAATTATTATCCCTGAGAGGGTTGATAAGACCTACTAATAGTAGCAGGCACCTTTATTCCATAGGATCTACTAAGAAAAAGGATTGAGTGCAATTTAGGCAGAGACTACACTTCATGTGGGTGCCCAGAGTGAAATGGGACATTAATAAATAAGACCATAGCACTGATCAGTCTTCTTTCTTTAGGCTACCATTATACAATGCAGAACCTCAGAGAAGTCCAGCCATGAGGAACAGACTTGTAATAAGGTTAATCTCTACAAACTGCCCAGACATACACCTGTGAATTGGGCAATCCAACTACAGGGGAGCCAGTTAATGGGAGCCGGCTTAATAAGGGATTATACAGCCCCATATCTAAGCAGAAAAAAAAAATTAAGAGCAGTTCCAGCTTACTCTCCTTCTCTTGAGAGGTCACATGAATCTGGGATGGTCTGGGAGTAATGCTGAAGGAAGAAAGGGATGTATTTGCCTCAAAGGACAAAGAAGAAATAGATTTCCAAAAAAGAAGATTGTTGTGTACTTACTGATATATAATTTACTCTTAGTCCATGTGGAACATATGATCCATGGGGATAAAGTCCACTCCTCCAGGAGGGCTGGGCACTTAAACAAAAATGTTTCTGAGGAAGAGACTCCCTCCCATGTGCATTTTACTCTCCCCATAACATGCTCAGCTTTAAAGGGATAGTAATACTTTGTTTTATCTTTATTTTATTTTGTAGGCATTTAAAAAACATGAAGAACGATATAAGTCTTATCTCTCAAACCTTTATGGTTTATGAGATATTCACAAGCAAAGTTTACCCTCCCCGCCCCTTTTTCCTAGTGTAAGCCATCTCTTCTCAGATGTGGAATCCAGTCCATAGACCAGACAGATAACAGCAGGGGACAATCTTCTTCCTATGAGAACAATGAAAGCCCTGCCCCCCTTGACAAGTTTTTCAGGTTTTTCCCTTATATTAATTGAAGATTGTCCCTCTCTGCAATCTACCTGGGCTGCTCTACCTGACTGAGCAGTGTTACATCAGTAAAAGGGGAGGGAGGGGGATACTTTATCATTCAACTACTCTTGAACTACAACTCTGACAGAATTGAAATAACACTCTCCAAAGTCCAAATACTATGATGATTAATTAGAGCTGCTTTTATTATGAAACATTACTATCCCTTTAACATATAGAAAAGCCAGTAGAAAAGAAACAGAAATGGAACAAAGAAGGGAATCCACTGAACCAGAGAATCCAAGAGGATCCCCTTGCCCAGAACTCGAAAGCACTGGGTTTTTCTCTGGGCCACTTGCCGAACAGACAATAGCAAGAGGAAAGGCCGTCTTGAGCATCTGGAAAGGCAAAGAAACTGAAGACAATGGAGCATTCTGAAGCACTCCCAGAACCAGATTCAGGCCCCACAGATGAGAGGTATCCCAAAAAACTGGGTAGGAATGAGCACATCAGATAGTTAAGCAACATGCCTTTGAAAAAGGACAGTAAAAGCAGAAATTTGAAGTTTATCTTAAGTTTTAGGCCTAGACATTTCTGAAGACCATCCTAAAGAAAAGCCAAGATATCTAGGAGAGATCCGGAATCAGAGGGATCTGAAATAGCTCAGCCATTGACAGATTGAGAAGTTCAGGAAATCAGGCCTGATGGGGCCAGAACGGGGCAATCAGAAATGAGCTGGCTCTATCCTCATTTTCATGTACTTCCGCACTGTCGTAGATGGCTTGGATACTGCCTGAGTCACCTTATGGGACAACAACAAAATCTCATTGTCTGGTAGAAAAACCTTTCCATGAAGAGTGCCATATCTCATGCCAAGAAAGTGTAGGACCTGACATGAAACCAGAGAAGATTTCTTGAAATCATGTTGGGTCATCCAGTTAGTCAAATAAATCCCTTGAGAATGTATGTGAGCTGCCAAAACCTTTGTGAACACTCGGAGCATGCACCAACCCAAAAGGAAGAGCAGGGAACAGAAAACAACCTCTTGGAATGAAAGCTTCTGGAAACACGGATGATCTGTGTGGATAGGAAATTGAAGATAAATGCCTTACGTCTGCAGAAGCCAGAAATTCCCCTCGACACATGGCAGTTGTGACTGAGCTCAAAGATTCTGTCTTGAACAGTGGAGCAAGCACAAAAAGGTTGAGGCAGTTTAAAGAGATAATATCATCTCAGTATAAATGAGCATTTGATTATTCCTTACTTTGTAATAACTCTCTGTACCACTGGCAATGTTGTGATCCGTGTAGTTTGTAATTATATTTTAAAGTTTCCCCTTCCTGCCCCTTTTACATACATCACTATTCTGTCTTGAGATCAGAAAGCCAGTCCGGAGGGAGTGTGATGAGGGACAAACTTATATCAGCAGAAGGAAAAAAACTGCCCTCCTTGGTCAATGGGGCAAGGTTTTCTTTAATCTTGTGGCCATCAGTATGTCCCTCTATGTGATCTCTCCAGTCAACGACAAAACTTCAGATCTGAGGGATGAATAGTGACATATTTAAAAAGGGCAGGAGGGGGACACTTTAAAATATAATTACACAGATCACAACATTGCCAATGGTACAGAACGTTATTACAAAGTGTAAGGGATAATCGAATGTTCATTTATACTGAGAAATTACTATCCTTAAGTCCAGAATTGGACTGCATCTTCTGTCTTTCCTGGTGACAATGAAAAGATTGGAGCAAAATCCTCAATGTATTTATCATACATACATTAAAATAAGTACCACCTGGCTTATTCCAGTTAACACTTATTTCCCTGTCTATACCACCTAGACTATGGGGTTCAGCATGAAAGAGACAGCTTCATTCAGAATCAACAGAAATGTATTAGAGTAAAACAGACAGGATATCCCAGAATCCACAGCGTTATTTAGTCTTCTTTATAAGGCCCATTTATTACAGCAAGACATAGACAATACAAATAACATACATCCTAACCTGAACAATACAATAACATAACTACCCCAAATAATTACAATACATATTAACATGTGCACATACTAATGGACATAGCTACCTGATGTGTGAGGACCCTCCAGTACTGCTTCCGCTATGCCCCTACTTCCTCTTTGCTGGAGTTCTTTCTCTGATCAGCTCCTCTCTGAACATCTCCTCTCTCCTCCTTCTCCCAAGTTTCACTAGCAGTGGGTCCTTATCGATATATCGTTTTACTTGCATCTGCTACCATGCTGAGGCTCCTGATTGGCTGTGGTAATACTGCTCCAGGCTGATGGGATTTGTGTCCTGATCTCATTGGGAGACTTGGAGCAATAGTACAATAAACCAGTCAATCTCCCTTTGGCAATATTTTTGGACAGGTGAAACAATACACCAGATTACCTATTCATCAGGAATACAGGGTGTGTTAGTGGGATTTATGATATAAGTAGAGGGTGATCATTCAGAATCTCCCACCTGGACAACGAAACACTGCCAGCTTCCATCTAACCAAACAGGATTTGGTTGTCCAGGTGCTGTGATAATGTGTTTGGTCCACAACTCCTATGCCCCATGGCCCCCGGAGATATCACTGACTTTTGATTGACTCATAATGAACTCACGCACACTGTATAGCTCTATAAACCGTTATAAATGAATTGTCCATAAGGTAACACTAAACACTATATTTCACTCTTATTTTCTAAATACAAATGATAGGCCCCAATCTCTGGTAATATTGTATTATTTTTCTCCTATGGCCATTAAGAAGTTTGCAAGGAAATGCTCTGATATCTTTGCATAATTGCCTTTTGTAAAGTAATCAATGGCCAGATCATATCTGGTACCTCCTCATTCAACCATATACAAGTAGATGGTAAATCAGCCATTTGCAAAGTTTAAAGAAGCAGTATGCTTTTTTTTTAATTAAAACCTATATGTTATAAATCTTTTCCTGTTGAGTAAAACAAGGTCACTCCCACAGCTGTCATTTGTTTTATTCAAACTTTATAACAGTTCAAATAACCAGGTAGTAAATGTACTGTGTTTACTTCCTGATAGTTCTGACAGGCAGTTTCTATCATATTCTATGGAGAACTGTAAGTCACTGACTTTCTTCTTCATTAGACTGTAACAGAATAACTAATTGGAATTTGACCACTAAAGGGCACTGCTTATATAAAAAACACAGGTTTAAACAGTAATAACTCTGGAAATTTGTATCAGAAGTGGTAGTACACTTATTTTACTCAACAGGAAACACCCTACAATATATTTTTTTCATAAAAAACTTTACTGATCCTTTAAGCTGGCAAACTCTGTAGAAATCTGTAAATTGCTGTGGCCACAGCCAAGTCTTTTCAGCCAGAGCGGTATTGGCTCTTTTGAAAATTCCCACTGGTGCTTGTTTCTTTTAAAGAAAGCACTCACACTTTAAGAGAAATAAACATGCCTGTGTGCTGATGTTAGGCTAATGTATGGATGCAAAAAGTAGAAGAGCACTCACAGGACTTGAAAATATGCAAATTGAAAATGTATTATCAACACTTTTGCCAGGCTGAGCTGGCCTTCCCCATGTCTTGAGTAGGGAGAGGTGAAAAGCAAAACAGGTGAAAAATGGCACTTCCTGCAGAGCAGTAGAGGAAGCCTCACAATTCTTGAGCTAGCTAGGCAAATAAAATTAAATGTTTAGGGACTCTGGGGGAGTGTGAAGGGAGAAAGGAGATTTGCCCAATATACCCCAAAATCTTGTGTGGCTGAGGCAGGCAGGTGATCCAAGTTCTTTCCTGATCTGGCTGTTATTTCTGTGTTAGGGGCATGTGGGGTGTTTGAAGGGAGTAAAGGAGATTTACCCCAAATACCACAAAATATTGTGTGACTGAGAAGAGACAGGTAGCTACTATCCAAGTTACCTGCTGAGCTGGCTGAGCCTCTGTCATTAACTGATTGACTAGTTTAGCAGACTGACACTCAATAGATAGACAAGTACAACTGACTCTGACTCCTTCAACAGTCAGAAGAAGAGGGAGCTAGCGTATTTAGTAAGGTCTATAATCATCAACTTTACTAAATAAAAATAAAGACTGCAGTGACATTGGGAGAGAGAGAGCGCAGCAGTGATTTCCTCTTGACATTCGCTAAAGGCAACGAGGGGAAGAAACAGTTGCACAGGGAGTATGTGTGGGGTTTTTTTTTGTCAACAGTGATAGGGACAGTTAATTAACCCCTTAAGGACCGGCCACGCACGTGACAGTCACTTAAGGACCACGGATCATATATATATATATATATATATATATATATATATATATATATATATATATAATTTATTTATTTATTTGTTCAAATTTTTTTTTTTTTTATCTGATTCCAGACTCCCAGAATGGCGTGCAGCCCGGAATTCCATGACTGTCCTGGTACACCATCGGTCCTTCAAGCAAATCCAGCCATGACGTACCAGGACGGGTTTTAAACAAATATAAAAAAGTAAAAATCAAACAGTTTGATCGGTGACAGAGATAGGTACCCTGACATGACTGTTACTGAGGCAGACCGATACTAGAACAGAGAGAGTATTTGGTAAAGGGAAAGATATCGTACACACACGCAGTCAGTTCTGTTGTGTACTTAATGGTTTAATACTCTCCAGAAAACATACTAGGGGCTGGGGTAGGGAGAAAGAAGTAGTAACAGTGCAGGGATGTGTTAGTAAAGTGGTAGTCTAAAAACTGATTGCAGTCATGGTTGCTGCAGCATTTGCAATATATGATGACCATTTTCCTGAGAAGGCTGTTAGTGGGTTTTTGCTTTTAGTCTTTCATTTTCTTTTTTTCCTAATATATATATATATATATATATATATATATATATATAATATGTGTCATTGGGAGCATATACTCCTGGCAGGGTCACCCAAGGAGAACAGATCAAAGACACCAGACTAAATTGATCTAAAATCTGCCAACCCTCACTGGACCAGCGTGGCAGATTATGGCCCATTCCCTCAGCACAAAAACAAATGGCCCTCTTTCCCCCCAGAGGCTTGTGAGCAGCTACTACCTACGGCAGCGGGAAGACCCAGTCAGTGGCAGAAGGTGCTAAGAATCACCATGTTCTATCAATCTGTTTTTGGTCTTTAGACATTGGAACACTTTACATTTGATCTATGAATACAGATTCATGCTAAAACAATCTAGTACAAAATACGATTAACCTCAAATTATTAGCTTATCGGAGACTCGTAAAAAAGATGAATTTTTACTTAAATTAGAAGGTGGACACTGGCTGTACTATAAAGAAAACAATGATGGATGATGTGGAGGAATCGGATTCTTGATTAACCCCTTAACCTCCAATCCTGTGCATAGGTGATTGTTAAGGACCACAGAGCTTCCCCCCAGTTGAATTCAGGTATGGCAGAGTAGTGTGCAGCCTTGCTGCCATCCCAGAATTCCATGACCTGCTAGGAGTGTCACCTGGCGTGACTGTCCTGGCACATCCTGTGATGAGGAAGAATTTCATAATTTATTATGCTTCTACAAACAGGACGACTACCACTTCAATTTTATAATGGGAAATTTCAATGCGACGGTTTGTAGGATCCAAAATTGTGAAAAATTGGATGACATGGAATTAGAAAAAGAGACTACAGAGGCAACCAACTGACTGGATTTGCAGAAGATCAACATTTGTACATTATGAATTCATTCTCCAGGAAAAAGTCCCAGAGAAAATGTACATGGAAAGACCTAATGGTTCTACATGTGAAATCGACTTCTTGCAAATTTCAAAATGTTATTCACTGACTGCTCAGTCTTAAAGGGATACTAATACTTAAAATGTAAAAAAAAATATGTTGTAGAGTTTATCCCCCTGAGTAAAACAAGGGCACTCCCACTGCTGAAAGGTGTTTCATTCAAAAGTTATTAATTTTCAAATTTGAATTTTTTAGGTGCAATATCACAGTGGCCTGAAATTGTACAGTGGCGCTGTTGCTACACCATCCTATGGAGATTTATGGTCAACTGACCAGAGCTGTCCATAGGATCGTGTAGCAACAGTGCCACTGTACAATTTCAGGCCACTGTGATATTGCACCTAAAAAATTCAAATTTGAAAATTAATAACTTTTGAATGAAACACCTTTCAGCAGTGTGAGTACTCTTGTTTTACTCAGGGGGATAAACCCTACAACATATTTTTTTTTACATTTTAAGTATTACTATCCCTTTAAAGGGGCAGTAATGTCCCCAAAATGTTTTTTTCCAGTTTTGTAGAGGTTAAAATATTTCTCAATATGCTCCAAACCCTATCTCTCAAACCGCTATGGTTTGAGAGATATAGGGATTCAAAGTTCCCCCTCCCTCCCCTTCTCTTAATGTCAGCTGTAAAGCTGACAGCAGGAGAATAGAGTCGTACGACTCGAGAAGGCTCTGCAGCAGAGCTGAAATGGCATTCTTGCTAACAAATTAATTCACTGAAAAGTCTAAAAGGTGTGCCTGTTTTGCAAGCACACTTTGTAGACCTTTCCAGTAAATGAATTCTTTAGCAATAACTCGATTTTGCTCTGCTGCAGAGCCGCCTGCTGGTCCCCGAATCAGGGTCTCCTGCTGTCAGCTAGACGCTGACATCAGGAGAAGGGGAGAAAAATCCTAGTCTAATCTCCAAAGAAAGAGGGACACCAGGGAGGGAAAGTATGAACAAATACCCTATTAAAAATGAACCAGCTGAGCACAAATTATCACAGGAAAACCTATGAAAGTGTTTTTTTCTCATTTTTTAATTTCTATCAAATTAAATGATGGGTTATGCATATAAATGTGGTGTCAAAAGAAAGCCCTACATATACTTAAAAAATTATATATAATTTGTGTGGGTGTACTAAATGAATTGGATAGAAAATATAATTGAACAAAGGTATGCTAAAAAGGACAAAAATGTTTGTTTAGTGTCAAAAAGCCCTAGTCACTAAGGGTTAAAGGGATAGTAATACTTAAATATTACTAATCTCTATAGCAAAGTACTACTTAAAAAAAAAAAAAAAAAACGTATTGCCCCCAGTGTCATCTCTCAAACCTTTATGGTTTGAGAGATGAACGCTTCTAAAGTTGCCCTCTCCCTCCCCCTTCCCCGTAGTCAGCATGCTAGCTGACTGCAGGGAAGAGAGTTGTACGATTTTCAGGTGGCTCTCCAGCACAGCCAGATCGCGTTACTAAAAAAGAAAACTTTCATGACATGGTCTTCTATGTGTGCTTGGCTTGCAAGCACACGTAGAAGACCGTTTTAGTGAAAGGTTTTTTTTTAATTAATCCTACCGTGATGATTTCAGAGATATCCTCCTTTAAAGCTTCCCCCTCCTTCTTCTTCTCATGACGTCAGCTGTAAGCAGGAGTTCCTGGTCCTGGGACCGACAAGCGACTCTTCAGTAGAGCCGCAATAGCACGATTTAAAAAGAAATACTTCTTTGGAATGGCCTGGTTTTCAAGCACATTTTTTAAACTGTTATAAAGAAGTAATTCTTTTTAAATCATGCTATTGCGGCTTTGTCGAAGAGCCTCCTCATGTCGGCTAACATGGATCTCCTTCTGTCAGCTTTACAGCTGACATCAGGAGAAGAGGAACTTTAGCTTATTTTTTTAATCTCTCCAAAACTCTACACATTTTTATGGGACATTACTGTCCCTTTAAGGAACTCGGCAGGTAGGTTGTTCCAGACATCTTGGAGAACTACCCACAGTTCTTCTGTGGATTTAGGCAGCCTCAGTTGCTTCTCTCTCTTCATTTAATCCCAGACAGACACAATGGTGTTGAGATCTGGGCTCTGTGGGGGCCATATCATCACTTCCAGGACTCTGTGTTCTTTACACTGAAGATAGTTCTTAATGACTATGTCTGTATCTTTGGGGTCCTTGTCATGCTGCAGAATACATTTGAAGCCAATCAGATGCCTCCCTGATGCCTAAGCATTGAGGAGACCATTAATTCTGACCAAATCCCCAACTTCATTTACAGAAATGCAGCCCCAAACTTGCAAGGAACCTCCACCATGCTTCACTGTTGCCTGTAGGCACTCATTTTTGTACCACCCTTCGGCGAACAAACTGTCTTTTGCTACAGCCAAATATTTTAAATTTTGACTCGTCAATCCAGAGCACCTGCTGCAGTTTTTCTGTACCCCAGTTCCTGTTATTTTGTGCATAGTTGAGGCGCTTGGCCTTGTTTCCAGACCAATTCTGACCAGACTTCTTCGGATAGTAGATGAGTGTACCAGAATCCCTCTGTTTTCTGCCAATTCTGAGTTGATGGCACTGCTGGACATCTTCAGATTGTGAAGGGAAGTAAGCATGATGTGTCTTTCATCTGCTGCACTAACTTTCCTTGCCCGACCACTGCATCTATGGCCCTCAACATTGCCCATTTCTTTGTGCTTCTTCAAAAGAGCTTGGACAGCACATCTGGAAACCCCTGTCTGCCTTGAAATTTCTACCTGGGAGAGACCCTGCTGCTGAAGTATAACTACATTGTGTCTTGTTGCTGTGCTCAGCCTTGCCATGGTGTATGACTTTTGAAATTAAACTGGATTCATCAGCCTCACATTGTTAGCTGAGTTTGGCTGTTCCTCATCCAGTTTTATTCCTCCTACACAGCTGTTTGATTTCAGTTAATCGTGTTTTTTTTTTTTTTCAAAACAGCTTTATTGAGAAAATCAAGTTTTACAAGGCAAATCGTCATGTTTCAATAACAGCTGTAAAAAAAAAAGCCATGTTACATAGCAAACAGAATGCATGCAATCGTACAAAGTGAATTAAAATGTGAGTATAAACCAAGACTAACCTACCGGTATTTAGTCTAAAATAATGCACGCAAAAAAGTTAGAACACACAATCTGTCTCCTAATTAAAGCAGATGTATAGAATCCCCACATGTGCAGGATCCAGAAGAATAACAGTATCTTGTAAATTGGAGGGTCGAAAAGGTGGGCCATGAGGAGAGAGAACAAACCTCACTTCCTCCATAGGCGGCAAAGTATCAGGGAAAGGACAGCATAGATAGAGTGAGAGAAAAGATAGAAAAAGAGTAGAAAAACAGACAGGTCAACCGCGCTACCGGCCCGGGCAAAGGGATGCACTAACTCACAGAACTAGCTATAGAAAACCACCCTGAGTTTACCAGGGGAAGAGAGACTCTAAGTTTCGACCAAGCATCCCAAATGTCATGAAACCCCTTCCACCTCCCAGTCAGCCCCGCATGCATCTCCTCCAATTTAATTCGCAAATTAACCTTTAAATTCCATTCCCGGACAGTAGGTGAAACATCGCTCTTCCAATGCAAAGGGACAAGTTGTCTTGCTATGGTGGTCAGAATCCTAAAAAGTGCTTTACCTGGAGCAGGTACTAAAACACGGTCAGGCAAGACATTAGAGAGAAATAAAGTAGGAAGGACTGGGAAAATTACATTTAAAGCATCTCCAAGCTACTTCGCCACCTGTAGCCAGAAAGGTTTTATACTGGGGCAGTCCCACCAAATGTGATACGTTGTACCTATATGAATATTACATCTCCAGCACATGGGCGAACAGAGTGAGAAACCAATTGCCAGTTTCTCTGGTGTATAATACCATCTAGTGAGAAATTTGAAATTTGCTTCCCTGCCAGCTGTATCTTGAGTGCATGATAACAAGAATCGCATAATACTTCTCCGTTGTATCATGGACCATGATATTCCAAGTTCAGTCTCTCATTTTCTTAAAAAATGAGGTTTCATAAGCAAAGGAGCAGCATTAAAAAGTTTGCATAACCTCGTGACCGAATGAGTAGCAAAGTAGCCTCAACGAAATCCTTCCTCAAAGGACGTTAGAGGACGTCCGAGCAGATTTTCCATTTTAAAATTCCGCAAGAAATGAGCTATTTGGCAGTATTGCCAGTGATGGCTATGTGGAAGGGAGTAATTGCAAAATCACAAAGGAAACAAGAGCCCCTGAATGGAAGAATTTGTCAATAGTGTGCAAATTACGGTCCACCCAAAGAGAGAGAAAGGACCTAGCCTATAACCTGGAGGAAAATCGGGATGACCATAAATGGTCAGTAAAGGCGAAGGATAAGGCGCACAAGGGTACCTATTCACTAAGGTAAACCAAGCTGAAAGTTCCCTGAGTGAAATCGGATGCTGGAACTCCGATAGCCTAGAAATTATTGGATTCATCCAGATAAAATTCTCTGGGCATAAGTTGGGTAGTGAGTGAGTAAAGAGTGGACCCATTCTTTCCCAACCAGACTGCTGCAATCTATTAGGAGAGCCACAGAACAAGCTTCATACAATTTGACAATATTCGGCAGACCCAGACCACCCTGAGATGGAGTGGGATATAGATAGTCTGCCGCTAGTCTCTGTTTTTTGAATGCCCATATAAGTCTGTTAATAAGAAATTGCAGTTTGGTCAAATGGCGGCGTGGAATAGAAATCAGGACCAAGTTGAGAAAATATAATATTTGAGGTAGGGCTATCATTTTTACCAGGTTCACCCATCCGAACCAGGAGACATAAAGTTTATGCCAGGAAAAAAATTCTTCCTGTGATTTATCCACCAGAACCTGAAAATTAATACCTACCATAGAGGGTAGGTGAGCTGTAAGTAGGACGCCCAAGTAGGACAAACTAGAAGAAGCCCAACTGAAGGGAAATGCGGACATGAGAAGGGGAGCTTCTTCTTGAGTCAGTGTTACATTTAAAATCTCAGACTTCTGAAGGTTAATTTTAAATTGAGTAAGTTCACTATATTCATCTAACTCTGTCAGCAGATGAACAAGTGAAGTAGCAGGAGAAGATACAAAAAATTAATCATTGTGTTTTAACCCACATATTAAATTGATGATCATTAGCACCTGTTTGGTATAATTGTTTAATCCTACACCTGACTATATGACTACAAAATCCCTGACCTTGTACAAGTATACCTAGAAGAATTGATGCTGTTTTGAAGGCAAAGGGTGGTCACACCAAATATTGATTTGATATAGATTTTTCTTCATTTTGTTAATTGATAAAAAAATAGACATGTTAATAGTTTATTTTTAAGTATTCTTACTTTACAGCATCTTATCACACCTGCCTAAGACATTTGCACAGTAATGTGTGTGTCTGTGTGTATGTATATATATAGAGAGAGAGAGAGAGAGATTGACAGACATGCCAACTGAATAAGTATTGTAGTATGTAATAATAACTTTTTATTGGACTAACATATATATAGACAAGTCCTTTGAAAAAGGGAGCATAGCTTTCAAAAGCTTGTCTTTATTATTGAATTTTAGTCCAATAAAAAAGTATTATTACATACTGCAATACTTATTCATTTCACTTCTACACAACTGGACTAACACTGCTAACATAGATAGATAGACAGACAGACAGACAGACAGACAGACTGACAGATAGACAGATAGATAGATAGACAGATAGATAGACAGATTGATAGGTAGATAGGTAGACTGATAGGTAGATAGATAGACAGATAGATTGATAGGTAGATAGATAGATATGAAATAGATAGATATGAGATAGAGAGATAGATTAGATTAGATCAGATTAGATTCTGGAACAAACCAAGTGCACCATAGGGGACAGATAAAAATGGAATTTTGAATCCCATTAAGGCTAGAATGAGGTGGAGACCTGTGTTGAACTCAAACGGGTAAAAGCAATATTAAAATCAATTCAAGGATTCTGTAAGGATTAGTAACATAGGTTAAAAAAAGACTTGCGTCCATCTAGTTCAACCCTTTTCCTATTCCTGTTTACTATCGTTGATCCAAAAGAAGGATCAACAAGCCATAACTAAATATTAATCCCAATACTAACGTACATAGCACTCTATGTTATGCTCTTTTAAATAAGTATCCAGGCCCCTTTTAAAGGCATCTAATGTATTTGATAGCACCACCTCCTCAGGAAGTGAATTCCATACCTTTATTGTCCTTACTGTAAAGAAACCCTTCCGCTATTGTAGATTAAATCTCCTTTCCTCAAGTCTAAGCGGGTGGCCCCTTGTCCTGTGTACTGTTCTGTTAATGAACAGGTCTTTGGAGAGCCCTTTGTATGGGCCCTGAACATATTTATATAGTGTTATCATATCCCCTCTAAGACACCGTTTCTGTAGTGTGTACAAGTTTAACTTTTCTAGCCTTTCTTCATAACTAAAACTTTCCATTCCCCTTACTAGTTTTTTAGCCCTCCTCTGCACTCTTTCTAGTTCCATAATGTCCTTTTTCAGAAAGGGCGCCCAGAATTGAACAGCATATTCTAGGTGGGGTCTTACCATGGACCTGTAAAGAGGCATAATTATATCTTCCTCCTTGAGTCAATACCCCTTTTAATACATGCCAATATCTTATTGGCCTTTGCAGCTGCCAGCTGGCACTGCATGCTACTGCTAAGTCTATTGTCTACTATTACTCCCAAATCCTTTTCATTTGTAGATTTCCCCAGAGAAACACCATTTAAAATATATGTTGCATTTTTATTATTATACCCAAAATGCATAACTTTACACTTGTCTATACTGAATCTCATTTGCCTGCCCAGTTACTCAGTTTGTCCAAATCCTCTTGTAATGAAGACACATCCAGTTCAAACTTTATTACCTTACTTAATTTTGTGTCATCTGCAAACACTGATACATGGCTCCCTATGCTGTCTGGGAGGTCATTAATAAACAAATTAAAAAGAAGAGGACCCAGGACAGATCCCTGAGGTACTCCACTTATCACGTTTATCCAACTTGAGAACTTGCCATTTACTACCACTCTTTGCATTCTATCTTTCAGCCAATTTCCAATTCACACACAAACATTTTGCCCTAGGCCTATTTCATTCAATTTGTACAGTAACCTCTTTTGTGGAACTGTAGCAAATGCCTTTACAAATTCTAAATAGATCACATCAACCGCCGCTCCCGCATCTATATTATTACTCACATTTTCATAAAATGCGATCAAGTTAGTTTGACAAGACCTGTCTTTCACAAAGCCATGTTGGCTATTGCTAATGATATTCCTGTTCCAGCAGAATTCTTGAATATATTCCCTTAGCAACCTTTCAAACAGCTTCCCTACCACAGATGTCAAGCTTACAGGTCTGTAATTTCCTGGTTGTGACTTTGATCCCTTTTTAAATATGGGCACCACATCTTCTTTACACCAATCCATGGGCACCATACCTGAAATAAAAGAATCCCTGAAAATCAAATATAACGGTCTGGCCAGGGTCTGGCTTAGCTCTTTAAGTAGCCGTTGGTGTATACCATCTGGCCCCGGAGCTTTGTCTACCTTAACACCATTCAATTGTGTTAACACTTTTTCTTGTGTTAGCCAGTCCCATGCTTGCTGTGACTGTTCTGTAAAAGTAGTTTGCAGATTCTTGTCCATTGGGTCTTCCTTGGTAAAAACAGAAGAATAGAAATTATTTAAAATATCTCCCTTCTCTCTGTCCCCCTTGACCATCTCAGCTGTTTCAGATAACAAGGACCCAACATAATCGGAGTTTAATTTTTGCCATTAATGTATTTAAATATTTTTTGTGGGTTGCTCTTGCTCTCCTTAGGAATATTTTTTTCATTCTCCAGTCTAGCTAATTTAATAGCCTTTTTACAGGTTTTGTTGGCATTTTTGTATTCTGCAAATGCCTCTGCTGATCCCTCAGCTTTATAATGTTTAAATGCTGCTTTCTTGTTATTTATTTCATGAATTACTTTACTGGTTAGCCACATTGGTTTTAATTTGCTTCTTATGTATTTGTTTCCAACAGGGATAAATTTATATGTATATTTTTTGCAATGTTATTTTGAAGGCATTCCACTTACCTTCTGTGTTTTTTCCTGAAAATATTTTATCCCAGTCAATGAGACCAAGGGATGAATTAAACCTGTTAAAGTTGGCCTTTTTCAAATTCAGTGTTTTGGTGGAACCCATACCAAATTGCTTTTTTGAATTAATCTCAAACGATACCATGTTATGGTCACTATTCCCCAAGTGCTCCCTTACTTGGATGTTAGAGATAAGTTCTTCATTGTCAGTTATTACCAGATCCAGACATGCATCCCCTCTGGTTGAGGTCTGTACTAGTTGAAACAAAACATTGTCACTCAACAAGTTCAGAAACTTGCTGCTTTTAGCAGAATTAGTTTGCCCCAGAATTTATCCAGTCCTTCTTGTCCATTCAGGGCTTTTAACCTAGTGGAATATGAAAGTTATAAAATAACTGTACCACTTCTGTCTTCCCAACAAACCTCATTATATTCTACATGCTCACTGGATCACTCTGGAAGCAAGAGTGTTAAAGGGATAGTAATGGCTAAAATAAAGTAGATTGCAGAGCCTTCATTATGTTAAACATAACATGTTGAACTGTGTGTAATAACTTACTTTTCTGTCATTTTAAAGATATGCCATGTAAAAGGAATCCCCCTCCCGCCCCTTCTGGCTGCCTCCCCTTGGAGCTGCAATCTAGTCATGGGACCGGACGGATGCAGAGAGGGACAAACTTAAAGGGATAGTAATGTTTCATAATAAAAGCAGCTCTAATTAATCATCATAGTATTTGGACTTTGCAGAGTGTTATTTCAGTTCTGTCAGAGTTGTAGTTCAAGAGTAATTCAATGACAAAGTGTCCCCCTCCCGCCCCTTTTACTGATGTAACACTGTTCAGCCAGATCAGAAGGGAGGTGCCCAGGTAGACTGCAGCGAGGGACAATCTTCAATTAAGATAAGGGAAAAACCTGAAAAACTTGTCAAGGGGGCAGGGTTTTCATTGTTCTCATAGGAAGAAGATTGTCCCTTGCTGTTATCCGTCTGGTCTATGGACTGCATTCCACATCTGAGAAGAGATGGCTTACACTAGGTAAAAGGGGCAGGAGGGGAAATTTTGCTTGTGAATATCTCTCATATCATAAAGATTTGACTTATTTCGTTCTGCATGTTTTTTAACCCCTTAACGACCGGGGAATCTGGAAGCGGAAGTGACTTAATGACCACGGAGCAATTTTTTTTTATTGCTCCGTTGCGTTCCGGACTCCCCAAACGGCGTGCAGCCGCGGGGGGAGCCCGGAACTCGATGACGGTCATAGTACGTCATCGGTCGTTAAGTCAAATCAACCCTTGACGTACTATGACCGTCAAGGGTCGTTAAGGGGTTAATGCCTACAAAATAAAATAAAGATAAAAGAAGTATTACTATCCCTTTAAGACAGTAAGTATAAGAAAAACACTGCCTCCTTGACGAAGGAGGGCAGGATTTTCCTTTGCTTACTGAAGATTGTCCCTTGCCGCTCTACATCCGAACCACACAAGGATGAGCGTGACGTGACCAGATGGGGCAGGATCCTTTTACATGGCATATTTTTAAAACTATAGCAATGTAAGTTATTACACATAGCACAAAGTGTTATGCTTAACAAAATGAAGACACAGCAATCTACTTTATTTTAACCATTACTATCTCTTTAAGTATAAGATGTAGGTTGAGACAGAGAGAGAGAGACATAAAGGGAAATTGGTTGTGGATTTTGAAAAGGGCAGAGAGGGAATGTGTCTATTGTGTTGAAAAAGTAAGATTTGCTGAGGGATGAGTTCCAAGAGAAGATCTCAAAAAGCATTACACGCTCGTCCATTAGCATGTATGTAGGGAAGATGATATCCCACTAAATTGGCCTCTTGGGTTTTTTCCTAGTGTCAGAAATAATAATATACAGATAAGACATCAAAACATATATTTTTTTTAATAAATTTGCCTAACTTATTCCATTGTGACCCAGCAATTGCATTTGAATTCACCTAGAGTATCTTCAATGAGGTTAAAGGCCGTGTGATGTTGAGTTTGGAGCAAAACCACTAAGGGTTGTAAGTTCAAAAGAAAAGTGAAGGAGTTCTGGGGAAAATAGTGGAGAACTAAAAATTCCCATTGATTTAAATGGGGATTTTAACCCCTTGAATGCTAGAGAGGTCTCCAACGCATTGCTTTGCAATGCGTTGGAGACCTCTCTAGCATTCTAGGGGTTAAATCAATGGTTTAAATCAATGGTTATTTTCAGAAATTTTAGTTCTCCCTTATAGTGAAAATGGTTTGTGCCACAACGCCTCCGCTTCATTTGAACATAAGGCCCTAAATGTGTTGGCTGTACATTTCTCTTGCAGTAATAAGTGATGCTGGATAATGGCAGCTTACATTATATTATTGCTGCTGTTCTATTTAGATTAGTAAAGCTAAAATGTACCAGATCATCCCATTTAATTTATGACTTAATTCAATCTGGCTCTCATATTCTTTATAGAATGGAATAATTTTGCTGTTGGAAAATCTGCTTTCCATAATTCACAGTAAAACTATATTGGCACAAAATTTCATCTTGAAAGTGCATAGTTATTAAATCCTGTTTATAAATAGCAAACCCTTTGCATGCTAGGGCTGTCTACAAAGCATTTTGTTGCAAGACGATTGAGACCTCTCTAGCTTCTGAAAGGTTAACATTTTGTCTGGCTTAGAATTTGTTGAAGATGAAGATTAGAATGTAATACACAATAATAATGAGAAACACATCACAAAAATCCTGAAAGTAATGTTAAAAGGTTGGATTATTCCATTTACATCTCATTGATGTTTGGTTGGTACTCTCTGAACAGGACTGATTGTTAAGAAATGTTTTACTTGCTGCAGCTGGAGACCTGGATTTTTAAAAAGGAAAAAAATAAAAAAAAATGGAGAGGGATAGAAAGAGAGAGAGATATAGAGATAGAGAGACAAGAACACAAATGTGTGGGTGTGAGAGAGAGAGAGAGAAAAGAGAGAACAAAAAAGTGATATAGAATATACTGAGTAGTGATGATCGAGCACCCCAATGCTCGGGTGTTCGGGTGCTCTGGCCGAGCACCCCCGGAGGCTCGAGTGCTCGGCCGAGCACCCGAGCCCCATTGAAGTCAATGGGAGGACTCGAGCATTACACCAGGCACCCCCTGCTCTGATGAGGGGAGGGTGCCTGGTCCATAGGAAAAGGGCAGAAAATTATGGAAACACCACAGAAATGGTTCAGGGACAGCATAGGGAGGATGTCTGGATGCATCTTGGACTCCAACGTCGCTGCTGGGAACGATGTTTCGCCCGTAGTACGCCATTTTTACAGACTGACCGTAAAACACACAAAAAGGCAGATAAAAACGACTTTAGGCGAAAAATTGTTACCAAACAGTATTTGCTGTATATTTACTTGTATATCATCTGCAAATTCTGCAAAAAATTTCCTCGATTTTTCTGAACTGGGGCCATGATTAAGAGGGAAACGTGCGCAGAGGCAAATTCTGCAAAAAATGTCATAGATTTTTCTGAACTGGGGCCATGATTAAGAGGGAAACGTGCGCAGAGGCAAATTCTGCACAAAATTTCCTCGATTTTTCTGAACTGGGGCCATGATTAAGAGGGAAACGTGTGCAGAGGCAAATTCTGCAAAAAATTTCCTCGATTTTTCTGAACTGGGGCCATGATTAAGAGGGAAACGTGCGCAGAGGCAAATTCTGCAAAAAATTTCCTCGATTTTTCTGAACTGGGGCCATGATTAAGAGGGAAACGTGCGCTGAGCCGACCATCTAAAACATTATGGGTGAGGGTCTGCTGCGGAGCTGACCATCCTAAACATTATATGCGAAGGCCCGCTAGTGAGCTGATGCTATAAAACATTATATGAGAGGGCCCGCTAGAGAGCTGACCCAATAAAACATTATATGAGAAGGCCCGCTGGTGAGCTGACCTATACAAAAATTGTCAAACAGCGCCCGCTGGTGAGCTGGCCCTATATAAAAATTATATCACAGGGCCTGCTGGTGAGCTGGCCCTATATAAAAATTATATCCCAAGGTATATGGAAGAGAGTCAACCATATACCCATTTTTTGGGTGGAAGGGGTGAATGGGAATACAGAGTATTCCCATCATTGTAAATAACATATATAAAGTGACTTTATGTTCACCCGGGGCTTTCCTCCAGTGGAGTGGAGAAGTCAGGGGAAATCCAGGCCTTGTTCATTTTTATAAGTGTCAACCTATCAGCATTTTCGGTGGAAAGGCGGATACGCTTATCTGTTATGATGCCACCAGCAGCACTAAATACCCGCTCAGACAGAACGCTGGTGGCAGGGCAGGCCAGCACCTCCAAGGCGTAGAGTGCCAGTTCATACCACGTGTCCAGCTTGGACACCCAGTAGTTGTAAGGCACAGAGGGATCATTGAGGACGCTGACACGGTCTGCTATGTACTCCTTCACCATCTTCCAAAACTTTTCCCTCCTTGTGACACTAGGCTGCGCATCAGGGTGAGGGTGCTGGCGGGGTGTCATGAAGGTGTCCCACGCCTTGGAGAGTGTTGCCCTGCCTTTGTCGGAACTGCTGTGTGCTCCCCTTTTCTCCCCTTCTCGGTTGGCCAAGGTAGCACGTACTCTGCCGCCAGCGTTGTCAGATGGAAAATTTTGGAGCAATTTTTCAACAAGGACCTTCTGGTATTGCACCATTTTGCTTGTCCTCTCCACCGGAGGAATGAGAGATGAGAAATTCTCTTTGTAGCGGGGGTCCAGAAGGGTGAACACCCAGTAATCCGTGTTGTCTAAAATGCATATAACGCGTGGGTCACGGGAAAGGCAGCCTAACATAAAGTCAGCCATGTGTGCCAGAGTACCAACAGGCAAGATTTCGCTGTCCTCACCAGGAGGATGACTCTCAATCTCCTCATCCTCTTCCTCCTCTTCTGCCCACCCACGCTGAAGAGATGGAACTAAAGTTCCATGGCTACCCTCTGTAGCGGAGGCAACCGTGTCTTCCTCCTCCTCCGCCTCCTCCAATTGTTGCTGAGAAGACGAAGTGAGGGTGCTCTGGCTATCACCTTGTGTAAGCTCTTCCTCCCGCATTTCCACCTCTTCCGCATGCAAAGCGTCGGTTTTAATTGTGAGCAGCGAGCGTTTCAGTAGACACAGAAGTGGGATGGTTACACTGATAATAGCGTTATCGCCGCTCACCATCTGTGTCGATTCCTCAAAATTGCGTAAATCCTCACAGAGGTCTGACATCCATTCCCACTCCTCACTTCTGATTAGAGGAAGTTGAACGGAGAGGCGACGACCGTGTAACAGCTGGTACTCCACTACTGCCCTCTGCTGCTCACAAAGCCGGGCCAACATGTGGAAGGTGGAGTTCCAGCGCGTGCTCACGTCACACAGCAGCCGGTGAGCTGGCAATTGTAAGCGCTGCTGCAGCTTCAACAGGCCGGCTGAAGCTGTAGATGACTTACGGAAATGTGCACACACACGGCGCACCTTCGTCAAGAGATCATGCAAATTGGGGTAGGTTTTTAGAAATCGCTGAACCACTAAATTAAATACATGCGCTAGGCATGGTACGTGTGTGAGCTTGCCGAGCTCCAAAGCCGCCACCAAGTTACGCCCATTATCACACACAACCATGCCTGGTTGCAGGTTGAGTGGCGAGAGCCACTGCTCGGTCTGGTGACTAATCCCCTGCAACAGCTCTGAGGCCGTGTGCTGTTTGTCCCCAAGGCAGATCAGCTTCAGCACGGCCTGTTGACGCTTCCCCACTGCAGTGCTACACTGCTTCCAGCTACCGGCTGATGGGTGAGTGGCGCTGCGCGCAGAGAATTCGGAGGTGGAAACGGAGGAGGAGGAGCCAATAACGTAGGTGCTGGCGGAAACCCTGATGGAGGTAGGGCCCGCAATCTTCGGCGTGGGTAGCACCTGTGCCATCCCAGGGTCCGAGTCGTTCCCAGCCTCCACGACATTCACCCAGTGTGCCGTCAGGGAAATGTAGCGTCCCTGGCCACAAGCACTTGTCCATGTGTCAGTCGTTAAGTGGACCTTCCCAGTAACTGCGTTGGTCAGGGCACGGGTGATGTTACGGGACACATGGTGGTGTAAGGCGGGGACGGCACACCGGGAAAAGTAGTGGCGGCTGGGGACTGCGTACCGAGGGACAGCTGCTGCCATCAGGCTGCGGAAGGACTCAGTCTCCACAAGCCTAAATGGCAGCATTTCGATGGCCAGTAATTTGGAAAGGTGTGAGGTTAGTGCTATGGCCTGTGGGTGGGTGGCTGGGTATATTCGCTTGCGCTCAAATGCCTGGGGTAACGACATTTGGACGCTGCGCTGGGACAGGGAAGTGGATGTGGTCGCTGATGGTGCTTCAGATGGTACAGGTGCAGGGCGGGAGGTATGCGGGCCTGCGCCTTCGACAGGCGATTGGCCGGCACCGAAAACAGGGGAAGAGGAGGCAGTGGTGTGGCCTGCAGACACAGATTGGCGATCCGGGCGTTCCTCCCACTTATTACGGTGCTTGGATGCCATGTGTCGGATCATGCTGGTGGTGGTGAGGTTTCTAATGTTCATGCCTCGGCTCATTCTGGTGTGGCACAGGTTGCAAACTACAATTTTTTTGTCGTCCGCACTTTCCTTAAAAAAACGCCATACCGCGGAACACCTAGCCCTTGGCAAGGGAGATTTACGCAAAGGGGTGCTCCGTGGAACATTTGCGGGCCGGTTTGGTGCGGTCCGCCTTTTTTCTTTAGCCACACCACTGCCTCTTCCAGCCTGTTGCGGTGCTGCAGATGGCTCACCCTCAGGAATGCTGTCATCGCTCGGCTCTCCACCTTCCCAGGTGGGGTCAGTCACCTCATCGTCCACCAAGTCCTCCTCCACTTCCTCACTCTGATCATCCTCCTCATTTCTTGATCCCACCACATACTCAGTCATTGACAACTGTATATCATCCTCCTCATCAAGGTCTTGAGACAGTAATAGTGGTTGATTTGATGGCAACTGTGTCTCATCATCATCATCATCATCCACTTCCTTTGACCTTAAATGCCGTTCCCCTCTGTCATCTTCTTGTGATTGGGTACCCTCTAGAGGTTGTGAATCAGGGCACAAGATTTCATGTTCCTCTGCAAGCGTGCTTGGAGAGAGGTTCAAATGAAGGATTGGTGATGAGACGAGCTCCTCACTATATCCCAGTGTGGGATCACTTCTTTGACCAGACCCTCTATGGTGGGAGGAAGGATGATCAGGGTGAGGATTCTGTTGACCAGACTCTTGGCTACTGAGAGTGGACTTGGTGGAAGACAGGGTGGTGCTTAACCGACTGGAAGCAGTATCACCTGAAATCCAACCGACCACCTGTTCGCAGTGGTCTGACCTCGAGAGTGATGTCCTGCGACGCCCTGTAAACTGAGACATGAAGCTAGGTATGGTGGATGTCTTTCTTTCTTGTGCTCTGGCACCAGGCACAGTTTCTACGCGTCCTGACCCGCGCCCTGAACTATCAGGATCACGTCCACTTCCCCATCCCTTTTTACCCGCCTTCTTCATATTACACGGAATATGTGCTGCTAATCTGCAACTTTGCACACTAAACAGAATGTGCTGCTTATCTGCGGCTAGGCACAGTGAATGGAATATGTGACTTATTTTTTACACTTTGCACACTAAACAGAATGTGCTGCTAATCTGCAACTTTGCACACTAAACAGAATGTGCTGCTTATCTGCGGCTAGGCACAGTGAATGGAATATGTGACTTTTATTTTTTACACTTTGCACACTAAAAAGAATGTGCTGCTAATCTGCAACTTTGCACACTAAACAGAATGTGCTGCTTATCTGCGGCTAGGCACAGTGAACGGAATAAGTGACTTTTATTTTTTACACTTTGCACACTAAACAGAATGTGCTGCTTATCTGCAACTTTGCACACTAAACAGAATGTGCTGCTTATCTGCGGCTAGGCACAGTGAATGGAATATGTGACTTTTATTTTTTACACTTTGCACACTAAAAAGAATGTGCTGCTAATCTGCAACTTTGCACACTAAACAGAATGTGCTGCTTATCTGCGGCTAGGCACAGTGAACGGAATAAGTGACTTTTATTTTTTACACTTTGCACACTAAACAGAATGTGCTGCTTATCTGCAACTTTGCACACTAAACAGAATGTGCTGCTTATCTGCGGCTAGGCACAGTGAATGGAATATGTGACTTTTATTTTTTACACTTTGCACACTAAACAGAATGTGCTGCTTATCTGCAACTTTGCACACTAAACAGAATGTGCTGCTTATCTGCGGCTAGGCACAGTGAATGGAATATGTGACTTTTATTTTTTACACTTTGCACACTAAAAAGAATGTGCTGCTTATCTGCGGCTAGGCACAGTGAATGGAATATGTGACTTTTATTTTTTACACTTTGCACACTAAAAAGAATGTGCTGCTAATCTGCAACTTTGCACACTAAACAGAATGTGCTGCTTATCTGCGGCTAGGCACAGTGAATGGAATATGTGACTTTTTTTTTTACACTTTGCACACTAAACAGAATGTGCTGCTAATCTGCAACTTTGCACACTAAACAGAATGTGCTGCTTATCTGCGGCTAGGCACAGTGAACGGAATAAGTGACTTTTATTTTTTACACTTTGCACACTAAACAGAATGTGCTGCTTATCTGCAACTTTGCACACTAAACAGAATGTGCTGCTTATCTGCGGCTAGGCACAGTGAACGGAATAAGTGACTTTTATTTTTTACACTTTGCACACTAAACAGAATGTGCTGCTTATCTGCGGCTAGGCACAGTGAATGGAATATGTGACTTTTATTTTTTACACTTTGCACACTAAAAAGAATGTGCTGCTTATCTGCGGCTAGGCACAGTGAATGGAATATGTGACTTTTATTTTTTACACTTTGCACACTAAAAAGAATGTGCTGCTAATCTGCAACTTTGCACACTAAACAGAATGTGCTGCTTATCTGCGGCTAGACACAGTGAATGGAATATGTGACTTTTATTTTTTACACTTTGCACACTAAACAGAATGTGCTGCTAATCTGCAACTTTGCAAACTAAACAGAATGTGCTGCTTATCTGCGGCTAGGCACAGTGAATGGAATATGTGACTTTTATTTTTTACACTTTGCACACTAAAAAGAATGTGCTGCTAATCTGCAACTTTGCACACTAAACAGAATGTGCTGCTAATCTGCAACTTTGCACACTAAACAGAATGTGCTGCTTATCTGCGGCTAGGCACAGTGAATGGAATATGTGACTTTTATTTTTTACACTTTGCACACTAAACAGAAAGTGCTGCTAATCTGCAACTTTGCACACTAAAAAGAATGTGCTGCTAATCTGCAACTTTGCACACTAAACAGAATGTGCTGCTAATCTGCAACTTTGCACACTAAACAGAATGTGCTGCTAATCTGCGGCTAGGCACAGTGAACGGAATATGTGACGTTTTTTTTTTAAACTCTGCCCCCCAAAACAAAATATAACTGCTGCCCCCACACACAATAGTCCTAAAAAGGACTTTTGGGTCTTTTTGTTGTTGAAACACACTTTTCTTCTCCCTACACTGACTTTCCCTTCCTATCCTCATCTCTCCCTGGCTAAGACTGAGCCGAACTCGCTGGTCAGGTGCTATACAGCACCCGATCACGGGTTCTGGCCAGCCAATCAGTGTAATGCCAGCAGCCAACATGGCTGCTGGCATTACACTGATGTCAGAGCCTCCCCGCACGTTTATTGGCTGCGCTGCAGCCGCGAAACGTGCGGGGAGGAGACCCGAACATGGCGGGCGAGCACATGCGGTACTCGTACGAGTACCGCCATGTGCCGAGCAGAGCGATGCTCGAGCCGAACCGAGCTTCGGCCGAGCATGCTCGCTCATCACTAATACTGAGAGCAAAAGAGAAAAATAGAGTAACTGAGAGAGCAAGATAAACAGTAAGAGCAAGGCAGTGAGAGTTAAAGGGATAGTAATACTTCGTTTTATCTTTATTTTATTTTGTAGACATTAAAAAAAAAACATGAAGAACAATCTAAGTCTTATCTCTCAAACCTTTATGGTTTGAGAGATATTCACAAACAAAGATTCCCCTCCCGCCCCTTTTACCTAGTGTAAGCCATCTCTTCTCAGATGTGGAATCCAGTCCATAGACCAGAAAGATAACAGCAGGGGACAATCTTCTTCCTATGAGAATAATGAAAGCCCTGCCCCCCTTGACAAGTTTTTCAGGTTTTTCCCTTATCTTAATTGAAGATTGTCCCTCTCTGCAGTCTACCTGGGCACCTCCCTTCTGATCTGGCTGAGCAGTGTTACATCAGTAAAAGGGGCGGGAGGGGGATACTTTATCATTGAATTACTCTTGTACTACAACTCTGACAGAATTCAGAACTCTCCAAGGTCCAAATACTAAGAAGATTAATTAGAGCTGCTTTTATTATGAAACATTGCTATCCCTTTAAGGAAAGAAAGCAAGAGAACAAATGTGAGAGAGAAATTGAGTGCAAGAGTGAGAGAGCAAGAAAAACAGCGTGAAAGTGAGTGAGAGAGAGTAAGTGCAAAAGAGGAAAGATCGTAAGGGAGATAAAGTGATTAAGGGCTCAATGCAAATGTTGGAGTTAAAACCAACGTGAAAAAAAAAAACTGCCTTCACGAGTTAACCAAGACCGGGTAACGGGAGATCTTCCTTATCTGGAAAGGTTAACGTGCGACGGCCTACAAAACACATGTAAACTACAAAACTGGTGTCGCCTAAAATCTGACCTCATCGTCATCAAAAACACACGCTAAATAACGTAAGGATTGTCCTAATGAATGAAACAAGCGAACGTCCAAAGTTACCTAGTGCCCAAGCCAATCACAGCTCCCCACAGTATCAAGTTCAGTCGAATGAACTATATATAGACCCAAAATAACCGATGCACCTTTGTCTGATTTCAAGTTCCAAGAGCTAGATCTCAGGACCCAGGAGCAGAAGCTAGTAAAAGAGAGAAAGGGAGTTTAGGCGCACACATACAGGTAGAAGGAGTTGGAGAGATTGACAGTACACATAGTGACACATAATACACTTTTTTACATACCAAATACACGCATTCAAACACACACACACAAACACATAGTGACACATAATACACTTTTTTACATACCAAATACACGCATTCACACACACACACACACATACATAGCCCATATTTTTTTTTTGTTAGTAAAACATACACACTTTTATGTTTCTTTTGACAGTGTGAGTCTGTGAGTGCAAGTGAGTGACAGAGAGTGAGTGAGTGAGTGTCATGGATCAGGAGTGCTTAGCTATCACGGTCCCCGTGATCCTGTGTGTCACTCTTTGCTGTGCTGCTCCCTGATTGGCTGAGCTGTGTTGGCCCGCCCCTGGTTACCCTTTTTATACTGGCCGCTGGCACCAGTCTGGTGCCCTTTCGTGGTGTTCCTGAGCCTTGCTGCTGTTCTCTGCGTTCCTGATTACCGTGTACCGACTAGGCCTGCTTGTGACTCTCCTGTGTTCCTGCTCGTTGCTGATCCGGCTTGTCTGCGAACCCGCTCTGGTATCTGACCCGGCCTGGCTGACATTCCTGCTTGTTGCTGATCCGGCTTGTCTACGAACCCGCTCTGGTATCCGACCCGGCCTGGCTGACGTTCCTGCTTGATGCTGATCGGGCTTGTCTACGATTCTCCACAGTTCCCGGTTCCAGTCTATCTACGTTCCTGCTGCTGACTACTGGGCGCCATTCTTACTCCTGGAGTCGCGCTCGTGCTCGAGACTGACCTTAACCCTTGAGTCACTGTTCACTGTCAAACGCTACTGAGCTATACTACTGCTGAGTCTCCTTAAGCTTGCAGAGCGATTATCAGGGCGATTCCGATTGCTGAGCAGATTCCTTGCTGTGTCTCACCTCCTACCAAGTGCCTTGTTAACCCGTTCAGTGCTACGCTACTACTGCTGAGCCGGCCGCTTGAGCCTGAGAGACGGCGGCTCATAGTCCATCTATGCAGAGTAGTTGTTCCGGTACCGTACCGGTGGTCATCCTGCCCACGCACTTGCAGTGGTGGAGTAGTTGTACGCCCGGGGGCTACCTGGCACTAGCTATTGGCTTCCGTTTATGCCCGAGGGGGCTAGATCCTTGCTCTTGCAGCTTGTAGTCTCCGGGTTACGCCCATGGGGGCTAACGACTCACAGTTCCCAAATACTGGTGGCACTTGTTACACCCGTGGGGGCTATCCATTATTGCTCTAGCTTTCTGGGTCAGTTCTGTCGTGCAAGTCGAGTGCTCTCCTACAGACTTGGTTTTGACTCCTCATACTTATACAAGCTTCAGCTACACCTTGGGCGTGTCTACACCACAACAAAGACTGATGAGGACTGAGTTAACTATTATGTGTCCCTGTTTGGGTTACCAGTCCTAGTATATATTTGTTGTACATATATTCTACTTTGTCTGTTCTAAGTATACTGGTCTGTAAGGGTCTAGACATTTGTTCTTGTTTACCCTGTGTGCCTGTAGAGGGCGATATAGTCCATTAATTTATTTAATAAAACTGCGTTTTACCATACCCTCTGTCTGAAGTGTCTGAAAACCGTAACATTAGCACTACAAAGGAGGCAACTATGGGTGGGCTGGAGGTGTGCACGGTCCCTCAACAGGCTGGAGCAGCATATTGCACACCTCCTGGCCAGCACGAGGGCAATGGAGGCCCATCAGTTGACCCTTACCAACCACCTGGTCACCTACACCAACAGAATGTCAGCTGCGATGGACCAGGTGGTTGTTGAGATGAGGGAATGCAACAGGCTGGAGACCCTACTCCAGGCCCAGGCCTCCAGTTCTACAGCCACTACCCCTGCCAACACTTCACCACTGCCACCCACAGCCTCCAGACCAACTAGGGCCTCATGGCGTCAAGTGCAGAAGGTGGCCTTCTGCACTTGACGCCATGAGGCAGCCCCGCCCAAAGAACCCCCCAAGAAAAGAAAATAGGGGTTGAGTAAATAAGTGTGCAGTTGTTGCTTCAACACTTGTCCATGTCTGTCTGGTTTTTATCAGACCCGGTTAGTGGCAGAGTTGTCTTTAATGCATTGTTCAGCTATGCAGTGAACACAACTCATGCACAACTAACCTGGGTATGGGATATTGAACTATGGGAGGGGGCACACGACATACAATGTCTTACAGTTGTCTCCAATGCATTGCAAAGCTATGCAGTGAACACAACTCATGCACGATGGATGACGTCCCAAGCTTTTACAGCAGGGGTGAGCAGACATATCACATACAGAAACATTTGTATAAGTTCAACTCACAGACCACATATGAATGCCAAACAACTTCAGGGTATTGTTCCATGATGTGAGCTGCACTTGAACAACATGAACACATTAGATAGATCAGCATATCAATAACAGGAACACAATTAAAGGGGACAGTAATGCTTAGAATATTTGAACAAATATGTTTCATTGTTCATCCCCCTGAGAAGAACAGTAACCTTAATATTATAATAAATATTAGATATTTAATAAGTCAAAAACAACACATAACAATATAATCCGTACATAAACAATTGCTATTTCCTAAAAATATGAATTATAAATAATAATGAAAAATGTGTACACAAAAATTAGATAAAAAAAAAAGTCCATAAATCGTATACAGGCAGTATATGTATTCACCGAATATACACTATAAATAATGTTGTATGTTTCTGGGCCTCTCTGCCTGTTTCCTGTTCCTGCTTACCTGCTTAGCACCCTCATCTCCACCCATGGCCCAACCTCTAGTCCCTTCCACTGGTTCCTGGTACAGAAAATGCTCTCGGACTGAAAACACAATAATATAAAACATTTTACATTCTGGCCTATAACCAGCAACCACGGGGATATATACTAGCTTGTAAAGGGGTATAAAACTGGTGCAGTGACATAGGGTTTGCTCTGGCCACACCCATAAATCTGAATGCGGATGTGGCCAGCACAGCTGAGGCACCCTTTAAAATCTGGAGCTTTAGGCAGATGCCTACTCCACCTACTGCGAAATCTAGAACTTGCATGGGTGATATCTCCAGAAATTAATCATAATCACATATATCACAAAGTGATGCAGATGTATCAAAGGGTTAAAACATATTTCCCTCTTGTCACAAAGTCCATCACATTTTCAGTTTGAGAAATAATAAAATAATAATAATAATAATAAAAAAAACAGTATTACAACACAGAGGAAAAAGGTGTAAAAAGGTTTTCCTGTGAAAACTGTTGGCGCAGACTGCATCCATTTTCACCTTTCAAGCCACTGTACAGCCTCCTGCTTTTCCATCATAGCATTAGTGTGACAATTAGCTTTCTGCCTTAGTACAGCACTGAAAGTGACACCTCCAAGTATGCACCATTAGTGGTGACGAACAGACCAGTTTTGCAATGCCTTGAGTAACCCTCTGGCGCTCAAAGGGTTAACCCTCTGAACGATAGAGAGGTCTTCAGCTCAATGTGTTGTACAACTCTCTAGCATCCAAGGGGTTAAAATATGCTTTTCTGTTTTTATTTTTAAATCGAAATACAAATTGGAAAAAAAAACGAAAAAACAATTCTAAAAGTGGTAGTGACCGCTCCAGCATTGAAAATGCACCGGAAAAAAAAATGCATTTCAGATTTGTTGTTTTGTTTTTTATTTTAATTTAACCTAGCGTTGCCACCCAGCCGGTATTTTACCGGCAGGCTGGTAAAAAAATTGTCTTCTGTCCAATGTTAAGTCTATGGAGGGTATGTCATGGCTGGTATTTTTTTTTCAGAAAAGTTGGCAACCCTAATTTAACCCTGTGAGCTCCAGAGAGGTGTGCAATGCATTGCAAACCAATGAGTTGCACACCATTCTGGTGCACAGAGAGTTAAATTGTCACTCTTTTCATTTAAACTCCTGCTATTTTTTTTTTTTGTTTGAAACATGAAACTGCAGGTAGTGGTGTAATACCTCAACCAATTTTTGTAGTTATGCTTACAGGAGTGGATTATAAAATGTTGCCATTGTAAAAAAAAAAAACAGTTTGTGAATATGAGCTGTTTTCCTTTGGGTTTAGTCATGAAAGTTAGCCAATAGGATGGGAGGAAAGGCAATGACAGGATCCATTGACTTAAAATAGGTTCTTGGGACAGTCCATGTAACTTTCATTTTAGCTTGAGTGGGTAGGTTAAAGAAGCATGTACAACCCTAAGTTGGAATAATTAGATAAAAATTACTATTTGAAAATAAAGTGTTATATGATCACATAAGAATGAGACTATAAATAAACTTTCAAATAAAACCGACTGATTAGCTAAACAAATATAGTGTGTCATATTTTCTGTAGTTATGCTTACAGGAGTGGATTATAAAATGTTGCCATTGTCACAAAACAGTTTATGAATATGAGCTGTTTTCTTTTGGGTTCAGTCATGAAATTTAGCCAGTAGGGTGGGAGGAAAGGCAATCACATGATCCACTGACTTAAAATAGGTTCTTGGGACAGTCCATGTAACTTTCTTTTTAGCTTGAGTGGGTAGGTTTATGAAGCATATACAAAACCGAATAATTTTAGTTGATCTAGGCTTAGGGTTGTTCCAACCCTAAGTTGGAATAACTAGATAAAAATTACTATCCTATATAATAATTCGCTAAAACGTGTGTAACGACGCAGTCACACGCAGTAGACACTGCTGCGTGTGCTGCAGTCATGCGCAGTAGAGACTGCCAGCACAGCGGCTTATACATAGCTGGACGCAGCATCCAGCTCTGCATCAGCCATGGCGCGGGCAGTCTCTACTGCATATGATTGCACCGCGACCGGCTGGTACTGTATCAGCCGCAGCGTGGGCAGTCTCTACTGCGTATGATTGCACCGCGACCGGCTGGTACTGTATCAGCCGCGGCGTGGGCAGTCTCTACTGAGGCACTGTGGCTCATGTAACGGGCTCATCAACTAGTTTGAAAAGAGTGTTAAATGAACACATAAGAATGAGACTATAAATAAACTTTCTAATAAAACTGACTGATAAGCTAAACAAATACTGTGTGTTATATTCAAATATTAAATCCCCAAAAAGTGATAGTATATTACTAAAATTAAATAGTCCAACAAGTCCTTTTTGAAATATCATGGATATGAATTGCTTATACAATCTCACGTGTCAGATGAAGACGAATCTATGTAATGAATCATATAATGAAACTAAATGAATATGCTGTCCAAATAAATGATATGAAATGATGCTGATAGTTTAGTCCTCCTATACTGCCAAAAGCAAATATAGAAAGTCACTTGAGGTCTGTAGCTCATTCCACTCCCAGGATCCCTCTGTGTTAATTCAAGGCACAAAGCACGAGAAAATAGAAAAGGAACAGCACAAAATAAAACCATCTAAGTGTAATAATATGAAAACATTATGACTGTTTATATTGTAATAATACAATAAAACCAACATAAAAAAATAATTTGTGTGAATAAATTAATTGGTGAAAATAAATCAGAGTGTTTGATTAAAAATGGCACCAAGCAATGTAAGCTGCTTTAGGTGATATAGTCTATTTAATGGAACCAAGAAATGTAAACAGGCTTTAGGTGATATAGAAATAAATCAGATGAAAAGTCTATTTAAATAGTCATCTCCCCATAAATGACTGGTATCAACATTAAACAAGTCAAAAATGATCAGTTATACATACTGTCCAAATGGTGCATACCGTAAAATCTTGGGTATAATACACACAATTTTACCCCACTTCACCTTATGTGAAGTGGGGGGTGCGTATTATACACAAGAGTTTTTTGGGGGATTTAATTTGTAACGCTGGCGATCCCTTCCCTCCCTCCCCCGGCGATATCCGCTGTCATAATAATGCTTACTGTGCTCCACTGAGGTCCCCGCTGTACTGTAGGCAAAAGAAGAGAAGCTTAAAATAAGCTTCCTCTGGGCAAATCTTCAATGCCGGCGGCATGCTTGCATTACGATTGGCTGGAGGCGGAAGGTCCTGAAAGCCCATTGATGGTAAGCAGGTGGCCAGCAAATGCAAGCATGCCGCCGGCATTGAAGATGTGCCCAGAGGAAGTTTATTTTAAGATTCTCTTCTTTTGCCTACAGTATAGCGGGGACCTCAGTGGAGCACAGTCAGCATCATTATGACAATGGATGGCGCCGAGGGAGGGAGGGAAGGGATTGCCAGAGTTAAAAATTTTTTTAGCAAGGGGGAAAACAAGGGTGTGTAATATACATAGGAACTCTTGTTTTCCCCTAAATCTTTGGTATAGTATACACCTGCGTATTATATACAGGTGCGTATTATACCTGATATTTTACGGTATAAAATATAATGCTCTCTAATATATATAATACGCTAGATTATTCATAAAATATAAACTAAAGAGGGAATACATAAAAAATATATATTAAAATCTCCTCTCTGGATACAGTAATGGAATAATTATTCCAGAAATGCTAGAAGAGACTGCATGGAGGATCCCAGTAATTACTCAGATAATGGTAATTAGCGATTAGCATTGGTGGATAAACAAAGACATAGGGCCGAATGTTCAAAGGGATAACGACAAAAAATTGTCGTATGAAAGACAAAAATAAGTAATTGAATGCATGAACGACATATTTTCTATAGAGTAAACGACAAAAAATTAGTAATGTCAGTTGTGTACAACACAACTCCAGAATTGACGGGCAAAGGGGCAGGGCAAAGGCGTGGCTAAACTATTCGCCAGTGTCGTATAGAGGAAAAGAAAATTTTTCATAACTAACGACCAAAAAATGTCTTTCAAAAGACAAAATTTGTTCGTTAAGTAAAAAGTGGAGGAAATATGTTCTGAATGTGAGAATTTTTGTCTTTAGTTACGAGATTTTTGCCGTTAGTTAAGCATTTTTAAAGACATTTTTGTTGTTTAGACATTTTTTAAGACATTTTTGTCGTTAGGTAAGACTTTTTTGTCGTTACATATGACAATTTCAGTCAGGACAAACGACATATTTCTGATCACAACCGACACTCTATGAAAATATTAATGATCCCAACGACACTGCACTTTGAAAAGTTGTTTTAAACGACAAAAGCTATTTCACTGCTTCTTTGAACATATGGCCCTAAGGGTCCAATCTGACATGTCCCTTGTACATTGAGACACTGCAAGTCTATATGGTAAAGGTACCAGGGGTGGAAACTGGGTGTGGCAAACACCTATAGAATTGGCACTTTGATGCATATGGGTGTGTATGTGTGTATATACAGGCATGTGTTTTGTTACACTAGTATATATGGGTGTGTATGTGTATGTTTCAGAGAGAGAAAGAGCTGATCTGACTGACATAACTTAAGAAGATGTAAGAGGAACAACACAAGATTAGCTGCTACAACCTGTCTGCTGGTACAATACAGCCTGATCACTCATTACTTCTATACTTTGAAACTTCTGTCCTGAGATCATAAAGAATCAGAACCTGGAAGACATCTGCACTCTGGATTTCAAGACACAGTAAATTCCACTCTGTTAGGTATGTGACACCATTATATTCAGTAGGATATTTTCTGATATAATATAAGCCTCATGATTGGGTCATTTTCCCTTTGCTGTACATGTGTAAAAATCCATTAGCAAATAAGAGAGTTTAACTAGTCTATTTCAATGACTACTAAAACTAGTGCTGCAATATTAGACTCATGGATAATTGTGTGGCTTTATGTGTTTGTTGTACTAGGGAGAAGTAGAGCAATTCTGGAGCAAACCAAGGGTTATGCAAGGGACAAATAAAAATTCCCCAAATGCCATTGATAAATTGGGGCTTTTTAACCCCCTGAATGCTAGATAAGTCTCCAAAGCAATATGAAGGAGTTAAAAATTAAAAAATACCTATTTAAATCAATGGAGATTTTTTTTTGTCCTGGCTGGTGTAGTTGATTTGCCAAAAAATTATCTAGGAGGGAGATGCATTAAAGTGTTAGTAATGTCGAAACATTTCTTGTAATAGATTTGTAGAGGCTAAAAAAAGATTATCATTGTCACAAACCCCACCTCTCAAACCGTTATGGTTTGAGAGATATTGGCAATGAAAGTCCCCCCTTCCCTCCCCTTCTCTTCATATCAGCTGAAAAGCTGACAGAAGGAGATCCGTGTCGGCCAACACAATGAGGCATTTTAGCAAAGCAGAAATTCCGTTATTCAAAAATAACTACTTCATGGGAACGGTCTACAAAGTGTGTTTCCAAACCAAGCACACTTTGTAGACCTTTCCAGTGAAGTAATTCTTTTCTAATACCGGGATTTCAGGACTGCTGCAGAGCCGCTGGCTGATCCCTGGACCGGGATCTCCTGCTGTCAGCTAGACACTGACATTAGGTGAAGGGGAGGGAGAACTTTCATTGCAAATATCTCTCAAACCATAGCGGTTTGAGAGATGGGGTTTGTGACAATGATAATCTTTTTTTTAGCCTCTACAAATCTATTACAAGAAATATTTCAACAATACTAACACTTTAAAGGGTGATGTAATAGCAAAGTGCATGTGGAGATGCTTGGAAATCCCTTCGCCATGGAGAATACGACACATTTTGCCATATGCATAAAAATTAGATATGGAGGGGGATGGGCAGAGAGTTTTATCATTAGCATATGAGGTTGGCGTAATGCTGGCGATGTGTTGGAGAGGGTGAGTGGGGGGCAGAGAGGATGTACTTACACTCAGATTTCAACACCGAGAACACCATAGCCTTCCCTTAACATCACAGCCCTCCATTTGCCATGCGGAGTATGGTTGAATCCTTTACTTACATGAATCAGCTAATCTGCATCCTGTCCACTGTGTATATGTAACAGCTGATCTGCCAGTTCTTTGTTATCAGCTGACAGGAGGCTGGGGCATGGGAGTGTGTATTTCAGAACCCTTTATTTGCCACTGGTGTATGCAGCTCATCGTAGAGTACTCAAAGGTTAAAGGGGGACTGCTGTTCTCTCTGACATGACATGACCTCTATGGCTGCACAGAAGGCTATGGGAAGATCCCAAATTTACCCCCCTCAGGGTGGTAACTTGTTTTTGTGACCTACAACAGTATCACCGGCTATCAGATCTTTAGTGCATGCGGAGAATAGCCACATTAACATATAATCACTCCCTCCGTAATAGGTATATGGCTAATTATGCCAAATTTCAATATGCAAATGAGTCACTGGTGACGAAGAAGACAATACAGTATTGTAATCCTGGAGAAGCTATAGAGAAAGCCTGGGGATGTAGATGTATTGAATGTGTAATCACTGAGATTAGATGGTGAAGACACCTTAGTGCAAAACACGAGATTCAGGTAAGTTTGTCACCATATCGACAAACTGGACCCTTATCGAACTGCAGTACATCGTCCCCCCAGTTCTTCTTAGTACATCAGCCACAGTAAATCATTCTTATTGGAGTGATGTATGAATATGTCAGTACAAATCTACTGGTGTTAGCCTCCAATGCAAATGGTTGCACCATGTGTTGGATAGCCTTCTGTTCTGCACAGGTTTAAAACTTAGGGAAGATGCACTAAGACATGATAAAGAGGTGATAAAACAGACATAACTTCTTGAGTGATGTCCCATCTCCAAGTCCTATGTTATTCTATGGAGCCAACATACTAAGATTACTCCAACTTTGGAGACCTAAGTGCATAGGGTCTATAGAATAACACAGGAACTGGAGAAGTGATATCACTGAAAAAATCATCTCCACTTTATCACCTCTTTATCACACCTTAGTGCATACCCTCCTTGACTTTTTATTAATCTTTGATAAAAAGGAACTACAAGAAAGAAAGTTGGGAGCAGAATGGAAATGAGAACTCATTTAAAGTGCAACTATCACTAAGTATTGCCATATTTGCAGATCTGCTACCCTGAGAGTAGACTTGCAGATGAAGCCTGCCTGTTATGAAAGGAGACCTCCTGGGCTCCCTTGTTGGTTCAGGAAGAAGAGACTGAAATTCAAGCATGAAGTCTCACTGTTCAGTCTCTTGACCTGCGCAATGCTCAACCTATTGACTGGGAGGCTGCAAGGGCAATTAGCAAACTTTGTGGCTGAGAGCCACATAATACTGGGTTGCATTGCAGCTGGAGGGATCAGTTTTATGAGCCTCCAGTAACTGATAGGAGCAGTTTTGGGCTGCAACATGCAACCAGGGGGGAGATTCACTAAGCGGTGATAAAGCGGTGATAAAGTGGAGATGACTTCTCCAATCCCTATATTATTCTATGGAGACTATTCATTAAAGGGATAGTAAAGTCCCATAAAAAAGTATCCTGTAAATGGTAGCTGCACTAAAAAAACACTTAATTCTTTCTCTCAAACCGTTATGGTTTGAGAGAAATAAGAAAATAAAGTCCTCCATTCCCTCCCTTTCTGCCTGATGAGATGTAAAGCTGTCAGAGACAGAATCCGGTCACCCAACTGTAGGCGGCTCTTCAGGTGCGCTGTCATCTAGATATCTCCGTATAATGACTTCATCGGTATGGTCTACAGCGTGTGCCTGGCTTGCAAGTACACATTGTAGACCATTCCGATTAATTATAGCGGAATCATGAGAAGGGGGAGGGAGCAGAGGTCTTTATTTTCTTACATCTCTCAAACCATAACAGTTTGAGAGAAAGCATTAAGCACATTAAATGTTTTTTTAGTGCAGCTATCATTTATAACATACTTTTTTGGGGACTTTACTATCCCTTTAAGATCTCCAATGCTGAAGAAATGTTAGTGCATAGGCTCCACAGAATAACATAGGAACTGGAGAAGTGATATCACTGGCGAAGTCATCTCCACTTTATCACCACTTTATCACCACTTAGTGAATCTCCCCCCTGATATCACTGGAGAAGCTATCTCCACTTGATCACCTCTTTATCACACCTTAGTTAATCTCCCTGCTGGAGTTTTTGTCTAGTCTACTCCCTTACTTAGTAAAACATAATTGCCCTTTAAACCACTTAGGACTGGATGTTGTTTACATACTACTATATTACTGCGGTAGGGCCTGACTTGTAAGTCATGTATACAAACAAATCCTTAATTAGATAAATGTTTTCCAGTTTATCACCATGGATGTTCAAGTCCTTCTTACTGCTCTGTTTAGAATTGTGTGAATTCATCCTCTGGTATAAGACTAGTAATAAAGTGAGAATTCCTTGATATGAGATATAGGGCCATATACAGTAAGATAAAGTGGAACAATGACAAGGAAATCCAACTTTACCATAGGGGACAAGTGAAAATTACCGTTGATTTAAAGGGTTAGTAATGTTTCATAATAAAAGCAGATCTAATTAATCATCATAGTATTTGGGCCATGAAGAGTGTTATTTCAATACTGTCAGAGTTGTAGTTCAAGAGTAATTCAATGACAAAGTATCCCTCTCCCGCCCTTTTTACTGATGTAACACTGCTCAGCCAGAGCAGAAGGGAGGTGCCCAGGTAGATTGCAGAGAGGGACAATCTTCAATTAAGATAAGGGAAAAAGCTGAAAAACTTGTCAAGGGGGGAAGGGCTTTCATTGTTCTCATAGGAAGAAGATTGTCCCCTTCTGTTATCTGTCTGGTCTATGGACTGCATTCCACATCTGAGAAGAGATGGCTTACACTAGGTAAAAGGGACGGGAGGGGAAACTTTGCTTGTGACTATCTCTCAAACCATATATCGTTCTTCATGTTTTTTAATGCCTACAAAATAAAATAAAGATAAATCTAAATATTACTTTTCCTTTAAGTAGAGCTTTAAACCACTTGCATGTTAGAGAGGTCTCCAACGCATTGATCCTCACAACACTGGAGAGTCCAATATTTCCTCTAAGGTGAGCAACCAGCAGTGAAAGAGTTAAAAGAGTATTAAAAACTGGGCTACAAAGTGCTCCTATTATTGCAACGCATCCCTTCCTAAAGACTCCCCTTTAACTCTGTCAGTACAGGGTTGCTCAATTTTGCTCACCTTAGAGGGAATGCCATTGGAGACCTCTCTAGCATTCAAGGAGTTAAGTGGATATTTTCATTAAAAAAACAGCTTTAGTAATTTTGAAAGAGAGTTCAAAATTACATATATATTGTATTATCCATTTATTATTAAAAAGAAAAAACAGTTTGAGTTCTTTAGGTGTATAAATTATGGTACCGTAAAATCTCAGGTATAATAGACATCATTTTGACCCTTTTCCCCTTATATGAAGTGTGGGGTGCGTATTATACTCAGAAGGAAAATAATGGAAGTTTAGGTTATCTAAACCCATCACCCAGATCTTTCTCCACCCACCTTAATAAGCTTCATCATCTGCTCCCACCTTCCTCCCTCTCCCTCATTCAGGCAGCTGGGAGATGCATATAGTGGGAAAGAATGAATATGTTTATTTATATAGCGCCACAAGTGTACTGACAATACATGGTTACAAGTGCTTTGCAAAGTTAAACACTGGGAGTGAGGTCCCTGTCTGAAAGTTTATAATCTAAAGTGGTAATTGGAGACATACAGAGTACATAAGGGTCAAGTGCTGAATACAGTGCCGGACGTCTAGTTAGGATAGGGGACATAAAGTAAATAATATATAAAGAGCTTAAGTTATACAAATAAATGAGAACATGGGAACTGAACTTGCGATATCCACCCCAAAGACTGCTGCCTTAGCACATAGGCCATAGAGAAACACACAAAGCATGCTTCTTCTCTTTCTTCCTGCTAGGACCTGAATCTTTGCTGTATCGCCTTGTCAGGACCTGACATTCACTGTACAATTGGTACAATTAATTTGTTCCAGCATTGCTACTCTTTTACAGCCCATAGTTACATAGAGACATGTTCAAGAAGTTAATCCCTTAAGTGTAACACATTGAAAAGCAATGCATTGCACACCCCCTGGTCTTTAAGGGGTTAATACAGTGCAATTCTTGAGCAAACAAGCTGCATTTATGAAAAGAGCTGCATATCTATTATATATTTATATTATTATATTTATTTGCTGCTCACCCTGCAACAATTTACAGTTTTTTCACAGAACTGGCAGGTGGGAGAAGCCCCTTGCCAACTCCTGTGAAAATTGCTGCAGTGAGTCTCAACTGTGCCATGTCCAACGCGTCACTGAAGTGCACTGCTTGCTCAATCAAATGCACCATTCACTGACTCCAAAAGCTAAGTGGACAGCTCCCAGGATCAACTTCCTACCTGTGTTGAAACCAACATAACCAAGATACTGAAAGTAGGCTCCATTACAAAACATACAGGAAAGAATCAAGATTCCAATACTACACACACATTACACATTTCAACCTTACAGTTTTTTCAAGGGCATTGTTTAATCACAACAGATTTTGTGAAATGTAATTATGTATATGTAGTTGTTTAGTAATTACTAACGTGTTATGAGTTGCTACACTTGTGTCTACAGCAGGAAAGTGTTGTCTGTCTGCTCTTTTATCATGTAGATCAGGTTCAGTACTTAAGCTGTCACTGTCCCATCAACCTGAACTGTCCAACATAACTATATATACATATATACATACCTGGGAACTTTCAAATTAAGATGACCCTAAGATTGTGTAAATATTAACCCTTATATTTCCCATAATACAGATTATCTGCGATATATCCCTGATCGCTGTAATCGAGAGTCGCTCCAATCAGCATTCAGGTAGCCATTAATGCACACCAACTTACAGATATCACTGCATGAACATACACAAAGCAAGCAGGACTTCTCCCTCTGCCTTTCTGGTACAAGTAGCACCAGTTTAGAGACTAAAGAAGCAGTTAACTGGAGCAGAATATATAACAAGTAGCACTGAACTCTCTCACCCTGAGATTTTGGCTCTTCACCCTGAGACCCTGAGATCTGGGCCAAAACCCTGAGTCTCAGGGTCAAACCCTGAGAGTTCCCAGGTATGTATATATATATATATATATATATATATATATATATACACATACACTAGCGAATGCTGCACAGAGTTGCCCAAATCTTTTGTTTGTATTGATTGATGGAGCAAGTTATGACATTTCTAGTTATATAAACTGTAATACCCAAATTATTATTTATTTGTTTACATGTCTGGCTTGCTCTGTTCAGTATGTAGGTCGTACTATACGTCCATTAAAAATGTGGATCAGGGAACATCTAAATCAGATACAGAAAGGTGAAAATGACTCTGCCACAGCCAGACATGTAGGTTCAGAGCATGAGGGTAATTTAAATGTATGTCAATTTCAGGGTACTGAGAGAGTTAGTTTACCACTTCGTGGTGGAGACATGTTGCGGCTGATAAACCAATAAGAGGCATTATGGATCTTTCAATTAAAGACCAGGATTCCTACAGGTCTGAATTCAGAATGGGATATCAGCCATATCATGTAACTTTATGAACCTTTTTTTGATATGTTCAAAATGTGAATTCTTAGGTCAAATTTCTATGATTAAAGGTGACCAAGAAGAGAGCATTATGATTTGATTTTTAAGTTTGTGATAGGTTACTGTTACTTTAATTTATTTATAGTGATTGACTCCTAAATTTTGTTTCCTTGGATAGGGGTAAGTGTGCACATAATGTGCACAGCTCAGCTCTTCTTCACATCCTAATTCTCCTCCCAACTCCCTTCTGGCTGCCACAGGGAGAACGTTCCCGCTTCTCTTTGGTGTGCTAACCGGAGCTTGATGTAAAGATAGAAGACATTCACAGCACACCGAAGGGAAGTGTGAACGAGCTCCCTGTGGCAGCTTGGAGGGAGGTGGGAGGAGAATTAGGACGTTAAGAAGAGCTGTGCTGTGCACATTATGGGAAAGTGCACAGCACAGAAGACAGAATATCTTTGTAAGTACTTACATTTAAAAAAAACAGCAATCCTATTAACACTTTTATTAAAGTGTTAGTAATGTCTAAAAAAACCTTTTTTGCATTTAGAAGAGCTTAAAAAGCTGATCTAAATGCAAAAAACTGTATCTCTCAAACCACTATGGTTTAAGAGATACGGGCGATTTCTCCTACGGATCTCGTGCTGACAGCTTTACAGCTGTCAGTGGGAGAAATCAAACTTTAAACGCCCGTATCTCTTAAACCATAGCGGTTTGAGAGATACGTTTTTTTGCATTTAGATAAGCTTTTTAAGCTCTTCTAAATGCAAAAAAGGTTTTTTTAGACATTACTAACACTTTAACAAAACATATGGTAACACATTTTTATAATGTGATACATCTAGGGTTGCCACCCAGCCGGTATTTTACCGGCAGGCCGGTAAAAAATTGGCTTCTGTCCAATGTTGAGTCTATGGAGGGAATGCCTTGGCTGGTATTTTTCTGAAGAAAAGGTGGCAACCCTAGATACATCCCCTTTAAATTACTGCTAGCATGAAAATAATTAGATCAGACAGGTAGGAGCGGTGACACACTCACACACAAGTACGATTATTCAAAACTAATTCAGAGCTATTCTGTCCTTCTGTGTGAGCCAGTGGTGTAACTAGTCATTGGATGGTCCTAGTACAAACATTACTTTGTGCCCCTTAATGCAAAAATATATTCACAGATGCATAACTAAAATCTATTGGACCCTGCGTCAGATAGGCCTCCTTGGATGCTGGGCTCTTGCAACTGCAACCTTTATATCTCCTTTAGGAAGGAGGAACAAACATAAAAGTATATTTAGAAAATTTTACCATTATGATGGAAAATAAAGATGCCAGTCACATGTAAACTGGAATACCTATTACATGAAATCAAGACTTTTTGAATTATTACTGTCTGTAAATAAGCATGATATATTCAAAATGTCTTGTAGGTCAATAAACAAACAGTGATGTAATCAATAAGGTTAAAGTTGTTAATATCCAAAGTAAGATTTTCAAGAGGCATATCTCTAGTGTATTTGGTAAAGATTAATGACAACGAGAATATCCTGAGTAATGAGTAGGGATGGATGAAAATTTTTGCCTCAAACAAAAATTGATGAAAAATGGCAGTTCCCGCTTGGCGAATAAATTCCTGCGAAAAGTGCTTTTCCCCATTTTTGCATAGCTCATTGCATTGGAATCAATGGCAATGAAAGTTTTCTCTACTTTTTCTGCAGGCATATAAAAGGCTGTCAGGCTCTCACAGCATTCCATTCTGTGTTTGTGAGAGGAGAAAGAAGCACGTTTTTGAGCTAGAGAAGATAGGGGAATAAAGGGGAACTGAAGCTTAGTTTAGAGAGTCTTTTATGTAGGACATTTGTCCTCTGTATCAGGGTAGGTTGGGGACACTCTTGGGTAGAAGAAGGGAAAAAGGAGTTTGACCCCAAATACCCCAAAATTCTGTGTGACTGACTGGCAAGACACAGGCATCTGGGGTCCAGTTTGCTTGTTGATCTTGCTATGACAGACAGCCTGAAGTAAGCTGTGTGACTGAGGCAGACTTGATAGACAGCAGACAATATTGAGAATTTTCTTGATGGCTAAGGCAAGACATCACACTCCATCAGTTGTGTACTGTAGAGAGTAAAACACACCCAACAGTTGAGTAATGTCCAGCAAATGCACAAGGGGAGAGGGAAAGGTGGAGCAGTGCAGAGACATGGGAGTAAAGTGGTAGTTCAAAAACTGACTGCAGCAATGGTTACTGCTGCGTGTGCAGTAAATGATGATGATCCCTCTCCTTCTGGGGAGGATGCAGTTTGTCAAGGTCAAACCAAAAGTTCCAGCACCACCATCACCAGTACTATAAAAAAAAACATATAAGAAGAACACTGAAGAAGACAATGAGTCGTCTCCTATTGTTGATGATGGCATAATGGAGAAAGGTGTAGTAGCTGATCCAACTGCTGCATCTGACAGTGAGACAAACAAAGAAACACCAAAACACCTGTCCTTAAAGTAGAAGTGTGTGAAAGTAAAAGTAAAAAGACATTTTTGACACCTCTAAAAGCTTAGAGGAATATAAGGGTAGTGGGCGAGAAATGGAGGGCAATGCTGATGCTGAGGAAGACATAATGATGACTGATGATGATAATGTAGATCTAGAATATATCCCTCCAGCATCCTCCTCTTCTTTAGATCCAGATGAAGTCGAGAGTGAGAGAAATGATGCCATGGTCAGAAGGTTAGCAGTAAGGCAAAGGCTCAGTCTTCCAACACTGAAAAGGAGCACTGTGCCTCTCTATAAACTTTGAGAAAAACATTGGAAACTCTGACTCTGGACAAGCAAAGATTTCAAAAAGTACACAGTCACCCTGTCAGTCTTCACAAGCATCATCACCGCTTCCAAGTCTAATTGCCACTTAGTCACATACTTGTGTTGAGTAACCAGCAGCAACAACAACAGCAACGCAGGTAATTAACATCCACAATCCTTAGCTATGATGAGTGTCTCTGATTCTGCCGGAAGTGCTGCACCTTTGACACCTAGTAGTAGCATCAGCAGTAGAATTGCATCAACATCTAGTCCTAGTAAAAGTAGGAGCCCCTCAGTCAGTGAAGTCCACAGTATGGAGATACTTCACTCAGGATCCAAAAGCAATGACAGAGAAACCCAGGCCAAATCTAATAACAGCAGCACAGATGAGGGGGAGGAGGGATGAGAAGAAGGGTTGCTACCATCTACCACACTTTGGACCACTGCTATAACCAATGAGTGATGTGTATCAGTAATCTGAGAGAAAGGATAGCTTACATTTAACACAAACATGATAATGGTAAAAACTTCTGTAGCAACTATATACAGTGGATATAAAAAGTCTACACCCCCCTGTTAAAATGCCAGGTTCTTGTGATGTTAAAGAATGAGACAAAGATAAATCATATCAGAACTTTTTCCATCTTGAATGTGACCTATAAAGTGAACAATTCAGTTGCAAAACAAACTGAAATTGTTGAGGGGGAAAAATAAAAAACTCACAATAACCTGGTTGCATAGGTGTGCACACCCTTGAACTAATACTTTGCTGAAGCACCTTTTGATTTTATTACAGCAATCAGTCTTTTTGGGTAGGAGTTTATTAGCATGGCACATCTCGACGTGGCAATATTTGCCCACTTTTCTTTGCAAAAGTGATCCAAATCTGTCAGATTGCGAGGACATCTCCTGTGCACAGCCCTCTTCAGATCACCCCACAGAAGTTCAATTGGATTCAGGTCTGGGCTCGGGCTGGGCCATTCCAAACCATTAATCTTCTTCTGGTGAAGCCATGCTATTGTGGATTTGTGCTTTAGTTCGTTGTCGTGCTGAAAGGTGAACTTCCTCTTCATCTTCATCTTTCTAACAGGTGCCTGAAGGTTTTGTGCAAAAATTGCCTGGTATTTGGAACTGTTCATAATTCCCTCCACCCTGTCTAAGGCCCCGGTTCCAGCTGAGGGAAAACAGCCCCAAAGCATGATGCTGCCATCACCATGCTTCACTGTGGGTATGGTGTTCTTTGGGTGTTGTGCAGTATTGTTTTTGCGCCAAACATACCTTTTGGAATTATGGCCAAAAAGTTCAAACTTGGTTTCATCAGACCATAACACATTTTCCCACGTGCATTTGGAGGACTTGATGTTTGTTATTGCAAACTTCAGCCGGGCTTGGATGTTTTTCTTTGTAAGAAAAGACTTCCGTCTTCCCATCCTACGCTATAGTCCATTCATATGAAGAATACGGTAGATTGTTGTCACATGTAGCACACAGTCAGTACTTGCCAGAAAATTCCTGCTGTTCCTTTAATGTTGCAGTAGGCCTCTTGGAAGCCTCCCTAACCAGTTTTCTTCTCGTCTTCTCATCAGTTTTGGAGGGAAGTCCAGTTCTTGTTAATGTCTCTGTTGTGCCATATTTTCTCCACTTGATGATAACTGTCTTCACTGTGTTCCATGGTATATCTAATGCTTTGGAAATTCTTTTGTACCCTTCTCCTGACTGATATCTTTCAACAATGAGATCCATCTGATGCTTTGGAAGCTCTCTGCAGACCATGGCTTTTGTTCTGAGATGCAACTAAGCAAATGTCAGGAAAATCCTACTAGAACGGCTTAACTTTATTTGTGATTAATCAGATTCACTTTAAATGATGGCAGGTGTGTAATGACTTCTATTTAGCATGAGTTTGAATGTGATTGGTTAATTCTGAACACAGCCATATCCCCAGTTATAAGAGGTTATGCACACCTATGCAACCAGGTTATTGTGAGTTTTTTATTTTTTATTTTTCCCCCTCAACGATTTCAGTTTGTTTAGCAATTGAATTGTTCACATTATAGGTCACATTAAAGGTGGAAAAAGTTCTGACATGATTTATCTTTGTGTCATTCTTTAACATCACAAAAACCTGGCATTTTAACAGGGGTGTGTAGATTTTTTATATCCACTGTATATATATTGTAAACCTGCATAATCTGTGATCACGGCTCCCCATGTCTACAGTGATCAATTATTAAATGAATATTTTCAAAGTTCCACTATAGCGCGTCTATCTGTAGACCTGTCAGTGGACAGAGTTAACCATTAAATTCCAAACTGTAACCACTCAGGGAGCGCTATCAATGTACTTTATAAAATGTATTAATCACAATACAATATTTGTAAAATCACAATTAATACCAATGATTCAGTCTTAATAGCGCTATGACCTTATATGCCCTCTGACGAAGTGCCATTGAGTGGGACGAAACGCGTTGGAGGATACTGCCTATTTGGCAGTGCTATTTTATTTATTTTTGAGAGGTTCCAGATTGCCAATAAATAAAAGGTTTCAAGGTAAAACATCAAAAGAAGAGTCATATCGCTACAATGAAAGACACGGCATATGCAGATGCAAGTGTGGAGATCTGCCTAAGGACGAGAGGTCTAATAATATAGCGTGGATCAGTGCATACTATCACGGCAACATAAGGACTAGTTCAGTAGCTCAGTACTATGAAAGCTAGCTAATAACACAGACCTGCCCGCAGTATATCAACACCCAAGGAGTGAAAGGGTTAAGATCACAATATAATACTTTTAAGAGACTTAAAAAAGTCAGAACCATCCTGCTATATTAAGTATTTATGATCAAAAGACATGACTGTATGACAATTAATAACATCTACAATTAAATATACTGGCAACACAAGGTTATAAGAACCTCTATACAAGACTTTGCGTTGAAGTGTATGTTTTTTTTTTGTTTGTTTTTTTTTAAGCTCCGGAGCTTTAATTTAACAATATTTTTTATAATTACTAATTTTTGAAAAATACATTGCTTTTAAGGTCATAGCGCTATTAAGACTGAATTATTGGTATTAACGGTGACATTACAAATATTGTATTGTGATTAATACATTTTATAAAGTACATTGATAGCGCTCTCCGAGTGGTTACAATATGGAATATATATATATATATATATATATATATATATATACACACACACAAACACACATCAATCACATCATGCTAGCCTGCCACCACCACTACCTTACACATCTGCCATATTGTAGTTGTACTTTTTTTTTTTTAGAACATGACATCATTCATTATGAATATGTGCTAGTGTCAATTAAGCAGGAAGTTAGTGTTGTGGGCAAAGGACAAATGCACTCTGCATGCTAATGCATTTTTCAAGCTATATGTTGCTGTAGGACTCACAACTTAGACTTCCAGCTACTTATTTCTCCACAATAGTCCTCAGAAGAAGTAATATCGTGCTGGGAAATATTGCACCATAAGAAATATAGGGGAAAATTGTATTGGAATAGGCAAAAAATTTGTTGAAATTGGTGAAAAGAAGGAGAAAAATTTCATGAAAAAAAATAAGAATTTTCCGTTTTACACAAAATTTTTCTCACTTTTCACCCACCCCTAGGAATGCGTATTGAATCAGTGATTAAAAGTTGTAGCAATTAATTAAAAATACAAATGCAAATTAAAACAATAGCAAATAGCATACATTTCCAAGAGGCTTGACACTGCAGCATGGAACAATAGCATCAAAATGATTTGATGTTCTTGATATGCAGAACAGCACTAAATAGTTTAATATCGTTGATGTGCAAGTTGAGTAGTTCAATAGCTTTTAAAGTGCTTGGTGCAATAAAGCCAGGCAGATGGCATAGAGGCAGATAAACTGTATGAGTTCTCTGGAGCAGATAGGTAGATATTACCAACAGTTTACATGGGATGGGGTGTCTTGTTACTAAACAACCACCCATTTAACACTGCTCTCATAGTCCTGCCTCATCATCTTTTAATTAGATATGAAAATGGACAGACTGCATTGGCCATCTGTCTTCAGAATACGTCTACCATACAAAAGTTTTGCAGGTTTGCAGTAGGGAACAAATATCTTCAGTACAGACCCTCCCCTCTGGACTTTCATGCTCCCCGTGGGTTTTAAGACCATCAGTTGTCTTCAGCCAACAAAAAAGTCAGCTTCTCTCCTCACAAGAAATAATCTTTCTAGGATTGATATTAAACACAAACGAATGCATGGTTTTTCTCTCAAAGGACAGAATCAAGAAGATCCTATCTAAAACCAGAACCCACAGTAATCAGAAATCACATTCAGAATGGGACTTTACGCAGCTCTTGGGTCTATGGACTTCCTCTATTCAAGTGGTTCCCTGGGACAGGTCTCACATTAAACCTCTCCAGGAGCCCTTTCAGCAATTTTGGAACAGGAGTCCCCTCAACACCCTGCAGACCATTCCACTGCCTCTGAAGATCAAGAAGGGAACATTTTTGGTGGTTAAAGGAAAATAAGCTGTCAAAACATTGCAAAACATACACTGGGAGATTCTTATAACCAATTCTAGTCTCACACTTCCGGCATCACCTCAGAGGAAAAGCAGTGCATATAAGATCCAACAACATGGTCACAGTATGCTACCTGAAAAACCAAGGAGGAACAAGAAGCAGGATGTTAGGCAAAGAAGTAGGAAATATCTTGCGCTGGTCCAAAATCAACCTAAGGCTCTGACAGCCTAAAATATTGTGGGTAATCTGAATTATCAAGCAGACTTAGGACCTTCCTAGACCAAGGAAAATGGTCTCTGAACCAGGAAATATTCCATTAGATTGTCCACAGGTGGGGTTCTCCATTGGTGGACTTGATGGCCTCAATGATCAATGCCAAATGTCCGATCTTCTGAGATTCAGTTGGCATTTTTATCTAGCCCATATTTTTCCTCCTATACCCATGATTCCTGAGGTCCTGAGGAGAACAAAGCAGAAGTCATCCTGTTTGCCCTGAGATGGGCAAGGAGGATATGGTTCTCAAACCTGGTGAACTCTCAGTGGATCATATTTGGCAGCTGCTTCTCAGAGAGGATGTTTTGTCTCAGGATTCAGCACTACACCACAATCCGGGTTCTTGAATCTAACAGCTTGGAGGCTGAGCAGACATCACTACGGATCAGGGGACTATCTGAACTGGTGAGTAATACTATCTACTTTGGAAGGAAAACTTCTACTTCAAAGATTTATTGTAGAGTCTGGTCCACTTTATAATCATTCAAATTACAACCCCCAAATAACCCACAGTACATTGCAAGTTAAAATGATATATAAAACACATGCTTAAACCATACAGTGGTGTCTATATAACAATGTTTCAAGATCTTCTATTGATGCTCCTATAGTTTTTTTTTCTTTTCTAAAGTGTTTGAGGCCTGTCTTAAACCTTCATCAATCATTGTACAGCTTTCTGCCTTGTCTTCTTTTCTAGGTAAACAGTTTGTGGACAATGGTTACATGATATCTCAAGGCCATTGTTAAAGTCAGACGTCATATTAGAAATATTTTACCTCCATGGGATTTGAATACAGTCCTAAATCATTTAGCCTCTTCCTCATATTCAAGCCCTCAGAGGACTCTAATATCACAGTCTTAACATTAAAAACAGTTTTACTAATAGCTACCACCTCTGCTAGGAAGGTGAGTGAACTTCAAGCCCTATCCTCTAAACCTTTGCTCCTTGTTATACATCAAGACAACGTGGTTCTCATAACTAAGCCATCTTTTCAATTTAATGTGGTGTCATCTTTTTAATTTAAACCAGGATATTGTCCTTCGTTCATTTTACCCTAACCCTAAAGGACAAAAAGAATAGCTATTCGATAGACTGTCAGATGCATTTCTTGCTATTTGGAAAGAAACAGAGACTTTAGAAAGTCAGATGATCTGTTCGTCCATTTCTTTGGAAAATGTTAAGGCTCTGCAGATCCAAAGCTTCAGTAACAAGAATGATAACAGACTGCATCATATTATCTTACATAGACACAGGCTTGTCCATTCCAGATGGTCTCAAGGCACATTCTACCAAATCAGAATCAACTTCCTGGGACTGTAAAGCTACAGCCTCACCAGAAGAGATCTGCAAGGCTGCCCCATGGTCTTCACTATCTATATTCATCAAGCACTATTGCTTGGATGTCCAGGCTTCTGCAGGGGCCAGATTTGGCAAAAAGTTTCTTCAGGTCATGGCTCTTTCACAACTGGTAGTATTGTTATTTTTATTATTTTTATATTACAAGCTTAATTTAGTCCCTCTCTATTTGTGCTTCTTTGCTATGTCCCACTTGCATGGCCGTGGGTAGGGACATGGAAGAAAGAGTGAAATTTGCTTGCAGATAATTCCTTTTCCACGCCCTGTCCTTAACCTCCTTATGCTTTATTTTCTAGTTTTGACAATAGTTGATTGCCAGCTTCCTGTGACGTATTTCCTTATATGTCAGTTTTTTGTTGGTCCTACCCAGCTGACCGTGGAGGCACACAGAAAAAAAAGGAAATATTGGTAAGCAAATTTCACCATTTTTTTGTCAAATTAATTAAATTGAGTCTAGAGGACTGCACGGGAATCACTGCAACCTTGCAATGTGTGTTTTTTTCCTAAGCATCCTGGATTTAAATGGATATGTCGTCATCTTCGGCCTTGTGTATTATAGACCCAAAGAAGTTTTGCCACTCATGGCAGCCTTTTCAAGCATCATAACAGATATTGCAACACAGATTTCACCATAGTTCCATTGTTACAGGCCCCTTTTGACTTGCTATAAACAGTATATAATTATACATTTGATTTGCTATAAGCAGCATATAATTTTAATTGTATAATTTTCTCCTGCTGTATTATTTTAAATGACCTTTAGATGACTTTCTGACCTGCTTATCTGCAAGTTGGTGCCAACAGGAACATAAACTTAACCACATAACCACAGAGCTTAAATTTAAATTTACCTGCACATATCTTGTACATGATAAATTAGCAACTTCATCCATATGAAAAATAGAAGTGTAAACCACAGCAACCTTATGTCCATTAGAACAGTGACCTTTTGACCTTTTGACCATTAGCAATAAGTGTAGAATATACCAAGCACTGGTGAAGTAATGCTTATTTTATGTAGCAAACTGATACAAAAAGGTGATTATTGGTTGCAATGACTTGCTGCAACAATTATTATTGACTGTAATAAGTAATAACTGGTTGGGAATTTTTGTTGGAAAATTATATAAGAATGGGTGTGATCCAGTGGATGTTACCACATTCTGTTCAGCCACGGAGGTCACCACCACCTCCACCACCAGACAGGCAGGATGCCACTACCACATCACTATACCAACCTGCGGTCTTATTCCAGGTGGGAAACAACATGACCTCAGTATCATGTGTGGCCACTGAACTAGCCACTCTTTGGGCTGATAGGTGAGACACAGATGGCTCAGTACACTGTGCACAGGGCATGTGTATGTTTTGTTTTTGTGGACATGGTATTTAGGCCTTAAATTAACCCTTAGGGCAATATAAGGTGTGCAACACATTGCTTCATGATGAGTTTCACACCCCTCTTTGCACCAAGGGGTTAACAGATACATGTTATCTGTTCAGATTCTGTGGGGGCTTGTTACACATTTCACGATTGTTTAATTGGTATTTCCTTGGTTTGTTTGTTTGTGTTTCCATTCCTGATGCCCCAGTGTGTGTGTGTCCCATTTTTAATGCTTTCTCATGTCAGACTATGGTTTTTGACATGTGTTGGGGGTTCTATGTGTGGGTTTTGTGGGGGCAGAAATACTGGAGGTCAATTTATCAACCTAATGTGTTAACACTCACAGCATACAATAGATTACCAAATGGATTGGGCTGTTACATTGATTTTTATGGGTCAAATTGGCCTAGATTCACTAAAGGTCGATGTGGTGACGATATTATTTTGTCGATGTGTACACACATCGACATATTCACTAAAATTTATGGATGCAAGAGGAGGGGTGGAGAAGGTCCCTATTAGCATACAGGATTGTCAAAGTGCTGTCAATGCGGAAGGGATTTCCTCCATTCACACATCACTAACACTACGCGAATTCTGAAGTCTAGAGCATTCTCTCTGCTTCCCCACTTGGCCAGCAGGGGAGTGGAGAGGTTACTTTGAGCACCATGGGCAGCATCACTCCCTTATATCTTTGAGTGCCATAGAGATGTGCATTTCTCACCCCTGTGGCACTCAAAGGGTTAAAAAAAAGTACACCAAGCACTACAAAATTATCCCCTTAGCTTGGTATCATATATGATACATGTTGTGCACTCTCAAGGTAATACGGCTGGGGGTCAGGCAGCATCTTTCCCCCCAGCCTTGTTCCTGTGCCCAGTGCTAGCCATAGAACCCCATATACACTGCTTGACCCCCAGACTTGTTCCCTTGTTGACTGGTTGCCTCAGGTCCCCATGTACACTGTCTGACCCTCTCAAGCCCTTTTCCCTTGCCCACTGCTAGCCACAAATCCCCAAGGGTACTGCCTGGGCAAGGGAAGAAGGCTGGGGGTGTCAGGCAGTGTATGTGGGGCTAACACACAATGGTGTTATTCCCCATGCTGCCTGGCATTCTATACATCGGACATGCTGCCACCCCAGCTCAATCCGACATGTGCTGTCCCCTCCGACATATACTGCCACCCTAGCTCAAGCCGACATATACTGCCCCCCTCTGACATATACTGCCCCCCCTTGCTCAATCTGTTCCCCACACAGTTAACCCTTTGAGTACCAGAGGGTTACGCTACAAACTGCTTTGCAGTGCTTTTGTGTACCCCTCCGGCACTCAAAGGGTTAATAGGCAACATATGCATCTGCATAACGTATGCCTATATTTGTAAAAAAAAAAAAGTACTTGTTTAAAATTTTAATTATACATCGAGGGACCCCTCCTGATGCCCCTCTACCATTGATCACCTATCTAGTAGGATAGGTGATCTATGCGGTGACAAGGAATCACCTGGATTGTGAATGACCAGGTTAAACAGGGGGAGTCCTACTTGAGACGGCTATTGCTGCCTTCCTCTTCTACCTACTGGAGCCGGCTGCTTGTTCAGCAATAGTCTGCTCCAGTAGGACATCCCCTGTTGAACCGGTCATTCACAAACTAGGTGATTCCTTGTCACTGGGTAGGTGATTAATGCCAGGGGGCATCAGGAGGGGTCCCAATGCCCTCTGTGAGGTCAGATTTATATTTTAAACAAGTACATATTTTTTATACAAATATAGGCAAACATTATGTAAATGCATACGTTGCCTATTAACCCTTTCGGTGCCAGAGGGGTACACAAAACCATTACAAAGCAACGCGGTGCTTATCTCTCTGGTATGCAACTGTGTGGGACGCAGTACATATCGGATTGAGCAAGGAGGGCAGAATATGCTGGAGGTGGGCAGTATATTTCACATTGAACTGAAGGGGGCAGTAAATGTTGGAGGGGGGCAGTATATGTCGGACTGAACTAGGCAAGAGCAGTATATGTCAGAGGGGGGCAGTATATGTTGGATTGAGCTAGTAGCCAAATGTAGGGGCTGCAACAGTTCTGTTGTCTGTGTGAAAGAGGCTTTAAAGGTATAATAACACCTAAATTAAATTTTATATCATTTTAAATATCATGTACTTCCAATTGACACCTGTAAAATTGTATTTTATTTTAGATCCATAAAAGCAAATCCTAAACCTAAAACATTTAATGCATGTGTGGACTATACTTTATAGACACATTTTGGTTAATTGTTTTATGTAGAGATAATGCTGTTAATGTAGAGAGATTAGCACTCACTTTTCTTCAATTCAGAAAGGCTGCTATCTCAGTCCATTTAAAGACAACGCAGAACAATCACTTCTTACATACTCTACGAGCCTTGGAAGAGGCAGAAATGGGAGCCCCCAGAGAGCATATGCAAGAGTAGATTTTAGACCTCAGATAACAAACAGAGGATTTTTACAGAGACTAGCATGCTATAGAAGTTATACCATTTTGAGAGATGACACTGGGGGCAATAAGTTTCTTTTTAACAAAGCTACAATATGGGGATTAGTAATTTGCAAGTATTACTATCCCTTTAAGTGTGTATAACCCCAAATAATTTTTAGGTGTTGTGTTCCTTTAAAATAATGAGCTAGGACTATATCAGACTCCAAATTATTCCACCCTCCTGTCTCTGCCTTTATCATGTAAATGTATCACTGAATGTGTCATTGGGAGGATTCCAAGGTCTTTCCCCCAGGTCAAAAGCTTCCTGCTCAGCTTATATCAAGTCTTGAAACACATTCAATCTATTCTGTCTATACAGTTCTGTCCATTGACAAAAGAAAGGTAAGACATTTTCCATTACTGCATTAAGCTTTCAAAACTACACATTATGCTAGGGGTAGTCAATTGTGGGACCTCCAGCTTTTGGGGACTGAAACTGCCATCATCTCCAAACATCAACGTGTTACACTCTAGAGCTTTTACACTAACATTTCTCTAACGTGAAATATCTTAGTGCAAAAGCTCCATAGAATAACATGGGGACTGGAGAGTTTATTTCACAGTAGTTACTTCTTTGTGATCACCTCTTTATTACACCTTAGTGGGGGGAGATGCACTAAGGTGTGAAAAGAGGTGATAAAGAGGAGATAACTTCCCCAGTGACATATCTTCTCCAGTGCCTATGCTATTCTATGGCTATTCTATGGCTATGAATTTTTCAAGGGAGAGAGACCTTAGTATATGGGGTCTATAGAATAACATAGGAGTTGGAGAAGTGATATCACTGGAGAAATTGTCTTCTCTTTATCATGCCTTAGTTTAGTTCATAACCCCACTGAATGCTAGAGAGGTGTGTGTGTGGGTTATTCTCATGTTAATCAATGGGTATATTGGGAATTTTATCTGACCCCTGGGGTACAGATGGTTTGCTCCAGAAGTGCACCTCTTTAGCTTCCTGAATATGGCCCTAAGCATTTTGTTTTATCATGCTTCATTCTGTGTATTTCTTCTAAAATTGTTTAGGAGTCAAGCCAAACTAATTCATACCTTCCAACATTTCAAATGGCCAGAGAGAGACACTGTTGCTTTAAGTTATGTGGCTGGGGGTGTGGCTGATGGGCGGGGCATTGCTGAGAATGGTTATTCTATGACCTATTGAGCTTTTGTATCCTATATAATCATTCGCTAAGGATGTTTGTCAGAAGCCGTCATGCGCAGTAGAGATGGCTGTGCGCGCTGCAGTCATAATCAGTACAGACTGCCCGCGCCGTGACTGGTACTGAGCGGGGAGCTCCGAATTCAGACCGGAGTCCTCTCTGCGCACCTTCCTAACTCATTCAGTGCCATAGGGATGTTCATTACACACCCCTGTGGTGGTGCAAGTGTTACAACACTGAAATTCTGTACCCACTGAAACAGCTAATAGAAACACATTATAGGGGAGGGGAGGACAATGCACATGCAGCATCTAACTGCAGTATTGTTTATCAATCCATATATATAAAAACATTGCTGCGTAAAAAGAAATACAGGATAATAGATAAAACAGAAAAAATAAAAAATAATAATAAATATTCTGATAAACATTCTCTGATAAATATGAGGAAAAATAAAGTGCCCCCTGCTGGTATCCTACAGACTCAGACTTTAACATTCTCTGCTTTTACAGCCTGCCATTAGAACACATCAAAAGCTTTTTGCAAAAGATCATATGCTTTCATACCTAATTCATACTGAATATGGCTAAGCTTGTCTTATTCTGCAAGGTGAATTAATCCCCACACATAGACAGACACACTTAACCATTATATTGGATCGTAGTGCATCTCACCCAAGAACTCAAGAAGGGTTATGCACTAAGGTATGATAGAAAGGTGATAAACTGGAGATATCTTCTCCAGTGGTATCACTTTTCTAATTCCTATGTTATTCTATAGAGGCTTTGCACTAGAATCTCCAAAGTTGGAGAAATCTTAGTGCATAGGATCTATAGAATAATATAGGTAATGGAGAAGTGATATCACTGGAGAAGATATCTCCGGTTTATCACCTTCCTACCTTAGTGCATAACCCCCAAACTCTATTATTATAAAATACAAAATCCTTTTGGACACTAGTTGGCTCTGCTGCTAACAGTTTTACCTGTAATATCTACTGACACAAAATCTGAGCCCTATGACATATTAAAAAAAAAAAAAAAATACTGCTTCATTAATGAAGCGCTTATATTTTTGATAGACTTTTTTATTTAAAAAAATAGTTTGAGAAATGTAACTTTATTTTTGTCCGTTCATGTAAATGAGCAAATCCTTCCTGGTAGTAAATGACAGTCGGGATGGGGAGCAGTGAGGCAGTGCCTGCCAGATTTGTACTAACTGACAAATAAATAAAACTAAATATCTCATAAACAATTGTTTAAATTAATAACAAACAAAAAAAACAACAACAATCGACATAAATAAAGGGACTTTTGAAAGCTCTTTAAAAATCATCTATTTATTACAAGGTGAGTTCCATTTTAAGTCTATTATAGGGGTTGGTATAGTTTGTCTGTGAAAGGAATGTATTTAAAAACAGTGTAAATGAAGGCAAGCACTCACAGGTATTTTCTAAATAAAAAAAAATATATGTTTCGATGTTTCGGTCTTGTAGGGACCTGTATGAAGAATTTAATCTTGATAAAGTTTCCCACCGGACCAGAACACTGTGTGTGTGTGTGTGTGTGTGATTGCCTTTGGTCTATTTATGTGTGTGTGTCTGTGTGTATATATATATATATATATATATATACTAGCAATGTGGGACGGCGTTGCCCGTCAGGATATGCAGGGAATTAATGCACACACACGGATGCGAGACAAACACAGAGACACACACGCAAATGCACACGCATGCACTGAGATGCTTAAAGAGCGACAGCCATACACACATACATGCAGACACATAGAGTGTGATACAGACATGAAACACACAGGCACACACAGAGACACACACACACACAGAAGTGAGTCATAAGGGGTTGACTTATGTGTCATTGTAATGAGTTTGTGTTTGTACTTATGCCTCCACTGTGGCATTCATTCATATAGTTGAAACGCATGTGGTAATTGCACATACTATGGTGGAATGTGGATCGTGCTGGCTCCCAGGATGTGATTGACTGGCATTCATTCATGTAATTGAAATGCGTGTGGTAACTGCACATACTATGGTGGAAGGTGGATCGTGCTGGCTCCCGGGGTGTGAGTGACAGTGAGACTATGGTGGAAGGTGGATCGTGCTGGCTCACGGGGTGTGATTACGTGTGAGTGATTGCGTTTGAGTTCGAGATTGAGTGATTGCGTGTGAGTGATTGAGTGAGTGTGTTAGTGAGTGTGTGTGATTGAGTGAGAGTGTGTGAGTGAGAGGGTGTGAGTGAGAGGGTGTGAGTGATTGAGGGTGAGAGTGTGATTGAGTGTGAGTGTGATTGAGTGTGACTGCGAGACTGTAAGTGTGAGAATGTGATTGAGTGTGAGACTGTGAGAGCGTGAGACTGTGGGAGTGTGAATGAGTGATTGAGTGTGAGAGTGAGACTGTGTGAGAGTGTGAGTGTGATTGAGTGAGACTGTGAGAGTGTGATTGAGTGTGAGAGTGAGACTGTGTGAGTGTGTGAGTATGACTGAGTGAGACTGTGAGAGAGTGAGAGAGACTGTGAGACTGAGAGTGTGAGAATGTGAGTGTGAGAGAGTGTGTGAGACTGTGAGAGTGTGAGAGAGACTGTGAGAGAGACTGTGAGAGTGTGAGAGAGACTGTGAGAGTGTGAGAGAGACTGTGAGAGTGAGAGAGAGACTGTGAGAGTGAGAGAGAGACTGTGAGAGTGAGAGAGACTGTGAGACTGAGAGTGTGAGAGACTGTGAGACTGAGAGTGTGAGAGACTGTGAGACTGAGAGTGTGAGAGAGTGTAAGACTGTGAGACTGAGAGTGTGAGAGAGACTGAGAGTGTGAGAGAGACTGTGAGAGTGTGAGACTGAGACTGTGAGAGAGAGTGTGTGTGAGAGTGTGTGTGAGAGTGTGTGTGAGAGTGTGTGAGACTGAGAGTTTTTGAGAGTGAGAGAGACTGTGAGAGACTGTATGAGAGTGTGAGACTGTGTGAGACTGAGAGTGTGACAGAGACTGTGTGTGAGAGTGAGAGAGAGAGAGTGTGAGACTGTGTGAGAGTGTGAGACTGTGTGAGAGAGAGTGTGAGACTGTGTGAGAGAGAGTGTGAGACTGTGTGTGTGAGAGTGTGAGAGTGAGAGACTGTGAGAGACTGTGAGAGACTGTGAGACTGTGTGTGAGAGTGAGAGAGAGAGACTGTAAGAGAGAGACTGTAAGAGAGAGAGACTGTAAGAGAGAGAGACTGTGAGAGTGAGAGACTGTGAGAGTGAGAGAGCGTGAGACTGTGTGAGTGCGAGACTGTGTGAGTGCGAGACTGTGAGTGCGAGACTGTGAGTGCGAGACTGTGAGTGCGAGACTGTGTGTGCGAGACTGTGTGTGCGAGACTGAGTGAGACAGTGTGAGAGACTGAGAGTGTGAGAGACTGAGAGTGTGTGAGAGACAGAGTGTGTGAGAGTATGTGAGTGTGTGAGACTGAGAGTGTGAGACTGAGAGTGTGAGACAGAGTGTAAGAGAGTACGTGAGACTGAGAGTGTGAGACTGAGTGCGTGAGAGTGTGCGTGAGAGAGTGCGTGAGAGAGTGCGTGAGAGAGTGTGTGTGTGAGAGACTGTGAGAGAGTGTGAGAGAGTGTGAGAGAGTGTGAGAGAGACTGTGAGTGAGACTGTGTGTGAGAGTGAGAGAGAGAGACTGTGTGAGAGAGTGTGAGACTGTGAGAGTGAGAGAGTGTGAGACTGTGTGTGAGTGTGAGACTGTGTGTGAGTGTGAGAGTGTGAGACTGTGTGAGAGTGTGAGACTGTGTGTGAGTGTGAGACTGTGTGAGTGTGAGACTGTGTGTGAGTGTGAGATTGTGTGTGAGTGTGAGACTGTGAGAGACTGTGTGTGAGAGTGAGAGAGTGTGAGACTGTGTGAGAGTGAGACTGTGTGAGACTGTGTGAGAGTGAGACTGTGTGAGACTGTGCGAGACTGTGTGTGCGAGACTGAGTGAGACAGTGTGAGAGTGAGAGAGAGAGACTGCGACAGTGTGAGAGAATGACAGTGTGAGAGACTGAGAGTGTGTGAGAGACAGAGTGTGTGAGAGACAGAGTGTGTGAGAGACAGAGTGTGAGACTGTGAGACTGTGTGAGAGTGTGAGACTGTGTGAGAGTGTGAGACTGTGTGAGAGTGAGAGAGTGTGAGACTGTGAGTGTGAGACTGTGAGTGTGAGACTGTGAGTGTGAGACTGAGAGTGTGAGACTGAGTGTGAGACTGTGAGACCGAGACTGTGAGTGAGACTGTGAGTGAGAGACTGTGTGAGAGAGTGTGAGACTGTGAGAGTGAGAGAGCGTGAGACTGTGTGAGAGCGTGAGACACTGTGTGTGCGAGACTGTGTGTGCGAGACTGTGTGTGCGAGACTGTGTGAGAGAGACTGTGAGAGACTGAGAGTGTGAGAGACTGTGAGTGAGACTGTGAGTGAGAGACTGTGTGAGAGTGTGAGACTGTGAGAGTGAGAGAGTGTGAGACTGTGTGTGAGAGAGTGTGAGACTGTGAGAGTTAGAGAGTGTGAGACTGTGTGTGAGAGAGTGTGAAACTGTGAGACTGAGACTGTGAGTGAGACTGTGAGTGAGACTGAGTGAGAGACTGTGTGAGAGAGTGTGAGACTGTGAGAGTGGGAGAGTGGGAGACTGTGTGTGAGAGAGTGTGAGACTGTGTGTGAGAGAGTGTGAGACTGAGTGTGTGAGACTGTGAGAGTGTGAGACTGTGAGAGTGAGAGTGTGAGACTGTGAGAGTGTGAGACTGAGAGTGTGAGAGAGACTGTGAGACTGTGTGTGAGACTGTGTGAGAGTGTGAGACTGTGAGAGTGTGAGACTGAGAGTGTGAGACTGAGAGAGACTGTGAGACTGATAGAGACTGTGAGACTGAGAGAGAGTGTGAGACTGAGAGTGTGAGAGAGACTGTGTGTGAGAGTGAGAGAGAGAGACTGTGAGAGTGAGAGTGTGACACTGTGTGAGACTGTGTGAGTGTGAGACTGTGTGTGAGTGTGAGACTGTGAGAGAGTGTGAGACTGTGCGAGACTGTGTGTGCGAGACTGTGTGTGCGAGACTGAGTGAGATAGTGTGAGAGAGAGAGACTGTGAGAGTGTGAGAGACAGAGTGTGTGTGAGAGACAGAGTGTGTGAGAGTATGTGAGTGTGTGAGACTGAGTGTGAGACTGAGAGTGTAAGAGAGCGCGTGAGACTGAGAGTGTGAGACTGAGAGTGTAAGAGAGTGCGTGAGAGACTGTGTGTGTGAGAGACTGTGAGAGAGTGTGAGACTGAGAGTGTGAGAGAGACTGTGAGTGAGACTGTGTGTGAGAGTGAGAGAGAGAGACTGTGTGAGAGAGTGTGAGAGTGAGAGAGTGTGAGACTGTGTGTGAGTGCGAGACTGAGAGAGTGTGAGAGAGAGTGTGAGAGAGAGTGTGAGACTGTGTGAGACTGTGTGAGACTGTGTGAGACTGTGTGTGAGAGACTGTGTGAGAGTGAGAGAGTGTGAGACTGTGTGAGAGTGAGACTGTGCGAGACTGTGTGTGCGAGACTGTGTGTGCGAGACTGTGTGTGCGAGACTGAGTGAGACAGTGTGAGAGAGAGAGACTGCGACAGTGTGAGAGACTGAGAGTGTGAGAGACTGAGAGTGTGAGAGACTGAGAGTGTGAGAGACTGAGAGTGTGTGAGAGACAGAGTGTGTGAGAGACTGAGAGTATGTGAGTGTGTGAGACTGAGAGTGTGAGACTGAGAGTGTGAGACTGATAGTGTAAGAGAGTGCGTGAGACTGAGAGTGTGAGACTGAGAGTGTAAGAGAGTGCGTGAGAGAGTGTGTGTGTGAGAGACTGTGAGAGAGTGTGAGACTGAGAGTGTGAGAGAGACTGTGAGTGAGACTGTGTGTGAGAGTGAGAGAGAGAGACTGTGTGAGAGAGTGTGAGACTGTGTGTGAGACTGTGTGTGAGACTGTGTGTGAGACTGAGACAGAGAGTGTGAGACTGTGTGAGACTGTGTGTGAGAGTGTGAGAGTGAGAGACTGTGAGAGACTGTGAGAGTGAGAGACTGTGAGAGTGTGAGAGTGTGAGACTGTGAGAGACTCTGTCAGTGTGAGGGACTGTGCGAGACTGTGAGAGTGTGAGACTGAGAGTGTGAGGGAGTGTGTGAGAGACTGTGGGAGTGTGAGAGACTGAGAGTGTGAGGGACTGCGAGAGAGACTGCGAGAGAGACTGCGAGAGAGACTGTGTGAGAGTGTGAGACTGTGTGAGAGTGTGAGACTGTGTGAGTGTGAGACTGTGTGAGAGTGTGAGACTGTGAGAGATTGTGAGAGATTGTGAGAGTGTGAGAGACTGTGAGACTGTGTGAGACTGTGAGACTGAGAGTGTGAGAGACTGTGAGAGTGTGAGGGACTGTGTGAGACTGTGAGAGAGACTGTGAGACTGCGAGAGAGACTGTGAAAGACTGTGAGTGTGAAAGACTGTGAGTGTGAGAGACTGTGAGACTGTGTGAGACTGAGAGACTGAGAGTGTAAGAGACTGTGTGAGACTGCGAGAGAGACTGTGAGAGACTGTGAGAGTGTGAGACTGTGTGAAAGTGTGAGACTGCGAGAGACTGCGAGAGACTGCGAGAGACTGTGAGAGACTGTGAGTGTGAGAGACTGTGAGTGTGAGAGACTGTGAGACTGTGTGAGACTGAGAGACTGAGAGTGTAAGAGACTGTGTGAGACTGCGAGAGAGACTGTGAGAGACTGTGAGAGTGTGAGACTGTGTGAAAGTGTGAGACTGCGAGAGACTGTGAGAGTGTGAGAGACTGTGAGAGTGTGAGAGACTGACAGTGTGAGAGACTGTGAGTGTGAGAGTGTGAGAGACTGTGAGACTGTGTGAGACTGTGAGACTGAGAGTGTAAGAGACTGTGTGAGACTGCGAGAGAGACTGTGTGAGACTGTGAGAGACTGCGAGGGAGACTGTGAGAGTGTGAGACTGAGAGTGTGAGACTGTGTGAGAGTGTGAGAGACTGTGAGACTGCGAGAGACTGTGAGAGTGTGAGAGACTGTGAGACTGAGAGTGTAAGAGACTGTGTGAGACTGCGAGAGAGACTGTGTGAGACTGCGAGAGAGACTGTGAGAGTGTGAGACTGAGAGTGTGAGACTGTGAGACTGTGTGAGAGTGTGAGACTGTGTGAGACACTGTGAGAGTGTGAGGGACTGCGAGAGAGACTGTGAGAGTGTGAGACTGAGAGTGTGAGACTGTGTGAGAGTGTGAGAGACTGTGAGAGTGTAAGAGACTGACAGTGTGTGAGACTGTGAGAGTGTGAGGGACTGTGTGAGACTGCGAGAGAGACTGTGAGATACTGTGAGAGTGTCAGACTGTGTGAAAGTGTGAGACTGTGTGAGAGACTGTGAGACTGTGTGAAAGTGTGTGAGAGACTGTGAGACTGTGTGAAAGTGTGTGAGAGACTGTGAGACTGTGAGACTGTGTGAAAGTGTGTGAGAGTGTGTGTGAGAGTGTGTGAGAGTGCGAGACTGTGTGAGAGACTGTGAGCGTGTGAGACAGAATGTGTGCTTTGCAATGCGTTGCTTACCCCTCTGGCACTCAAAGGGTTAAGTTGAGCTAACATAGCAATATAACACACGGTGGCTCTTCAGTTGAGGCAACGTAGCAATATGCTGAGGGATCAAATAGAAAGTGGTGTTTGAGGCTTGCCCTCTGTAACATACAGCAAAGCATCTCTCTCCCTTTAAGGAGAAAGGGTGGGAAGCAGGAAGCAGGAAGTGGAGGAGTGACAGTTGAGACAGTGAGGTGACTGAAGAGATGATGAGTTAAATAAGAGTTGCTATTAAGTTTATCCCTGAGTTTGTATTTTATGGGAACATTACACCCTCATACTGAAACAGAGTGTATGGAGGGTTACAGTTATCTGTGGGAGGTGAAACAGTGTGTTTGTGGGGTCATGATCCTGAGTGAGAGTGTGAGTGGACTGGGAGAAGTTACTGATATCCTTACCTCAGGAGCGAGTGGCAGTTATATATATATTTTTTTTGTCAGTTGGATACTGGTGAGCGGGCTGGAGGGGGCGGGCCAACTCCCTGTATGATAAACACGCCCCCATTGAATCACCCAATGAGAGCAGTAAAGTCCCCATTCAATCACCCAATAGGAGTTGTGTCTCCTAATGAGACATAAATTATGTAATTAGACATTCTGTTCAATGCGAGTTTCTTTTCTGAGGAGACATAAATTATGTTCTGTGTGTGGGGTACCATAAATTATGCAATGAGGCTTATTCTTTTATATATATAGATATATATATAGATATATATATTTGCAGAAATTACAGTATATTACATAGATTGTACAGCAGATAATTATCACACGTTCATGAGAATGAGAAATAAAAGTTCCTGATTACAGGTACCTTAGATCAGGGGCATAACTACTGCAGATACAGAGGTTGCAGTTATGTTGGACACCAGCATCCAGTGGTTCACTATTTGCCCCAGGATCCAACAGGTTCTATATATGCCTCTGTGAAAAAAATTTTGTGTTAAGGGGCCCAAAAAAGTTTGCACCAAGGCCTTACAATGATCACTGCTTTGGATTCCATTGCATCCCTTTCTTTTGAAGCGTTAATTACTTCAGTGCTGCTCAATGTGTTTTTGGGAGTTAGCTATATAAAATGATTTGTAATTTGTGATAAAATATGTTAATTGTGTGGAATAATGTGACATAAATTCCTTGTTATGATTCAGGCCACAGTTCAGGGTGGAAACTTAGTCATCAAAATAAAAAAATATTATTCAGATCTCAAGTCCTAATGAACAGATAGATGATTACAGCACTTTGGAACTTCCACAATTCTTACAGTGCCCACTACACGTATACAAAAAAAAAAAGAATATATGCAACAAAAAAAAAAATACTCAAGAACCGCACAGTGAAGTCCACCCTATTCTTATTTGCAGAAGGTCTGATCACGCATCAGCTTTACAGTGTTATTCAAAACACCATTCTTCCTTCTCCCTTTATATCGTCCGGCAGGTCTGTATGTGATTCACTCTTCCTCTTGAACATAAAAGGGGAAAATGAAACCCAAAATAATATAATAATGTTATACAACCAGCAACCAGAGATTTTGGCTATTACTTACAGGACTCACATCCTTAAAGTGCTCTTAAAGGGATAGTAATACTTTATCTATATGGTTTTATCTTTATTTTATTTTGTAGGCATTAAAAAACATGAAGAAAGATATATCTTATCTCTCAAACCTTTATGGTTTGAGAGATATTCACAAGCAAAGTCCCACCCGCCCCTTTTACCGAGTGTAAGCCATCTCTTCTCAGATGTGGAATGCAGTCCATAGACCAGACAGATAACAGCAGGGGACAATCTTCTTCCTATGAGAACAATGAAAGCCCTGCCCCCCTTGACAAGGTTTTCAGGTTTTTCCCTTATCTTAATTGAAGATTGTCCCTCTCTGCAATCTACCTGGGCACCTCCCTCCTGATCTGGCTGAGCAGTGTTACATCAGTAAAAGGGGTGGGAGGGGGATACTTTATCATTGAATTACTCCTAAACTACAATGCTGACAGAATTGAAATAACACTCTCCATGGCCAAAATACTATGATGATTAATTAGAGCTGCTTTTATTATGAAACATTACTATCAATTTAACCCCTTAATGACCCATGACGGTCCTGGACCGTCATGGGTTGTTTTACCTTAAGGATCCATGATGGTCCTGGACCATCATGGGTTAAATGATAGCAGCGCGCCTCCGTGCACACTGCTATCATTAAATACCAGCTAAGACTGAACGCTCCAGGACCGGAGCATTCAGTTTCAGCCACTTTCACAAATGGTGGGTCATGGGATCGTGACAGCCATCTGTCTTTTGCTATCAAAGTAAGGGACAGAGAAGCAGAGAGGAGACACCTAGTGGACAAAAAAATACATCAGCTGGGGGTATTAACCCCTTCACTGGCTAAATGCAGGTCCATTTTTGACCTGCTAAAATTAACTTTTTTTTTTTTTTTTTTTTTTTTTTTTAAAAAGACACAACACTTTTTGTTTTTTTTAACAAAAATTTTATTTAAATAAAAAACATGTCAATTACCAAAATAGGAAGTGTGATTGTTGTGGAGCCATGAAATACATTTATACACACCACCAAATGTCATAAATTAAAAAGTGGGAAAATAGGGTGGAAAAAAGGGACATGGGGTTTTTCACTCAGGGGGGACAGTGACCACTTAAATCTGCCCATCTTGTAGGTATGACTGACCCATTATATCTTTCATGCAGTGTCCATAAACATTTTACCCATTGTGCCTAAATGATCCCAAGAGAAAAAAAAAGACTTTTTTAACTTTTTTTTTTTACAGTTTTCTTTAATTTTACTAAAATAAATGGTGGACTATGCATATAAGCATGGTATCAAAAGAAAGCCCTATCCGTGCAGAAAAAAACAGTATATACTTTTCATGGGTAAAATAAAGTACTTAGAGGGAAAACACTGTTGAACAAAGACACAGTCAAAAAGGTCAGAATTGCTCATGTCCTTAAGTGAAATCAACCTCAGATTTTCCTGGTCCTTAAGGGCTTAATATTAATTCAAGTATATTTTCATTCAATACACTTTATTTTCCAAACATAATCCATTTGTTATGACAAACACTCTTCCACTTGTCGTATATGTCCCAGAAGGGCTTACAGGCCAACCTGGGATATGGGAGGGTACAAAAGGGTTGCCACAATCCAGACATCTAGTTTGCCTATCTCAACCTTTGTACCCACAGATTACTCTGTATTTCAGTAGCTGCCACCATCAGATTATGTTTAACCCCTTAAGGACCCTTGACGTACCAGGACCGTCACGGTCCTTGAACTACTCAAGGACCGATGACGGTCATGGTACGTCACGTACTTTTTACTTACAGCGCTCTACCGGGAGCGCTGTAAGTAAAAATAGGGCCTGAAATAGACCGCTCCAAGATCGGAGCGATCTCTTTCAAGCCCCATAATGACGCGCCGATACACGTGACAGGTCACGTGTACCGACGCGTCCAAGTGCGCCTATGCGGTCATTATGGGACGGAAATGTCCCATGACCGCCGGTCCTTAAGGGGTTAAGGATATTAGATTCCTATTGAGGCTTAGCTCATCCCCTGATTATGATCAGACTAAGACAAAACCCCAAAATGTAACAAATAGGTATTATCGCTTTCTTCTACAGGTAAAAGGCTGATAGACAACATAAAGGCAGAAATAATTGATTTAATCTGATAAAAAAAATGCATATATCCAAAAGATATCATAAAATGGCATACAGCATATAGGCAAAACTGCTAAAGAAATAATCAGAAAACCTATAAAAAATTCTTGTTTATATTTAGGCTCCAACCAGGGAGTTTTGGGGGTGAAAGTGATGGAGTTATCATCACCACACATACTGCCTGTCCTCTCAAGATGAAACACCAAGATTTTCCCTCTACAGTTACTTGTATAATCCACAGTTAATTTGTTAGTGGTGAGCCAATCAGACTTGGTGATAGACTTGTGTGAATCGGTTCAGCCTATTTTGGAATTCGGACAAATAAGGGTCATTCGTCATCATGCGGACTGGCCAAAAAGGCAAGGGCCATTCGCAAAAAAAATCCCCCAAATTCGAATAGCCCTGGTCCGAAATTTTGTTGTAAATTTCGGAATTACAGACGGCGGTTTCCCTGTCACGGTTACCAATAGAAATGAGAACAAGACACAGGTACAGTATGATGAAAACCACCTTTGTTTATAGTAATACAAGTAAAGAAGCACTTCCCCACGGATCCCCAGAATACAGGCATAAGGACAGCGCTACAGTCCACTACCCAGGAGCTGTACACAGAGCCGAGTCCTGCACTACCCGGAGCCCAACAGAGACAGGAAACGGGGATTGAACCTAGCCTATGGTCCAATCTGGACTGGTAGTCCGCAGACCTATCAGAGAGAGAGAGAGAGTATGCAAGGCAGAGAACCCACATGGAACCCTGGAATGCTTGCCTTTGGTCTATGTATATCTGTGTGTGTGTGTGTGTGTGTGTGTGTATTAAAAAGAAAAAAAAAAAAAAATAAATAAAAAAAAAAAAAATATATATATATATATATATATATATATACAGAAATGGCAATATATTACATAGATTGTACAGCAGATAATTATCACACGTCTAGGTCATGTACCAAATTATCATATGGTGCCAGATACTTAATATGGATAGGATTTCTTACCTCCATCAGTAGGCTGTTACTAACATAACTGTGTTCCAGTTTCAGATTCAGTTTAGCCTGTTTGATCCTCCCCAAGTCTTTATCCTGTAAGGAAACAAATAACTCACCCCCTGTATTGTCAATAGAGGTCAGATATTGAGAATGATTCTCTGGATTTGTTGGTTCAGAGGGTGATCTGTGAAGAGAGATGGTTAGGACATCGCCTTCTAACTTCACATTCTGAATCTGTTCTGTAACTCCTTGATGGAGAGGTCACCTTCCACATTTCAGCATTGGTATCAGGCATCTGCAGAACAGTGAGGTTATGGTTCTGGCTATTGACAATATGTTCAATAGTATCCCTAGTTTCCTCTACCACGTGATCATTTCTATGGGGGCGTTGTACTGCCCGCTCATATCTGAATGGGGTTGTAACTTGTAACCAGATGACATTATTCACACAGTCTATGACGGGACTTAATCGCTGTAGCAGATCGGCACCTATAATTAACCTGTTATAGGGAACTTCTACTACTATGACTTTATATGTGAATGATTTATTACCGATTTTGAATTTTGACCATGTAGTTCCCAATACGTTTAAGGGATTACCTCCTACGCTTATTAGGGATCCATCAAATGCTTTCAATACTGGCTTTATGGTAGCATTCTCCATAATTTGATAACAATAGAAGCTAGCCAATACGGTAACTTGTGACACTGTATTCAGGAGGCTGGAAATAATTAAAGGGATAGTATTATTTCAAAATTACTATCCCTCATATTGTAGCCCTTAATAAACTGAGTTAAATGACACCAGCGGCATCTCTCAAACCTTTATGGTTTAAAAGATAGTCGCTTTCAAAGTAGAAGACTATTTCAATTAATCATTTTTCGTTCCATAACAAGATATCGGCTCTGCTGTAGAGCCTCCTCTTGATTCAGAGACCAGATTCTCCTGCTGGCAGCAGAACGCTGACAGCAGGGGAGAGGAAACTTTGAAAGTGGCTATCTCTTAAACCATAAAGGTTTGAGAGATGCCGCTGGTGTCATTTAACTCCGTTTATTTAAGGGCTACAATATGAGGGAAAGTAATTTTGAAGTAATACTATCCCTTTAAGTCATAAAGTTCCTGCAGTGTGACATCAGTGAAATATCTCCCTTCATATTCATGCATTTCACATAAATAATTGCGATGTAAAATCATCTTAGAATCCCTCCACTGCCTGCAAGGGTTAATTCCTGAATTTACAGGAGCAGACTTGCTGACCACTGGGTCAGGATGTACAGCTGCAGCATCCCCCTTCACTCCTCCTCCTTCTTCAACCTGTTTTGAAGAAATGCAGGGAAAAAAAGCGACATCATCAGGGATGGACTTATGTGTATCTGGCTGTGGGTGAGATAAGGAAGAATTGTTAGAGTCAAACAAAGCATTTACATCCTGTAACGAAAATGTATTAGCATTACTGTTGGTTAAAACATGATTGGTTATTGTAGGACTTACATAGGGCAAAGCAATGGTATTCTTTTCCCCTAAGGCCTGCTTACCATTACCCTGTTGTTCTGTTACTGAGTGGCAGCCTCCACTCCTGGAGCTGTCCCTAAAAAAGGATTAGATCCCTGTTGTGTATTAGAACTAGGGTTTTGGCATAGCAGTGCCACATTAGCCATCATTTTGGCCATCATGTCTGTCAGGTTGTTAACCTGGACCCTGAGACTTACCTACTTCTGACCTTGGTTCCCAGAATCAGACTTATTGGTTTGCTGATTTTGCTGGGACTTGGACCCCTGATTATTAGAGTTTTTACCCTTTTGGAACCTCTTGGGAAACTTGGATTTATTTTGTTTTTTGTTGTATCCCTGGGACTTTTTGAAAAATGTTTTTTTAACATTTGATCTATTAGACCCCTGGGAACTAACAGAGGCAGGCCCCTTCTGTCCTGCATGAACCTGTGGAGATTTTAACACCTCTGCATAGGTTCTCTTGCCAGATTCAAATGGCAAACTTTCCTCAATCAATGTTTCTGCTACACACTGGGGGGCAGGCTTTTCATCCTTAGCTGGGGTATTCTCTATCTGCTGGGCATTATACAGCTTAATAGTCTGAGTGAGTAACCAATCTAGTGACAACATGGGTGAATAATCCCCAGCTAGATTAGTTTTCATATACCTAGGCAGAGCATTAAAGAATAATTCCCTAAACTCATATGATTGAAAATCTGCATCCTTATCAGCAAGGAAATATGCACATTTAAGCTCTGACAAGAATTGCCTGGGGCCCTGTTCTGAAGTTTGGCATTCTCATGAGCCCACCTGTCTATATGGGATTGGAGTTGCTTAACTTGTTCTTTCAAGTTGTGGTTCTCACATGTTAAATTAAACATATCAGCACCGAGGATAGAATGCTGTTCTTTTGCAGACCACACTTTTGCCAGATTATTTTACACCTGCTCTCTAGCCCATTTACCTGGTGCTGGAGAGACTGAATTTCCTCTTCCTGCGTTTTTACTAATTTGTGGTAGTCACACATATCTTTCTCTAACTCAGAGATTATTTCAACCTTAGCGTTCAGAGCTTGTTTTATTGGTTCCATATTTTCTTGCTTATCCTCTAATTTGTTTCTCTGGAATGCTATAATATTTAACAATTCAGGCACGATTAATAAAATCTGTATATCCAACTCCTTTGGCTTGGTTTGTTCTATACATTTATTTAAAGCTTTATAGTAGAAGCTATTGGGTTGCCAAATTTTATCAAATTGGGATTCTACCCTTAACTTTATATCATCACTCCATTGCTGTGCATCACTTTTAATTTTTAGGCGCGAATAGATGGCATAAATTAACCTGCCTTCTACAGACCATTTCATGTCTTCTCCTGAGAGCTGTTCCATTGGATCAAACACAGAAGAACTTGTTACTGTTGTTACTGTGTAATATATCTGCCAATAAAATTATTTGACAAATGTGTCAACCCTGTGTATGGATCTCAGCAGTGCCTCCATTGATGTCGAAGGTCGAAGGGTTAAACAAGAGACCCAGTTAGGTTGGATATCTTTACATAAAGAGATAAATAATAATATAATTTTGAGAACTTTACACAATTCTAGGTATTGACATGCTACTTCACAGTAAAGAATTGATTACGCATATTTGTGCAAAAATATATATAATTTATTTAAGTAAATACTATATATATAAAAAGGGTAAGCAACAATGACATAACTGAGTGAATACCAATTTCAATAGATACACAGTAACTCAAACCACAATTATCACCATTAGGATTACCAGCAATTGAAGGGTTAACCACACATAGGTATGGTCAGAGGTATTAACTTACAATAAATGAACCCAGCAGCATAGAAAAGGATAATTGATCCTTACAATTAATTAAAATACAGTTGGAAGCAGCATATATGAATATCTGCCCCAGAAACTGTATAGACTATGCTAATTGAGGTTTAAGGTATGTTGTCAGGTGAGTCAGCTTTAATATTAAGCCAGGTCCTCTGACAATTTCCTTATACCATATATAATAACCAAATTTAGAGAAACTAACTGAAATAAAATCCCAGACTGAAATCACTATAATTTAATTATCTACTGATATCAGATATTGCATACCTTCTGAATAAAACGTATAAATTGCAGTTAATATAGTCACTAATAGATAATACCAAGAATATACTTAGAATCAATTCAATAATATATGTCTAGACAGTATACCAAACTTCATGCAACATATATCATACACATGACCATAGCAATCCTATGTAAAACCTGTAGGGTACTCCAAGGGTTAATCCACTTATTAAGCTTGGATGCCACACCCAAGATGGTGTCTTCTTTTGTCTAGTGAGAGGTTTAAATAAACTTCCCACTGTACAAAAGTTTAAACCCAAAAACATACACAAAGAAATCCAAAGAAACACCTTAAAGGGATAGTAATACTTCGTTTTATCTTTATTTTATTTTGTAGGCATTAAAAAAACATGAAGAATGATATAAGACTTATTTCTCAAACCTTTATGGTTTAAGAGATATTCACAAGCAAAATATCCCCCCCCTGTTCAGCCAGATCAGAAGGGCGGTGCCCAGGTAGACTGCAGAGAGGGACAATCTTCAATTAAGATAAGGGAAAAAGCTGAAAAACTTGTCAAGGGGGGCAGGGCTTTCATTGTTCTCATAGGAAGAAGATTGTCCCCTTCTGTTATTTGTCTGGTCTATGGACTGCATTCCACATCTGAGAAGAGATGGCTTACACTAGGTAAAAGGGGCGGGAGGGGAAAACTTTGCTTGTGAATATCTCATAAACCATAAAGGTTTGAGAGATAAGACTTACATCATTCTTCATGTTTTTTTAATGCCTACAAAATAAAATAAAGTTAAAACGAAGTATTACTATCCCTTTAAATTAAATAGACAAATAGCAGTTGATGGTTAATAAACAAATTTAAATAATTCCCCCGATCAAATATTAGCTATAATAACCTTTCTAGGAACACAATATATTCTAGAAATAGCAACGATTATATTAACTAATTTATAAGCAAGGATATACAGGTCTCACTGCTATCAACTATTTACATTTATCTGGCACAATATAACAATTTACCAATTAAGTAATGAATTCTGCTTAATTCAGAATTACTACAGCCAAAATAAATTATTATAATTGGTCACAATTGGGTGGCCAGTCTGATTTAAGACAAATTCTAAGAAACACTATGTTTCTTCAAATATAGAAGAAATATATATTTGATTCAGAATTTTGCAGAATTAAAATAAGGAAAGATATAGTTACCATTCCAATAAGTGTTTCTTAGTACTTCTTTAAAAGCCAGCCAGGGACAGAACAGGAAATTAAGAGGCAGGAAACCAAGAGGAAAAAAGCCCTTCTCTCTAAAAACTTACATATTTATAATATAAAATTACCCTTATCAGAATCTCCTCTGACTGGATAAAGATCCCTCTCATTATGCAGTGACATCATCAGTATTACCTGATTGGACACCCTTAAATTTTAATTTCCATTAGAAAATTTTAGAAACTCTAGTAATAACGCTATACACTCTCAAGATGGCCCTGTTACTCCACATTAAAATTTTTCATATGACACATGGATCTGTCTCATATCATCAGATAATGGCCACGAGGTCATTGGACTTGATATAAATATGTCACCCTACTAGACTTTCCCACATGGGAGAATCTCTTATACCAGGCCTGTTGTCTCCAGGAGAGTCATATTTAATCGTAAAATTTACTCAACTATTTTCACTCCCGTCTAGGTAAAGAGAGGACCCTTTTGTCTCTAAAATGGAGTCATTGTTATAACGATATCATTACACACACCTTAAAAACAGACTTTCAGAGAATATGGTTTAAAAGAAATATTAACCATTTTCTCCCCATCATGGCAATGTCTCTGACAGCTGTAACTCCTAATGTGATCAGTGTGTGACTAGAATTCCCAGCATTTGTCCCCTCATAAAAGATGTTTATTTGTCTTTCTCTCCTGTACTGGGCAGACCTAGCACCATATATTGAGAGGCTAACAAAACAATGTTTGGAGTTAACTCCCTCAGTATCAGCATAACACATCCTTCTGGGGCCTTAACATGACAATATATAAAGAAGAAAGATACAAAGTCCTAGTGTGATGCCGTTTTTTAGCTAGTCTTCTTATTCACCACCTAATAATATATGTAAACAATTATACTGTGCTTCACTGAAGTATAATTGCATCCACACAAGGTCTTATCCTTTATCTTCAAATTCCAATCCCTATGGCTCAGAGATGAATCCTTTCCACTTGTGCAATGCAAAGATCTACTTACATACTTAAAGGGATAGTAATGTTTCACAAAAACACAGCTCCAATTAATATTTTGCTTTTTGCACAAGGCCCTTGACTCATTAATAAACAAATACCCTTCTGTTTCTTTATATATATATATATACATATATATGTATATATATATATATATATATATATATATATATATATATATATATATATATGTATTTGCATGTTATACAATGCCTTCTACCACACTCCCAATGTCTTGAAGGAAATATATGTTTAATTATGTTTGTTCTTCTTCCTTAAAGGGATAGTGATGTTTCACAAAAACAGCAGCTCCAATTAATCTTCATAGTATTTGAGCCATGGAGAGTGTTATTTCAATACTGTCAGGGTTGTAGTTCAAGAGTAATTGAATGATAAAGTATCCCCCTCCCTCCCATTTTATCTAGGGTAAGCCACCTCCACTCAGATGTGGAATCTGGTCCGTTGATCGAACAGGTCACAGGAAGGGACAATCTTCTTACTGTGAGCATACGGAAAACCCTGCCCCCCTTGTTTGTTTTTTCAGGTTTTTCCTTATGCTCACTGAAGATTGCCCCTCTCTGCGATCCATCTGGACAGTCTTGCTGCTTTGAGGTGAGCAGTGTTACATCAGTAAAAGGGGCGGGAGGGGGATACTTTATCATTCAGTTACTCTTGAACTACAACTTGGACAGTATTGAAATAACACTCTCTAAAGCCCAAATACTATGAAGATTAATTGGAGCTGCTCTTATTGTGAAACAGTACTATCCATTTAAAATGTGGTTTTTCAAGATCACTATTTCATAACATGCTAGTTGGAGGAGGGTGTATCTAATTGTATACCAATATTATACTACTGGGTATTTGCTTTTCCCTATTATGTGTAAGAGGAAGAGTGAATCAGATTTTGACTTGCGGGAAGTTAAAAATAGAGAAAGAGAATGTTTTGAATAATGTTTATTAACTGACACATGATCAGACCTTCTATGAATAAGTAGGAAGGGTGGACTTCACTGTGAGGGGTGCTTTGAGCAATTTTTATTGCATATATTCTTGTTTTTGCAAATGTGGTCATCAGCTTGCACTCCCAGATCTGTCTCTCTGCATGTGAGTCTCCCATCAGTACATTCACCCTGAGATCTTTGATACTTGTCTATTTTCACAAAAACTGTTCCCCTGCTGATGTAAGTTTTTTCTTCTTGTTAACTAGGAATGTTCAGAAAGTCCTGTTTTGTTCATGCAGGAATTTTCAGGAAAAAAGCATGATTTTCTGCTTTTATCATGGGAATTCCTGCCCATAGTGAAACCAATAGATTTTCAGGTGTTTCACTAACACCTCAGAATTTCCCACAAGGACTGTTCCATTTCCTGCCTGTGGTTTCCAGAGGTGATGAAACTTCCCGACTCCATACTATAAGCACCCAGAATTTCCTTCAATGCAGTGCAATGTAGTGTAGGAGAAAAGGAGAGTGGAAGCAGGCATAGAGAAAGAGAGGGAGAGAGAGAGGGAGATAAAAAAATATAAAAATACAAATTATACAGATGTGTAGGAGGAAAGGAGGAAGACAGCAGCAGTAGTGGTCAAAGGGAACACATATACCCCTGTCCCCCGCTGGCATAGTCCCTCTGGAGCAGTATATTGAAGAAGGCAGAATTGACTAGCAGTATTATCATCAGCACACTTCAGCTGCCTGTCTGCTGCCAGCATACCTTCTTCAGAGGAGATGGCAAGTGGACCCTCTGTCAGACTTGTCATCCCCAACCAGTTCCAGGGGACCCTCCATCAGACTTGTCATCCCCAACCAGTTCCAAAGAGCAGCATGAGACTGGTGGTGGTTATGAGTGTAAGGGTGATGGTGGAGCAGCTGGTGTGGAGGAGAGTATGAGAGCATTTTTGGAGGAAAGAGATAAGGAATGGGAGAAAGAGATGCAAATGGGGATGGGCATCACTGCCACCTCACTGCCACCACCAGCAGTGACATTCAGGAGTTTGCTGCTGCTGTAATTCCTGCTGCTAAGTTGTAGAGTCAGATGTTTATCTGTCACAGCAGCAGGATGATGATGATGATGAACAGGCTAGTGTGCCACACACGGCCGTGGCTAACATGGGCCTGGGTTTTTCAAGCAGTGATACGGGACTAGGACAGGATCCATTTGGCACCAATACTCCTGGTCCAAACTCTAGCTAGGATGCTGAGGCAACAGCAGCAGCACCACCTGCCCAGCCAGTGAAGGTGATTTTGAAGAAGAAGGCAATTCTTCTCTGCCTCTCCCTTCACTGAAATCATGGGTGTGGCAACAGTCTGGGGAAGGCACAGTGTAGTCATCAGTGACTGCATGGTGCACTATGTGTGATAAGGTAGTAAAAAGGGGAAAGGAGGGGACACAGCTTGGCACATCTGCCCTCATAAAGCACTTGCAACCTAAAGCCCCATGACATTATTTTAAGCATGCAGAAGCCGAACAGCCAAAAAAGAAATCAAGAGCTGCTGTCTCTGTGCCCCTATCCCTCTCCAAGGGCACAAAGAACATGGACAGAAACCCAGCACAGGCGTTCAACAATGAGCGTAACATCTGAATCATCATCGTCTTCTAGTGCTAGGGTCCAGGTGCTGGAACATGTACCCACTGTCCCTACTCTGACACCCTCAGTGTCATCTTCTTCCTCCTCTGGAGCACACCTTTGCCTCCTTTACTTCCCTAACCAGCTGAAAGCAAGTCTATATATGTGAGGATCTGGCAATTTGTGTCCAGCCATTGCACATTGTGTGGTAAACTGACCACACATGGCAATGAGGTGATTAATTGAATGCAGGGTATCAGAGAGCATTTAAAAATATTCCATCCACTGAATAGCTAAGCTGGTGTCAGGGAGGAGTCATTATTTTGATTAAGTCTTCTATATTGACATCACATGCCCTTAGCGGAGTGGGCAAAGCCCATTTGATGGAGTTTTACCTTTCTTCCCAGACCATTTCTTGAGGATTAGTTATTCCCTACTCTAAGCACAATTGTACCACACCTCAATGTCATATCTTGTAGAATGGGCTCACACTCTTATAAGATAACTAGTGAGCACAATAGAAAGGGCTGAGAGTCAGGTATAAGGGATAACAATATATTTATTATAGCATGGCTAAACATAATATCAGTTACAGATATATTATAGTAAGAAAAACGAAAGTTACAGAATCCAATATCAGAGTACACATATAGTAAGCAATACTTGCAATGAAACATGATTACATACCAATCAGTCTTCATTCCTAGTACCTCACTTTATTCAATACTGTCCTGTTAAGAGGATGGCTATAAGTGTTTCATTATTCTTAATAAACTGTAGCCATTAAAATTAGCTATATGCTTACTGCTTTGGTCACCAGATTTTTTTTCCAGCATACACTACGTTATTATTTTTTAAAGATTTGTCTACCTGCCTTTGAGCTATATATTAACAGCTTTGGTAATAACAGTGTCTCCAGCAGACAAGGTGTGTTTTCTCATTTGGAGATATACAGATCTGCTATAATGATAGCCTAGGTTTTAAGACTGGGGCAATGGACTAAGCTGGAAGTCTGATATAGACCATGATAGATGGCTGTTTTATGATATTAATAGGGCAGACGATATGCTTATTATGATACTGATCATAAGACTGTATGACCACTGAGGTATGCTATATATATGCTCCAGGATGGTCAATTGCAGCAGACTGACCAACCCTATGAGGCAGTACTGATTAGTAGCTCATTCAGCTGTCAGTCTAAGTAATTCAATGAGTGAGAATGGATTAATAACTTATTTAATCATTCAATTGACATATTGTTTAGACAATGGTCAAATATAGGGTAATTTTTGTATAAAACAATGTAATTGCTTAAATGCCTTTGTTACCTTGAGATATTATATTGCCATCTGCTATAATGCCGGGGGTGTTACATAGAGGATAATTTTTATGCTCTATTGTGTTACTTTATTCTGCAATGTTCATCCAATGATTTTATATATCCTTTGGTCATAAGAATGCATGACCACTTAGTTGGTTAGATGCAGTAGACCAAGTGGCGTTTGCCTCTTGAGTGATACATTTTGTGGGACAAAGGCCATTAATAGGGTTATTTGTTTGAAATATCATATATAATTCCTTACATTCCTCCGTTACCTTATCATTTGAGGTAATACTTTGTGCTGCTAACTGGTTACTTTAAGCCAGAATACTCATTTGTTAATATTCGTCTGCTCTTTATCAACACTTATTCACGCTATGGTAGCACTGTTTTGAGAGGGACATATATTTTTAGGGGAATCCTTTTAGTTTTTCTTTCTACTCTTTTCTTCTTATTTTATTTATTACTAGTTGAACAGCCCGTTACACGGGCCACAGTGCCACTGCCACCCGGTCGCTGGGCAGTCACACGCAGTGGAGACTGCCCGCACCACTACTGATAGAGAGCTGGATGCTCCTTCGGAGCTCCCAGCTCTGTATCAGCCGTGGCGCGGGCAGTCTCTACTGTGCATGACTGCAGCATGAGCAGCAGTGTCTACTGCACATGTCGCGGCGTTACACACGAATTAGCGAATTATTATATAGGATACTTTTTAATAGTATGATTGCCTATTCAAATACTTTCCCTTTTTTCCTTTTTTATTTTTGAATTATACTGTTACTACACGGTACCGTCAAGGTGAAGATTTTTCATTTAAATTTGTAGGAGGCGTAGTTTATCACCTAACATCTTACATTTTTATTGTTTTTGTAGATTACGATGAACAAACCTCACCTATAACCATGGACACATGAGAAATATGCAAATGTCAGGAATGCACTGAAATCAAAGCAAACCTGAAATATGTAATTTTCCCCACGTCTCCGTTTAAAAGGGGTGACGCATCAGCCTAGAGCAGCTATAACTGACTGGTGTGTGAAAGACAACTAGCTAGGTATATCAATTAAATGAACACTAAAACCTCCTAATAATTAGGGATGGGTGAAAAGTCTTTTTTTTACTTATGGGAATTTTCCCTATATATGTATATATATATGTACTGTGCAAAAATTTTAGGCAGCTGTGAAAAAATGCTCTAAAGTAAGAATGCATTTAAAAAATAGACATGTTAATAGTTTATTTTTATCAATTAACAAAAATGCATAGTGAGTGAACAGAAGAAAAATTTAAATCAAATCAATATTTGGTGTTGCCGCCCTTTGCCTTCAAAACGGCATCAATTCTTCTAGGTACACTTGCGCACACAGTTTTTAAGAAACTCGGCAGGTAGGTTGTTCCAAGCATCTTGGAGAAGTAACTAAAGTTCTTCTGTGGGTTTAGGCAGCCTCATGTAATCCCAGACAGACAGATGATGTTGAGATCAGGGCTCTGTGGGGGCCATACCATCACTTCCTGGACTCCTTGTTCTTTTTTAGCCTGAAGATAGTTCTTAATGACTTAGGCTGTATGTTCAGGGTCATTTTCATCCTGCAGAATACATTTGGGGCCAATCAGATGCCTCCCTGATGGCATTGCATGATGGATAAGTATCTGCCTGTACTTCTCAGCACTGAGGAGACCATTAATTCTGACCAAATCGCCAACTTCATTTGTAGGGAACCTTCACTGTTTCCTTGTACCGCTCTGCAGCCCTTCGGTGAACAAACTGCCTTCTGCTACAGCCAAATATTTCACATTTTGGCTCATCAGTCCAGAGCACCTGCTGCCATTTTTCTGCACCCCACCTATGTTTTTAAGCATAGTCGAATAACTTGGCCTTGTTTCTACATTAGAGGTATGGCTTTTTAGCCTCACGTCTTCCATGAAGATCAGACTTCTCCAGACAGTAGAAGGGTATACCAGGGTCCCACTGTTTTCTGCCAATTTTGAGCTGATGGCACTGCTGGACATCTTCTGATTGTGAAGGGAAGTAAGCATGATGTGTCTTTCATCTGCTGCACTATGTTTCCTTGTCCAGCCAATTCATCTATGGTCCTCAATGTTGCCCATTTCTTTGTGCTTATTCAAAAGAGCTAGAACAGCACATCTGAAAACCCCTGTCTGCCTTGAAATGTATGCCTAGGAGAGACCTTGCTGATACAGTATAACTTGTGTCTTTTTGCTGTGCTCAGTCTTGCCATGGTGTATGACTTTTGACATTAAACTGTCTTTGGCAACCTCACCTTGTTAGCTGAGTTTGGCTGTTCCTCACCCAGTTTTATTCCTCCTACACAACTGTTTCTGTTTCAGTTAATGATTGTGTTTCAACCTACATATTAAATTAATGTTCATTTGCACCTGTTTGGTGTACTTGTTTAATCATACATCTGATTATATACAAATATACAAATTCCCTGACTTTGTGCAGTTGTACCTAGAAGAACTGATTTTGTTTTGAAGGTGAAGGGTGGTCACACAAAATATTTATTTGATTTAGATTTTTCTTCTGTTCACTCAGTATGCATTTTGTTAATTGATAAAAATAAAATATTAACATGTCTATTTTTCAAAGCAGTCTTACACAATTTTTCACATCTGCCTAAAACTTTTGTACATTACTGTATACATACATACGTACATCAATCACACCATGCCAGTCCACAGCCACCATTACCGTACACATCTGCCACATTGTAGGTTGTACTTTGTTTTCTAATCTCTTGACCTTATCATGAATGTCAAGGAATATGTTGCTGTAGGACTCACAACTTTAATCTGCTTATTTTGTCAACTGCAGCCTTCAAAGAAGTGATATTGTGATGGGAAATGTTTTTACCATAAGAAACATAGGTAAAAAATGTGTTGGAACTGGCAAAAAGGAGGAAAATTTTTCATTGGCACCAAGAAGAAAACATAAGCCAATAAAATCAGCTTTTTCGTGAAAAGTCGTGTGGGAAATTTTTCTTACTTTTAGCCCACCCCTAGTACTGGCTCACTGAAAGATAGTCTGAAACCGACCACTGTGGTCTTGTAGCAGTCAGACTCACTTAGTGATCACAGTGCCCCCTGCAGGAGCCCTGTGATCACAAAACCAATGACCTGTGATCGCATCCTGTCTGTTTTCAGTGAAACCCTTTGTTTTTACTATGTGCTCCCATTCTTGCAAATATCAGTGTTCTCTGTTGTGTGCATGTAGTAGAGAGTGTTGGCCTTTTACTAGCATTGAAGGTTATGTTATGATGGTGACATGGAGTCTAGCTAAAACAACAGATTCGGTTTTATCAAAGAGCCCACTTTGGATTACTAGTACAAACTGAGGAAAAGCATTTAACACCCCTGTTACTTTCGTTTTGTCTTAGAGTTAAGCTAAAGAACACTTAAAGGGATAGTATTACTTCAAAATTACTATCCCTCATATTGTAGCCCTTAATAAACTGAGTTAAATGACACCAGCGGCATCTCTCAAACCTTTATGGTTTAAGAGATAGCCACTTTCAAAGTTTCCTCTCCCCTGCTGTCAGCGTTCTGCTGCCAGCAGGAGAATCCGGTCTCTGAATCAAGAGGAGGCTCTTCAGCAGAGCCGATATCTCGTTATGGAAGGAAAAATGATTAATTGAAACAGTCTTCTACGTGTGCTTGGTAACGAAGCACACGTAGAAGACTGTTTCAATTAATCATTTTTCCTTCCATAATGAGATATCGGCTCTGCTGAAGAGCCTCCGCCTGTCCCGGGGCAGGATTCCCCTGCTGGCAGCAGAACACTGACAGCAGGGGAGAGGAAACTTTGAAAGTGGCTATCTCTTACACCATAAAGGTTTGAGAGATGCCGCTGGTGTCATTTAACTCAGTTTATTAAGGGCTACAATATGAGGGATAGTAATTTTGAAGTAATACTATCCCTTTAAGCACGTCCCCTCTCAATGCTTCCGGACAAAATGGGACTAGGGATGTAGTCTGCATCCAGTCCCAGCTGTGCCCTAGCGTCGCAATGATTTACAACTTTACAGACATTTATTTATTTTTATTTAGAAAATGTTTTACCAGGAAGAATACATTGAGATTTCTTTTGTTTTCAAGTATGTCCTGGATAGTTTTCAGTAAAGGGTTACATATTTACACTAATTTTGAAACATTAAATAAAAACATACATAAACATTAATATACACACTTATTAAATATTGAAATTATATACAGTTACACACTGTTTTTAGATATAAAGAAACATTTGCTTTTAAGGATTTTAGACTGGGAGCAGATGTGATTATTTCAGGCAGATTGTTCCAGATTTGTGGAGCTCTGAAGGAGAAGGCAGATCGTCCTGCTTCTTTCTTGTATTGTGGTATATGCAGTGAGTTGTTAGTAGTGGAGTGGAGGTTATAGTTAGTATGGAGAGCTGTAGTGAGCATACTGCTCAGGTAGTCTGGTAGTTTTCCAGAGAAGTGGTTGTGTACTAAGCAAGAAAGATGAAGGGCACGTCTAGATTTGAGTGTTAGCCAATTTAGTTCTTTTAGCATGTCACAATGATGGGTAGTGTAGTTACATTGGAGGATAAAGCGGCATAATGAATTATATAGAGTGTCAAGTTTACTAAGAGGGATTTTTGGCGCTGGAGCATAAACTACGTCACCATAGTTTATGACTAGCAGCAGCATCTGTTGTACAATACGTTTTCTCACCAGGGTACTTAAACTTGATTTGTTTCTGAAAAGAGTATTTATTTTGGGATAAAGTTTGGAGGTTAATTTGTCAATATGATGACCAAAATTGAGGTTAGGATCAAGCCACATACCAAGATATTTGTAGGAGTCTACTGGGGCCAATTTACGATTAGACTCTGTTACAATGGATAGGTGGATATTGTCAAGATTATGCAGTTTGTGCTTTGTGCCAGATATCATTGTGACAGTTTTGTCTGCGTTTAAGAAAAGTTTGTTCTCTGTTATCTATCTTTCAACTTCACAGAAATCATGTTGTAATACAGTTTCAAGTTGTGATATGCTTGAGTTTTTGGCATAGATTATGGTGTCATCTGCATACATGTGTACTGAAGATGATTTGCAAACCGTGGGCAGATCATTTATAAAAAGAAAATAGAAAAGGGGCAAGAATGGAGCCTTGGGGAACTCCACTTGTTATTTTGAGCGGAAGGGAGTCATTGTTTGCAACTGACACATACTGCATTCTGTCTGATAAATAGGATCGGAACCATTTTAGAGAATTATTACCTAATCCTGAGTTATGGAGTTTGCTGATAAGAATGTTATGGTCTACTGTGTCAAAGGCCTTAGTGAAATCTAGGAAAATAGCTCCAGTGAGTTCACCATTTTCCATGCCAGTCTGGATATCATTGGTTACTTTTAGAAGAGACGTGACTGTTGAGTGGTTTGGTCTAAAGCCCGATTGAAGAGGGGTGAAGAAACTGGTCTGTTGGTAATATTTATATAGTTGCACATGTACACATTTCTCTAGGATTTTAGATAAAGTGGGGAGGAGAGATATTCAACACCTCAAAGCAAAGTGGCAAACACTGAAAAACAGAGCTCCAGATGCAGTGAAGGAATTCAGAGTATAGTGAACAATTGTTGTCCACCACCGAATCCAAGCACGGAGTAATGTGTCACAGAAACCAGAAAGATAATCCAGCCAGACCACTTCCCTACATTCTTAGCCTAAAGGAAAATTCAGCAGAGAACCTATTCAGAAACCAGTTACATTGAGGTGTTTAAAGGGATAGTAATACTTTATTATTACTATCCCTCATATTGTAGGTATTTGCAAAATAAGTTAATAGCCCCCAGGTTCATCTCTCAAACCTTTATGGTTTGAGAGATAACCGAAGGCAAAGTTCCCCCCTTCCTCCCCCTTCCCTGAAGTCAGCATTGTGTTGACTGCAGGGGAAGTCTGTCGTACGACAGGCTTGCGGCTCTGCAGCTGAGCCGAGATCTTGTTAGTGAAGAAGAATGATTTCACTGAAACGGTCTTCTACATGTGCTTGGTTTGCAAGCACATGTAGGAGACTGTTTCAGTGAAATAATTCTTTGTCACTAACTCGATCTCGGCTCTGCTGCAGAGCCGCATGATGAAAGTCAGACCGGATATCCCTGCAGCCAGTACAACGCTGACTTCATGGAAGGGGGAACGAGGGGGGAACTTTGCCTTCGGTTATCTCTCAAACCATAAAGTTTTGAGAGATGAACCTGGGGGCTATTAACTTATTTTGCAAATATCTACAATATGAGGGATAGTAATAATAAAGCATTACTATCCCATTAAAAGACACCCCAAAAGCAATGTTCCTAGGAAGGTTTTTGCCATGGTAAGCAATACTCCTGAAGAGACTGATTGCAATGGGAGTCATTCTGCACTGATTTATTTAGAAGGACTACCACCTGAACAAGCCTTGAAATGTTCTCACAGCCACACATAACATTGTAAACTAAAGGGATAGTAACATTTAAGATATAAAAATATATATATTGTAGAGTATATCGTCCTGAGTAAAACAAGGGAACTTTCACTGCAGAGAGGTGTTTTATTCATAAGTTATTGCAGCTAAAACCTGATTTTTTTAGGTGCATATCACAATGGCCTGAAATTTTATAGTGGTGCTATTGCTACACCATCCTATGGACAGCTCCGGTCAGTTGACCATGAACCTCCATAGGATGGTGTAGGAATAGCTCCACTGTATAATTTCAAGCTATTGAGATACAGCACCTAAAATGAAAGTCTGAGCTGCCATAACTTTAAAAAAAAAACACCCCATCTGCAGTGGGAGTACCCTTGTTTTACTCAGGAGGATAAACCCTATAATATATATATTTTTACATTTTAAGTATTACCATCCCTTTAAATACAACCACAATTCTATCCTGACCATACTACCTGTTGGTTGGGACAAAACTGAGTCCCTTTTGAACAATATGTTGACATGCCTTTTGGGTTTATATTATGCTTTCATCCTATACTCTTCCATTTGCCCTTGTTTTTCTCTAGTTCCTGTTGTAAGTGTGTTGTCACAACTAAATAAGTATGTTGTGCTGTCAATGTGTAAGCCTGAGCCAATGAAATTACTTGAACTACTGTCTCCAGTGGGTGATTTGTCTGAATGTGAATCCCTTTAGTTATTACCCAGTAGCCAGTCGTCTTTCTCTTTATTCCTCAGATACAGTGGGCAGCTTAGTGTCTTAAATGGGACTAATTCTTATTTATGTTTATGTTTTGAGATTGAAGTCTCTTAATGTTATCACACAACGAAATCTATCCCTTAATCAGCCACATAGTTTGAATAACTGCTCTTAATGCATTCTGTCCCAAGGGCCATATCTGCTCAAAATGTTGGAGTGGTATGCTTATGCATATACATTTGTAATTTCCCTTCCTAACTGAGGTGTGAGTGTAAGTGACAGAGGCTGCTGCCTGGGCTTTTGATTGACAGCTGTATAGTATTATTATTATTATTAATCTTTGTTTATATAGCGCCAACTTATTCTGCAGCAACATACAGAGATATTAAATAATACAAATCAAATCTGGAGAACAGAAGGATCAGAGGGTACTGCTCATGAGAGCTTATAGTCTAGAGGAAGATAGGTTGGACACAGAAGGAGTAAGTGCTATTGGGTGTAAGTGCCTCCTGCCACATGAACTGCCAATCAGTGGGTGGGAGAGAGAAGTGCTATTGAGTGCAGTGATCCAGGGAAGGGGTGGTTCTTGGTGATAATGGTTATGTAGGTAGTTGATAGGCTTCCCTGAAGAGGTGAGTTTTCAGGGAGCTTCTGAAGATCTGAAGGCTGGGGGAGAGTCTGATGGGGTGGGGGAGGGAATTCCAGAACTGAGGTGCAGCACGGGAGAAGTCCTGTAGGCGGGAGTGAGAGGATTTAATAATATATGGAAATGAGAGATGAAATATAGGGGGGTGAGGTGTTACTAAGGGCTCTATATGTTTTGAATTTAATTCTATATGCTAACGGGGGCACGTGTAGGGATTGGAAGAGGGGACTGGTGTTAGAGAAGCGATGAGTGAGGTAGATAGATTAGTCTTGCAGACTATACCAATTCTGGCTCTTTCTCCACTGGACGACACAGGTGTGAAGCGCTTCAACAGACCCACAGATCATTAAGCAGCCATATGTTTCAGTAAAAAGTTTCGCTCTTTATTGTAATATTTAGTTTAAAAACATTTGAGGACAAAACCTCATGTGTTATACACAACACTTAGACACAACACAAATATAGCTCCATATAGCCAACCGCCTAACGCGTTTCGTACCGAAGGTACTTAATCATAGGACTGGTCAGCAGTTCTTAATACCCATACCTATATAGTAAGCGCAGGTATACTCCTTCATCTAGTATCCAATCACGATATCGGATAGGAACTTTTAAAACTGACCTATCCCAAAATCTCTATCATGTATAAAGGATCCATGAAGGACATATTAACCCCTTACCTACCTAAAACATAGGTTTGAGACCTATTCTTCAAATCAATAATCATATCATGCCACTCAAACTTAAAATACATATTTGAGACATAAACAAAAACAAATCGTCCAAAAGTTAACCCACGATTCCCATGTTAATATATCCAGATTTTAACACAAATATTTGTTCCAAGATCTTAAACATTGTAAACACGAAAAATCTAAGGTAAAAAACAATGGACAATAATAATCAATAAAATATTTGGTTTTTTATGTTGTGAGTATTTAATATCCAAAATTTTCATAAATAATTTTTTATCTGAAATTGTTATTATCCCTAGTCTGTCACCATTCTATTCATTGTGTATATATAGAGAAACATCGTGGCTTGAATTGAGACCATACGGAATTCTTGTATGCATACTCAATATCCATTTAACTTCCATTCTATTCAATTCTGCCAAGATATTTCCTCCTCTCTCACCCAGGACTACCCTCTCTATTCCCTGGAACTTGAAAGAGGATAGATCCCCTGATACACATTCAGAAAAGTGTTTACCAACTGGTTTAGTTAAATCTTTGTTTTTTATACTAAGAACATGTTCCCTCATTCTTTCCTTAAGGGACCTCACCGTACGTCCCACATACTGTTTTGAACACTTGGAACATGTTATTACATAAACCACATGTGTCGTCTTGCAATTAATATATTGTCTCATTTTATGACTATTTTTTGTATACGAACTCACAACATAATTTCCAATTTTAACAAAAGGACAAACTAAACATCGTCTCGCACCACATTGGAACATTCCAACTGACGTCAGCCACGTTGGTTTAGCTGACGGTGCACTCCTAAACAAGCTAGGAGATAACATATTTGCTAATGTCCTAGATCTTTCTCCACTGGTACAATAATATCAGACTTGTGCTATGTGAGAAATGGGATCATTTTTCCTTTATAGGGAAAACCCGAAGTGCCAGCTAGACTCAGATTAGGATTTTCTGTCCACTTCTTCACTGCACAAATTAATTTAACCCTTCAAGGACCAGAGGGATCTGCAACACATTGTTTCTTTATTACGTGGGCTCATGCTTGCTTCAGTTTAAAAAATTGCCAGCAAATGTTATGTCCACCTCCACAATGCCCAGTGGTATAAAAAAAGCCATGTTGCCAAGACAGACTTCTGCAGTCAATGCTATATCTTGTAGGCTACAACAGTTTGTTTTAACTCCCACTGCCAACCCTTATCCATACCATTCGATTGGAGGGAGAGTACTCCTCACGTCCTCTCCAACCACCATCCCGGAGCACAAGGTAGAGGGGTGCAGCACTGAATACACACCTGACACTAGATTGTGGCATTTGACAACTCGACCTGAGAATCTTGCGCTTTCATGCAGCGCGAGATTCTCAGGTCGCCATTTTTATACTGGCGACATGATAAATGTGTTATGTGGTCCAACGCTATTTTGCGTGTGACGTTTCAAATGGATACCTGTTTTGCCCGCCAATATTTTCCTTAGCTGGACTAGTAGCATGTTGTTCCATTATCTCTACCAGATATAGTCAGAGATGGGCTCCTTCCTCTAATGGCATCTAGAGGGAGGAGCCCTGAAGAATCATATAAAACTGTAAAAATATAGATGAAAATAATAAAAAAAAGTCTAGGAAATTTGACTTTACATATTAATCACTTAAACAATATGCCAAGTCAAAAAAGGGATGGTGATTTCTTCTTTAAAAAAAAAATATGGATCTGATTGACTCAATTCAGAGTTAGCCAGCAATGGTTATCAAGAGCTACCAACAGTGCATGTTTTCAGGATATCCCAGCATGAGAACAGTGGACTAATTAGTGGCTCAGTCACTTTAATTAGTCTGCCTATGCCCATTCAGGGATATCTTGAAAACATGTACTGTTGGTAACTCTTGAGGCCCAGACCACTGATTCACACTTCCACTAGGTCATAAATGTAGGTGGTTGGTAGAAATGTTTCCTTTTGTTCATTGTATTGTACATCTCTAACATCCAAGGGCTTAATTTTCTAACATGCCAGACAGCAATTTTAAGATTTGATCAATAAGAGAATTAAAACATATACACACCTACTAATTATACAAAATTATTGAGTAAAATATATTCACAGGAAGCATTTTGATTGTTAATCATTGGTAGGCCACAATGGTTCTCAAGTGCTGTTTGTTTTCAGGATATCCACACTTGATTGCAGGTAGACCAATTAAAGTGACTAATTCACTTGTAATCAAACTGAGATATCCTGTAAACAGGAGCTGGTAATGACATTTGAAAACTGGCGTTACCTACCCCTGTTCCTATTATATCAGTAAAACTTGTTAGATGTAGGGGATTCATTACTATATTTTCTTCAAAATATTATATAAAAGTTTACTTTGTATATAGATGTTGCAAATAATATTATTATTTTTACTGCTAGTATTAGTTCTACTATACATTCTAGTGTATCATTATGAAAATTTTCTTTCACAACACACAAGAGGACTAAACAATATATTTCACCTTATCATCTAATAGTGTCCATACCTGAGGGGCCAGGACTAAACTACTATTGGTCCATCAGGTGCATAGCACCGGGCACAGCCATCTTTATTTGCCAGTGGACATATAAACCTACCAACCTACACAGTGCCGGCCCAAGACATTGTGCTGCCTGGGTCCAGGGATGAAATGTTGCCGCCTCCCCAAACCACACCCACATGCATATTTAGTCTAAATATCGGTTATGGGGTGGTATTGGAAAGCATGCCAATTTCAACTTTCTTAACCCCTTAACGACCGGCCGATCGGCATGGCTCGGTCACTAAATGACCACGGAGCATTTTTTTTTTTTTTTTGTCGTTTCCTGTTCCGGACTCCCCGAACGGTGTGCAGCCGCGGGGGGAGCCCAGAATTCCATGACGTTCATAGTACGTCATGGGTCGTTAACTCAGATCGACCCATGACGTACTATGACCGTCAAGGGTCGTTAAGGGGTTAATATTGTGCAATTATTTCCCCCAAGAATTGCTCTTGTTTTGTATTTGTACATATGCCTCAAATAGTAAGAGCAGGAAATCTATTGGTAAAAGGGTCTGGGGAAGGGGTTTTAAATATTAACCCTTTGAATTCCAGAGGGATATGCATAGAAATGCTTGCGCACCCCTCTGGCACTCAAAGGTTGAAGGGTGTGACCAGAAATCTATGGGAATTTATTTTCTGTAGCTCAAAACCCTGAAACCATCACCTGGTACCTCATACAGACCTCTGTGATTGGCAGGAATCTGAATTTGTCCCCCTTTGGGGCAGTTGATTTGCTCAGCAATTACACCTCTTTAGCTTTATGAATAAGGCTTATAATGTTTAGTGTAAATATTTTGGTTTGTAACACCTGCTGGGCAGATTCATTGCCTGCCGAGCGGGGGTTGCCTGTGTCAGTTTACGGTCACTTGACATACATTATATAGTGCAGCAACAATAGGGCAGACTGGGGATTGCTTTTGCCTCTTGTAGGCATGTGATATTAATCCTTGGTTAGTTGTGGGAACTGTCCAACTTCAGGCAAGACAAATGTAATGTCTGCATGATTTATCTTATTGTGCTAAAACCACTCCCTTGTTTTTATGATGTTAGACCAGACATAGGCAGCCATATTATCCCCAAGTACCAAACATGTGATTGTCTTATTCCAAATGGCTGGACACTATCTGATGAAAACTGCAGTAAAAAAAACAAACAAACAAAAAACACAGGTAGATTTACCCTGTTTCATGCTAGAGAGGTCTCCATCAATGTGCCTCTCAAAGACCAAAGGGTTAAGGGGGAAGTGTATGTGTTTTAAGTGGCTGTATGTTCTGAGGCAAACGGAGCTGGTGTGCTTTCTGAGCCGCCCAAAGTGTGTGGGACAGAGCGAGGATCTCCTAATCACATGTAGATGGGCCCCATATAGAGTGATGTCACATTCCGGCTCCCGGCACCTCTAAAGGGTGCACAAAGGAAGCTGTACAGGCAATGCACTTATGGATCAGAGCTCCTTCGCCGGCCATAGGCTCCTCCCCCCACCAAATTACGCAAAGCAGCAAGGAGCTGACACTCGGCACTGGACAGCATATTCAGACCGGCCGCTCGGTGCCAAGGGAGGGCGACATAGACAGACCTGGCGGCAGAGCACAAAATAAACATGCCTTGGGGCAGCAAATTGCCTCCCCAGACAAAGTGCCGTCTGGGTCCATGGCCCCATTGGGACCTGTGTAAGGGCCAGCCCTGAGCCAGGAACTAACAATGGACTTGCATGTCAAAGACTAGAATTCCAGATAAAACACCTAACATCTTTTCTATGGTGCTACATTCACTGTCAGTCTCAATGATTGATAGCAAGTCTGCATTGAGTTGTATTTGGATAGCTACACAAAGGATACTTAGTAATATTACAAAACTAGTGGGATGAATCTGTAGAATAAGGACAAACATGCACACACATAAACACTGACTCTTACCCTAAGGACATTTAAAATACACAGTGTAGCACAGAAAGAATAGAGTGTATAAGAGAGGTCATTCTTGGAATAGACTTACTGCAAAGGAATATATATATATATATATATATATATATATATATATATATATATATATATATATATATATGTGATGAACAGGACTGTTACATGCGCAAGATGCGGAGCCTCCCGCTAGCTGTGATCATGTGGACACTAATACTGAATGCTACAGAGAGAATAGCCTCCTCCAGCATTCCCCCACCCAGACTCAGAGACTCTGAGAGACAGATGACCATCAGCTGAGATTGATGGTTTTATGGTGTGAACAGTTATCCACTGGGAATGTATACAGGGTTGCTGCTAGGCTGAATCCCTTGGTTGTGCTAACCCCCCATGAGATTTCTACAGGAGGTGATTAGAGCCTTGTGTCTACCTACCCCCCCTTTTAGTAACCTTTGTCTGATGTTAAACCCAGCGTGCCATGTTTTATCCATGTGGTGACTGCCCTTTCTCTGAACTGTATTAAAATGCTATGTTGGTTGAAAATAAAGTAGTTTGTGATTTACCAAGAAGGAGTTTGTTTGTCTCTCCTTGAAGTATCTAGATATATTGCTGTTTGTCATCCACTATAGAGAAGTTACTCATAAAGAAGTGCCAGGGGTGTAGATAGATAGAGTATCCTATACGAACCAGAGTTATCAGTGCAGTATATCCTGCATTGTTGGTGGATACGTGACTCAAAGTATCGGGTCTTAGCACTTAGTATAATGGTTAGCTGTGCAGGTTAGTGATAGAAACCCATGGATGATAATGTGCCTGAACTGATATACCTTCCATGGCAGAGACTCCAGGGCCGTATCGTCACAATATATAATAGATGAAAAAGAGGGGCAGCACCCGTGGGACTTGTAGAGAATAATAAAGATATTTATTAAAACAAACTGCGGGTCAACGTTTCGGTCTTGAGAAAGGTCCCTGAGCGAACTGAAACGTTGACCTGCTGTTTGCTTTAAAAAATATATATTTATAGCTAGATTTATAGATAGAAAATGCATGTATGTGTCTGTGTGTGTGATTCTCATACATCAAAGCTGACAATCCTCTGTACCTACTCCTCCCCTGTGATCTGGGGCACACAGTAGATTGTGAAGCCAATTGTGAAAACATTATATGAACATAAGTGTGAGCTTAACATTGTATGAAGCTGATTTAATATGAATTCAAATACTTGAGGACTCACTTTTAGCAGAAAGCGAAAACATATCATTTACACTCTTGGATGCTAGAGAGTTCACCAACCTAGTGTGAAGTATCGCATCCTTGGAGACCTTGTTATGGAGGTCCCACTTATTTACTTTGCCCAGAGTCCACCAGTGCTAAAAATCAGCCCTGTCTAGAATTACCTGCAAGTGGTATAGTTCAAGTGGTCATATCTCTGTACCATTAGTAGCAGTAATACAGGAATAGGTCTCTAATGAATTGTTTTGTGTTGTGTTAAGGACCTTTCTAAGCCTGCAAGGAGATAAACTCCATTGTGGCTTGTTATTTTTAGAAAACCCACTCATGTTGGGAGATGGGCCAGGGATTCACCTGTCAACATCACTTTGTGGAAATAGCTTTTTCCTGCTGCATTTTAGATCATCCTTGATGATAAGCTGAAGATCTGGTAAGGATGAAGGGAGAGATGCTCTGAGCAGTTATTAAGCCACCATATCAATATATTAAAGAGAAAGTCAAAATGGGGGATGCACAAGGGAAACAAGGGTGTGTGTGTGTGGTTGGGGATATAAATGATGGGGGGAGATGGGAAGAGAAAAATATGGGGTGAATATACTTTTTTGTCATCTGTGGATCAGTGTTTTTAATAGCTCCCACACCCACACCAAAAGCATTTTCCTTTTGCTAGGGGTTAAATGTGTTAATTGTTTACTTGTTTATAAATCAAGAACTTAAAACTATTTCTTTCCTATCTATAAAAACATGTAACCAGCACTGGTAAGACCTGAAAAGCTAGGCTGTTCACAAAAATAACTACAAAATAAAATGCTGTAAATTTTTAATTTAATAAATACATTTTGTTTTCATTATCTTTTGACCATTATGTGCTTATTTGGATTTTTTTCAGCAAATGGACTTGATGAAAATTTACATAATTGTATTTATGTACACAATAATGAGGCAGATTAGAAATACAGAAACAAATCGTAAGTATTTTTGCTTCTAAAATTCTCAATATCGTTTACATTAAACATCTGGATTGTAGAGAAGTCTATAATATGTGAAGAGGGCTGTTTGTGGCTCTTACCTCCACTTAATTCTGCTGGCATCATGTTGCATGTTGATTAATATGGAAAAAAAATAAACTGCATTGTTTATCCTGCTGAGTAAAGCAAGGGTACTCCCACTTCTGTAAGATGTTTCATTCAAAAGTTATTGCAACTTAAACTTTCAATTCTTGGGTGCCATTCTTCCATGGACTGAATTTTATGGTGGAGATGTGGAGATCCATATACATTTTTACATAATGGAAGCACAGATGGAAGGGAAGAACCAAAACAAGTGTAATACAGGAGCTGTAGAAAGGGAAAAAAAATCCATCTGGAAGAAAGAAAATATTGAGGGGGAAGGTAAGAAAAGATCCAGAAGGAGGGAATAGAAGATCCAGTGGGAAGAAAGGGTAGATTCAAAAGTAGAGAATACAAAATCCAGAGGTAGAGATGAGAAGTTGCCCGCAGGGAAAACTTTCACCTCAAATCAAAACTGGCTAAAAATGGCATTTCCCACTTGGTGAATAATTTCCTGGGAAAAGTTCTGTTTTTCCACTTTTTTCACCTAGCTCATTGCATTGACATCAATGCGAAGAACATGAAAGTTTTCTCTAGTTTCCTACAGGCATATAAAAAGGTGTCAGGCTCTCAAGGCAGCCATTCTGTGTTTGTGAGAAGAGAGAGCAGCATGGTTTTGAGCTAGAGGCGATAGGCAAATAAAGGGGAATTGAAGTTTAGCTTAGAGAGGCTTTTAGAAAGGACATTTGTTCTCTGTATTAGAGGAGTCTGGGGGCACTCTGGGGGAGAAGAAGTAAGGAAGGAGGTTGACCCTCAGAAATTCCAAAATTCGGTGTGACTGAATAGCAAGACACAGGCAGCGGGGGTCCAAATTGCTTGCTGATCTTGCTTTTACTGTCTCTGTGCTGGGGAAGTCTGGGGAAAGAAGTTGATGATTTTGTTTTTCAGTTTTTTGTTTTTGGACTGACTGTGATAAGATACAGTAGGTAAAAAAATAAAATAAAATAAGAACTTTAAAAAAATACATAAATAATTAAACAAATAAATATATTAGACAGCTGACTGGAAGCCTGATGTGAGCTCTGTGACTGAGGCAGACTTGATAGACACAGACAACACTGAGAATTTTGTTGAGGGATAAGGCAAGACATCACACTCCATCAGTTGTGTACTGTAGAGAGTAAAAACACACACACAGCAGCTAAGTAATGTCCAGCAAATGTACAAGGGGCAGGGGGAAGGGTGGAGACGTGCAGGAATGTGGGAGTAAAGTGGTAGTTCAAAAACTGACTGCAGCAATGTTTGCTGAAACATTTGCAACAGATGACAATGATCCCTCTCCTCACAGGGTGGATGCAGTTTGTCAAGGTCCCACCAATTACACATGCCAGTCCCCCACCACCAATACCATACACAACTACCACATTATAGATTGTACTTTATTTTATTTTTTTCATCACTTGACATCATCATGAATATGTGCCAGTGTCACTTAAGCAGGATGTTAGTGTTGTGGGCACAAATGCACTCTGCATGCTAACACATTTTCAAGGTATATGTTACTGTAGGACTCACAACTTTTACTTTCAACTAATTGTTTCTCCTCTATAGCCCTCAGAAGAAGTAATATTGTGCTGGGAAATGTTGCCCCATAGGAAACATAGGAGAAAAATGTGTTGAATATGAGACAAATGTGTTGGAATAGGTGAAAAATTTGCTGGAAGACGTGAAAAGGACAATTTTGCATTGGAAAAAAACAGAAAACTTTCATGATAAAGGAGAAAAATTGTGAGTTTTTCACGAAAAGGCATGCAGGGAATTTTTCTCACTTTTCCCCACCCATAGTTGCTGGGGGAGGTAAGTGAGGATCCAGTGGGGGGAGGTGGGATAGATGATCTAGTGAGAAAGAAGGGAAGATAATGTAGAAGTGAAGGGAAAATGCAGTAAAAGGAAATATAAGATCTAGTTGAATGGAAAAGAAGTTCTAGTGAGAGAAAAGGGGAGGCAATATAGGATCTGGAGGGCAATAAGATATGATCCAGCAAGAAATAAGAGAAGATATAGAGGGAGACAAGAAAAAAATCCCATAGAAGGGAAGAGGATATCTAGCAGGAAGGAAGAAGAAGACTTTGGAGGGAGCCTCGTTGTCACCTGGCCAATGGCAACTAATGTGCGATGTATGTGAGCTGCTGAAACCCTTTGAGGAGGCAACCATGCTGGTGAGTCGCATTGGGGCAGGAATTCATGAAATTCTACCATTGATATTTTTATTGCTGAAAAAAAAAGAGAATGGCTGAGGATTCTTACCATAATGACAACACAGACATGCACCAGCTGGTAAAGGACGTTATCGTGCTTTGAACAAAATCCTTGCATAGTGTCCATTAAAATCAATGAGGAATACATTCTTGCCGCTTTGCTTGACCCCCGCTTCAAACACAAAAGTTCAGAATTTCTGCCAAAGGGCCATCAGCAGTTTGTCACAACAAGGAGTCATGGCGATCAGCAGCAACTCTTTGAGGAATTGGATTCTGATCGAGTGGATGGTTGCATTGTGGAGAATGAGAGGGAGAACGTGAGGGCACAACAAACATCTAGACAGTATAGTGAAAAGGAAGGCAGCAAAGCATTTCAACCAGAAGAAGCAGCTACATCATAAACCAGAATATTCCATTCAGAACACAGTGCAATTCATGGGTCTCTGCAGGGGCGGCAAAAACCCAACATTGGTGGTGGTGGTGGTGGCAGCACATCTCAGCGACTTGGTAAATGACACACAGGAACACCGTGTAGCTCCAGAAGTGGTCCCACTGCATGTGAGATGGTTTCTGCATACTTGCAAGATAGCTACTTTTAGGCAGAATCAATGACCCCATGGACTACTGGCATACAAAGCAGTGTGTGTGGCCAGCATTGACACATACTGCAGTGGAAACCCTCAGTTGTTTTCCAGCAAGCATTGAGTCTGAGATGGTTTTAGTGCAGCTGGTTACATTATCAATGACCGTAGGAAGCAATTTTGGGAGACTAACATTCTTAAAAATGAACCAACATCTCATACCATCTGAGTATCAGGAAGCAGAATCCACACATGACAGACAAAGCCAGGACAAATATATTAACAGCAGCGCAGCACAGATGAGGAGGTGGAGGACGGATGTGAAGAATGGTTTCCACCATCTACCCCACTTGGGACCACTGCTATGACCGAAAAATAATGTGTGTCAATAATCTGAGAAGGAGGATAGCAATTTGACACAAACATGACAATGCTAAAAACTATATACATACACAAATCACACCATGCCAGTACTCCACCACCACCACTACAATACACCGCTATCACATTGGAAGGTTGTACATTATTATTTTTTGTTTCCAGAGATTTATTAAAGTTCAACAGAAAACAATGTATACAAAGTGTAAATCTGAGTAGACAATATTACAAGTCTCGTAGAAAAGTATCCAGAAATTACAAGAACAATGGGAACATGTTTAACAGACAATAGCAGAAGAGCATCCATGATCCCGTGTGAAGCGTTGCACTGTCAGCAGCAGTTCCTTGGGACAAGGTAAATAGATTGCAGATAAATGCAATGTATATTAAAGTAACATGTTTGAAATAGGGTTTCAGGAGACAAGGAAGAAAAAAAAAAGGTGAGGAATTCCTATCCTTCTCCTCTCCTCCATACAATGAAAGGTTCCAGCCTCAGATCGACCCCACACTCCCCCTCTCACTAACTCGAGTACCCCCCCATGAGCAGCAGTATCTTGAGAGGGACAGAGAGGAAGGGGCCATTACCCGAAGGCAACTGACCCCCCCCCACACACCAGTCCCAGTTAATTGACAGTATCACCCAACCGAAGGATCATCCCTCCTAAGGTGGAAGAATCCGCGTATGAGATCCAATCTGACCATCACGATGGAAGGAGAAAAGCGTTACTTGGTGAATGGAAATTAAGAGTCTGGACTTGGTAGAGGATGTGGGTCTTGCCAAACCATTCCGATAGAAGCGGATGTGATTCTGAGCCCCAGTGAATGGGAATAAGTGATTTGGCAGCATTAAGAAGGATCCAAATACACAGCCATTGAGAAAAAAGGCATCTTGTCTTTAAAGTCGGTAAAATATAGAAAAAGGCAGAGGAGGGGATGTACCTGAAGGGATGTGTGGAATAGGCGGTTTATATGGTGAATGACTGCGGTCCAGAAAGGGGAAAACTTAAGACATGACCACCAGATATGGAGCATTGATCCAGATGAAAGTCCACATCGCCAGCAGTTAGGAGATATTGTTGACTTAAAGTATGAAAGGCATTGTAGGGTGGGGTACCATCTGGTTAGCAGTTTGTATATCAGTTCTCTGGTGGCTACGTCCCTGGCCGCTTTGTGCAAGTGGGAGGTTATAGAGAGCCAGGTGGATGTTTCGAAGACTATGTTTAGCACCTTCTCCCAGAGATGAAAGAAGCAGTGTTTAGTCCGGGGGTTAGATGAGATAATGAAGCCGTTGCAGAAGTAAAAGAAGTGGCCTGTTACAAAGGTGTCTCTTGAAGGGTAATAAGGTCCTGAGGGATGGAGGGGAGCCACCTATTTTTTTCAACCAGTTCAGGAGCTGGCGGGCCGTGAGCCAGGAAATGGGACTCGAGTCAGTTGATAGTTAAGGGTGGGGGAGGATAAGGATTCGATCTGGGAAGAAAGGGACTCAAACGTAAGCCCAGACGGGTTCCTCAAGAGGTTAGGTGGCATAACAATGGAACATCTGGGGAAGTCTGGACTGCCAATTATGGAACAGACAGGTGAGGGGGAGGAGAGATGGCTAAAGAAGAGTTTAGATAATTCCACACTTTAAAGACATGTCTGAATACAATATGATTAGATAGTAGAGCATCAATTTTCAGGTCGAAAGCTAGGCAAATCTGTAAAGGGTCCATGGAGCTTAGGAAGGAGTTTAATGTGCATGGCCATTATATCTCAGAAGATGGAGCGAGATTGAAGAGTTTTGCTAGAGCGGAGGCGAAATAATACCTCCGAACGTCAGGTGCTCGTAATCCTCCCTCTGATACTGGTAGGGCCAGGATAGGGTGCTGAATTTGAGGCCTCTTTCCTGCCCAGATAAAGAAGGAGAAGAGGGAATGTAGTTTTGTCAGATAACGTTTAGGAATATGCATAGGGAGAGCATTAAATAAGTAGAGGAGTTTGGGCAGTGAAACCATTTTCAAAACGTTAAATCTGCCTTGACAGGAGAGGGGAAGAGTTTTCCATGACTCTATTTCACTAGTAAGTTGGAGGGTTAAAGGTGTCATATTGATGTCGCATAGGGATGATAAATTTGGGGATATCAGGATTCCCAGGTACAAAATGGAAGAAGTCATCCATTTGAATTTAAAACTCCTCTGAAGGGAGGTTGAGGTCTTCTGAGATACCCACTTCCAACACCTCCAATTTAGTGTAGTTCATCTGTGCCTGATATATAAAACAATACTCATACAGGGGATTATCCAGGGATGGCAAAGGGGGGGCTGGGTAAGGAAGAAAAGCACATCATCCATGAATGCAGCAAGTTTAAATTTGTTTGCCAGAGCAGATACTCTTTATATCTGAGGAGAAGAGTATAATGCTGAGGAGTGGTTCAAGAGAGAGAATGAAAATAATAGGTGAAAGTGGACACCCCTGTCTGGTTCCATTTGCAATTTTGAACAGATCAGAGAGAGGGTACTATTGACCAACACACGAGCTGATGGGGCAGAATACAGGCTTTTGACAGAGGTTAGTAGACGCAGGCCAAAACCAATGTGTGAAAGAATATCAAATATATAAGGCCACTTTACTCCGTTGAATGCCTTTTCTACATGTGTGGAGATGAAAAGAGAAGGAATCTGTTGGCGGGTAGCTAGGTAGAAGAGATATGGCTTTTGCGGTGTTGTGGTGCTCTTGTACATTATTTTTTTATTACTTGACATCATCATGAATATGTGCCATTGTCACTTAAAGGGATAGTATTACTTCAAAATTACTATCCCTCATATTGTAGCCCTTAATAAACTGAGTTAAATGACACCAGCGGCATCTCTCAAACCTTTATGGTTTAAGAGATAGCCGCTTTCAAAGTTTCCTCTCCCCTGCTGTCAGTGTTCTGCTGCCAGCAGGGGAATCTGGTCCCGGGACAGGCGGAGGCTCTTAAACAGAGCCGGTATCTTGTTATGGAAGGAAAAATGGTTCATTGAAACAGTCTTCTACGTGTGCTTGGTTACCAAGCACACGTAGAAGACTGTTTCAATTAATAATATTTCCTTCCATAACGAGATATCGGCTCTGCTGAAGAGCCTCCACTTGATTCAGAGACCGGATTCCCCTGCTGGCAGCAGAACGCTGACAGCAGGGGAGAGGAAACTTTGAAAGCGGCTATCTCTTAAACCATAAAGGTTTGAGAGATGCCGCTGGTGTCATTTAACTCAGTTTATTAAGGGCTACAATATGAGGGATAGTAATTTTGAAGTAATACTATCCCTTTAAGCAGGAAGTGCATGCTAACACATTTTTCAAGCCATATTTTGCTGTAGGACTCACAACTTTGACTTTCAGCCATTTCTAAACTACAGCCCTCAGAATAAGTAATATTGCAGAGGGAAATGTAGTTCCTACAGGAAACACAGGTGAAAAATTTGTTGAAATTGGAGAAAAATGTGTTAAAATAGGCGAAAAGGAGGAGAATTTTGCTTAGGCAATAAGAAAAAACTAAGCAGATTTAGAATGCAGGGTTTCAAGACCTTAGGTCTCTTCCTCAGGCATGTTATACCATGGTATAACATGCCTGAGGAAGAGACCTAAGGTCTTGAAAGCTTGCATTCTAAATCTGCTTAGTTAGCCAATAAAAGGTATCAAAAACTATATTTGCCTCCTATATATTTAGTTATATTCTGAAATTACTTCAGTGCAAATCTAGTTAACTCTATGGGTGCCAGAGGGGTACGCAACACATTGCAAAGCACTCAAAGGGTTAATATGAAAAGCCGTAAATCAAGTGTAACACCTCTGGGATTACAGTGATTTCTGCTGCCACTGCCTATTCTGCAGTTCCTGAGGAGTGGCCAGCAGATGGCGATCTCCTATGCACATGGATGGATATTCAGGACTCCATTTTAGTTTGGAGTGGGTTTTAGAGCTGGGTTGAAGTGAGTGAAGGAGCCTCTTCTAAGCAGGGAATGCTGACCAGGCTGATCCAGTGCTGGAGGATCCTGTAAGAAGAATTCCAGCAGACAGCTGTAACCAGACCAAGGCACATAACTGATCCTGGCAGGGAATGCTGTGAAGAGTGCAGGAATTCCAGCAGCAGTTAATGAACTGACCAGATTGCAGACTGTGGAGTGGTAAGCTTGATACCTCTTCCCCTGTTTCACCACAGGGCACCCTGAATCTGGTTACACAATTAAAGAGACCTCGCGCTATAGATTCTCTGATCATTGGAAGATTACAGCATAATACAAACCATAATGTGGATTACAATTACTCTGGGCCTCAACTATGTGCACCAACTAATGGTACCCAACTGCCACTAGGGTGAAGCCTAGGGTGGGCCGCAGTATTTGTTGTAGGTGGGTGAATACCATATTCACCATTGCATTCTTGAACTGTTTTACTGTATTATATTCATGTATCTGTTATATTCCTGCATATTATATTCCTGCATAGGGTTTTCTTTCTGTGCAATACAAAGTTATATTTAAGATAGTTCTGTGTCAGTTTATTGCTCACTTAAATATGTCCCCAACTGGGCCCCACATCCATACCCTGCATGCCCAGCTGGCACAGCCACAGTCATGTACCCCAACTCCCAGGAAGTGGAGGCTCAGGATCGGCCTGCGGAGCACAAGGAGGTTTCTGGGGTAAAGGACCACAGGGGTGTCTGTGGGCCTACGTAAAACCCCGTTACACAAGTATTAGATGTATAGAATTAAAAAAAAAGAATTTAAGATTTTGTCATGGTATTCAGTAAAGTGTTTAGGCACAAAATGATTAAAGCGGAACTACGGTATTCCTCCAAAGAAAGTGCCCCCAAATAATTATTCATATAATGATACGCATAGAAATACTACTATTATACAGTCCAGCGTTATTAAGAAATCCTACTTGATCCAAGACTGACAGCCAGGCATCAGCACAGACATCTTGTCTTAGAAACATCTGTGCGCCTGCTCTGTCCATCCTGGTCTCCTCCAGGATTGGTGAGGGGGAGTTGCATGTACCTTAAGGTACAGGAAGTGACAGAAGGCGCAGGCGTGAAGATGCCGCTACAGCAAGAAGTCTGCTCATCAGTCTCAGATCAAGTAGGATTTCTTAACGCTGGACTTATCCTGTATAATACTGGTATTTCCATGCTTATTGCTATGTGAATAAATATTTGGGGGAACACTTTATTTGGAGTGCAAGTTCCGCTTTAATAATATTTCTTTGGTATTCTTTAACCCCTTAGTGACCGATGATGTGCCAGGACCGTCATTGGTGGATGTGTGTTAAGGACCGATGATGGTACTGGCATGTCATGGAATTCTGGGATGGCAGAGCGCTTCCAGAATGTATTGCTCAAAAAAAAAAAAGTGTTATGGTCATTTAGGGAAGCCCATCCCAGACCGTGTGGTCCTAAAGGGTTTAGAACACTTTGAGTACCAGAGGGGTATGCAATGCTTTGCAATGAGTTTCATATGCCTATTACTCTCAAAGGGTTAAACCTTGCCCTGAGAATTCTTTTTGTCCTTCATTCCTTCCTGCTGCCTATGGCATTGGCTACATGCCATCACTCATGACTATAAAAGGCAAAACATGATCAGTTCTGGAGCATACCAAATGCACCATAGCACTAATAACATTTCCCCAAACCTCTATTGATGTAAATAGGGATGTTAACCTCTTAACTGCTATAGAGCTCCCTAACAATGCTTCACAGTACACTGATAACCACTGAAGGGGTAAAACCCCCCATTTCAACCAATGCAACTTTTTATCATCTCTTTGGTGAAAATGTTTAACTCCAGAATTGATTATCTTTTGCTTTTTGCACAAGGCCTTGACTCAATAACAAAGAAATACCCTCTTGTTTCTTTTTTTTATATATATTTGCATGTTATACAATGCCTTCTGCCACACCTGTAATTACTCACAATGTCTTGGAGGAAATATATTTCAAATCCTTTTGTTCTCCTTCCTTAAAGTGTACTTCTATCTTTAGACAGATTTAGACCTAGGGGAAGAACTGGGTGGGAAGTATCGGAGCAATTAACATATCTGCATTCATATTAAGCAACAGCTACAATATCAACCAATACCTTGAGGCTTAGGTCAGCAATGTAAAACCACACCCCAATAAACTAAGTACTGCTGTCACTTTGTCCATTCTGCTAAAGAGATGTGATGTTAAGATACTTAATAGAAATAATGAATCCTCCCTGCAACTAGATTAGCATATGCAGTAGGATGGAATGACTGCTGGTGCTCCCTGATACCCTGCATTTGATTGTTCTCTTTTTTTTTTTTCCAAAGCTTTATTGAAAATTAATTTCAATACAAAAATGTAAGTAAAGGACAGTCAAGAATCCATACAAAATATGAGTTACAAAATATTGAATTCAGAGAAAAGCACAGCAATATATCACAGCTTAGAACAAATCAGATATAACATTTATAAAACATCATATATACCTACATCCATTCCAGGTGTAACCCCAGTATACAAATCAGGGGGATGTGGTGGTATCTGAGATAAGCATGCTATGAGCAAAGTTAAACCTTAAAAGTAGAAGAGATTAGAAAGCAAATACAGAGTGATACTAATGAGAGTCAAAAGACAGAGGAAGAGAAAAGTGGCAAGGGAGGGTATATAGGTGGGTAATAGGAACGGATGTCGTGGGCCAAGCAACCACCCCGGTGTAGGCCGGGCTCAATGATATATTATAGCAGGTTAAATCACCAAAGAGATAGCACCACAGAATACACAGATCCATTATTCCTACAAGGAAACCCTGATGTATTCACATACTCACGAGCTTCCCATCATGGAGTCAGACACAAGCTGGGTCGCCTTATCAGGAATCACCATCAGACTCTGAAAGGGTCTCCAGATGTATAGGAAATCCTCCATAGTACCCACACCGACAGCATGGAGGTACTCCATCTGTCGAATAGAACAAACTTTGGACCTCCATTGCTGAACAGTAGGGGCCAGAGGAGACCTCCAATGTACTGGGATGAGAGATTTAGCAGCATCAATTAAAGAGAGAGGGAGCCTGTGCTGGGATGGCCAAAGCCGTGCTGGTACTGATGAGATAACCACATTCTCTGAATCCTGGGATAACTGATTGAAAAGAAAGTTTTCCGGGACTAAGGGGAGGTTAATTCCCAGTAGATGGGAGAGTTCCTTTCTGATCTCAGTCCAAAAGGAAACTATAACCGGAAAGCTCCACCAAATGTGTAACAAAAAGCATACCGAGACTTGGCATCTCCAGCACATTGGAGAGAGGGCTGGATAGCAAGTGGAAAGCAGCTGAGGAGTCCTGTACCATCGTGAAAATAACTTATAATTCGTTTCCCTAGTGGGGATGTCTCTTGGCAGTAATACATTGGTCCTGAATACCCGTCTCCACTCTTCTATATTCCAAGTCAGCCCAATCTCCCTTTCCCATTGGGAAACGAAAGACGGAGGATCGACCGATGTTGCTCTTAGTAATAAGTTATTTAGTTTAGAGAGAGGCCGCATTTGATTGTTCTCCACCACCACCACATTGCTTTGTGTGGTCAGCATACCACACATTGTGCAATGGGTGGTCACAAACTGACAGATCCTCATATCTACAGACTCACGAACAACTGTAGGTAATGTAGGCAAATGGTATGCTAGGGGAGGAGATAGAAGATGCTGAGGGTGCTGGTACAGGAACAGGTACATCTTCCAGCACCCGGACCATAACACAAGAAGATGATGGAGGCTCAGGTGTCATGCTCATCATCAAATTTTCAGCCTGCATTTCTCTAGTCTTCCTCTGGGCTTTTTGCCTCTGTTCTTTGTGTTGTTTGAGGGACAAGGGGGGATTTCTTTTTGGGTGTTTAGACTTTGCATGCTTTATCATATAAGTTGTAGTGCCTATGTTGCTTTATGAGGGTAGATGTGCCAAGGTGTTCCCCTCCTTTCCCCTCTTCACTACCTTATTGCACAAAGTGCACAGTGCAGTCACTAATTACTGCACTGTGCCTGCTCCAAGGGAAAATATTCCCATGATTTCAGTGAGGGGACAGGTGGAGAAGAATGGCCTTCTTCTATTCCAGAATCACCTTCACTGGCTGGGGCAAGTGCTGCTGCTTCCTCAACATCTTCACTGGAGCTAGGACTAAGGATCTTGGTGGCAAGTGGGGCATGTCTTGGTCCCATATCACTGCTTTAAGTAGCTAGTCCCATGGTGGCCACAGTGATCTGTGGCACACTAGGCTTCACATCATACGCCTTCTGCTGTGACAGACGACCCTCTGCCTCTGGCAACTCAGCAACAGGAATTACAGAAGCAGCAAACTCCTGAATGTCATTGGTGGTGGTGGTGGTGGTGATGACATCCCCATTTAGATTGCTTTCTCTCTTTTCGGCCAAAATCTCTCTTATACTCTCTTCCACACCAGCTGCACCACCGCCACCCACAGTTTCATCACCACCACCCCAAGTCTCTGGTTGGGGATGATAAATGTGACCGAGGGTCCTCTGCTATCTCCTCAGAAGAAGAAGGTGCTGCACTGGCACAATAGTAGTAGGCACAGGAAGCTGATGTGTGTTACTGCTCATACTGCTAGCCAGTTCCACCTTCTTCCGTATACTTCTTGGACAATGCCAGCAGGTGACTGGGAATAATTAGGTTGGTGTATGTGGGCTCCCTTGCTAACTTCCTTCTCCACATCGGTATCAGCAGCAGCAGAGTCCATCCAGCTTCTCTTGCCTGTCATAGCACTAGCCAGCACTTAAAGCATTATTTTAATTTTAACTTTTAATTTAATTTTTTTTCTCTCCCTCTCTCTGCCTGTTTCTAGTTTCTTTCTCTAAATTACACCATGCTGGATGGTGGGAAATTCTGGGTTTTTATACTATTGAGAGAAGTTTTATCTCCACTGGAAAACATAAGCAGAAAATGGAACCGTTCTCACTGGAAATTCTGTTGTGGAAACGAAATGACATAAAATGTATGAGTTTCTCTATTGGGGTAAATTCCCACGTGTAAAGTGTAAAATCACGCTTTTTTCACCAAAAATTTTCAAGGCAACAAAATCAGGAACAAACCTTCAGCCAGGCTCAAGTATGCAAACCCGCGTCTAACTTCAGAATTGGCGACAAGAACTTTTTTGCCCCTAAAAGAATCTTGGGGCCAGATTCAGTGGACCCTTTTCAGATACAGCCCAAATAAATCTTTTAACACTTTGTCTCCAATTTTATTCAACATTCAGCCTTTGTTTCACATTTCTCTGCTAACACCTTGGGCACAAACCCATATTCACCAGCCAACAGCTGCTAGCCCAATCCTGGTAAACAGAACTGAAAAATTAGAGGTGGAAACTATTCTGGGTTCCCAATACCTCATCCAGTTGAAAGATATGGGCCTAAAGAAAAATTATGGAAATCAGCCACTAATATACTTGGCCCTTCCCTTACAAAAGGCTTTAACCAACTTCATTCAGATTGTCAGGCCCCAAATAGGGGTGGGCGAAAGCACTCACCGTGCTTCCATGAGAAATTCTGTGAAAACCATGTTGTTGTCCTCTTTTTGCGGGAAAATCCGCTTTTGCCTTTTAGCTATTTGCAGATGTGAAACACAATAGAAGCAGCTATAGAGCGAAGTATACATGCTGTTCTGCTGTAGTCTTTTGGAAAAATTGAAGCAGAAGAGGCTCATAGTGACTGCTATCACTATGAGCAGGTTTAAAAGTAATAAAAGGAGGAACTGATAGGACCCTTATGTGTCCACTGAGGAGGAGCAGGAGGAGGAAGCGAGCACAACTGAACCAATGCTGTCCAGTCCCCCTAAATCACCCCTAGAGATCTTGGGGAATTTAATGGGAAGGGAGGGAGAAAAGGGTAGTACTAGTGAGAGCAGGACAGGTTATCTTCCTGCGCCTGATGCGAGATGTGCTGCCCCTGCTGCCACCATTGCTGCCCCTGCTGCCACTAGTGCTGTGCCTGCTGTCAGATGTGCTACCCCTGCTGCAACCAGTGCTTTGCCTGCTGCAGTGCTGAACCTGCTGCCTCCAATACTGTGCCTGCTGTCAGATATGCCGCCCCTGCTGCAAGCAGTGCTGTGCCTGCTGCCAGTGCTGAACCTCTGCTGCTAGTGTGTCTTGTAATACTCAGGAAGGGGGAAGGAGAAGATGATGTCAAGTGTAACACAGGAGACCCTAAGTCACACTTGCCATCCCCAAGCAGTGCCGCCAGTGCTGGTATTACTACTACTAAGGTCCTGCAGCTTGTTACTGTTAGGAGCGAAGGACTGTGACTGCGACTGTAAGGACGAAGACTCTGGGGCTGAACTTGATGTGGTTGGTGTTAGTAGTAATAGCAGTAGTAACAATAATGGTGAAGCAGTCGGTGGGACTAGTGTTAGGGGAGTGGTAGGGGAAGCATTTGAGAGTGTCTAGACTAGTGGTCAAGGGACCTCACATCATTCCTCTTACCATGAGAATCCCCTTCTCTTCACTACAGTGTCCAAGTGGAACATGATCCTGAGCAGGCCAGAACTGTTGTAGGGGAGCAGGCGCAGAAATAATATCACCACCAACACCAGGCACACAGATCAGCTGCCTGTGCCTGCTGTTACTGCTGCCAGTCTGCCTTCTTCACATCACCAAGAAATGACAAGTGTGACTTTAGGGGTACCCTCTGCCACATTGCTCGTCACCTCCTCCAAGCAGCAGTGAGAAGTCTGTAATAGATCAGCAGCACGTAGGGACTAGTGGTGGTGGTGGTGATGATGGTGGAGAATCTGAGGTGGAAGAGACATTGGTGGCCTTTTTAGCAGAAACTGAGAAGGAATGGGAGACAGGGATGAGGATGGGCATCACCACCACCACCACCATCAGTGAGCTTTTGGAATTTGCGGAATTTGCTACTGCTCTAATTCCTTCTGCTGCTGAGTTGCAAGGGCAGCAGGATGCTGAGGAGCAGGCTAGTGTGCCACAGACCACTGTGGACACAGTGGGGAAGGGCTCAAAAAGTGATCCAGGACTAGGACAGGTTCCACTTGCTAGCAGTAGCAGTACGCCTGATCCTAGTTGCAGGGCTGATTCTGTGGCAGTAGCAGCAACAGCACAGAAACATCATTGGCTGCCACAGATAGTGTCAAGTCAGTGAGAAGGAAAAAAGAGGTAACAAACCTTGGCACAGCTGCCCTGATATCACACATGGAAAACAGACACCATGACATTTATGTCAAACATGTTAAAGCCAAACACCCACCACAGTTCTGTTCTGTACCCCTGACTCTCCAGAAAGACAACAAGAGGCAAGGCGAAGATCAGAGGAGGAAGAATAGAGAAACCCAGGAAGTGACTGGAAGTTCCATGATAAGCGAAACAACTAGCTTGCCATCACCCTCTTCTTCTAACTACATTGTCTGCCAATCCACCTTGTTCATCGTTACCTCCCCTGCCAAATGATAGTCACTCTGTTGATGTTAGGATGTGGCAGTTCATCTCCACCCATTGCACGCTGTGTGGTGCACTGACCACACATGCCAGTGCGGTGGAGGAGAATTGCAAGCAGGGCATCAAGAGGCATCTGAGGAGATTCCATCCTGCAAAATATGCTAAGATGCTGGCATGGATAGTTCATCTTTACTATTAAACTGTCAGCAAGATGTTATGTGTCCTTAGCGAGGTCTGGACAAGGGGTACAGTGACAGCTGCAGTACTTGGGTTCTGGTGTCTTGGTGTGCCCCCAGATGCTATTTACCACTCACACTGTGCCTCTGCTGAGAGGCACAGTTCCTGCTCTCAAGGAAAAAATGTTTATTCTAATAACAATACACCCATGATTTTGGAGGAGGGGAAGGTGGAGAAGAATTACTGGCCCCTTTTTTCTTTTCTCCACATATACTGGGGGCTACTTACTGTGCTGTTACTGCTTCAGGTGCATCACTGGAGCTAGTCGTGGCAAGTGGAAGCTTCATCATCCATCAACCATGTTACTGCTGTTGCTGATCCCATTCTGTTTCAGCTGCCTAATCATCCTGCTGCTTAAACAACTCAGCAGCAGCAGCAAGAACAGCAGTCGCAAATTGTGCAGCTACATCAGGGCATTTGACAATGGCCAGTGGCCACTGGCCAACAGGACATCACCTGCTGGCACTAGGCCAGTAGGGATTTTTTTTTTCCTCAGGGCTTGTGCGTTAAAAAAAAAAAACAAAAACATAGAACCCCCTGACATAAGCTGCCACTGGGGTGGACAGATACTTGACTTGATATAGTATTTTGTAGAGGATGATTTGTTAGATTTGTTGTTAGAGGCCCAAGCCCTGAGGAAACATTGGTTTGTAGGGCTTAGACTTATTAGAACCACAAGCCCTGAAGAAACTTTGATTTGTAGGACTCTAGCTTGTTTGGCACAAGCCCTAAGGAAACATTGACTTGTAGGACATAGGCTTGTTAGAAACAAACCCCCTTGATATCTTCCTCCCTTATTTCTGTGTAACATAAATGTAGATTTGAATATATATTTAAATCATTTTTGTTTTGCTTTAGAATTATGTGGCAAGGACTTTGGAGAATGTACAGAGGGACGGATGTCTTGTCAAGTCTGTGATGAACCCTATGAAGGAAACATAACAGCAAAGTGTCAGAAAAACAAGTGGATACCAGTGCTGGAAAGCTGTGTATCTCGGAATATGCTGAGCCTTCTCCAGGTAAATGTATTCCATCAATTTTACCTGATTTGGATTCAATAATATATTGCTTTCAAATACAAAAAAATAATCATTGTTTAAAATATTTCAGTACGCAGTACACTCATTTTGATGTTATTCGTTAGAAGGTTAAATTTATTCTTAAAACTCCCAACTTCCTTGTACAATTCCACCCTGGAGTTTATCCTTAAAAGTTCCATTTCGCACGTTAACTCTTTGAAGCACTCAAAGGGTAAAGGAGTTGTGAACACACACAAATATGGTTATAAGCATAACAAATGGAAGGGATTTACACCAATATCATATGTTAATGACAAATGTTTATACCCCTACCAATGCATATCATTTTAGTGCATATATGGCGGGATGCATGAAACGTGCGCAATCGCTATTTCCAGTTTGAAAAACACTAGGGAATAGGTTTGCACATGATTTTGTTGAATTGCGCATGAAAATTCAAGATTAGCGAACGGCTGCGTATATTTATTTTTTGTGGGTGTGGCTAAAATTAACGAATCTGTGTGAGTGGAATAGTGAATACGCCTAATGCAAGAACTGCTATTGCAAATTAATTTATACGTCTGTGTAGTGTTGTCGTAAAATGGCATTTTTTATGCGCGGTTCAAGAAGCATTCAGTATTTAGCTTCCTGGATTAGAACATGTGCAAAATCTATCTGCGCACAAAAATGCATTTATCCAATGCGAACGTTTCTTGCATCGCGCCAATGATGACAACATGAGACCTTTCATAGAGAGGTTTAATCTTTCCACACATGACCAGAAAGCTTTCATCTCCATATCGGAGCTCAGTACAACTCCCTATTGATTGTTATGTTTGTTATTCAATTGGAGCAATTCTGGAGAAAACCAACAGCACCATAGTGGGGGAGGCTAATAAAATGCCCCAAATTATATTTGATTTTACAGGGGCTTTTAACTCCTTCAAGGTAGAGAGGCCTCCAGTGTTTTGCCTCACTTAAATCAAACCTAATTTTTAAATGTCATCTATGGTTCAGTTGGCTTGAACCAGTACATCTTAATACATCAGTCTCAATATGTTCTTTTTTTTTGTACTTTCCAGATTTTCACAAAAAAGCCAGAAGCAGCAATTCCACTAGAAAATAGTGAGTTCCCCATGCTCTCTGCCCCCATTCCTATATGCTTCATGTTTTCAGACTATGCAAGGACAGTGCGTGAGGAACAAACAACAGCAGGAAACATTGCTACAATAGTGATGTTTCTAGATGCGCTATCTCAGAAATGCTTCACTGAGAATTCCCAGGTATTTATTTTGTAGATAAGTTTATAATTATTAAAGGGATAGTAATGTTTCACAAAAACAGCAGCTCCAATTAATCTTCACAGTATTTGACCCATTTCAATACTGTCAGAGTTGTAGTTCAAGAGTAATTGAATGATAAAGTATCCCCCTCCTGCGTCTTTTACCTAGTGTAAGCCACCTCCCCTCAGATGTGGAATCTGGTCTCTTGACCGGACAGATCACAGCAAGGGACAATCTTCTTACTGTGAACACAGGGAAAACCTTGCCCCCCTTGAAAGGTTTTTCAGGTTTTTCCTTATGTTCACTGAAGATTGTCCCTCTCTGCGTAGAGTGTTGCTGCTCTGAGGTGAGAAGTGTTACATAAGTAAAAGGGAGGGGGATACTTTATCATTCAATTACTCTTGAACTACAACTCTGACAGTATTGAAATAACACTCTCCATGGCCCAAATACTATGAAGATTAATCAGAGTTGCATTTATTGTGAAACATTGCTATCCTTTTAACAAACTCCTAATAAAAAAGGTTAATTAAACACAAATATATCATATGTAAAGGTACATACAGATCAGAGGCGTAACTAGAAGCCACCGGGCCCTGGTGCAAGAATTGCCATGGGCCCCCCCCAACCACATTGGCCCCCCTCAACTACATTGGCCACCTCCACATTGACCCTTCCACAATGCCCCTCTCCACAGTGGCCCTTCATCTCCACAATGCCCCTCTTTCTCCATATTGCCCCTTCAACAATGCCCCCATCACAATGCCCCTCATTCTCCACAATGCCCCTTCCACATTGCCCCTCTTTCTCCATATTGCCCCTTCCACAATGCCCCCATCTCCATATTGCCCCTCAATCTCCATAATGCCCCTTCCACAATGCCCCTCATTCTCCACAATGCCCCCATCACAATGCCCCTTGCACAGTGCCCCTCATTCTCCACAGTGCCCCTACTGACTGCCCCCCTCCTCCTACCTCGAGTCCCTGATGGTCTAGCGGTGAGTCAAGCTCCCGCGCGGTTGTTAGTAATGCAGAGCGCTGGGAGATTATGTCATCTCCCAGTGCTCTGCATTACTAGAGCGCCGGCCGCCGGGAGATCACTTGTGCTGCGGGCGCGTGGCGAGGGGGGCGCAGGGGGCGGCCGGGCGACCCCTGCAACCCCTATCGTTATGCCACTGATACAGATGCTTCTCTATATATGCATGTGGGTCTAATACCTTACAAGGTCAGTACAGTCTAATTATGAAAAATATACCGTAGGGATTTTCTTGCTGGTTAAAACAAGGGTACTCCCACTACTGGGGGCTGCTTCATTCACATGTTATTACAATTCAAACTTCATCTCTTAAATTAAAATGATCATTGACAGAAATCCCTCTTTAGAGGTAAATAACAACAGTGTAACTTAGTGGTGACTTTTCATAAAATTGGATTGTCATAAAAAATGAGGTCTAATAATTCTTGAATGAAACATTCCCCAGTATTGGGAGTTCAGTTATCTTACTTGGCAGGGAAATATCTACAATTAATACATTTTTATAAATATGGTTTACTTTATACTTTGTAGGCCACAAACAGGCTAGGATTTAAAAGAACACTAACAAGCAGTCTGACATTTTCAGGGCACCCCTAACACTTTATAGGTTATTTATCAAGGCTGTAATAGAGGGTAAACTTGGTTATTCCCAAGACAAAAACTAACATATTATGCTGAAAAACTTCCATAATTATGCATTTAATAATCACAATCTTAGTCTTCATAGAAAAATATGGCACCGTAAGCAGTTATCCAGGGTTCATTAAAGTGCCACAGCACCATTATTCTAATAAATATGGAGAAACCAAGAAACTAATGTTAAACTCATGTGACTCTGAGTTCATGGTGAATTCAAATAAAAAACATATTACTATTTTGTTTCTGCTGCTCCCACTCCTGGAAGAGCCTGTAGACTCCTGACATCTGCTTATAGAATGCAGGGTAATTGCTTCTCTGATCTCCACCTATCCAAATCTAATGCTGTGACTTGAGAGCCAGGGAGACAGCCGATCATTCCTATTGGCTGCTTTGATGTCATATCCAATAGGAAAGAGGCTGCTAGTGGCGGTTGCTGCTCATATAACACAAGGAACTGTGTTCTTAGGGCTGTGGTTATCAGCCTTGTTTTTGTTCCAGACATCCATAGCATGGAATCTGGAATTTTCAGGGAACCTTATTTTTTAGAAGTCATTTGTGAAGGGTGTAATTAAATATATACAGTTATTTTACATACCTTAAATGGAATAATAAAAATATGCATATTGTACAATTTCTAAAAATATATATTTGAAACTCAACATTCACATTTTAAACAAAATAAAAAAAATAGTGGCACCTTAAGTAACTGTCCATGGCTCATTAAAGTGCCATGGTGCCCCAGTTGTGGAAACACTGCACCACAAGCCATTCCCACCCTATTCCACTCACTTTCCCATCCATTCATGGCAAACTCCTCCTTTCAACCACCCATCCACACCCGCCAAATTAAGCCCCACCCACAATATGATATGAAACACATCATGCAGACACATATCCTCATCTCTATGGTGTTTCTTTGGGGACCTGGGGAAAGAAGGTTTCCAGTTATGAATAAGATACTGTATATGAAATAATTTTTATGGTATTTTCTGTTTTTTTTTTTCAGAGTTTCTCAGAGGAAGCTGCAATGGTAAAATATTTAATATTCTAAAAAGTCATGTAATATTTTAAAGGGGAACTTTCACCCCCAAGCAAGTTAATCTAATTGGATGCCTATTGTAGTGATTATATGTTTTTTGTATTTTAGTATTTTTTTTTATTTTATAAGTTGTTGTAGAAATAGCCTTTCCAAACTTTACCTTTTGAAGATGTGTTCGGCACAGAGCTGTGTGCCCCACACGCACAGGTCTGCAAGGCCGTCACCGTCCTGATGTCAACTCCATTACACACCCCTCCAACCTCTTGGGGGAGATGCACTAAGCAGTGATAAAGAGGTGATAAAGTGGAGATGACTTCTCCAGTTTATCACTTCTCCAATTCCTATGTTATTCTATGGAGTCTATGCATGTAACGGTTTTTAAAGACACTCAGACCAGAGGTTAAAATAAAACACAGTTTTATTGAGCGAAAACAAGGAACACTGCCCTCTAGGGGCTAGAATAGGTAATAGCACGTATATGGATAAGTATAATGGCTGTCTTTACAGGCACCATATGGCTTGGGGCAATACTGGCATATAACTGGAAACAGTAGTGGCATAAGGGTTAAAGCCCAATGCAAGTAATCAGTCTCTGTTGTGGTGTGTTTAGCCAATGCCTAGTAGATGGTAATAACAGCCCAGGCAGTGGTGCGAGGTGGGAAGCACCTTAGCAGTGAGACAGAACTGAAACACTTCAGGAACAGGCGATCAGTGAGATACCCAACAGTATTGCAAGAGCTGAATGGAACCAGAGCCAATGGCACCCCTAAGGTGCGGTAACGGAGTCAGAGACACTGCAAGAGCTTAAATGGGACCAGAGCCAATAGCATCCCTTAGGTGCGGTAACAGAGTCATAGACACTGCAAGAGCTAAATGGAACTTGAGCCAGTAGCACTCTACCGGTGTGGTAATGAAGGCACAACACTGCGAGAGCTGAAAGAGACCAGAGCCAATACACCCTTCCGGTGCGGTAATGGAGACAGCACTGCAAGAGCTAGAGGAATCGCCCAATAGCACCACGTGGTGCAACAACTGCTTTTCTGTGCTCATAAGGTATAAGGTGGAAGCACAGTTAACGGAGGCCACGATTACTCTGCAAGTGTTAACGACAGGCTCAGTAGCGGAGGCAACAAGCTCTGCAAGTGTTAAAGGACAGACTCGGTAACGGAGGCAACAAGCCCTGCAAGTGTTCACGGACAGGCTCAGTAGCAGATGCAACAAGCTCTGCAAGGGTTAAGTGGGTGATCAGTCTGCACAGCACTGCATACACAGTTCAGAATGTTGCCGGGCGACATATAATCAGAGTCTCGCAGGAACACAGGAAGCAGGTCACGGAGCAGGAACATCAGGCAAGCCGGGTCAATCACGGAACAGGAACGTCATCCAAACCGGATCAATCACGGAGCAGGAGCGTCAGCCAAACCGGGTCAATCACGGAGCAGGATCATCAGCCAAGCCGGGTCAATCACGGAGCAGGAACAACAAGAGTAGTGAGACGGGCCGAATCGGTACACAAGAATGCAGGAACACAGCAACGGATGCACAGGTACAGGAACACCACAAAAGGGCACCTGACAGGTGCCAGAGGCCTGGTATATGAAGGCCACCCTGGGGGGGCTAAACAAGCTCCGCCAATGAGAGAGCACCACAGCAGAGAGTGACAGCATGATAATGCATGAAGATTTCTTCAGCTTTGGAGATATTAGTGAATAGGCTTTATAGAATAACATAGAAACTGGAGAAGTGATAAACTGGAAAGGAAATCTCCACTTTATCACCTCTTTACGACCACTTAGTGAATCTCCCTGCTGAACTTCCAGTGTGGCTCAAGATGCCACTACTGGGGTAGGTTCCTGTGATTTGCAATACTTTCACCTTGCTGACAAATGTAGGATTAAGAAAAGCCTACATTTGCCAGCGAGGTGAAAATATTGCAAAGCACAGGAACATACCCCAGTAGCAGCGTCTTGAGCTGCACTGGAAGTCAAGAAGGTTGTGCTAGGGAGAGGTAGGAGGGTGGTAGGTGGAGCTGACATCAGGAAGGGGATGGCCTTGCAGAGCTGTGCGTATGGGGCACACAGTGTTGTGCTGATCACATTGTCAAAAGGTAACATTTGAAAAGGTATTTCTACAACGCAGAAAATTAAAAAATAAATATATAGAAAAACCCATATAATCTCTACAATATACATCCAATTAGATTATGTAGCATGGGGTTGAAAGTTAACTTTTAAAGTCTGCTCAAACAGTTCAGTTCCATTCTATTTTAAAGTAGAACTGTCACCTTAAAAGCACATAGGCAATTGTAAAACATCTTGTGGAAAGAAGCGCACATTTCTACTTATTCAGCAATAAAACTATATTCATAGTTAAAAAAATAATAATATATGAAAATAAATGGAGCTCAGATTCATCTGTATAGTTTTTTCTGCATGTAGAGCAGCATTTCAATAGTATCCGACTCGTAATCCACGAGTAATTTAATTCTAAAGGATCCTCCTCCTGCCCCTTTTACCCATTCTAAGCTGCCTCCCATCATAGTGGAATCTAGTCATCAGACTGGACAGCTCGCAGAGAGGGATGATTTTCATGCTGTGAGCCTAAGGAAAACCCTGCCCCCTTGACGAAGGAGTGCAGATTTTTCCTTATGCTTATTGAACATTGTCCCTCATTGCGTTCCATCCATACCATCGTGGAGAGGCAGTGTTAAGTAAATAAAGGGGAGTGAGATCCTTTATAATTAAATTACTCATGAACTACAAGTTGGATACTATTGAAATACCACTCTACATGCAGAAAAAATTATAAAGATGAATCAGAGATCCGTTTATTTTCATATATTGCTATACCTTTAAAAAATACCTCTGTAAATGTGAGCAAGGAAGCTGCAATCATGCTGCTTAGCATATGAGATATCTGTCCTCATTGTTAGGAAACACCCTGCTGGAGATTCACTAAGTGGTAATAAAGAGGTTATAAAGTGGAGATGTCTTCTCCAGTTTATCACTTCTCCAAGGCCTATGAAATTCTATGGAGCCTATTCACTAAGATTTCTTCAGCTTTGGAGATCTTAGTGCATAGGCTCCATAGAATAACATAGGAACTGGAGAAGTGATAAACTGGAGAACGAACAAGAACACTTTTTATAAATCTCCCTGTATGAATTTTGCCACAAACGGATAACAACATCTTCAGTCAGACCTGGATGTCATGTCCACCACTGCACGTGGTCATTTTCTTTTTTAATATGGAAGTTGCAGTGCACGAAGCTTGAGGACCACTGATACCAACTATCATGTCCAACTCACTTGATTCTAGGAGCAATGGCACATTTCATAAAGATCATTAGGCGTTTATGGCCATAGTAAGTTAAGTAGGGGTTATCATTACAGGCAAGTGCAGGTACAATGCAAGAATATATACATAGATAGATATCATGCTGTTATATAGAACACTCCTTCCTAAATAATGATTAAATCACACTGTAGGTGACACATACCATCTCTGGTTTTATCTCACAGATTCCTACTGACGTTTATGGAGGAAACCGCTATGGTTTAAGAGATACGTTTTTTTGCATTTAGATCAGCTTTTTAAGCTCTTCTAAATGCAAAAAAGTTTTTTTAGACACTACTAACACCTTAAACAAATTAAGAGAGACCTATTTCTATAGTGATAGTTCCGTAAATCCATGAAAGGATGATTGGAAATACTGAGACTGATGTACTAAAAGACCAGGATGTAAATACACTAAGGTGAGGTAAATTCTCCAATTCTTGTGTTATTCAATGGCGCATATGCACTAAGGGCACAATGCAAGAAAGTGGACCATTTGCTATTTGTTTGAAAGCCATGAATGTATGCGCTGTTTGTGATTGCTCATGCTTTGATGCAAGAAACATACTACCACCTTGATGCTGAATAGCACATGCTCCTAAGCTAATGGCAAAGATACCGAATGCCCCTAAATGGATGGCAAAGTTAGTGAATTAACCTAAATTAATGGCAAAGTTAGTGAATGCGTCTAAATGAATGGCAAAGTTAGCAAATGCCTCTAAATGAATGGCATAGTTAGCGAATGCCCCTAAATTAATGGCGAAGTTAGCGAATACCTCTAAATTAATGACAAAGTTACTGAATGCCTCTAAATTAATGGCGAAGTTAGCGAATACCTCTAAATGAATGGCAAAGTTAGCGAATGCCCCTAAATTAATGGCGAAGTTAGCGAATACCTCTAAATGAATGGTAAAGTTTGCGAATGCCTCAAAATTTATAGCGAAGTTAGCGAATACCTCTAAATGAATGGTAAAGTTTGCGAATGCCTCAAAATTTATAGCGAAGTTAGCGAATACCTCTAAATGAATGGAAAAGTTAGTGAATAAACTTAAATTAATGGCAAAGTTAGCGAATACCTCTAAATGAATGGCAAAGTTAGCGAATACCTCTAAATGAATGGTAAAGTTAGTGAATATGTCTAAATTTATTGGCAAAGTTAGTGTTGCCCCTAAATTAATGGCAAAGTTAGCGAATACCTCTAAATGAATGGCAAAGTTAGCGAATGCCTCTAAGTTAATGGCGAAGTTAGCGAATGCCTCTAAATTAATGGCAAAGTTAATGAATGCACCTAAATTAATGGCAAAGTTAGCGAATACCTCTAAATGAATGGCAAAGTTAGCGAATGCCTCTAAGTTAATGGCGAAGTTAGCGAATGCCTCAAAATTAATGGCGAAGTTAGCGAATACCTCTAAATTAATATCAAAGTTAGCGAATACCTCTAAATGAATGGTAACGTTTGCAAATGCCTCTAAATTTATAGCGAAGCTAGCGAATACCTCTAAATGAATGGAAAAGTTAGTGAATGCCCCTAAATTAATGGCAATGTTAGTGAATGCATTCACACAAAAAAGCACAAACGTTCGCAAATTCTGAAAAAATATTTGCAATTCAGTAACATTTTGGTTCTAATGATTTTGCTTTCAAAAGTACACTGAAGATAGCCATTGCGAATGTTTCTTGCATTACGCCCTAAGGTCTTTCCAGTTGGATACATTTTAGTGGACTGCCTCCATAGAATAAGATAAGAACTGGACAACTTAGCACAATGGAGTGGTGATACAATCTTTATCAGCCCATCATGTAGGGTTGTCATCCTGAGGCCCTCCAGATGTTTGGCGATGATGAAAATTGTAGTCCTCAACAGCTGGAGAACTTCAGGTTGCACACCCCACGTTAGTGAATAGCCCCCCCAGGAACAATTATAGCTCAAACAAAATTCACAATACTGGACAAATAAAACATTCCATTGATTTAAAAGGAGATTTAACCCTTTGAATAATACAAATGTTTCCATCTCCAGTATACTGCAAAACATTACTATGTCGATCTCCAGTATTCAAGAAATTAACCCTTTGAGCACCAGAGGGAAGTACAAAGCATGGGCACCTTTCTGCGTTCAAATGGTTAGAAACCTCATTTCATCAATGGAATTTTTACTTATCGTTGGTGGTGCAGTTAGTTTGTTCCAGAATTGCTCCAATTCATCTTAACACATCCACCTCACTGTGATTTTTATCCTTAGATGGACTGAAATGTTAGTTTATTTACATAAACACAGGATTGTTTTTGTATCATGTCCATTATTGTTGATAATGGTCAGCCATAATCAATAGTGGCTGAAATAAGAACATCCTAGTCATTTTGTTTTCTTTTCTTTTAGGAATCCATAACTGATGCTCAGGTATTGTAAACAATAAAGTTTAAAAAAAAAATGTTAGATTGTGATCACCAATCAAATGCACACTGGCACTGATGTGCTAAGAAAATTCTGGAGCAAACCAGATGCACCATTGGGAACAAATAAAAAATCCCCAAATGCCCATTGATTTAATATGGGCTTATAACCTCATGAATGCTCGAGTGGTCTGTAGTCCATTGCTTCACAATGCGTTGGAGACGTCTCTAGCATTCAAGGGGGTTAAAAAAAAAAGCCCATGTAAAAAATGTGGATTTTTATTTGTTCTCGTGGTATAGCTGGTTTGCTCCAGAATTTCACCAGTTTACTTACTACATTAGCCCCCACCAAATGTATCAAAATCAATAGAAATTCAGACTGTTTGATAATATTCCTGTATATAAAAATCCATTAAGCTCTTTGATGCAAGAGAAATCTTCAATGCATTGTTCCATTAGAAAGCTAATAATATTTTAGTTTCAGAGGGGCTACATATAAATCCGCCAGCACAGCTGGTTTTTAGTGTTGAGCGAGCGTGCTCGGCCGATGCTCGGATCGGCTCGAGCATCGCTCTGCTCTGCACATGGCGGTACTCGTACGAGTACCGCCATGTGCTCGCCCGACATGTTCGGGTGAAGAGGATCTGTGCCGGAAGAGGCACAGATCCGAAGACGCTCCGCTGGACCACCAGGGAATGGAGGTACGGGGGCATTGCGGAGATGAAGGGGGCATTGCGGAGATGAAGGGGGACATTGTGGAAGAGGGGCATAGACTCTATGCCCCTCTTCCACAATGTCCCCCTTCATCTCCGCTATGCCCCTCTTCCACAATGTCCCCCTTCATCTCCGCTATGGCATAGGAGATGAAGGGGGACATTGTGGAAGAGGGGCATAGCGGAGATGAAGGGGGACATTGACCAGGCACCCTCCGCTCATTAGAGCAGGGGGTGCCTGGTTTAATGCTCGAGTGCTCCCATTCATTTGAATGGGGCTCGGGTGCTCGGCCGAGCACTCGAGCATCAGGGGGTGCTCGGTCAGAGCACCCGAGCATCGGGGTGCTCGCTCATCCCTACTGGTTTTCTGTGCTTAGAAGTTAGTCTCTGCTGCACTAGAACAGGGTGAAGCAACTTCAGGTCCTCCAGATATTCTGTAATAAAATTCCACAAACTCCAGCCAGCCATTGGTTGGCTTGGAATGATGAAGCAGGATTTCAGCTCTGTGCAAGCGCACTGGTTCTATGGGGGTTTTGAAAAGTCTATCTCAGACATAAAGCCCCCCCATAGATCCAGTCACTGATCAAACCCAAAACTGGACCTTACTTCTCCCTATTCTTCAGAAAACAGTGCAGGATTGGCCCCGTTGCTGAGTAAGTATTAATCCCTCAGTTACTGGAGCATGTTAGTGGTAGTGAGGGACACATGGCCATTGTTTTAGTTGGTTTAGGTTTTGGGGTTTAATGTTCCTTCAATGTGAGCAAGCTCAGAATGCCTCTCCTACTGTATGCACACTTATAACCCTATAGAACTAACACACCCAACTAGGACTTCAAAGGGTTAAGCTTCTACCTACCAGTCCTCAACATAATCAAGGTTCCGTGAACCTGGTGTCCATACTATAGTCTGTAATATAGTCTCAGAACCCCAAACAGGTTTAACATATGTTATAGGGGAAGTATACCTTAGGTATAAATGTATTTTACTCTAACAGAAGAGCTTATGTAGGCAGTTGACCTTCATACAGCAATCAGCTATGTCTATATACTTTTTTATTTGCATTTCATCTCTCCTGTAGTCCACTGCTATCTTTTTGTTTACAATCTGATAAAGAAAAGTAACGCTTGTTTCTAAGTTCTGAGGACATGAGTTGAGAAATGATGATCTAGAGCAGTGATTCTCAACCCATGCCCTCAGAGACCACTAACAGGCCAGGATTTGAAGATTTCCTTGTTAGAGCACAGGCGAGTTCATCAATAAGAATGAGCCTCTGATCAAAACACCTATGCTGTAGTGGGGACATTTCTAAGTCCTGGCCTGTAACTTGGCCCGGAGTACAAAGGTTGAGAACCATTGATCTAGAACAGAGGTTCTCAACCCATGTCCTCAGTGACCACTAACAGGCCAGGACTTAGGAATTTCCCTGCTAGAACACAAGTGTGTTGATCAGAGGCTCAGTCATATTGATTAACTCACCTGTGCTCTTAAAAGGAAATTCTAAAATTCTGGCCTGTTAATAGCCACTGAGAGCACAGGTTGAGAACCACTAATCTAGAGATTGCTATATACAGAAAACTGTAAATACTGTCTGTCTTTCTGTCTGTCTGATTTAATCCATGATATACCTGACTGCTGAATGAAGAACTAGCCACCTCTCCAATTCACTGGAGAAATCTAGCATTCAGAGGCTTAAAACCTCTATTGAAAGGGAAACTATAACTGGAAAATAAGTTGGTTTAATTTGATTTAACAAGTTTAAAACTGTCCACAAGATTGTTTCATTTTTGTGATTGAGGTGGTGTTTATTAACTCTTTGGGAGTCAGATGGGTACACAACACAGTGCGAAGCAATATATTGGACATTCCTCTGGCACTCAGAGGGTTAAATAAAAGGATTTGTATTGTAGACGTAGCTATGCATATAAATTAAAAGTGAATAAAAGATAGGAATTCGTAACAAAACTGCTGAAATAACCCGACTAGGTTGATTACTGATATTGTACAGTGCTGTATTAGAGTTCAATACAACATTAATTTCTTAAAGTGTTATCATTGCCACAAACCCCATCTCTCAAACCGCTATGGTTTGAGAGATATTGGCAATGAAAGTGCCCCCTTCCCTTCCCTGTAAAGCTGACAGAAGGGATCCATGTCGGCCAACACGATGAGGCTCTGCAGCAGAGCTGAAATCCTGTTATTGCTAAATAATTATTTAATTGGAAAGGTCTACAAAGTGTACCTGGTTTGCACCATAAAGATGGTTTCCTTTCAACAAAGGTGCAAGGACATAATTCAGAGGGGCCACTAGGATTCTATAGTATAGTAACGTAAGTGGCAATGAGTTAGAGACCTCTGAAGTCCTAAATAATTTATTACCTTCTTTGAATTTTAGGAATACAGCATCATGGCAAACCACATTCTCAACTCTTCAACAATTCCCAACTGGTCACTCGTTCCAAAACAAAATGCCAGCTTGGTACTGTTGGGTTCACTACACACACTTGCTTCAAGCTTGGTTGGTAAAATTCCTTTTTCATCACCAGTTGACATACAGAATGACTTCTTGCATCTACAGGCCAATAAGGTCACTGAGGATTCTGACTTCAAGTTTCAGTTTAATGACGCAAGACAACCTGTCAATGGTGAGATTCTCATTAGAAAAGAAGAGTTCCGGGATGTATTTGACATGGCAGCTGTCAGTATTGGATTTCTAACACTTGGACAAATTTTGCCCACTGAATCAGAAAATATAAGTGTAAATGGACTTGTGATGTCAGTGGTGCTAAGTTCCCACCACAGCGAAATTCTGCTTAAGTTTGAAAAAGTCAATAAGTCATCCAATATTAACTCTTATTGTACGGCATGGGATGGAGGGCAAGAAAAATGGACTCAAGACCCTTGCCAGTTACAAGAGGAATCAAAGAATTATTCAATCTGCAAGTGCAACTATTCCCCAAAGTATTTGTCCTTCTCTATTCTGATGTCACCAAAAACAAAGAACAACCAGGCTCTATATTACATCTCAGTCATCGGCCTTGCCATTTCTATATTTAGTTTAATTCTCTGTTTACTCATTGAAAGTCTTTTGTGGAAGAATATAACAAAGCAAAAAACAGCATATATAAGGCATGTTTCTATAGTGAACATAGCGGTTTCTCTACTAATCGCAGATGTTTGGTTTATTGTGGGTACTACAATCCATAAGTCAAAAATCTCAAATCTTTGCATAGCAACCACCTTTTTCATCCATTTCTTTTACCTTTCTTTGTTTTTCTGGATGCTTGTTCTGGGATTGTTTATTTTGTATAGAACAATACTTGTGTTCCATGATATGCAAAGAACTGTGATGCAATGCATATCATTTACACTTGGCTATGGCTGCCCACTCATAATATGCCTTCTGACAATAGCCATTACGTTAAGTAATCCCAAGAAGCCATACACTAGACAAGATAGTTGTTGGCTCAACTGGAGTGAATCTAAAGCTCTTCTGGCCTTCGTTATTCCTGTTCTTGTCATCGTAGCTGCCAATGCAGTTATTATCTTGACTGTTATCGTTATTTTACTGAGGCGTTCATTAGGTGAAATGGCAAGAATAAGTGAAATAAGTTCTCTTGTCCAGATTGGGAGGTGTGTTGGTATTCTAACCCCACTTCTAGGACTAACTTGGGGGATTGGAATTGCCACAGTAATAGAAGACAGCTCAGAAGTATTTGATTATTTATTCACCATATTAAATGCATTCCAGGTATGTATGATTTGTTTTGAAATAACTACATTAATCCTTTGCGCTGTGTACCACATTGGTCCTCAAAGGGTTAAAGGGATAGTAATGTTGCAGCTCCAATTAATCTTCGTAGTATTTGGGTCATGGAGAGTGTTATTTCAATACTGTAGTTGTAGTTCAAGAGTAATTGAATAATAAAGTATCCCCCTCCTGCCCCTCTTACCTAGTGTAAGCTGTCTTCCCTCAGATATGGAATCTGGTCCCTTAACCAGACAGCTCACAGTAAGGGACAGTCTTCTTACTGCGAACATAAGGGAAAAACCCTGCACCCTTGACAGGTTTTTCAGGTTTTTCCTTATGCTCACTGAAGACTGTCCTTCTCTGCGATCCATTCGGACAGTCTTGCTGCTCTGAGGTGAGCAGTGTTACATCAGTAAAAAGGGTGGGAGGGGGATACTTTATCATTCAGTTACTCTTGAACTACAACTCTCTCAGTATTGAAATAACACTCTCCATGGCCCAAATACTATGAAGATTAATTGGAGCTGCTTTTATCTTGAAACATTACTATCCCTTTAAGATCTGGAAGTATAGAAGTTTATACCAGCAGCCTTCCTTGATCGATTTGAAATTTGTTTCATTAAAGGTACCCTGTCATCTAAAAACAAGTTTGGTGATTATGAAAGAACTTTCAAATTTTCCCAAATGTAATATTAGTAATTTTTACTTAGAAAACTAGTTTAAGATTTTTACATTTTTATATCAAGCTAATTACCACCTCCACTCACTGATATTAACTGGGCCCATCTCTCATAGTACTGTAAAAGTTATGTGTCAGTGAGTCGGATTGGTCAGGTGGGGCTGACAAGAAGTGTCTTAACCCTTTGAGTGCCAGAGAGGTACGCAACTCATTGCTTTGCAATGCATTGCTTACCCCCCGGCACTCAAAGGATTAGCTAGCATGATCTAAAAATCTAAGTATATCAAAAACTAGTGTTCTAAATTAACAGTGGCTAATACAGCATTTGGGTGATTGTGAATGCAAGTTGTTTTTCGGTGACAGGGTCCCTTTATACTAACATCAAAAAATTGGGTTATCAAATTTTAAATTACATGTATTTACAGATAGCTTCTGTAAAATTTAGTTATTTGATGTTAGATCCTTAAAATCTAATCCTACAGTTGCATTTTAATGTATGTGTGGGCTATGCTATATAGACACAAACTGGTTAACTACTTGTGCAGAGGTAATATGATTAATGTATTGAGATTCGTACCAACTACTCTTCTGTTCAGAAAGGCTGATATCTTATATCTGGTCCATTAACACTTCTGAGACCCTATCAAGATTGCTATTGTAATGGGGGCCTGGGAAAAACAGAAGTGAGAGCTCCCTGACAGCAGATAAATAAAACAGGATTTTAGGCATCAGAAATCGTTAGTTTTTCATTAAGCTGGCAGGCAGGCAGGGAATCTATCTGTGTCTAACCCTAGATGATTTTAGGTTTTAGTGTTCCTTTAAAGGGATAGTAATACTTTGTTTTATCTTTATTTTATTTTGTAGGCATTAAAAAAACATGAACAAAGATATGTCTTATCTCTCAAACCTTTATTCACAAGCAAAGTTTACCCCTCCCGCCCCTTTTACCTAGTGTAAGCCATCTCAGATGTGGAATGCAGTCCATAGACCAGACAGATAACAGCAAGGGACAATCTTCTTCCTATGAGAACAATGAAAGCCCTTGACAAGTTTTTCAGGTTTTTCCCTTATATTAATTGAAGATTGTCCCTCTCTGCAGTCTACCTGGGCACCTCCCTTCTGATCTGGCTGAACAGTGTTACATCAGTAAAAGGGGTGGGAGGGGGCACTTTATCATTCAATTACTCTTGAACTACAACTCTGACAGAATTGGAATAACACTCTCCAAAGTCCAAATACTATGATGATTAATTAGAGCTGCTTTTATTATGAAACATTACTATCCCTTTAAGTTTATTTTATATATCCTTCCCTTTTATACTATTAAATTTCCCCTCACTTGTGTACTACTCCCTTACTCACCTTACCTATAATCTGCTTTCTCTTATAATTTCATCACGGATTACTCCCTCCCAAAAACCTGTCTTCATATGCACTCTTTGCTGCTATCTTCCACATTGTGTACCTCACATTTGCTTTCTGTGCTCACATGCCATTTGCCCAGGAAAGTCCAACTCCCATACACGTTCCTTCTCTCTCTCTCTCCATCTGCCTTTCTCTCTCTCTCTCTCTGTTACTGTTGATGCTTTGTGGACACATTTCTTCCACCCCAGGCTCACAAACCTGTCCTCTCTGGCCACAGACCTCTTAAGAAATCCTCATTCTCACAACCAAATCTATATTTCTGAATTTTCCTCCCTCCTCTATGACCGTGCTCTCTGAAATGCTTGCTCTATATGGAACAGACTTACTGACATCTATAATATATTTATTTGGTCTCTAATCCCCTCCACTTGTTATCCATTACTTCATCACTGTAGCAGGATTCACAAATCTGGATATTGCATCTCTTTCTGTGTTCTGCTATGGTACTCTCTCCTTTACTCACACCCTACTACCTGGTGGTGGATAAGGAGTAGGATTATATATCCTACATTTCAAATTTTACCTCCTGACTTTTTTCTTTCATTCCCAAGCTTTGAGGCTCACACAAACTGCTTCTTGGTTCCCTCACTTTCTGTCCTGAGTTGCATTATTTAGTACTTGGTCACTTCTATATTTCTATCAACATCATCTTTTCTACTGTTTCTTATTTTCTTCTTTTGGCTTCTCCCCTTGGTCCAAATCCCTACAGACATAAAAAGCATTGCCCAGACCTTGTTCTCACCCACTTTCTCTCATTCTTCAACTTTGCTATTATGTCCCGTTCTTCCTTTCTCTGATCACCACCTCCAGTTCTATAGCCTTTCTCTCTCTTCTATATCACTTCCTAATCCTTTCTTCACTCACACTATCAGACAGTTACACTAAATGGACCCTTCCCAGCTCTCCTCATCGTAAGCTTCCTTTTTATGAGACTATTTCTCTCTTTTATGCCCCAACCTTTTAGCCACTCAATAAAATTGCTTAATCTCAGAAGTAGGGATGGACAAAATATTTCAGTCCAAAACTGATTGAAGCCATGGTTATTGCAGCGTGTGAAATAAATTATGGTGATCCCTCTTCTCCCGAAGAATATATAGTTTACCAAAGTTCCATCAAAAGTTCCAACAGCAGCAGTACTATTAAAAAGCCATCTAAAAGCACTGAAGATGACAATGAGTCACATTCCTCTTGATGCCATCGTTCAAGAAGTTGTAACAGCTCAACCAGTTGCTGCATCTGACAGTGAGACAAACAAGCAAACGTTGTGAAAATCCCCCAAATGGGAAAAGGAAAAATAAATTGTTTGAAACTTCTAAAAGACTAGAGAAATACAAAAATAGTGGAGAAGAAGCAGCAGGTAATGCTGAAGATTACCTAATGACTGATGATAATGTAGATCTAGAATTTTTACCTCAAGCATCGTCCTCTCCTTCAGATACAGATGAAGTCGAGATTGGGAGAGATGATGACATGTCCAGAAAGTTAGCTGAAAAATTAATCTTCCACCACTAAAAATGAGCACTGTGTCTCTAACCTGTTTGAGAAAACAATTGGAAATTCTGACCCTGGACAAGCAAAGATGCCAAAAAATGCACAGTTATCTTATCAGTCATCATCAGCAGCATCACCGTTCCAAGTCCAAGTACCACTCAGTCACACACGCTAATAGTGTGAAGTAGCCAACAACAGCACAGGCTATCAGCATAGACAGCCTTAGTGCCTCTGCTGCTCTTTGAAGTGCAGCACCTGCAACACCAAGTAGTAGTACAAATTCAGTAACATCTAGCCCCAGTCTAGCCCCAGTTGTAGTAGTAGCAGCCTCTCAGGAACACCACAGTCTGTGAAGTCCACAGTATGCAGATACGTCATTCGGAAAGCTAAGCATGTTGCTATCTGTTGGTGTAAGAAGCATGCTATCAGGGAAAAAGCAGACTCACAGATATGCACCTCTCTCTCACTTTCCACTCATCCCTACTCAGAAGCTCTTAACACCTGCTGCAACCATATACACTAAACAACCCAAGCCCAATCCTAAGCACACAAACAACTGGATACCTGCAGAGATGCTCCTGCATATCAGGACACCACTGAAAGAAGTCTAGATCATCATCAGCAGACTTTGTTAACTGTAATTTTTACTATTCACCTACATCACTGCTCTTACTTTTGCCAAAAAATTTTACTTCTCCTTCCTGATATCTACTCTCTCCTCCAACCCGCATCAGTCTCTTCTCTACTTTTAACTCTGTCCTCCAGCCACCAGCATTTGAGCCCAAAACCTCTTACTACTGCCCTGCCTGTCTCCTCCCTTTCATTTTATTCTATAAATGACTCCTGCCAATAACATTCGAGAATAGCGGTTATTGTGGTAACAGCAAGACAAATGAGATTTATGTTATGACTCTTGAGCACCTCGCTCAGTTCCAAAGCAGAATACATGAGAGAGTTCTTGTTGCCTCTGTCAAGATCCCAATCTAGGGAGGTCACCAGTATCACAACATTCTGGCTATAGTAGAATGCATGTTACTGGGAGACTACCATGTTAGATATGATTCTAAAAATAAAATAGTATGAAAGAAAAATTTAATATTTAGAATTATGTACAAGTCGTTATCTAGGAAGGTTTTGGTGGCACGTGCATGAAATAGAAATCTAATCTAATCTAACCAGTTGTATTGAATCTCCTGTATGTAATCTAATCTAATCTATCTATGTAATATAAATTGTATATTCTATATATTTTTATTCTAATCTTTATGATTTAATCTATTTACAAGGACACTAACAATGAAATTAAGTTACATCATTTTAAATATCATGTACTTGCAGCTAACAGAATACGTAAAATGTAGTTATCTTATGTTTAGACCCCTAAAATAGGTTACTAAAAATGCATATTTGATGCATGTGTAGACTATCCTATATAATTATAGTTTCACATTAGTAGCCCTGCTCTTATATTCAGAAAGGCTATTACCTTATATCAACCCCACTTACAGAAATTAAGACTTCAGGGGCCTATTAAAGAAACCTTATGAATTCCTTTGAGTGCCAGATAGGTATCCAGTGCATTAGAATGCATTGTATACTGCTCTGGCATGCCAAGAGATATAGAATACTAGATTTTTGACCTGGAGTACAAAGTATTTAAGTGTGTGTATAAACTCAGATAATTTTTAGGTTAGTGTTGCTTTAACCGAAACTCTTTGGTGAACCCTAAAGTATGAATAACTGACTTTTGTTTATAACATTTGTTTCAGGGTTTACTCATATTGCTTTTGGGAACACTGATGGACGCTAAAGTGAGTATTTTTGTAACTAATAAGAACATGTATCTAGAGATGTAAAAATGTCACCCTCTCCGTGTATTTGTAGGTTTTCTGGGTCCTGGCTGCAGATTTTCCCATAAAATATAAAGGAATACCAATAATGAACCTTTCCTGATCCTGGTAATAGGGGTGGGCGAAAAGTGAGAAGAATTTCCTGCATGACAGTTTTTGTCTCATTTTTCTCCTTTTCTCTAAAGCAAAATTCTCCTAATTTTCACCTATTCTAGCAAATTTTTGCTTATTCCAACACATTTTTCTCCTATGTTTCCTATGGTGCAACATTTCCCAGTACTATATTACTTCTTCTGAGGACTGTAGTGGAGAAATAAGTAGCTGGAAGTCAAAGTTGTGAGTCCTACAGCAGCATATACCTTAAAAATGTGTTATCATGCAGAGTGCATGTGTCCTTTACCCACAATAATAACTTCTGGCTTAAGTGACACTAGCACATATTCATGATGATGTCAAGTGAAAAAAATATTAAAATACAACCTACAATGTGGCAGATGTGTATGATAGTGATGGTGGATGACCGGTGTGGTGTGATTGGTGGGGCCTTGACAAACTGCATCCACCCACGTCCCTGCATTGCTCCACCTTTCCCCCTCCCGTTTGTGCATTTGCCGGACATTACTCAACTACTGTGTGTGTTTTTACTCTGTAGAGTACTCAACTGATGGAGTGTGATCTCTTGCCTTATCCCTCAACAAAATCCTCTGTGTCGTCTGCTGTATATCAAGTCTGCCTCAGTCACAGAGCTCAAATCAGTCTCCCAGTCAGCTGTCACCTAATATATTTATTTGTTTAATTATTTATTATTTATTTACCGTATCGTATCACAGTCAGTCCAAAAAAAAAAAAACTAAAAAACAAAATCAACAACTTCTTTCCCCAGACTTCCCCAGTACAGAGACAATAAAAACAAAATCAGCAAGTAATCTGGACCACAGGTGCCTGTGTCTTGGCAGTCAGTCACACCAAATTTGGGGGTATATGGGGTCAACCTGTGTCCTCCCTTCTTCTCCCCCAGGACTTCCCTAATACAGAGAACAAATGTTCTACCCAAATGACTCTCTAAACTAAGCTTCAATTCCCCTTTATTTGCCTATCTCCTCTATCTCAGAAACGTGTTGCTTTGTCCTCTCACAAACACAGAATGGCTGCTGTGAGGGTCTGACAGCCTTTTATATTTTTGTAGAAAAGTAGAGAAAACTTTCTGGTGGTAGGGAAAAATCTTCCCATTGATTTCAATGTAATGAGCTAGGCAAAGAAAGCGGGAAAATTTGTTACCCAGTGAAAAATGCCATTTTTCGCCAATTGTTTGAGGCGAAAGTTTTCACCTATCCCTACCTGATACCACTAAGCTTTAAGTTATGGAAAAACTGACCTTGAAAGAAGTTTCATATTATACTGTAAGGGGAATTTACTAGTGATGAGCGAGCGTGCTCGGCCGATGCTCGGATCGGCTCGAGCATCGCTCTGCTCGGCACATGGCGGTACTCGTCGAGTACCGCCATGTGCTCGCCCGACATGTTCGGGTGGCGGGGATCTGTGCCGGAAGAGGCACAGATCCGAAGAAGCTCCGCTGGACCACCAGGGACTGGAGGTACGGGGGCATTGCGGAGATGAAGGGGGCATTGCGGAGATGAAGGGGGACATTGTGGAAGAGGGGCATAGACTCTATGCCCCTCTTCCACAATGTCCCCCTTCATCTCCGCTATGCCCGTCTTCCACAATGTGCCCCTTCATCTCCGCTATGCCCCTCTTCCACAATGTCCCCCTTCATCTCCTCTATGCCATAGAGGAGATGAAGGGGGACATTGTGGAAGAGGGGCATAGCGGAGATGAAGGGGCACATTGTGGAAGAGGGGCATAGCGGAGATGAAGGGGCACATTGTGGAAGACGGGCATAGCGGAGCTGAAGGGGGACATTGCGGAGCTGAAGGGGGCATTCGGAGATGAAGGGGGCATAGCGGAGATGAAGGGGGCATTGACCAGGCACCCTCCCCTCATCAGAGCAGGGGGTGCCTGGTGTTGCCCCATTCATTCCAATGGGGCTCGGGTGCTCGGCCGAGCACTCGAGCCTCAGGGGGTGCTCGGTCAGAGCACCGGAGCACCCGAGCATCGTGGTGCTCGCTCAACACTAGAATTTACCAGTTCGCCAGCACTGTGTATCTGCTGCGCTTAGGTATAGGTTATCTATTGGACAGGGCCGGTTCAAGTGTTTGCGGAGAAAGGTGTGAAATTATTTTTGGGGCTGTTTTTTTTCTTCAATAAAATGATTGGAATTATTTAAATACATACACAAATACTTCTCTCCCCCCCCCCCCCCACACACACACACTCAAACACTCTCTCTCTTTCTCTCTCTCAGAAGAAACATAAAACATGGCCTGGAAAGCATTAAAGGCACCCTTCCCTAATAATTAGTTGCACATCCCTTGGCAACAATGACAGCCTTAAAACTCTTCTTGTAGCCATCTATAACCTTCTTGCACCTGTCTGCTGGCAGTTTCTCCCAATTTTCAATTGCATTTTGTTCGAGCTCTTGAATGTTTGCAGTATTCTTTTTCCCAACTGGCAGATTTCAGCTCTTTCCAAATTTATCAATCAGATTGATATCAGGGCTCATTGATGGCCAATCTAAAACAGTCCATTTATATTATTTCAACCATTCTTTTGTGCTTTTGGGTGTTGTTCAGGATATACCGGAAAGGGTTAAACAGAAGACCCAATTAGGTTGCATATCTTCACATAAATAGATAAAATAATAATATAAATTAATATGAGAACTTTATACAATACTAGGTATTGACACGCTACTTCACAGTAAATAATTGATTTAAATAATCAATTACGCACATTTGTGCAAATATATATATATATATATATATATATATATATATATATATATATATAAAACTAGCAATGTGGGACGGCGTTGGCCGCCATGTTATGACCGTTGGGAGTACGTGTGTGAAATGTAGACACACTGATAAACAGACCTATGCAACACACAGACAGACGCATACACACAGTAAGTGGCAGAGACATGCAAAAGACATGGGCACAAACACACAGACACACCAGAGATGCACACATGGACACACATATGTAACAAAGATGTACACACACACACAACATACATAAGCAGACACACATGTGCGCAACAGACATGCTCACACACAGGTAACAGATATGCACACACACAGGTAACATATTCACACACACACATGCAACAGACATACACACACACATACAACAGACATACACGCAGACGCTAAAGACACACGCACACACTACAGACACATGCACACATGCTACAGACAGACGCCTGCTACAGACACACGCACACATGCTAGAGACACACGCATGCTACAGACACACGCACACACACTACAGACACACGCATACACAAGCTACAGACACACGCACACACTCTACAGACACATGTGCACACACACACTACAGACACACACACACACGCTACAGACACACACAGTAGACACACACACACAACAGACACATGCGCACACACGCACGCACGCACGCAACTGACATACACACAGACATGCAACAGATATACACAGACATGCAACAGATATACACAGACATGCAACAGATATACACAGACACGCAACAGACATACACACACACATGGAGCAGACACTTGTGAGGTATGCAATGTTGTATTTTATTTCTCCTTTACTGTGGGCCAGAATTGCAGTATTATGCCTGTGTGTGTGTTTGGGTTGTGCAAATGGAAAGCAGAAAATAAAAGGAGTGTTATACCAGCATGTTAACCCTTTGAATGCCAGAGGGCATTGCAATGTGTTGTGCACCCCTCTGGCACTCAAAGAGTTAAGGTATAGAGAGGAATGTGAGAGTTAAATAGCAGTGGGAAGTGTATTCATACCTGGGAACTTTGACTTGTGGAGTACCTGGAGGGGACTTATGTGGTGCTGATGTGGAGAGGCCAATGGGGCAATTTGGGTTAAAAGTGGGTGGGGCTTAATTGTGGGTAGGGGGTGGGGCTTAACATAAATGTGAAAAAGTGTTAGGAATAGGCTGGGGAAGGAGGAGAAGTGGGAGGGAAATGCAAGTTTACAGTGTGAGGGGTTTGAACACACTCCTTTAGGGGTAAAATTTGATACACAACCCTGTGGCAATCAGTAGGTTAAATAGGGTGACCACATTTCCATTCTGCCATTCTGGGACATGTGGTCACCCTAGTCCCGAGGCTGAGGCTCCCGCCAGCGCTGACCATCTTTCTGAGGCTGACACAGAGTAAGAGTTCCCAGTGGGAACTCTTACTCTCTGACTCTGTGTCAGCCTCAGAAAGATGGTCAGCGCCGGCGGGAGCCTCAGCCACTGGTCTCACTTGCAGTGCCAGCATACCTGCTCCATCCCAGCTGTCTCGCATGCACAGCCAATGAGGGCCATATAGCAAATACATTTAATTGGCGGCTGGACTGGTGCGTGTTGCTCCATTCCAGGACTCTTTATTGTCCTGGTGGGGGGTGACCCGGGACGCGGGACACAGACCCCCAATAAGGGACAGTCCCGGCCATTCTGGGTCATGTGGTCACCCTAGGGTTAAGTGTTAACCTGATGGCTGCCTGTCCTGTGTCTTGCATGGCAAATGATGACAGTCAAGAAATATATGAGCAATGAGGGCCTAATTTAACCCTTTCAGTGCTATTTTGTTCCCCGGGTGCTGCAGCTTCCCTTCAGTGGTTGTAGTACAGGTCCTGCTGAGGCCACTGGGAGTCAGAGTGAGTGACTGTGTGTGTGTCAGCCATATTTCTTTCTGGTTTTGTGTGTGTGTGTTTTTTGTGCTGTGTGAGTGGGTCGTGTGTGTGTGTGTTTGGTGCTGTGTGAGTGGGGCATGTGTGTGTGTCTGTGGTGTAGGAGCAAGTGGCAGCCACTTTCTTATTTTCCTCAGTTAGATAGTGGTGGGCAGGCTGGGCAGTGGAAAGTGTATTCATACATGGGAACTTTTACTTGTGGAGTCCCTCATGTGGTGCTGATGTGGAGAGAGCAATTTGGGTTAAAAGTGGGTGGGGCTTAATCACAAGTAGGGGCGGAGCTTATCATAAATGTGGAAAAAGTGTTAGTAATAGGCTGAGGAAGGAGGAGGAGAAGTGGGAGGGAAATGCATGTTTACAGTGTAAGGGGTTTGAACAGACTCCCTGAGGGGTAAAACTTGATACACAACCCTGTGGCAGTCAGTGGGTTAAGTGTGTGCCTGATGGCTGCCTGTCCTGTGTCTTGCATGGCAAATGATGACAATCAAGAAATAATTGCGTAATGAGGGCCTTCCTTAACCCTTTGAATGCCATTTAGTTCCTCTGGTGCTGCAGGTTCCCTTCAGTGGGTGTACTACAGGTTCTGCTGAGGCCACTGGGAGTCAGAGTGAGTGAGTGAGTGTGTGTTTGTGTGTGTCAGACATATTTCTTTCTGGCTTTGTGTGTGTGTTTGGTGCTAGGTGCGTGCATGTTTGGTGCAGTGTGAGTGGGGCATGTGTGTGTGTGCCTGTGGTGTAGGAGCAAGTGGCAGTTATTTTGTTTTTTTCCTCAGTTGGATAGTGGTGGGCAGGCTGTATAGTCCTGTGAAAATCACACCCCCATTGAATCACCCAGTGGAGGCAGTAACCCCTCCTTACTGCCACCCCTGGGTGTGTGTGTCTCCTGAGGAGACATAAATTATGTAATGAGCCATTCTCTTGTATGTGTGTGTCTCCTGAGGAGACATAAATTATGTAATGAGGCTTTCTCTTTTATATATATAGATTTATTAAAGTAAAATATACTATATATAAAGTGTAATCAACAATGATATAAATGAGTGAACACCAATTGAAATAGACATACAGTAACTCAAAACAATATCACAAAACAGTATTACCAGTACTAACATGATTAAACATTGCATAGGTGTATGCAGAGGTATTTGATAACAATAATTGAACACAGCAGCATAGAAAAGATTAATTAATCCTTACAATTTATTATAATACAGTTGGCAGCAGTGTATATGGATACATGCCCCAGAATCTGTATTAACTATGTTAAAGGGATAGTAATGTTTCATAATAAAAGCAGCTCTAATTAATCATCATAGTATTTGGACTTTGGAGAGTGTTATTTCAATTCTGTCAGAGTTGTAGTTCAAGAGTAATTCAATGACAAAGTATCCCCCTCCCGCCCCTTTTACTGATGTAACACTGCTCAGCCAGATCAGAAGGGAGGTGCCCAGGTAGATTGCAGAGAGGGACAATCTTCAATTAAGACAAGGGAAAAACCTGAAAAGCTTGTAAAGGGGGGCAGGGATTTCATTGTTCTCATAGGAAGAAGATTGTCCCCTTCTGTTATCTGTCTGGTCTATGGACTGCATTCCACATCAGAGAAGAGATAGCTTACACTAGGTAAAATGGGCGGGAGGGGAAACTTTGCTTGTGAATAGCTCTTAAACCATAAAGGTTTGAGAGATAAGACTTATATCATTCTTAGTGTTTTTTTAATGCCTACAAAATAAAATAAAGTTAAAACGAAGTATTACTATCCCTTTAATTAAGGTCTAAGGGATGTTGTTATGTGAGTGCTTTAATAGCAGGTCTCTTAAAAATGTTATTGTACCATATAAAAATGTATAATTTAGAAAATGTATCTGGAAAAAAATCCCAGTTTTAAATTTATAGAATTTAACTATTTATCTATTGTTTTCAATATTGCATAGCTTCTGGATAAAACATATAAATTGCATTTATTTTTGTCAATAAGAAATTAACTAAGAATATACTCAGAAATCAATCTATAATATATGTCTAGAAAGCACAATAAAAAACTTCATGCGACATATAATATAAAATGACAATAGCAATCCCATTTATAACACCTACAGCACTCCTAGGGTTAATCCACAGATACAAGAAATATGGTTGCCCCACCCAAGATGGCAGCTTGTTTTGTCTAGGGAAAGGTTAACGGAAACTTCCCACTGTACAAAAGTTAGGCCCAAACACACATACAACAAAGAAATTCCTCGAAATACACACCAAAATAGACAAACAGCAGTTCTTCTTTTCAAACTCATTTGAATTTTTCAAGAGGGTGCTAATAATCATGTCATGGCAATGTTCCCGTTTCTATACTTTTCCCTCCCATTTCTTTTTTTAATTGTTATTGTTTTATCCTGTGCTGTTCTGTATAAAATGTATGAGTGTATATATACCAATGCTGTTTCACTACACACTCTTTTCAGAAGATATTGAGCATGATATACAAAATATTCAAGGGTGCAATAATGTTGACCATATCTTCTATCTATCTATCTATCTATCTATCTATCCATCCATCTCCTTTCTGGTGGATGGATTGATGGATTGATCTGATAGGCGACCAACACTTTCCAGTTGCCCCAACTGACCAAAATCACCAATTTGGTCGGCCTGACTTTATTTATGTAGTTCATACACAGTAAGATAAACAGGCCAATCTGATTGGATGGAATGGGCTGATGGAATAGCACTGTGTATTGACACTTTTAGTTGGGGGAGCTTGGAACCATCTGCAGTAAGTATCATACCTGTCTCCATGGATGGGATATAATAATATCAATGTATTTTACCAGGAAGAATACATTCAGATTCTCTCATTTTCAAATATGTCTTGGGGGTATAGATATTATTACCCAATTTACTGGTACTCATTTTATCTACCTCTGAAGGATGAAAGGCTGGGTCTAGACCCTGTGACCTTGCGGTTGGAACCGATTCTACAGCTGGTGCATTAACCAACTGAGCCATCTCACCAGCATATTTATTACTAATTAAATATTCATTTTGGAGAACCAGGCCACACAGAATTTATTCTTAGTATCCATGCTGATTTTCAGGCCAGGCTAAGATAAAAGGGGATTTATTATTAGAAAGTGTTAGTATTCCATTAAAATCTGATCTGCTAGTGTGTCTAGAAGACTGGATTTGGGAATCACTGACTCTAAACCATTTAAGGACCAAAGGGGTGTTCAGTGCCTTTCTTCTTAATGTGTTGAGAAACCATTTGGTTCTTAAAGGGATAACACACCCCCAACTGACAAAATAAATACAGATAGCGATGACTTATAATTGCCACCAATTAGTAATGCCTCACATTTTTTTTTTTTTTTTTTTGATCCAGGTGCGGCAGAGTCTGTTTTCACAATTTTCACCAGCAAAATCTCTTGCATCTCAAAATAAGGTAATGCTTGATTTATTATCACTATTTGGTATTTTGTAAAAATATATTCTGTTATTGGAGGTGATTAGGTGAGATGTATGTAGAACAACCAGAACCTTTCTCATTGATTTAAATAGGGATTTTAACCAATTAAATGCAAGAATTCTAGAAATGTTTTTCAATGCGTTGCAAAACCCCCATTTTAATCAATGTTAATTTGGGGATATTTTAAAAGGTTTTTATTAGAATGTTGCGGCAGGTCATAACAGTTGTAGTAAGTGCAATATGTACACCATGGGCGCACAATTAACATAGAACATTGTGCATGGTATTCCAATTAAAATGTAGATCATAATTTTATGTAAGTGTGCATATAATGCATTTGGGAGGAAATAATCCCAAGGCTTCTTATAAACTTAATGGAATCATTTTAGGGGACTCGTTGTTAGAGAAAGACCTCTGTATTTTTATCAACTTCAAACTTGTAAACAGTGACCAGTGTCAAGCAGCAGTAGCAAAGGCAAACAAAATCCTGTCTTGCATAAAAAGGGGTATTGAAGCAAGAGTGGATAACATTATTTTGCCATTGTACATATCATTGGTAAGACCTCACCTTGATATGCAGTGCAGTTTTGGGCACCAGTTCTGAAAAAGGATATACTAGAACTAGAGAGGGTACAGCAAAGAGCAACAAAATTCATTAAGGGAATGGAGGACTTGATGTATGAGGAACGACTAGACAAACTTGGTTTATTTACTCTAGAAAAAAGACGACTAAGAGGAGACCTTGTCACATTGTACAAGTATATGAGAGGTCAATACAAGGATCTCTGCGGTGAGCTATTTATTCCAAGTAACAGTCTGTTAAATTGTGGAATTCATTGCCCAAGGAGGTGGTTATGGCAGAAACAATGGATACATTCAAGAGAAGATTAGATACATTTCTTTCCAAAGGGAACATACAGAGTTATACTGTTTATTAGTTGGCAGATCAGGAAGGTCTGATAAGCACTAACTTATTTGGTAGCAGGAAAGCTATAAAATTGCTGGGGTATGAGAAGAAGGTTGAACTTGATGGACTTGTGTCTTTATTCAACCTAATTTACTATGTTACTATGTAGAACAATCTTTCTGTTGGTAAGGATTGCTTTCAAGAAAATGTATGTGCCTGTAATCAACCAGCCTTTTACCTATGGGGAAAATGGGTGAGGGGAGGAGAAGGTAACATATAAGAGTTGGTACCGTGTTAGTCATAGAAATACAGGAGGCGAATATAGTCAGATTTAGGATGCAAGATTTCAAGATCACTTAGGTCTCTTCCTCAGGCATGTTCTACAGAAAAATATGAAAACATCTCTTATATACAAGTACACATCACATTGTTTAGAATTGAAATCAGATAAGAAAGCTCAGTCCAAACTCAGGTTCCATGATCAGTCAATGGCAGAGGAGAGAGAGGAGAAGGAGACAGAGACATGGACAGTAGCTAATCGATGAGAAGAGGGGAAGATGGAAGAGTAGGTTAGGAAAAATATGGAGTTTGGAGATATTTTTCCCTGTGGCACAGTTGATTTGCCTCAGAGATGCCCAATGATTTAAATGGAGCTTTATCACCTTTAAAGAGGAACTGGCTTCAGTGCAGATAGGTTGGTGATCCAGGGAACTATCTGATTGCCATTTGGAGTCAGGAAGGAATTTTTTTTACTCACTTGGGGCTAAAATGGAAATTGCTTCAGAGGGCTTTTTTTATTTATTTTTTTATTCCACTGAATCAACAGAGGTGTTTTTTTGGAATGGGCTGGAGTCGATGGACGTATGTCTTTTTTCAGCCTCTTCAACTATGTTACTATGTTATGTTACTATGAATAAGTAGCTCTTAAGGTGTTTAACAAAAGCCCTAACTTAGATAGGAGTCCTTCATACAGAAGTCAGATATATCGCTTTATATATTTATTGCAAAGTATCTGCAGTTATCTGTATTTGCTGTGCACCATTCTGAGTCTGTATTTAGTTTTCTTCACCCCATAATAAGCCATAGAATTTATCAGTCTGAGAGATAAATCTATAGATGGATCCTTACCTATGATTCTAATGGGACATGGTATATACAAAAACAAGAAACCCTGAAATACTAACACTCATCTGATACTAATCAGGTAATTAGGTGGACAGGAAGTGTCACAATAAAGTAAAACTTAACTTTTATTCAAAGAGTCAAAAATAAAAAAACAAAATAATATGTGAAGAAAAGAGAATTGTTACAAAGAAAAAAATGGCATCCCAGAAGTGTATTACTGGTAAGCCATCAGTGTATAAGCAGGTTAATGTACTGCAGGGGCATAGGTTCCGTCTTGCCTTTGAACATAAGTAACATGGATGGAATTGTGGAGTAACTGAGAAGATGACAAGCAGTACTACAATTAAGCAAATGATATGTCTATAGGCATCGGAATGACAAACTCTCTAACGATGTCAGAGACAATAAATAAATTAAAGCCAATGTAGTACCATCCAGTTACTAACAATGTATCCACATAATTTAACAAATGTGTTCATAAGGATAAAGTCCTTTCCATATGTAAATAAGTAAGCACAACGCCTGCCTATGAAAATTAGTATGTTGGGGCATTGAACCGTTTTTTCCAAAGAACAAAAATCAAAAACTCCTGCCTCCGACTGGATGGAAATGCTGGAATAAGGACCGGCTAGCCTGCTAATAGGTGACTCGTAGCCAAAAACTCTTTGCTAGCCTGGAACAAAGCTGTTTCTACTAGAGTGCTGGAACTACAACCGGCTAACCGGACAATAGGAAATTAGGACAATTTAAGTCAACAACCTATTACCAGCCTTAAGAAGGGCTATTGTTTCTACAGATATCGAGCATGTGATACTACAATATAGACGATATCAGAGAAAATGTAAATAAATTGTCCTGCCTGTATTAAGTCTAGTAATACCAGGGTATTATACCTGCTTGTCGAGGATGTATAATAAGCAACTGCCTGCCTATATGAGGTAAGGATGCCAGGGCATAAACCGGCTTGCCAAAAGAATAATAAAAAATAGATAAAGAACAAAAGCCTGCCTAACACTTAACTAAAATGCAGGGGCAAATACCAGCTTGCCCAAGTTAGAAAAAAATCTAAACCCAAAGCCTATTACCAGCCCTAAAAAGGGATATTGCTTCTAAACCCAAAGCCTATTATCAGCCTTAGAAAGGGCTATTGCTTCTACAGACATCGGAGCTGAAAAGCTACTATCTAAACAATGTCAGAGAAGGAGTGAGTTTGCCATCGTGCGTTTCACTACAATGCTTCTTCTTGGGGCAAAACCAAAAGACCAACCATCAATCTTTCCTAATTGTAGTCAATAGGTCATTGGTTACATATGATTGACAGGCACATTGACCATTAATAAGGGCTAATTATCTGACCCTATAGCTAGCTTGTGAAATTTGATTGACATATGGCAAATCAGGACAATTGTAACCCAATAACTGGAACATTTGGCAACTAAAATATCGAGATGTTAGTTAAAGATGAAAAAAAGAGAAAAACTTGCAATAAGACAGAAAATAAAACATATTTAGGGTTGCAACAAGCTCAATACAATGACTATGAAATATATGTATATTTACACAACACTAACTACTGCTCGGTTTTGGATAGAAAAAAACGTATGACTATGGCATTTTCTCTTGTAGTCAAAAATCATGTTATAAATATATCCAACACACCCAAATGTTAGGGAAGTAAAATCAGATTAAATAACTTATTATGTAGCACTGTCAGTATTGTCCACAACACTAGAATTACAAATGAGCTTGTAATATCATTTCCTTGTTTAGACCGTGTGGATTATGTGTATTTAGTCTAAAAATCCATTTGTTCTCATTTTGAAGTAATTGAGATTTCACATCACCACCTCTTATACCCAGTTTAACTACCTGAAGACTCCAGGCTTTCAAACATTTATTGTTATTCTAGTGTTGATCCTTAATGTTGTGGGTATACTCACGGATACTAACAGTAAGTTTTCGTGTAGTTTTACCCACATAGTTAAGACCACATGGGCATTGAAGACAATATATTACTGATTTAGTCTGGCATGTGATAAAATCTTGGATGACAAAGCTTTTGCCAAATCAGTAACTGATCTTACAGTTTGCATGTGTTGGC